>CM066922.1:24025675-24707360 GCA_033964015.1 Scolanthus callimorphus | reverse complement strand
CCCCCCCCCCCCCCCCCCCCCCCCCCCCTGATCTGAATCGGAAGCTGACTGAATCGGAGGCAAATCGAATCGGAGGCTGCGAATCGGAAGCTAACTTCACTCTGGTTCATTATTGACCAAATATTGTCATAAATCCATCTCGAAATACACAGCTTGGATCGCCGTTACATGTTTTAACTAAGTTATATGTTTCTGGTACTATACAATTATGTTATGCTAGTGCTATCCCGCAGTGGCAAGAGAAACGGCCTAACACGACCCTAACACAAAAGCTTATAATAGAGTCCTAAAGTGTGACGTCACAAATTTGAAAAATTTTGAATTCCAGATTTTAGTCCACGGATAATGAAAGACCAACTTCGAAGAACGTTGCATGCAAAAAATGAGGTGAATCGGTTGAAACGCGACCGAGATACGGCCCGCTGATACATAATTTTCTTTAACAAATCACTGTATTTTGGACTCAGTTCATAACTTTATGAACTGAACCAAAAATACAGTGATTTGTTAAAGAAAAGTATGTATTCAGCGGGCCGTATCTCGGTCGCGTTTCAACCGATTCACCTCATTTTGGTGTGTAGCTTTCAATCGATATGCCCTTTTGAAATCAAGAACACATATTGCTAAATCGAAAATTTTGTTTTTGTGACGTCATCACTTTAGGACTCTATTAATGTTAGTTTATTATGCAGTCGAGATCATATCTTTTTAGGAGAGGGTTTTGCATGATTTCCGATGGACCTCAAGCATGGACGATCTCGACTATATTGCTTCACAGTAACTTTTTTTTCCGCGTTCTTCGAGGCACAGAAAGGAAAGCATGCGATTTGATTGGTGGAGAATAACTTTTTTTGACTTGCTAATTCCACACGTCGTAGCAATGTCTCGTTTTCCCCATATAAATGTAGCGTTCGTGCCTTCGGAACACAACTTTCCAGGCTCAAACAACAACAACAATATTGGTGTCCATGCCTACGAAAATAGCAGTAATGTATGCTAGCCCTGTATATCGGTATATGAGCGAAATTATAAAGGATGTTCGCAGACTGCATCTTTGTAGTGCAAGACATGTCAAGGGATAAATGAAGAGTATTTCTGAAGTAGGGTCAGATAAAGTATGCTCGAAATTTCGAGTATTATGCTTTTGAGCATTGCTCCCAAAACATAGCATTATGCTCAAAAAATTATGCTCGAAAAAAATATTATGCTTGACTTATTGTTGTTTTTCGACGCCAATTTCCCATGCCTTTTTATTAAAAACCCCTTTGCAACCAGGGTATCAGGCCTCCAATGTTAGCAGCCAAGCCGTTGAAACATAAATTCTTTTCTCGGGATGATCAAAACAGACTGCACTCACTAATTTTGCATGAAATGAATAGAATACACTTTCCCTCATTGTATATTGTGCCAAATAAAACAACAAAAGTTGACGCTGAAGCCAGTGCAGTTGAAGCGGTCTTAATACGGAGCATTCATTTTATAGAATTATTTGGAGCTCCATTACACGACAACCTACTCAACGTTCGTTTATCAAGAACCAGCGGAGCAAGAACCTGATACCGTAACGTCTTATTTTTTCCCTTGTTGAGAATGAACTACGTAATGAATTGGCGAGGGAGTACTTTATCTCATATCTATGTATGTTTGAGCAGATCATCGCAGGCCATATCATTTCAGGCCATATCACCTTTCTGCCTTCCAAGCCAAGCTGAAAAGCCGCTCAGGAGAATAATGAATCACCTTTTCCGTATAGAATATTACTTTCGGTCAGAAAAAGCATAAAACAAAAAGACTGTATGAATTTAAAACAGGCAAAAGCATTACGAACTGGGAGCATCCCGTTAGATAATCCTTCAAGTAGAGTATAGTTTTGTAGAACAGGAGCTTACGAAACGAGCACCTGGTACAAAACTACAGCTTTATTAAGTGCCCGAAGAAGCCAGTGCCTGATTTGGTATTTTTAGACAATTTCCAAGACCCGCACTTTTTACCCCGCACCCGCACCTTTCTACCCGCACCCGCACCTTTTACTCGCGACCCGCGACCATTAGGCAGACTCTGCGTAGGAGACTACGTTGATCCACGCGAAGATAGGAAGTGCCAACGAACTCTACTTTACGCGGATGAGAATCAAGCGCAATAGAACATTTCTGATAGCCTTCCGTAGGCCAATTCAATAGAACATTTCTGATAGTCTTCCGTATGCCAATTCAATAGAACATTTCTGATAGCCTTCCGTAGGCCAATTCAATAGAACATTTCTGATAGCCTTCCGTAGGCCAATTCAATAGAACATTTTTGATAGTAGGCTCTTCTTCACCCCATGACTTTTCACCGCCTGACGTTGATCAGATGCGGAGGTAGGAAGTGCTACCGTACTCTACCGTAGCGGATAATTTTCAAAATAGCGGTCACCCCCGATCCCAGGGGGGGTACTCGGATATAAAAATGACGGGGAGGTCCGACGTATTTTTTTGGGTATGAAATTTGTAGTAAAAGTATTTTTTTGGGTTGAAAATTCTGCCAGGTATTTTTTTTCGGTTGAAAAATCCGCGGGTATTTTTTTTGGGTTGAAACTTCTGACAGGCTAGTAGTTGATCATCAAGATACTAGGCTATCTCTATTTCCGGGCAACATAAGCAGTTTAGCATCATGTGTATGCTGGTATGAAATAGCCTTTTTAGGCTAAAAAAAAGTTGGGTATTTTTGGGGTATAAATTTTGGGAGCAGGTATTTTTTGGGGTATAAAATTTATGGCTGAGGTATTTTTTTGGGTATGCAATTTGGAGCTCCGTCGGACCCCCCGTCATTTTATATCCGAGTACCCCCCCTGGGCCCCCGATGAACCTGGGAACAAGGTTGACTGAGGCTCTCAATGTGTGGTGACCATCTTTGAAAATTTAGTGTCCAAGTAAAGACCTCAGCTGGCAGTTAACACACTGCAATTGGTTACTTTCGCCCGACGTCTCGGCACCTGCCTTGTTCTTGTTCTTCTGTCTCTCTAAAGCAGACATGACGAGTTTCATGCGGTCTTTTAAACCTGGTTATCTCGCGTTTGAGATCAAGATATCGCTCTACGTTGACGTCAACTTGCTCCTCGGGTTCGGATATAATATGAAGATCATTCAACCAGCGACCCTCAATCACATAACTGCAGAGAAAGAGTAAAACATTTTAGGGAAAAGGTGGAATCAGTTAAATTATTGTACGAACTGTCACTTGTCTTCCCTTACGCCGCGTGGAACGCTTGAGAATCTTCTTAGAGAAGCCTCTGAAGCCTAGCCTTCGACCTGAATTATTTGATGAAAACTTGGAATTGAAGCGAACTGTAACTATAAACGTTCAAAAGGATTTACCAGTGGAATTGTTCGCTAAATCGATTTTCGTTGGCCCATGTCTTTGGTGTTTGCATAGAGACGAATCGCCTTGCAAAGACTTAGAATGTCCGTTATCTTTTTGTACGATCAGCCTCTTTCCCTCAGATAAAATAAACCTCTAGGCATTTTTTATTCTTGGCGATGTGCGAAAGAATTTTCATTCAATGCGGCCGACATGTGGCGGTGAATTACTAAGCGAACAGAGTTTGATGAACCAGTCGCAAATGTGAAACAAAGTTGACTGAGAACTTGATAAATTTCGAATGCGTCAAAATCTTGTAAAACCGGTTTCTAACCTGATTAGTGGCCTCGGTCTGATGTCGATGGCTTGGGTGTGTCAAAAAATCGCTCAAATCTTCTTGGCTTGCCGAGATTAGAATTGCGTTCTTCGAACGCGAAAAGTGAGCAGAACATCAGAAATAATCAGTCTTTGTTGCTTCAAGACAGAGTAATAACAGTTGAGGAATACCTTCCTGATTTTAAAATCGAAGGTGAGATATTTATCATTTGTTTTATTCTCATAATGGCACGGGCGAACCAGCCTAAAAACCTCTGAAACCTTTTGTGTGAATTGTTATTCTCAATAAAGCTTGCAGAAGTAATAAATACTACTATTATTGTCATTATTTTCGTGTTTTGGACGGTATTTTGGGGGTTTACAGCCAAAGACGCTCAAGCGTACCCCCCTAGAGCGCAATAATGAGTTGATTCTTGGAATATTGAATCCATTATTCGATTCAATAATACTTTCGGCTTGGGAAAACGTCTTTCGATTTGAACTGGGTTTTCGCTTTTTGATTGGACGATAGACGACGGAGGCGCTTCCATATATGGAAAAAATCCACAGGGAGCCTTTTGTTTATGAGTTTTGTTACCAATATGGCGGGCCTGGTAGACTTATGCCGTGTTTAGACCTAAGATGTTTACTGCAGTAAACCGATTTACTAACCTCAGTAAATTTTAGATAAGTGTAAACAGTTTTTCTGACCTCAGTAAATGCCGGCAAAGACAAAGGAAAGTCAACCTAGGTTGAGTAAACGTTAACTTTTCTAGATGGCTTGGTTTAGGGCAGTAACTGAGTTAACTGGGGTCACGATGACAGATTGAACACAACGTGTCACAGCGCAAACTGCAAAAACACTCGAATTTAGTGAGCAGAGTAGCTGAAAATATATAAGCCGGTTTCGCAACAGTCAAGGAAAAAGTCTTTGGAGAGTACATTCAGCGACGGTCGAAACCATCGACCTTTCAAGATCATTGCTGTCTACAGCAAGCGACATATGTTATCAATTGTGATGACTAAAATCTCCAGAACTATTTACATAAGCATTCAGAAGTCTCAGAAGTAGCAATCGCTTAAACCTGGAATTCTGGATTCTCTTAAAAAGCACCAGAAAAGTAGGCAGTGGCGATAAAGCTAGTATTAACAGTGCTTATTCATTCGTGTCAATGACAGTGAAAGTGATTCCTGCCAACAAGTAAATTACGAACTCATGGCCGTTGACAGATGAACTAAGGTCAAGCTAGCGAGTATAAACACTTTACTGACCAACTAAGGTCATCAAATTCAACCCCGGTAGGTCAGTAACTCGGCTTACTGCAGTAAACAACCTAGGTCTAAACACGGCATTAACGAGCCTGGTAAATCTCTCCCTCGTTCATTTAGAGAAGACATTGTTGATCAGTATTATCAGGGATATTCTAAGAAGCATAAAGCCAGTGACTTAAGAGTATCGGAGCGTGGTTCAGGAAGGTAAGCTAGCCGAAGTCTGAGTTGAAATCGAAAGACAATTTCCCAAGCCAAATGTATTATTGAATCGAATAATGGATCCATTATTCCAAGAATCAACTCATTATTGCACTCTAGAGGGGGACGCTTCAGCGTCTTTGGCTGTAATGTCCATATCCACTTAAAAATGGTATTTTAAATTATTTTCTGCTTAGTTTCTCGTTGGGTGAACCTGATGAATACGTTTGCGAAGTTTAAAGTTCGCATGGTTTGTGCACCCGTATGCAAATTTATGGCTCACTTTGTATCAATAACATGCATCATAGATTCACCTCCTACGTTTATGTTCGTATTTTTCTCAATAGAAAAATGAATCACTACGTAGACCGTGTAGACCCTCCGTTGAATGAAGTTTCGACTAAAGATAAGATCTCACCAGAAAATGCTTACAAGGCAAGAAAAGTCGAAGATCTGACCAAGGACTCCGCAGAACACAAGATTCCAAGTCAGCAGATTCCAGCTGTCGCGCAACACGAAGACACAGTCTCTGCGAAATTCGTGTTCTCTAATACAAGTTGCCGAGCAGCTGAAGGAAGCCAAAGCTTGGATAAACATGCCGGGACATGTGTCAATGAGAAACCAGTGTCTATGTTTAGACCCGGTCTCTCCCTCGCAAGTTACGCAATGAAATAGAGGACATGGTGCCGCGTTTGAGAGGCCTACTCCGGGTCCTAAAATCGCCTGTAAGCCTATAGTTGGCTTTAGTTGCCCAAACTTGCTCAAGGTTTTCTCAATTCATTTTATTAAGTTAACTCAGTCATGGAATACTGGTTTCTCAGTGTTTGCCGAAGTCGCCTAAAGTTGCCTATAGTCGCACAAAGTCAATAGCTTTTTTGTAAAGTACCTCCCATAACCTTGAATTTTGCTTGTCCCAAAGAAACGGCGACTTTGCGTTCCGAGTATAGGCCTTTTCAAGCGTTGTCTTACAAGAGAAAGCTTGGATTGTATATGAATATATAATTTTAGATAACATTTGAATGCATAACGTGAAACATATCACATGGACCTATGCACATATATAATCACTACTTCATCTAATTTCAGCTTGAATCGCGTAGTTTTTTTTCATGAATTATTGACCTTAATTTCTTACCAGGGAAATACCATACATCGTCGTGCTTTTACTCTGCCGAAAGACCAAGAATATATACATTGTTCGCTCCTAGAAATATTGTATCAAACTAAGAACTAGACCATAAACTACATAACATTGATCATTTCAATTTCTTTCTAAAATTACAAATCGGCGCGTGATTGCCTTCAAAAGGCCCGGGTTTGTACTATACAACTGTGTTATGACAATGCTATCCCGCAGTGACAAGCGAAGCGGCCCAACAAAAAGCCTATAATTGATGTTAGTTATTGAAATAAAATCCTTATTATGCAGTTGAGATCATATATTTTTAGTAGAGGGTGTTGCATGATTTCCGATGGACCTCAAGCAAGGACGATCTCGACTATATTGCTTCGCAGTAACTTTTTTCCGCGTTCTTCGGGGTAGCACTATTTCAAGATACCAAGATACAAAGATACATATTGCCAAAAGATACCTGCTTATATTCTCCAAGATTGAAGTTCATAGCGAGCATATTTTTAAAGTTGTAGACGAAAATATATTTTCGCGAAATGCGCTCTGACTTTCGCATGAGTCACCCTAATTATTTGCGGCTGAATATACGCAGGCAATTTGGTTAGAACATTCAAACGGGATTTTGCTACTATACGCTTCACTCATCGAACATTAGAATTTCAAGGGTACAAAAATTATAATACCTAACGAACGAACAGGTTCCGGGTTCTTTCAATATCAGCCAATAATTATTGATTTTTGAGTTCATTTTCCGGTATTGCGGATTTCTGAAATTGCTGCGATCAGCGCAAATAGTAGCAAAAACCGTTAGAATGTTCTCGCCAAATTGACGGCGTATAATTGACATATATGTGAAATCCGATACCTTGTATCTTCGTATCTTCGTATCTGCGTATCTTCGTATCTTCGTATCTTTGAATCTTCGTATCTTTGTATCTTTGTATTTTCGTATCTTTATCTTTGTATCATTGTATCTTTGTATCTTGTATCTTGAAATAGTGCTTCGAGGCACAGAAAGGAAAGCATGCCTTCACAATGAGATTTGATTGGCGGAGACTTTTTGGCACGTGCTAATTCCACACCTCGTAACAACGTCTTGTTTTCCCCTTATAAAAGTAGCGTTCGTGCCTTTGGAACAAAAATTTCCAGCGCTAAAAACAACAACAACATGCAATACTGGTGTCCATGCTTTAACGAAAATAGCAGTAATGTATGCTCGCCCTGCACGTCGGTATATAACCGACATTTTGAGAATAAAAGTACAAAGGAAGCGCGCACTGCATCTTCGTAGTGCAGGACTGTCAGGGGATAAATCAAGCAAGAGCATTTCTGAAGAGAAGAATGCTCGGCGCGTCTAGAGCATATTTCGTATGACTGTGAAAAGTGCCGCGGTAAAGTTGTGCCGTGACCGTGACCGCGCCGCGACTACGCGATTTCTTTCCGTATCTACAGCAGGCCATGTTCCGTGCCGCCAATGCGACACGGCGCGGCACTTTTCACAGTCATAAGAAATCTGCTCTATTATCCTATCAAAACAGAGCAAAATTTTATTCTCATCCGCTAAAACGGTAGAGTGCGTGGCTCCGTTTCTGATCAACGTCACGCGGTGAAACGTTCTGGATTAGAACCACGTGGGAAGTATAGGCCAATTACAACGAAGCTTTAATTTTCGTCCACAACTACTAATCGGCCAATAAGAGTAAGTTTCTCCGATTCAACTTGCTATAGTAAATTTTTAGTCTCCCCTGTAGCCCGTTCTTTGTGTCGGTCACGCAACGCATTATTCCCCACGAAGCGTTGCGTGACCGACACAAAACGGAGCTGCGAGGGAGACTAGGGAGTTTTTCAATCAGTTTTTATTTTTATTTTTTCAAATGAAATCCCTCGGCAAACTGTTGTGCATAGATATCTTCTCCTTGTCGTCTGGACAAACGATAGGTAAATTTCAGCGATTTGAACAGATGAAATTCAAGATCCCTCTGCAAGTCGAGCAGACACGAAGGTAGGAAGTGCCAACGAACTCTACCGAAGCGGATGAGAATCAGGCTCAATAGAACATTTTTGATAGCCTTCGTGGGCTTTTCTTCACCCAATGACTTTTCACCCCCGTGACGTTGATCAGATGCGGAAGTAGGAAGTAGCAACGAACTCTCCGTAGCGGATGAGAATCAGACTCAATTCAGTAGTAAGAATATTTCTGATAGGCGTCCGTAGTCTCTTCTTCACCCATGACTTTTCACTCCGTGACGTTGATCAGATGCGGAGAGATAGAAAGTGCTACCGTAGCGGCCGAGAATCAAGTTTTGCTATTTTGACAAAAATGTGACTCGCTTTTGTCGTAAAGACCATCTCGCCAAGTGGGGACACCAGCTGACGGTCTCAAACTGCCATTGTGGCTAATTCTACCTTGTTCTGTCGTTCTAAAGCAGACAAGACTAGTTTCACGTCGCTTCTTCTTGTCAACCTCTTCTTTGTTCTTGTTTTCATTCGATATGAGTAGGAAAATTACCTGTTTAAATGTGTCGGAATAACCATCTACAAGCAAAGCTTTTTACAATTTGATTTACCGAATTCGCTCGAAAATATACCCCACTACATCCCATAAATCAGCCGATGGAAATGGATGCTTTCCCTGACTTGTATGTTGCTAGGCTGACAAAATGGCGGCTGACTGAAGCTCAACCTCGTTCCCAGAGTCTTCACGGTAATTTTCAAGATGGGGGGTCACCCCGAAGAACCAGGGAACGATGTTGACTGATTCTTAATGCGGTGGCCATCTTTGCCAGAGTTTGATGTGTCCAAATAAAGACACCAGCTAGGGCGGTCACACACTGCAAGTGGTTACTTTTCGCCCGACGCCTCGGCACCTGCCTTGTTCTGTCTCTCTAAAGCAGACATGACGAGTTTCATGCGGTCTTTTAACCTTGTTATCTCGCGTTTGAGATCAAGATATCGCTCTACGTTGACGTCAACTTGCTCCTCGGGTTCGGATATAATATGAAGATCATTCAACCAGCGACCCTCAATCACATAACTGCAGAGAAAGAGTAAAAAAAGGAAAAAGTTGAACAGTAAATTTTTGTACGACTGTGACGTCATTTTACCACATAAGGTTAAAATTGAGTGCATGCAGATATACCCAGCTGTACTTACACGCTAGAAGCCGCTTTATACTGTAGCAAACAGGTTACACCGGTTTTGCGCGCGCATTTTGAATGGCTTCCAGATGTTTTGCAAGTCACAAAATGTGCGTTTTCTAGTGAATCTTCAAATGAAAGTTCCTCGTATTACTCATAATTAGATGTTTTTTTTTTATTGTAATACGTGTAGACATTCAACTCGTTCTTTGCATTTTCCCTCGCCCCTGCGCGGCTCGGAATAGTACACAACTTCCAACTATTGCCCAGAATCTTAGACACATTCATTGCAGTCATTTTGATTTTGTAATTATGAAGATCATCACTACTGCTATACTAAAAGAAAAATAACGTTTCAGTTGTAAACAACCTACCCCAAGGTGCCTTTCCGAGCAAGCGATTCATGCACAGTGATTTTAGGTGTGTAAAGCATGCGCCTGAGCGCTCTTGGGTAAGAAGTCTCCACCTCTGTGAGGAAATCTATTTGATTGCCGATACGACTCATGTACGCATGCGCCCGTATGGTCTCAATATCGCCAACCGCCAAACCTACCTGAAATATAACAATAGAGGAGGTATATCGCCCATACACTATTGCGTGGTGGATTATTGATCAAATAAGCGTTGGGCTCTGCGGTCCCTAGACGGTGGATCCTTAATTTGAAGTAGTGAAAAAGTTGCGAATATCGACGAGAAACTGATGAAAGCTTGAATGGAGACAATAGACAAATGTTTTTGGACTCGTGGGTATTCGCAACTTTCGGGTTCAAATCGAGGCTCCCACTTTATTTTTGCGCCGTTGATGCCTATTCAGCGGTATATTAGATAATTCGAAACTGGACTATTAGCCCATGTCTTGCAAATTGAGCTCCTCGCCGTGCGCTCATAAATTGAATTACGAACGCCAACACTTTCTTAGTCAAACTTTCTTAGTACGTTTCATTCACCGGACGCTATTGAAATTATTTGTGTACCTCCAAAATGTTACCAGCAGCTATGGAAACAGTTTCGGAACAGATCCTTTTCATGTGCACCATAAAATGGCGAGCTCTACTCACCAGTAAATTCATCAACACTATGGTCACGGTAACGACGAAGAACGCCCACAGAATATTGGACACGATTGGGTAAGGCACTAGCGGTGCACCAGTAGAATTGCTTGTCATAGTAAGTGAGTCAACTAGAACGGTCTGGTAGTTCAGCTCTCCTATAGACATACTGATCACTTGGCAAAACGCCTGCCAGAAGTTATCGAATGGAGCCTGCAAGTGTAAATGTGAATGATTGAAAATAGCTTAACGTCAGGCATTTGGGATATGCTTTATACTCAAGCTGCAACGTAATTTATAAGAAAGAAACTCGCCTTTTCTTTTGCTTATTCATGCCTCGGTTCTTCCCGCTTACCTCCAATAGAACTTTTAGGGTATTTACAAAATGGAACAATTATATGTTATCAAACTATCAGATTTTTATGCACTCAATTACATATGTTTGTCATATCATTCATATATTTGTCATATGTTATTCATTGCCGTTGCCCTTTCATGTGCGTCATATTTTTTGTGTTGTTGTGTCATATGTCTCTTATATGTGTAGTACTATTTTCCTGATATATGAAAAGGACACGTTCCTATGTTTACAAAAATGTAGCAGGACTATGGCAACCATATTACAAATATATGAATAACATGATATAACGAGTATTTAATATAGTTGAATTGAACATGTTAATACTACAATTCATTTGCTTGTCACATGTTTGATTTCCAATAGTGCTACCTCCAATGCCACAACGTGTAGGCTAATCGCGCCTCTTCCCGCCTTTTCTTGCAGTTCTAAGCAGTTTTCGGCTTATTTCATTTTCCCACCCACAGTTTGACAACATTTTCTATTCTGACCTAATCTTGTCGTGTTGGCCGAAATGTTCTATTCACGCCTTTTCTTGCCGTTCCCCCTTCTTTTCTCGTCAGCATTTCCCCTAAAAGTTCTATTCTCGCCTAGTCTTGTAGTGGGAATAGCCGAGGCTTGTTAAATAACAGAACAAAAATGCTCGTGATGTTGACATACTTTTATATGTTTAATAATATAGCCAGCTCAGAATCCTTGTGTGGTAGATCGATTTTTCTTGAATTTTGCTGTAGTGTCCAATGAATTTTAATTTGGAACGCCTGTGCTAAAATTGGACAGTTTGGCATTGTGAGTAGATGATAGAGCGGATTTCACATGTCTGTCGTGAAACCAATCGCAAAGTAATTACACCAATTCTGAACAAAACCTATAGGAGTAATTACAAAGTAATTGCGAATTACTCACGACAGTCATGTGAAATCTGCTCTATATGATCAATTCATAACAAGACTCCATGCTTGTCCAATGAAGACAAAATTGAATTCAAAAATCATTTTGAACTCCAATTCTTTAGGAATTTCCGAAAAAGAGTCCTATTATACTGCTAGTGTGTTTTCTCTATGGGTTATTCGATACTTTCTCGCCTATTATTATCAGATCAGTCCTTGAAAAAAAATAGATTGTTGCAGTGAAAACCTTTTCGCGCGTCGCCCCTACAAGATCATTCTGCTCCTCTGCTCCTTAACAGTACGTAAACTGGCCAGTGCAGATAACGAGAGAATAAGCGACCTCCCACTTTCACTTCCACACAATGACTCGTTCCTGTGCTTCACTATGGACGAGTTAAAAATGTTCATACATTGAAGAGTATGTGAAGAAGGATAGCGCAAACGCCATTTGCGGCTTACGATAGAATGCGCGAGTGACATCGGTCTCCCTCGCCCACCCAACCAATAACTCGCATAATGCTTTGCTTACACACATTTCTGTACAAACCGAGTCATGGGAAAGGCCAAATTTCCCATGGTACAAGAGCGAATGTTCGGCTTTTCCATGGATAAACACATGGATACCGATGCCTAGATTACACAGGGAAATTCTGCAGAAACCGGTTCATGGGAAAAGATGAATTTCCCATGGTTAGAAGGATGGGAAGTGTTCTGACTTCCCATGGCTATCCAGTGAATTCCGAACACTTCCCAGCGTGTGCCTTGGGAAATTTAGCTTTTCCCATGGATGGGTTTCCTGCAGAAATTCCCTGTGTTAACTTTGCTACCTGCAGGTTTAGTGATGTAAAATTATATTTGCTTGTAGTTATTGTTTATATTTATAAACTATTCCTGTGCCATGTGATATTGAACTTTTCCCATATTGAATGTCGTTTGCAGTAATTTACTATGAGGTGAGTAAAAAAAAGATCTTACCTGCTCCTTAAAGAGTATGTAGAAGGCTAACGCGAAGGCCAGAAGAACAACACAAACACGGACATGACCCCAACACTGTCTTGTATATCTCAATAAACATAGTAACATACAGGCCAAGGAACGACAAATTCTTTGTCAGCAAAATCAGATTAAAATATCCCAAAAACAGACCAATGGTACCCGTCTTCCAAATAACACCATCCGAGTCAGTGCATAGTGAGTTGATCTTGAAGCTGTAGGGGAGCAGAAAAAGCAGTGCGAACATGTATGTGCACAGTACCAACCAGTTCTGGAGGTCCAGGAAATAGCTAAATTTATATTTCACCATCTGTTGGAATTCCTTCAAGATTTGGACGCAATCCAGGGCTAGGGCCACTCCAGCAACGACGTGTTGAAGGTCGTCAGTTTCGCAGCCCTTTTCCGAAGGTTTACTATTGTGGAGTGTCCGAGTTGCTCTTAGATCAAATATGAAGAGGGTGTAAAACCCTAAAAACAACCCAAATAGCAGCATGTTCAGGAGATACACAGGAGCCCCGTAATATTTCCATTTGATCTGCCGTAGCTTGGTGGCCAAGGGATGTCCCAGGAGAGCTTGCCTCTGTTTTTGTGCCATTTCAAGAAGCGCAAACTTTTCGTTTGTTTTGAAAGGTGAAGGAATCGAGATGAAGGTAGAAACACCACCAGACACCGTATAATGGAGGTCTTTATCATCCCCAGGTCCTGGATCTAGGAGTTGAAAGTCGAAAGTTATAGAGATCGATTTTCCAGGGCCTTTAGTGGAAGAGCGCTGCACGCAACGATCCATGACTGCGGTTGCAGCATCCGGGAACTCTCTTATCAATTGAAGCATAATGTCGAAGCCATTTTGATCAGGGTTTATAAACTCCCGCCATCTGTAAAAAAGAAGGTGTGATTGAGATGTCTGTGGTGGAAAAAGACACCTGCCTGAAAGTAGTTTGGCTTCTTGCATAAAACATCAAACCGAAGTAGAAGTGTGAGTAACCTTTTGTCCTTGGTTATCAGCATTACGACATCTGCGGCATTATTCTCAATGGCGGCCCTAAGAGCGCACAGGCCAGCTATATTTTTACAATATTTTGCACCTGCAAGAAAGTAAACATGCGGTAAACGCATTAGTCAGGTGTATCCTGTGCTTGTTGAAAGAAGAATGGGGGCTAATGAATAAAGAAAGCCAGCAAACATTTTGCTTGGTTTGTGGCCCTTTTATTCATTTGCGTACCCCTAAAAAATACCATATATTAGTGAAAGCTACAATATTTCTCCAATACCCCCTAAAAAATACGGCAAGCACCCCTATCAGGTCGACATGCGAAGAAACCTCCTGTTCACCCTGGTAGTTCACCTGTGTTCAGCAATAACTTTACTACATCGGTATTGTTGTTGGCGGCGCCGACATGCAATGCAGTATTACCCTCGCTATCGGTATGCTCGATATTGGCGTGCTGACCAATCAGATAACGTACGGTGATCACGTGACCGGAAACGCAGGCATGGAACAATGGAGTACGGAGTTGGATGTCCGAACTATCGACATCTGCCCCGTAGCGTAGCAGAGTTTCGCAAATTTTCCTAGCAAAAGAAGCATAACAATTAATAAGAGAAAAGAGCGCGAAAAACGTTTTGTTACATTAAAAACGTAACTTATGGCCTTCTTATGGCCTGCTTGTGTCTAGTGAATTAAAGGCCCATAGGCAACCGGGAACCTTTACCCTTTGTTTTCAATGGATCTATTGTCATTCAACAGCTGTGATTGGCTAATACTGTAGGTCCCAAGTTCCTATTGTTCTTTTCATTTCAAAAGTTCAAACTGAAAATTTGCATCGATTTTTCAACTGTGTTTTATTCTTGTGAGCCTGCAATGCGACTTGAGTGCTAATGGGCCTTTAAGGGAACGCAAACACAAGAAAACTAATTATGTTTTGTATTTAGACTTGCGCGCGTCGCTATTATTCACGCTTCCCTTGAGGTTGCGTCCTGCGCTTGCGTTCGTGTGTGAACCTGCCCTTAGAAAACAAAATATTCTTGTGATCGTTTAGCGAACACGTTGCGCGTGCGATCCTTTTGCCCACCATTTGATTTTTTTTTTCGAGCGGACGTCATATGAAACCCAATAATTGTCACCGACGCACCACGTCAGTCATCACATCACACTTGAAGAGCATCTTTTGAAATCTATAGTAGGCTCTTTGCAGAAACAAACCACATCATCGGGGGTAAATCAACCGATCACCTTGACCTGGTACGCATACAAACTCTTTAGTTGACTTTTTTACCGAATGTTAAAGAGATAAAAATATTACTAACTGTTTTGCCTCAGTACAATCATGCGGCAGACGTACTGCAAAGGGCACTATTAAAGGCCCATCACCAACCAGAGCCTTTGCTCAAAGGCGCAAAGGCTCCCGGTTGGTGATGGGCCTTTAAATACCTTCGTTTGTTGGCCGCAGCATAGTGTAACGCTGTTCTACCAGACGCGTCTCGGTCATAGACGCATGCGGGCGTGGTTTGAAGGATAGCCTCCACGTGGCGTGTCCCGCCCTGTTTGACTGCCACGTGCAGTGGAGTCTGCTGATCGGAATCTTTGAAGCGGCAGTCGCTGCCGTGACATAACAACAGATTGAGAATCTATTTGATGTATAAAAGAAATAAATGTAGCTAGCTAGATCCATCTTTTGAGTGCGTCTTTATGACAACTAACTGGGTCACAACCTTAATCCGACACATTCTGAGAAACATCTTGAAAATTCAAATCGCTGCCATCCAGGCTAACCATTTTATGCCGAAACTTCAGTTTCTGACGAATATCAATTGGTTCTTGTATTTCTGGAATTGATTTTGACTGCAAAAGAACGCGTTTCTAGAGGCCGTAGCAGTAGTCACGTGACCCCGTTAGTGCAAGTTGCTTATTGGTCCAGCGAAGATTACAGATTTGGCCAACAAAGTGTCGCAATACGGGAACGCATTCTGGTATGGTCTTGGATAGTTCCTATTGTTGGTTCTCTGCAGTCTCGGTGTGAACCTTAAATTGTGGGTGTACCATTTTCTATCACTCGTCCGTGTATTTTTCTTATTGGAAAACACTCAGAAGCTCAGGGAGACTGGAGTCTCAAAAATCACTTTGCAATGCCGAAAGAGATAAATGTTCAGTTAACATGCAAGATCGCGTTGTTTGACATAGCAAAGAACCGCATTTCACTTTGATTTTGATGTTCCATTTAGCCTCTGGTTCACTAGCGACACAAGCACGGCGCCACGAGAACAAAATTCTCCTACTCGAAAGCAAACTTAAACAAGGACACAATACTGTTGAAATAAAATTAATGTTAACATGCTGTGTTACAATTCCTCTGAGCATTTTTCATGTTGTTTCCTCGCACGTTTGCCGTTGTGACATAATGCCGTTATGTCGCTAGTGTAATAGCCTACCCGCAGGCTCTCTTTGTTTCTGGTGAAGTTTTCGTTTTCTAAGTGCGTTCTTTATTAGGCGGGCGTGCGCACGCAGCTTTCTTCCTGTGGCGAGCGCGCTCACGTTGTTTGAAGCTTGCTTTTTGGTTGGAGCATTTTTGAGAGCGTCCGACCGTGCACATGCGAGCCTGATGCTCTATATTCAGAGTCCACAAGGGCCCCACAAAAACGAGAGTGTGCAGGAATCCCATACAAATGTGCGTGCTCGAACCTTGAGGCAAGCCAATACGTGCTCTACACAAGAAACAAAAAGAGGCTGAAGGGAAGCTAGCAGTGTTAACCAGCCTTTAGAGTTGCATACAAGAAGTGAGTTTGGCTGTAGAATTTACCCTCATATCTTGCGCATCCGCAGCATAGTGTAATGGGATCTTCTCTTTAGTGTCTGGTACATTAACAAGTGCCTTCCCGCGAGTCTCTAGGAGCATTTTGACGACATTCAGCCTGCCCTGCTGAACCGCTAAATGAAGACTACTGCGCATGTCATTGTCTCGTGACGTCATTTCCGCTCCCCGTAGAATGAGAACCTCGACAGCCTCGACTTGACCCGATAAAGCAGCAGATAACTGCGGGGTGTATCCGTTAAGGTCTTTCACTTCCGCTTTCGGGTTTTGATCCAGAAGAAGTTTAATGACTTCTAATCGGCCAAGGGAACACGCGCTGTTAAAAATATTATATCGTCACAAGTTAGGCTTGCTATCATTCAGGGGTGGAGCAGTAGATAGCAAGAGCACCATTCCAATAACAATTGTGTTTTCTTTTCCCCCTGAAAGAACATGGATATTCTCAAACTCATGAAAAAATTCCTTAAGACGAAGAAAAACCATGAGCGAGAAGGAGGTTTGGATAAAGGATATAATTTCATAATTCTGAGAACTCCCACTAGAACTGCATTTCCACTGCGTTTTTGCTTTTTTGCTTCGTAATCAAATTTGAGTCAAGTCAAGTCATCCGCTCCAAAAGCAATATCAAGCACTGGAAATATTTTTATCAGGATATCTAAACACGTCGACACATATTTCCCTCAGACGACGGATATCGCAGGGTATATGTCATGCACAGAAGACAACACGTGGCGTTTCAATGACCAAATTTAGGCAGTGCATCAAATTGCTGAATAATAAGATCAGTAAGCTATGCTTGCTCACCAATGAAGAGGCGTCCTCCCAAGCGAGTCTTGAGAATTGACATTTGATCCATTAGCGACCAAGAGCCTCAACATCTCTATGTCACCATTTGTGCACGCGATATGAAGCGGTGTTTGCAGATTACCCGGGCTCCTGGCATTAACGGAGGCGCCATTTTGTATGAACAGCTTAGTCACAGTTGTGTTACCGGCTTGGACAGCTATGTGTAATGGGGATTGCGTGACAGAGGTTCCACCTTCCATGAGTTCAATGATAGTGATATACTGCTTTGGAGCTGAAAGAAAAGTGTAATACTCGGTGTTCTCGTAGAATTAAGGACCAGAGTGAAATTCCATTTTTCTTCCCACTCTCAGTCATACAGAATTTCAGTAAGGTT
Organism: Scolanthus callimorphus; assembly: GCA_033964015.1. Lineage (NCBI taxonomy): Eukaryota > Metazoa > Cnidaria > Anthozoa > Actiniaria > Edwardsiidae > Scolanthus > Scolanthus callimorphus. The sequence goes on along the minus strand of CM066922.1, from coordinate 24,689,688 downwards.
ATAAAAATAGTTTTCCTAAGGAGGATTGGTATAGCGTTTTTGTGGATGGCCCCTGATTGGACGCTTCTTTTGTCGTAAACGAGCAGTGCACGCGCTAATCTAACCCCCCAGCGCGCTGCGACACCCAAATGTTTCAATAAACGATTAGAATAAACGTAAGAATAGATGCCCCGTTCTCATCCAACTCGATGAGACACCCGTCCTAATAGAAACTAAAAGATACCCAGACCTGGATAAAATAGAGTCTGTGTCAAAATGAGTCTATCTACCTCGTAGAAGATACAACAAAGTACACCCACTACAAAATCGATACCTTCTAAATGATGGGTCGTCTTCATAATCCTCCCCCCTCCCCTCCCTCCGGATCATCGAACGACTATATAATTTATATAAGATTCGTTAATACCTAATGCTAAGATATTAGACGTGGAAATGATATCCACTCACCTTCCTCTAGCACAAGCTGCGCAATTCGTGAGTCCTCATTCCCGGCAGCGAAGGCCAGCGGAGTCATCCCTCCTGCATCAAGCATGCTCAGACTAGCGCCATGTTCGATGAGAATCTCACAAATATCATACCACCCTCTAAGGCACGCTAAATGTAGCGCTGTCATCTTACGGTTGTCTGTCTTGTTTGTCATCGACTTTCGACTCGTCATGAGCTTGCGAACAGCTTCCGTGTTCCCCATTCTGGTTGCCAATAGTAACGGCGTGCTTGAGGTCAAAGCTTCTTTTGCAGAGGGATCTGCCCCGTTTTGCAACAAAACCTGGAGGCTGCTACTGAGTTGGATCTTGAAAACACAGTCGTGACGTAGTTAGCATGATTTACTGGAGAATCTAAACTCGAAGTTAGCCTCGTCCCAGGCGTGTCTTGTGTCAGCTCACAATGTATCAACTATCTGTGTGTTTGAGCTATCCTATCCGTTGGTGAGCGGCATATCATCCATGATTTCACCTAACTGATAAGCGGCACAGCCAAAAAGAAGCCGTGGAACGAGGCTAAGGCCATAGACCAACCGGCTAACGGTGTTTAGTATAAACCAACTAATGGTCTATTACAAATCCTGCATTCTGATTGGCTGAGCTACTAATGGTCTATTAGTGATAGACCGTGCCTGGCAAAACCACCACCTTTTCTTTGCAAGAAAACTTGATTTTTTCAACATAAAATAATGGCATTCATTGCCAAAACCGACCAATTAGTTGGTTTATACTAAAACAATTAGACCTCTCGTCCTCATGTGCTATGATATCAATAGACCATTCGGCCTTCGGCCTCATGGTCTATTTATCATAGCACATTCGGCTTTGAGGTCTAATTGTTAATTACATCTTGTTGCCACATGAATTCAGATCATGTGATGATTCCTTTGGGTGGTTACAATTGTCCGATTTTTCCCCCTCGACCGAGTCGCACGAGTGTATGTGCAGAACTAACAAAAGTATCATACAAAGGAATCATCACATGATCTGAATTCAAGATGTAAACACCGTTAGACGATTTGGTATATTGCAAGGGAAAGTTTCATGCAACTCTCTTCGCAACGATAACCAGTAAAAAACATTGCAAGTTACAATTTTCCGTTATTTTAACCTCCATAAAAAAAAATCACCAAAACTGTCGTTTTGCCGACGTTGCAAAACTTCCTTATTAGGAAATTCCCCCTTACGTTATTTGGAAGGTCTGTAAGTACTTTGCCTCATATCTTAGCGAAAAAAGCAGGAAAATTTACCAAAACTTGCAGTTACTCGAGAAACATCGTTATCTTGGTCGCCATTTTGGTTTTGCCCCCCGCCGAGGGACGAGGTTTGACCACCACAGGCAGCCCGCGCGGATTTGCCATAAAAACGACAGCACTTTCTTGATATGTATTTATCGTACAACGTTTGGTGCTGGCTGCCAATAACGTTATCTAACCCCTGTACTTGCTTGACTATGAAAAAATGGAGCTGCAGCTAGACGTTCTCCTGTTGGAAATTATATCACTCAAGGTGCAGCTTTGAGTGGGAGAGATTCCCAGCAATAATTTTATTAAGGAAGATACAAACACAGGGAATTTCTGCAGAAATCCATCCATGGGAAAAGCTGCATTTCCTAAAGCACATCAATGGGAACTTTGATAGCCATGGGAAAGCCGAACACTTCACATTCTTTTACCATGGAAATTTAGCTTCTTCCTTGTTTGAGGTTATGCAAAAATTCCATGTGAAAGGGACTTTTAAAACTCGACGTATTTAGTACAAATAAAACCCGAAATACCTGCAAGCTGCATAATAAAATGTATAAAAAACTTACTTTGATAAAATCACCTTTCTCGCTCAGCGGGATATTCAAAAGTTTTAACTATCCTGAGCACAAATTATGTAGCATTGTATTCAGCTGTGTTTTACCACAGACTTTCAAAACTACACTTGGATCTCCCACTGCAAGTGTGGTTGATTTCCATAAGGATAATATTTCTAGGTTTTATTTTGCAGCCCACTTGTTGTGAATAAGTCCTTATGGGTTTTCGGTGTTCTGAGAACGTCGAACACGGAATAAGTTACTAATGATAAATTGATAATTTTCCAAGTTAACAGACATTACACGACCAAGACGAATTCCGCAAAGATTTTATGAGGAAATCCTCTGCCAAGAAATGGAGTAATTTTGACACAAAGTGGAAACAATTTTTCGATAGAGTATTACAAAACCAATTTCCTTGTTTGTAGTATTTTTTGGAAGTTTTTGATTAAATAAAGAATTTGCAATAACACCGAGAGGAAATTCCCAAGGAAACCTGTGAAATGGTGTTTTTAACCTATAAATTGTATGGATTTGGATAAATTTTCGATGTTTCAAAAGTGTTGTAAGAAATGATTTCTTTAGATCAGATACCAAAAAACAGTAAGACAGAAATCTATGCTATGATGTAAATTATTTTTTCCAGGAATTTTTTTCCAATCGTTACTCTATTTTCAAAGGAATTACATCTTTAAATATCAACTTCTCAAGAAATTAATTAACGGCAAAAATACGATTTGGTTAAATAGGAAGCCATTTTGAAGAACCAATTTCCGGAAGAATTGAAAAATATTGAATGTGAATGCGACTATCCCAATTGGATTCTTTGTTTGATCCAGTCGCGCTTCTTTGATATTTTTATTAAAAAAACTGTTGTGGACTAGCATCTATTTAATATCACAATGAAGTCACGGATCCTATGTTAACCAGCAGCAACCGTGCCTAATTATTAATATGTTTATGTCGGGCAATTCCCCAGAAGTTCGTGTCGTCGCTGTTTGGTTCTCACAACACAGATAATGCAGTTACTGCCATTTTCACAATTCTGTGATCTCTACGCCAACTAAAGCCTAGTGCACACTAGCGACATAACGAACAAAGGTCGTTGAGTTGCAACGAAGAAAAAAACATTGAAAATTAATTGAAATAATCAATATTTTTCATGGATCATCATATGATTACTTCACCAAGCAATCTTCTGTATTTTTTTAAAACCACTAAATTTGGTCGCGTGATATTTTTCTTATGTCGTTATGTCACAAGTGTGCACTAGGCATAACAAAGCGCTTTCGTCAATCAAACGCCGGAGGCAATTACACGCAGGTTTTGAGAGTTTTTAATGAAGGACTAGCTTGGCTTTGAAACAATATTTTTAACAACAAAATGTAAACAAAAAGAAATAATCCATGCGCACCTGTTAAAAGTTGATAGAAGGAAGCCAAAACGCAGTTTAGCCTCGGAAATGTTAAGTTTTATTCCGCAGATTTCACTAACTAAAAATAAATAACAAATTATTACAAATTGAAAATGAGAGAATTTAAGAAGATTTTTTAAAGGTTGGGGCAACTTGCGGCCGGCAAATTTGATTGCTAAACGCGCGAAATCTTGGCATTCCAGTTATTAGCGTCTTTGGAATTTGTAGTAACTCGAGTTAGTTTTTAAGAAATCTTGATGGCAACCTAGAAAAATATATTTCGAAGATCATATACAATATATTAATAGGGGTTTGTACTCCAGGCAGTGAACTTTTGAAATTTTAATTTAAAAATTATCCGCCTTGTCCATGAGAATTTCATGGCGGGACGAACCAAAAGCAATCCCAACGTCATGGTAGTTATTTGAAAACAAACAAAATCAAGCCGAGATTTTAAACTTTTGAATAACTGGAACTTTGGTTTCTCAAAACTGCTCGACATCGCGGTACAAAAAACTCTCTACATTATTCTATTACTGACATAGCAGTTCTTAATTCTCTGAGCTTACTCTAGGCAAACAGTGTCTCGGTCTGTTTTCTTATAAGGCATTCGTTACTGGTACGGTAAGGCGCTTTGCCAACTAAACTAACCGGGAGAGAAAGTATCACGTCGACTCCAAAAATGAAAACAAATGGTCCCAAGCTCAGACGTCCAACGTCGACTGATTTGTATGTGGACAAAAGATTTACTGCTGAGATATTTGACATGGTATTTGCGTTGCCATAGCTATGTCCACAAGCTGGGCGTGTGTTCAGAAATTGAAATAATTTCTAGCTTTGTCGGTTCCGAATAAAGGGTTATTTTAGTCTTTTCAATTTACTTTTATCTCTCCCACTGCCTATACACTAAAACGCACAATATAATCTTACTCATAGGATAGTAACGTAGTTAATCGCATGTTTTGGAAAAGCGTTTTCGGTTCCACTACATTTTTCACTTTTTGAACTTCCTTTCTTCAGGAAATGACTCGGAACTTGTTTGACCTCAAAATTACGCTAGAAGAAAAACAGAATTAAACGGAATTAATTTGTTTGATAGCGGAGCTTTAGCGCTCGGAACGCGCTTTAGCGGAGACCCATACGTTAAGCAACAAGAAATCTGCTGACTTCGCAGCTATGTGCTATTTTGGACATTAGTCAAATGATAAAGTGCCGTGGTCTCCTTGTCGTGTTTGGTCCACCAAAGGAATTCACCTCAACAGGAAACATTCTTTGTAAGGAATGTAAAATACCTTATGACAACTAAACCTGTCAACTACATGTACGCATAATGAGCTCCGTATTTTAGGCACGGCCTAAATACTGAATTAACGGAATAAACTGCAACGACTTTGCGACGTACATCATAAGACATGGTTAAATAGTCAAAGCTGTTACAGCTGATATGGATAGGATTAATTTAAGTTTTGATGCATTCGATTTTAAAGTGCCATATTAAGAATATACAAAATTCAAATGTCTGCAAATCAAGGATTGAAGTATATGACAACGATCCAACAGTGATTTGCAAAGTTGTGTCTAGGTTTCGTTTCATTAAAATTTTCTTACCTTGAGGCAACATGTAACGGAGTCAGGTCCTCCTTGGTTACGCTATTTACTTGCGCCCCTCTTTCAAGCAACACTTTGATAACATTTGCTCGATTATGTTGTGCAGCTACATGCAAAGGTGTTAGTCCACGATCATCCGCTAAGTCCCTCCACGCGACATCTTCTTGTATCAACCGTGAGATTCTCTCCGCGTCTCCGTTCTTTGCAGCGTTGTGAATAACGCGATAATCTACGGAAGAAGAACTCCCTTCAATGTTATCAAACTCAATAGCACTTGGTGTAAAATACTTAGAGTAATTTCCCGGAGTTTGATTATCTGACGACATTTCTATTGCCTGATTCTTGATTCCATTGTAATGTCTATAGTTTTTAGAGCTACTACTACGAGGAGCTTCGACGTGAGATCGTCCATGGCTTACAGACATCTTTCTTGTTGATAATCAATTTGAAATTTCCCAAGTCATTGCGTTAATCTGGTCCCGCGCAAAGAAGAAGCAATCGTGAGGGTTGTCATTGAGTAATAATCGAATTCACGAGTGGCATTAATATTTTTCCTGCAGAGCCAATCACAATGGTTGCAACCAGCTGGGGCGAATGGCATGTCTCGTACTTAAATAACGGGAAAGGAGGAATGAAGTTTTAATTTATCAGCTTATTCAAAAGATGTACAGCAGCAAATCTCAACAAGAAATTAAAATTATGGCACTAATAACATTTGCGCGTGATTTGCTATTAGTTGCTGTGCTTCTTCGCCTTTATCTGTCCTTTCGATGTTTCCTTGTTTTTGCTTGTTTCGGATTTTATTTCTATGTTTTGTGTTTGGTGATTCTAATATTCTTTGTGCGTTATTGGCCGGCCCTTGGCCTTGATGTATTAACTATTTTTGTATACGTTATATTTTGTTTTTCTCAGTTCCTGTAAGGCATGGCTCTCAAAGGAGGTGGCCAAAACCTTAGGGGTGGTCTATCTTGAGTACATTTCACAATTTCATTACTAAACTTCACTCATGTTATGGGGCACTAAGAAATAGCTAGATTTGAGTGTTGTCTCCATGGAAACATGGAATGTGTCCTTTGAACTCTGTGTTATAAGATTTTCAAAAACCGTCTCTGAAAACGGGGAAAAGCTAGATTTTCCAAGCATCTCTAAACGAAAAACCTATTCAACTAAGAGCAAGTATTACAATTCCAACTGGAAATCATGTACACCAATTTAGATGCCAAAGTTATTGGAAGGTATCAAATTTCAAAATCCCTTAAATATGATTTCCGTTGAAAAAGTCACGATTTCCAGTTGGATCGGTAATACCTGCTCCGACTTTAATTACCTTACATTGAAACATATTTAGGAACTCCAGTCTTTCTACGTTTTCAGAGGCAGTTTTTGGAAAATGATTAAAACACAGAGTTCAAAGGTCACATTCCTCGTTGTCATGATGACAATACTCAAAACATACTTATTTCTTGGCCACTTACAAGCTGAACGATGTCTGATTTTGAAATTTTTAAAACTGATGAAGATAGACCACCCCCTAAGTTTTTTGGGTCGGTGATTTTCGAGAGCCATGCCTTACAGGAACTGAGTTGTTTGTTTAATTTGGCCGGATTTTATTTTAATATTTGTATTGTGTTTGGTGATTCTAATCTTCTTTGTGCGTTATTGACCGGCCCTTGACTTTGATGTAAGCTATATTTTATACGTTATATTTTAATGTACCAAGCAAAGATCGATTGCTTGAAAGAACACAAAGGGTGCGGCTCGGGTTTAGCACTAGATGGCAATGTTAATAAGACCCCGTTCACACTAGACCGGTACAAAACCGGACCAGTATAATTCTGGTACGGTACCGCCTGTTCATACGGTACCGGTACAATTCTGGCACGTCTTGCAACAGTGCTCACGCGACCTAGCCGTGCCAAAATCGGTCCGGTACCGTAGGTCCCGTGTGAACGCGCGACGGTACCGTACCAGAATTGTACCGGTCTCGTGTGAACGGGGTCTAAGATAGCATATAAAAGTGGAAATGCGAGGGCTATCTATTTTGCGCTTGTTTACAATTGAGAGTGCCAGGCCCCTCCTATCTCGGGCAGAAACGCAAGCATATTTTTGTCTGAAAACTGTGGTAGACGACAGAGCGGAAATGACCTGCTTAGATCACTAAATTTCAAATAATAAGGTCAGGTTAACTCAGATAAGCTTGATTTTTTGCATACAGACTCCTTGCCGGATTAAAAACAAAATATCAAAAATGACTTTTTTCTAATGGATCCGTCTTTGAGATATCAGTCTTTAAACTTTGATTTCTGTGTCATTTTATGGGAGAATTAGTACTTTGTTCAGGAATTCTGCAAACTTTGTTCAATCATATCTAAAATTCATATTCTTCAAATTTCTTTAAAATTTGGAACTAAGCTTTTGGTCATAGAAACTCTTTGTATACGGAATCTTGAGCTTATATTAAAATATGGCGAAGTTAGACATTTCATTTTTGGTCTTTTCCGCTCTGTCGTGGTAGACAATGTTTTTGTAAGTGTTCTGGAATCAGATTCCATGCCTCTCTTTACTGCGATTTTCATAATTCTGCGAACTCTAATTATCCGAACTCTACACCGACCAAAAAACCGCGGTTTGGCTTCCGTCAATCAAACGAGTGATCAGCTCTGGGTGTTTTCATGGAGCCTTTGATAGATCTTGTGAACTGATAAGGGCTAGCTAGGCTTCAATGACAATTTTTCACTGTAAAAAGCAAACAAAACTCAGAAAACATGCGTGCACTTAAAGGGTTTGATCAACGGATGCCAAAACTCAGTTTGGCGTATAGAAATGTCAAGGAGTTCGCAGAATTATGAAAATCGCAGTAAAATCGCACCGCCTTGGCATTCATAGCTTCAGCTGCAGAGCTTGATCGTATAGAAAGGAGGTACACCAGGTACCCAAACTTACAGAGCTTTCTGGGTGTAGTAACCCTCTTAATATCTCACTACGACGCAGGAAGAAGCATATGCCTTCAGTCGCGTTAATATTGATTGATAATGTCTAATAAATATCAGAAAATGGAACCCAGTATTCAAGTGTACACATCTTATATTGTGCACATCGTATATTAGTAAAACTGCAAAGCTTCAAAAGCTTACTTGAAAACTGGCTGAGATATTAATTTTAAAACTGGGCATTGATGGCTTTCCAGTCTCAACTTGGCGTATTTGCCCATTTGCTTTGTAAAGTAATCCAGCTTATGAATTTTTAAAAATTCGTGTTTCAGCCAGTACTCAAGCAGTCTTCGCCAAACGTTGGAATTTTACTAGTATGGATGTGCAGAATTTCCTGATGGCTATTAGATATTATTAATCAATATTAACGCGAGAAAGGCCTATGGCGTAGCGTTGCAGCACAGGGACGTTCTGCAGAAGCCTGGATGCATGGGAAAAGCTAAATTTTCCAAAGGCATACGCTTCGGAAGTAATCGGAATTCACATGGATAGCCATCGGAATCCGAACACTTCCCATTCTTCTAGCTACCATGGGAAATTGAACTTTTCCCATAGATGGGATTTTCCCCGCTGTGAGTCACCCGGGTTCCAGTGACCTTACGTTAGGCGTTAAGGATTTGTTCTCCTCTCTTGAGTTGCGCTTCATATCGACCTGGGTGCAGAAACATACAAGTTAATAGTTGTGACCATTTGTGACCATTTAACTGGGACCATTTCATTAGCACGTTAGCTTTCACGCAAGGTTAATTCCTTATCTCCACCAAGTTAATAGTTATATGTTTCTGCTGTGTGTTCATCATTTAAAATGAATAGTCATTTCTCTCCTGTGTTCCACGTCTTTCGGATGAGACAATAAACCGATGTGCCGACTCTCAATACAAGCTAACACACTACCCCTACCGCGTAACTCGGGACACTTCGAGGCACACTTGATGCGCTTATGCCCGGTGCACGCACACTAGCGACATGTTTCAACGAAAAAGGCATGGGAAAATAATTTAAAAATCTGTATTTTCCATGGAACAGCATCAGATTCCCTCATCAAAGCAATCCTATGCCGTTTTTCGTCGACTTCCAGGGGCGTAGCCAGGGGAGGCCAGCAACCCCCCCCCCCCCCCCCCCCCTTTCTCGGCAGATCTTCCCATACATTCAACAACGTATTTGCTGAAGGAAATTTTGAACATTTTCGTCCCATGTTTTCACAATTGCAGGCAATGTAGATACCTAAATATCGCTGGTTTTATAAGAAGTTTAGGCCAACGTTTGGGGCAAATAGGAGAAAAACAAAAACTTTTTTTCGTTCACTTTTATGAAATTTGGCGGTCAACTCACTGGCTAAACGGGAGCCTGTACTCAAAAAGATATATTTCGTATTAGTCGAAAAGATTATCATTAGGCTACCAGTGACCATAATACCAAACCCAATCATTGTATTTACTTAAAAATGTGCATGCTTGAAGATCCAGTGCTGTGTTTATGGGCCTTGAGCTATGGCTGGCTTTTGAGGAGTGCCCGCGAGATTCACGGGATCCTCGAACATAGCCTTTGTACATGTCTAGTCTTGCTTCCTTCTTGAAAGCGGGAAAATGATCCAGATGCCACGAAGTTTGGAATAGATCAGTTATAGATAATAATATTATGTTAGCTCTTGTTCCATTCCGTGAAGAATCAACAATAAGATAAAAGTGAACCGTCAGTATGGTGTCATTGGACTTGGCATCTTAATCGATGTAATTAAAAGTCCCAATGGGAGACTGGTAATGTCTATTGAATATCTTATCTGCATGTACAATACAATTACATTAAAAGGCATTATTTATTAGAGAAAAGTACTGATCCGTTCCCTATTATGACGCCCAGCAGGAAACAAGAGTGCACTGCTCGAATTTACATTTGGAATATATATATAACGCATAAAATGACTCATAAAACAGTTGATAAAAGTTCGGTGCTTGAGGAAGATGTTCTCGAATTTAGGAGCAGATGACACCGATGGTGACTTTTTTACTGAAGGTAGCGTGGGGATAAATACTCGTATAAGAAAAGTAGTGTCAAATGGACATGGGAAAGGTTTTCAAAACGTAATGAAGAGCGTCTACAAAACGGCAGTCCGATGCGCATGAATAACATTGGAAAAAATACCAAGCTACGATTTCGATTCACAAAGCTGCCGAAGAGGGAAATGTCGATCGGATCAGGACAGCAGTTTTAGAACAAGGAATTCCGGTGAATGTTTCAAACGAAGATGGACTCAGTGCATTGCACATCGCAAGCAAGGTTAATAAACCCACAGTTGTTCAATGTTTGCTGGACTTGGGTGCAGAGATGAATGTGAAAGACAAGAGGGGTTTAACTCCGCTTCACGTCGTTGCTAGGTAGGAATGATGTTGTCCATCTTCTTCCAGAAAGTATGATTTCCACAATTTGTTTTTGGTAATCGCATGGTTTGTCGTGATATATGGCTTAAATACCACACGGGAGATATGTAATCCAAACATGTTTGTACTCTCTTGCAAATTAAAAAAAAAAAATCACTAGTGGCATTAATTGCACCAAATGTCATGTACAAAACATGCGATTATGTATTTGCTAATATGATCAAAGACAATTTCTGACTTTGATCTCACAAGTCTGATCACGTCGATATCAAACTCCTCTTATTAGCCAATCAGAATGCAGGCATGTCTTGGGTCCTATCATAATCACAATAACAATTCAAAGAAAACGTACTATCCACGTTTTTATAGCGTGTCAAATCATTCATGCCCTCTGTCCGCCCTTCAGAATGTGTGCAAAAGTGTGATTCAGCAAAATTCAATTCCAGTCTGGGTAGGCGCAGGCAAAGAGAACACATGACAAATACAAAATAGCACCTCGCCGCCAGGGTCATAATTCCCTCTATGATGCCAGTCCGGCACCTTTGTTTCAAAAGATTAGGTAGGGAAATGTTTCATGCTGTAATTATATTATGAAGTCAACCACCAGGCTGACTAAAAATAGTACCGGGCCATGGGAACCGAATTAATTATTAGGGAGCCTATTTGAAACTTATTGCCAGGTGGAAATATTCGCAATTGTCAGTATCGATCAGTAATAATAGTCCAGTTTCGAATTATCTACTCTACCGCTGAATTTGCATCGAAGGCGCATAAAAGTGGGAACCTAAACAGTTTGCGCCAATTACTATGGGTCCGGTTACCCTGGTTACTGTTTCTACGTCGCACAAGCCAAATTAAACCAATAAATCTATCCCAAACAGATTTATAGATAGAACATTATTGGCTTCTTGTGCGTGCACTAGTCAGATTGTGACGCTATTTTTTGCTAATTTGAATAAGTACAAATATTGAACCAAGAGAACTATCGACGTCAAATAAACAGCATTCTTCTTTGTTTTGAATGAGCAATCAAATAGACCATTAAAATTTCAGCGTTGAGTAGCACTTTAACCCTATTAGACTGGGCTTTTTTGACCATCTGTGACTGGGGGGGCGGTGGGGGGGGGGCTAATTCCCCCCCCCCCCCCTCTATATCTCTGGAACCACTGGGGCTATGATCATCAAACTTTCACACAATGACCATGAGCCTTAGACAAATCACCACACCCATTTTTGTCACGTGGGAGCAAAATGTGACGTCACAATGACGTCATTCTTAATGTTTTATCAATTTTTAAGTTATTTTAATCAACTTCCAAAAACTTGGTAGATAATACTCTTAAAGCCAACTAATTAACATCAAGATAATGTAAATGGAATAATTTGTGACATTAACACATAAATTTTAACAAACTTGCGTCATAATGTCGACTTTTGAAAATATTGTCCGCCATCTTGGATCCGCCATCTTGGATCCGCCATCTTGAATTTCGTTTAATTTCCATTTGACTCTTCAGATAAATACTCAATGAGAAAAAAATGGTCAAAATGTACAAAATGCTCACCAAAGAAGTCTTTGACATTCAAAAAGTTGAATTAAAAGGATAATTGTGAATCCCGAAGCTAGTTTTAGACCATACGTTAAAATGAACAAAATCCCCCTACCCCTCCCCCCAAAGATTTTGTGTCAAAAATTAATTAGCCTGTACATAAATTACTAATGAGTACAAGCTCCGATAGTCATAAATTGGGCAATGTGTCCAACATTAAGCTTGAAATATGAAAAATTCACGTTTTTTCGAGTTTTGCAAAACATGCATGTCAAAAAGTGGTTGCCATGGAAACTGGGCCGTTGACCCTGACATGTCATTGACACCAAAATCTCCCAGATAAATTTTAGGAAAAGTCACGAAGTTTCACCATCATAGCTGCAGTGGTTTTAGAGTAATCAGGATTTTACTGGAGGGGGGCTCGAAAAGCCCCCCCCCCCCCCCCCATCCCAGTCTGAATAGCACCCCCCCCCCCCCAGTCTGAATAGGGTTAAGAGTAGGGGATTGTCTCCCGATGCAAATGGCCTGGCTCTCGCAGGCATGTGTATTGCAGCCCTCATGATTGTAAGCGGCCCGCTAAGTCCTTCGCCCTCTCCTTGTCTAGCGGTCGTGTACTTTGGCGACCGTATTCAGTTCCCTCACGATGAGGAAAATACTCTTTCTTTCCTTTTTTTTTTCTTTCTTTTGTCTTGTCCCGCCATGAAATACTCAAAGAGAGTAGAGTCGAAACTAAATTTCAAATTCAACACCTGGAGTACTCAAAGAAGGAAAATTCCATGTCAAGCGAATGAACTCTATACAAACTTCCTCAATGCGTTGTACATAAACTTCGAAATGTATTTTCCTAGGTGGCCATCAAGATTTTTTAAGGGAACTAAGAGGAGCTAGAACGTATGCACACCTTTCAAACTACGATTAAATAAAGACGATAGTTTTCGTCCTTATCAGCCACTCGTTGCTCGAATCACTTAAAAAATGGCTTTAAAAAAACAGGTGTCCGACATAAATAAAAAAAAGAAATTATTACATAAATTACGTACATTATTATATAGTACATTATTATAATAAACTACATAAATAAATTATTGTGTTGTCTGGCGCTTTGCTGCACTCAATATGAATTTCTTTTAGCTTTTTATGCTTGAGGCGCCAAACCAAGATTAACATAAACATGTATTTTTCATTAAAGGGATGTCAGAATGTAATATCTACCTCTGATACATGTCTTATAGTTACCAAAGCTAAGATAAATTTATCGCATGACAAGTGAATTCCACGGGTAAATTTCACGCAAAAAAACGATCAGTCAAAGCTGCGAAAAAAAAATATTCAAAGAACACTCATTCTTTCTCATAAGACATATGTCGGTGGTAAAATCATTTTGAGCCCATGAAATCATCATGTAGATTTCATAGGTACTCCCTGGGGGTACTCCAATATAAAAGTTGGAGTGCTTGACCAATCTTTTAGCGGTTAGAATCTTCATGTGCCTGTCAGTTAGTGGATTGGCCAAAGGCTTGCTGACTATGCTGGTGTCCCTGAGGGCCATCTAAAGTAACACGTGCTTGTAAGTATATGTTATTTACCGGCTGAGAGGTCCGTACAGGGAAAAACTGTGACCGCGAGGGCTGGAAAATGTTGACCGAGAACGGAGGCCGAGGTCAACATTTTCCAGGCCTGAGGTCATAGTTTTTGCCTATACGGACCGACCTAAGGCCGGTAAATAACTTATTTATTTACTTTTTCCAACTCTAAAATTTGATTTTTTCGATGGAAACAAGCGCGCGCAAATGGTTACTGTGAGCTAGAACCAATCAGAATGCGGAATTCGTTACCGTGTCCTCTAGGAAAAAAATTAATGTTCATATGTCAGCTACAAGCCTGCTGAGTATTTATCTACACGTTTGATTTAGACATTTTCTGCACGAATGGCGGGACACAAGGTAAACAAATGCAGCATTGTATTTGCTATCTCTTCGTGGTAACATTTGCGGAGGGCCACGCCCATCTTATTGGCACTGCCAATAATCTCTTTGGGGTGAATCCGCACCACCGAATGTTCATATGGGCACTTTTTTTCCATTTATTACGATCACTGAGAGCTCCGCTTTTAGGCAGTACCTAAATCTATATATTATGGGAACACCCTATCCATTGGGTAATGACGTTAACGGTTTCTTCTCTTGACAGATTTGACTGTGTAGAGTCGGGTCGCCTTCTCATGTCCCGTGGTGCCGACCCGTGCATCGGTGCCAAGGATTTCCACAATATGAAACCCCTGCACGCGGCCGCGCGGTTTGGCAGTGCTAGCGTGGCCAAATTAATCTGCACATACAACAAGAGCGCCATCGATATGAAGGAAAAGTCACATAGTACGCCGTTGATTTACGCATGCGCGTATGGCCATGATGAAATAGTTAAGGTGGGTGGAGGGTAATTAGACTGCTTGCAGGCCCTTCTTCGGCGAACGTCCGTAAATCGAGGGAAATGTTGTTTTACCCGCGCGCGGCGCGCTTCGATTTGTTTACAAGTGTCGATTTCCTCAGGAGAGGGAGAGACGCGCCACAGGGGGAAACGCCGAAAGAAGGGACTGCGGACACTCCTTTCAGAAACCTGACTTTGTCAAAGGAATTTCACTTGAACGATCTGATTGGCTAGAGTGTAAAATATCTATCAGCATCGCGCCAGTAATCGCTTAGGTGCTGATGTACATAGACCGTGACGCGTTATCCCTGAGAGATTCTGATTCTTCTGATTCTGATTCTTGTAGGGATTTCGCTTTTCCTTCTCCGCGAAGAGAGCAACATTCCTCAGTTATAGACTGCTTGCAGCCCCTTCTTCGACGAACGTCCGTAAATCGAGGAAGTGTTTTTTTTTTACCAGCAGCGCACTTCGACTTCTGTTAACGGTGTTTACATTTAATACCAAACCTACACGCATCCGGCTCTCATCACAAAAGTGATTGGCATAATTGACATTTAGCTGTCGTCGATTTCATTCAGGTATTATTCGCAGTCCAGGGTGAGAAATGATGTCTTTGACAGAAAAAAAAGTTTTTGAAAGGAGTGTCCGCAGTCCCTTCTTTCGGTATTTTTCCCCCCGTGGCGCGTCTTTCCCTCTCCTGAGTAACTCGACACTTAGTAACTCGTAAACAAATCGAAGCGCGCCGCGGGTAAAAAACATTTCCCTCGATTTGCGGACGTTCGCCGAAGAAGGGGCTGCAAGCAGTCTAGAGGGTAATCACTGTAATGACTTCCCCTCATAGAGCAGTAGATTAATTAGTACATTGACAGTACATTAGTACAATGAAATTATATTATGCACTTCTTATTCGTGGCGTCACTTTGCCTGCATTAGTTTTCTGCACTGAAATATTGGTTTGAATATGCGCCATATTGGTTTGAATTTCACTGGACCGCCTGTATTTCCCAGGTGCACACTCATGGAGAGCAGTTGTTGAGCTCTTGGTTCGAACTTCTTCTTTCCAAGTAGAGTACAATACAACAAGGGAGGCGGATGTCACCAAGGCCTTAGCTTAACATTTGTAGGCGCCATATAGCAGAATTGTTGCCCAAGTTATAACCGCGAAATTTTCTACCCATTATGAGTTAAATATTCCTTGGAAAATCAAGCCCTAAAAGGGTTGGCGACTAGGGTTGAATTTCTGGTCGCCAAACCCTCAAATCCAGTCGCCATTGGCAACTTATTGGTCGCAATGTCGGGCCCTGAGGGCTCAATTTTACGTACTGAAGATGATTGAATCAGATAAGTACTTTCCTCTCATCGCATTTCTTTTTTTTTTTTTTAAGATCTTGATAGACCATGGGGCATCTTTAGAAAGCGCCGCTCTTGAGGGCTTCAGCGTATTGCTCGCAGCAATAGAAGGGTCGAACACATCCGTTTTGTTGACCATTCTCGAATACGGTAAGTCATAGTTTCGTATTTCTCCTGATAGCTGTTTGGAGCCCATTACGACCTCAAGAGCTTCCCGGCACGTCACCTCGGGGAATGCTCTAGTGACAGCCATTAATCAAATAATGCCCCTGTAGTATGTCCTCCTGCTGTAGAAAGCGAGTGCATTCCTCGTGAAAGCATTCCTTGTGAATGCAATCATACAACAGTTGCCACACAACGTACAATTTGAAGGGCGTTTGCTGATTGGCTGATTTTGAACGTCGATGAATGCTCAAAACGTTTATTTTCTCTGAACGGCTTTAGACAAGGTGACGAGTCGAGAATGCTTACAGCCAAGTTTGTACTGAGCTATGGATATTTTCGTTATTTTTTGTTTCGCTGAGTCAGTCTGGTTATGTACTTTACTATGCTACTACGTCAACCGCGCCATTTTGTAGCAAGTTAGCCAATCAACTATTGTATATATATATTTTTTTTATCGATATTGTAATGTTTGTTATGTATTTTTAGCGAACAAATAAAGACATATTATTATTATTATTATCATAAAACGAGTACAGAACAGAGGATCTTGACTTCCTTGAGATCTCAGACATCAAAATATTCGATTTTCTCTTAGAATTGTGAAACTTATGAGCAGAAATAACTTCAAAACACTTAATTACTCATCGTCAGCCGTATTGCAGGTATCAAATTTCCTTAAAATGGAATGACAAACTTTTTACGGGATGGCCCGGTTGACGTAGTCGTACAGTAAAGGGCTATCGTCAACAGGGATCCTTTGTGCCCCGTTTTCGTTTGTTTTCAAATTGATCCATTTTTTTTTTTTTGCTGCTCTGATTGGCTAATAGACCGCAAGGGCTCTCGGTTGATGATGAGCCTTTAAACTCATGATAATCACGATTATCTATTGATCAAGTTTTGTTTATTTTCCCTTTTTTATTTCCGTTGCATGTTCATTTTTTACTGTCTACAATTTGTATTACATTAATATCCTATTACTTGTATTATTTATTATTTTTCTAACCCCCCGGAGGCATTTTTTGTAAGGGACCTCGAGTCTAATCCTATTCCATGTCCTCCCTGGGGAAGATAAAGAAAGATCTCACTCATCACGACAGCAAGAGCTAGCTCTCTGTTTGATAACTGAAGACACCTATCAACGTGAGGTCAATAGTTTGCTGCTGAATATGATTTCTACGTCAGCCAATCACAGGCCAACTAACCGCCACATCAACCATTGAACACGTGACTGGTTTCTTGGTAAGCGAAGCCAAGTACAGCCACTGCCGGGTGATTGGCACGTTAGCATAAAGTACACAACACACTGCGTTTAGTTCAAAATGTGATTGCTTTGACTAGACATGAGAGATCACTGAGAAATGCAAATACAAATAATTCCCATCTGAAAACCGCTCTGTTTTTTGTTGTTTTAGCAATTAAGAAATACATCGACTACAAATCTCCTGCAAGCGTCTTTTCACCTATCAAGACCAGTAAGACCTTCTCAGAGTTTGTCAATCGACCGGACAGTCTCGGGCACACACCACTACATGCAGCTGTGCAGGTCAGTTTGTTTCATAATCATCTTTTGTTGTTTCTCGGAATAAAAGAATTGATTTCTAAGAAACGAGACATTGTTGTCGATATCAGGCAACCTAGCCTAGTCCTCCGGCATTGCCAGTCTCGTGCCCAGTCCTTATTTGTATTGCTTACCGTGAGTGCGATTTGCGTTGTTGGACTGCTACCTGTGTTGCGTACCTTGAGAGGCACGCAAAGGCTCATGGTAAGGGCGAAGGAAGCGAAAAACGCCCAACAAACCTTTGCGCGTCACGCTTCTCGCCCCTCGATCTATTGCGCGCCATTCTAATGATAATAATAATATTTTTTCCCACAACCCCCTATGTATGTGCTCCTCTGTAGCCTGCTTGTAGGCCTTGATTTTTTTATCGCGAAAACCCCGAAAACTCCAGAGTTCTTTTTCGAACTGGAGCGAGCGTCTAAGATGGCGGCCACGGCTACGAACTCTGGGGTTGTACCACACTGGTCTGGCTCTGCTCGCAAGAAATCTACATAGATGTTCTCTGCAACTAGTCCTTGTTTTCTTGCGTCATTTTCTAGTCAGTGAATCTGGAGGCTTCAGAGCTTTTGGTCCAGCATGGTGCTGAGATAGACGCGCGATCGTCTATTCAACAGACACCTTTACATGTCGCGGCTATCTGCGGAGATAAACAGTTCGTGCAGCTCTTACTCACAAAAAGGGCATCTATTGATCCACGAGACAGCGAGGGCAAGACTCCTGTGCATTAGTAAGAATTGTTTTTCTATCAAGTCCTATTTGCATGCCTTTCTGCTGTCTGTCCGGCTTTCCGTCCTTCCGTCTGTCTGTCTGTCTGGTTGTCTCTGTTTTTCTTCCTATATAATATATCTGCATGTTTGTCTCTGTCTGACCAAATGTTCTTCCTGTTTGTCTTTTGCTCTGTCGTCGCCCTCGTTGTGTTTGTCTTAGCCTTGTCTCCACTCTTCTAATAGACCTTTTTCCAAATGGCCGCCGAAAATTTAAATCGGTTTTTGTTAAAAATGAACACCAGCACTAGAACATGCATCATCACTTTAGCAAAACTAATAACATTTCGCTGCATTATATCCAATATCTTGAAAATTTACAGACGTTTGTATGACTGGGGGTATGCGTCATACCCCCAGTCATACAAATCTCTTTAAAATTTTCAGTTTTCAGACTCTGATTTCTCAGCCGACATGGCATTTGGCATAACGAAAATTTAAAGGATTACTAATGTGAGGATACTCTTTCTAGTGCCAGTATTTGATTTTTAGTCAGTTGAATTTTAAGACATGCGAATTTGCGGCGGCCATTTTGGAAAAAGGTCTATTGCGGCGTCTTGGTTAGTGACGTCACGGATTACCCGCTTATCCATTAGCTGTCATGAGTCAGCTGAAAACCAGTGAACTTTCGTGACACGGAGAGCTGACAACAGGGTCAAGAAGGAGGTGGGGGGGAGGTCCCAATCCCATTTCCCAGTGTAAATTTTCGCCAAATCACAGTCTTGATCGCCAAATCACAGTTTGCAAGTCGCTGACCGAAGTATTGAGTATGGTCACGGGGGAGACTGGTAACCAAACATGATACTGCTGTACAGCTAATTCGTTTTCTCTTTTTCTCTGCTTTATACCTTTTTCAGATGTTTACACTGATTTTATCCTGACAATCATTTTAAAACGACGTTTTTTTTTTATCGTTTTACAAGGTAAAGGGAAATAATATAAAATCCAATTCCCAGTTTAGTGGACATTATAGCTAATATATAGATTTAGCCACTGGCTAAAAGCGGAGCTCCTGGTTATAAAATTTTCTATGTGAATGAAAGGGATTCCCATGTGTACATGGTTTATATGGTTGCTTTAGAGTCTTCACGAGATATTCATTTTTCAAGCATAGATGACGTCATCGATGACGTTACATCACGTGACCACTTCATTTTGCTCATCTGGTGACCTAGACCACAGTACCCAAGTTTGGTTGTTCTAGAGTCTTCTCTTGACGAGATATTCATTTTTCAAGCATAGATGACGTCATCGGTGACGTCACATCACGTGACCACTTCATTTCGCTCATCTGGTGACCAAGACCACACTGCCCAAGTTTGATTGTTTTAGAGTCTTCTCTTCACGAGATATTCATTTTTCAAGCATAGATGACGTCATCGATGACGTCATATCACGTGACCACTTCATTTCGATCATATGGTGGCCTAGACCACACTACCCAAGTTTGGTTCTTTTAGAGTTTTCCCTTCACGAGATATTATTTTTTCAAGCATAGATGACGTCATCGATGACGTCACATCACGTGACCACTTCATTTTGCTCATCTGGTGACCTAGACCACACTACCCAAGTTTGGTTGTTCTAGAGTCTTCTCTTGACGAGATATTTATTTTTCAAGCATAGATGACGTCATCGATGACGTCACATCACGTGACCACTTCATTTCGCTCATCTGGTGACCTAGACCACACTACCCAAGTTTGGTTGTTTTAGAGTCTTCTCTTCACGAGATATTCATTTTTCAAGCATAGATGACGTCATCGATGACGTCACATCACGTGACCACTTCATTTCGCTCATCTGGTGACCTAGACCACACTACCCAAGTTTGGTTGTTTTAGAGTCTTCTCTTCACGAGATATTCATTTTTCAAGCATAGATGACGTCATCGATGACGTCACATCACGTGACCGTGCTACAGCACCCCCCTTGTGGCATAGACAAAATATCCCAAGTATGGCTGTCTTAGCATGTTCCCTTGAGGAGATATAATTTTTTCTTTGCATACCACAGGGTTCCCATGTGTACACGGACGACGGACGGACGGCGGACACTATAGGTTTAATACCAGAAAAATAAAGAAAAAATCATATCTCCCGAAGGGAAGCTTCTCTAGAAGCCAAACTTGGACAAACTTTCAAAGACCATCAGAGGAACTCTACACCAAAGTCACGTTCCCTCACGCCATCAATGACGTCATCAAAATGATCCAAAATGCCCGTGACGTTCAAAAATCAACTCGATGGTATACGTTTTTCCCTTAGGTATGGTGCTCCGCTTGCGCGGGCCTTCGGCCCGCGCTGGAGCTCCGCTAAAATCGTTGCATCGCGACCCGCGTTTTCAAAACATCGATTTGTTTTTGGCTTTGCTGTTCCGCCAGTCAAATCTTATGAGCCAATCAGATTCTTGCCCTGTTTCGCCTGGTGCAGTCGCCTGGCTTTCCGTCGCGACGTTGTCTGATTTTAGTTCAGAGGGAAGCCAGTTGACTGCACTAGGCGAAACAGGGCAAGAGTTTCATTGGCAGATGGTTTGATTGGCGGAACAGCAAAGTAAAACATCCAAAAGTAATTTGATGTTTTTGAAAATGTGGGTCGCGATACAACGGCTTTAGCGGTAATTCCCATTCCAGGTGGTCAAATCCCAGTCCCAGTGACCCCAATCCCATTTTCCCAGCTTAAAATAATGCCAATCCCAACTCCCGTTTTACCCCTTCTGTACCCTGTGACAAGACGCCTTGGACGAGTCTATGTTAGTCCAGTTACTAGTTGTACAGGCTATGCATGCCTGTCTGTTTGTCTGCTTGTATATCTGCATGTTTATCTGTACTTCATTTCGTTGCGTGAGTTGCTACCCGTTGCGTTGACTTGATAAACGATTGGACCATAGATGCGCATAATTCATCACAAAAAAGTTCGCCGTAAGCATTGTGGCAGCTGCTGTCTTTCCCATTCAAATTCTGCATTGTTTTAAGGTAACCACACACTATCTGAATTTTCGTTGCGCGACTACTGACTGATCGATCGACAGGTGTGTGGCGGCGAAACCCCCAAAAGGCTTTAAAAAATTTTTAAGCAGTTGCCGATGTCACCTTTCATTTTCAAACATCGGGCTAGAGAAAATCGGCTGTTTTGAGGCTGTGCGCAACAAAAAAAACGTGACAGAATCGATACCCTGATATATATGTTTTGACGCCTTCAGCAAATTCTCTTTTGGTTTGTGTCACATCTTTTAAGCGCCGCGCAGTTCGGCAACCACGAGTCACTTCAGCTACTCCTTAGCAACGGCGCGCAAGTGGATATTCAAGACGCATGCGGTCTTACCCCATTCCTTTGTGCTGTAACCGCTGGTCGGCTGGAGTGCGGGCGCATGTTACTGGAGAAAGGCGCAGATTTGGATGTGGTCGATTGTGAACGCAAAACATGTCTTCATCTTGCTGTCGAGAACGAGCATTATGAACTAGTTAGCATGATCCTGAAGAAGACAGGGACACAATTAATTGCTCAACCGGATTTGGCTCTTGAACGCACCCCTATTCATTATGCTGCTGTCGCGTCGAATACTAAGGTAAAGTTTGAGATTTAGCGCAGTGAAGAAAAAAAATTGAGAAGAAAAAGAGGTTTAGGTTTTTTGTCGCTTGTGTCAGGCGCGTGCTATCGTTGCGTACTGGCTAAATGTCACTGGGAGCCAATAATAAAAGGCTGCAATTTTACAAGGAAACGCGGTAAGTAAGCGGTGCAATTACCAGGGGCGTATCTGCCTAAGCCAATGAAGCAGTATTGAAAATACTCGCGAAGTATTGAAAACACCCGGTTTCATATTTGCTTCTATACATCTATCACGCGATAGTTATCGGGCTGAGTCACAAGCAAACCTGTGAAACAGGAAGCCATTTAGAAGCAAAATCCTCTAGTGGGTGAGCCTGGGTAGCGCTGTGATGCAGCCAATGCCATGATAGCACCAGGGCAACATAAAGAATCGAATATAGAACCGTTGTTGAATTCATTCGCCCCCCGAAGTCAAGCAAAAGAACTAAAATATTTTATTTATCTGAAGAAAGTTCCAAAACGAGAATAAATTTGCCAATACCCTTGAATGTGGAATATTTTTGTATTTCAGTGTGAAATACAAAAACGTGTCCAGAAATACCCTTTCTGGCCTCTTATGGCAGGCAGCAGGAAGGGGGTGAGTCAACAGCTTTTCTGCAGGAACTGGACATTTTATCAAAGCTACGATTTTGTTCCACAGATCATCGAGTCCATGTTGGGAGCGAAGTCACACTGTTCTGCAAAAGATGCTTATCGTAAAACACCTCTTCATTTGGCGGCAGAGTCCGGCAAGGCAAGAGTGGTCGAGATGCTAACTCGGTCTGCTCTAAACGCTGTCTATGATATCGACGATAGCATTAGAACCCCCCTACACTACGCTGTCATGAACAAGAAAAGGTATGATTACTTAACCGAAAGGGGGAGGTGGGGGACTAAGGTATAGCTTGTCATGCACGTGGGATCGCTGGTTGCGTAACATACCTAGCGAGGTATGCATTTATAAACACAATTTTATAATACAAAGGAACCAACACACTTTGACTGATTATGCTACAAGTACGCGTCGCGTTACCTGAAAATGCGTTTCCTTATTAAGCGTCTAGTAAACGAGTGAAGCTTGGAGACTGTGCAGGTTCCCATGGTACAGTCACGAGAGCAGATGTCCAATGAGTGTCAGTTGGACCTGGAGGCAACGTGAAAATACGCTTATAGCCAATTGGAAAGGTTCGAAAGGAAACAAAACAAGACTGCCATCATGGGACGAAGAAAGTTCGGCGTTTAGTCGTGACTCTTATTTACTTTCGAAAGTCACGCCTGAATTCAACTTTTACTAAAGTGCATTTTTCTACGTCTTTATAAATGTTTTATTTTTTGGGAAGAATACATAATGAACGCCTGTTCCTTTGTTCTCCGCCAAAACAATGCCGCACCATCGTGACGCCATTTTCACGCGAAAAGTGCTTATGGATAAAAGTTGCTTCTAAAGACATTCATCTTTTTTATCTGCCAGGAAGTCTACTTCCATCTTGCTCCAGTTTGGGGCTAGAATTAATGACGCGGATATGAACCGCTGGACGCCTTTAATGTGGGCGGCAAAGACAGGAGACGCCGCGACATTAGGTAACAATATAGTAGTCAATTATTGTGACTTCAGTGCCGGCCTTATCCAATTTTCAAAGCGAAAGCTGGCATCACTAAAATGAAGTGCGCGCCGAAAGAGGCGAGCAAAGAGGCGTATGCGTGCTCAAACCAAACATTCAATTTTGATGACATGTTTTTATATACCAGACTGGTCAAAGAAATAAGGCGGTCAGTGACAGAGCGGAAATGGCCAAAAATGAAATGTCTAGCTTCGCCATATTTTAATATATAAGCTCAAGATTCCGTATAGAAAGAGTTTCTATGACCAAAAGCTTTCCAAATTTTAAAGAAATTTGAAGAATATGAATTTTAGATATTGAACAAAGTTTTCAGAATTCCTGATCAAAGTACTAATTCTCCAATAAAATGGCGCAGAATCTAAAGTTTAAAGCCTAATATCTCAAAGACGGATCCATTAGAAAAATGTCATTTTTGTTTTTAATCAGGCAAGGAGTCTATGCAAAAAAATCAAGTTTATCTGAGTAAACCTGTCCTTATTATTTGAAATTTAGTGATCTAAGCAGGTAATTTCTGCTCTGTCGCGGTCAGTTTGACTAGGTGAAACTTAATTGTTACTGCAGCACACAAAGCTTTTAAAAGTGAGGAATCCAAATAAGATAAAAGGAAGACTCAAACAATCTCAACTGGTCACATAATTATTTTGACGAGACCTGAGGTCAAAATACGCCATCAGTATGGAATGCTTTGCTCGAACGCACAGACGCCTCTTTGCGGGAGCTTCTTTCGGCGAGCGCTAAGTGGTGTCAGCTCTTTCATACTGCCTTTCATATTGATGTTGTCATTTATCCTTTCCCGACTCGCCACGTATGCAAGGAAATCTGAAAACCAACAATGTGAGCTTTGGAAACCAAAACCTGGAATTCAGAATTGAAATCGTTAATCCGGATTCAAAGACAGTTCGGATTCTTGAATCCAGAGGGATAGTATGTGGAATCAATACGCTGAATTCCCTTACATGGGGCACCTGTCTTCTCAGTCTATCATAAAAATGCGAAGCAGATTCCAGAATTAATATTGCTGGATATTGTCACCTCTTTAAACAAACTTGATCAGGATGTAGACCTGATCTGTATGACACCACGGACGGGTTAACTTATGACTTGTGGTGTATTCTGATTTCCTATTCTTCGGTTCTATTTAACAATTAGTCACCGAAGGGGACGTGATTATCGGCGAATAGTCTCCGAGACGAAGTCTAGGTGACTGACTATTCGCCGATAATCACGTCCCCTTCGGCGACTAATTGTTTTAGTATATTGCTTAAGTGATTCATAAGGTTTTTAGATAGAAAAACTTGTTTTTGGTGGACTTTTTCACATCATAACAAAACTCGCGCGCGCACTCCCAATCCTTTCAATGTTATAATCACCTGTAGGTGATTATAGCGAGAGAAAACGAACCTCTCGACCAAACAGCCCATATCAAGAAAGTTTCGCCAAAAGCTGTCGTTTTGCCGACGTTGCAAAACTTCTTTATTACGAAATTCCCCTTACCTTATTTGGAAGGTCTGTAAGTACTTTTCCTCATATCTTAGCGAAAAAGGCAGGAAAATTTACCCAAAACTTGCAGATACTCGAGAAACATCGATCTCTTGGTCGCCATTTTGTTTTTACCCCCCGCCGAGGGGCCTGCGACACGTTTTGAACACCACAGGCAACCCGCGCGGATTTGCAATAAAAAACGACAGCACTTTCTTGATATGCGTGGAAATTCTTATAATCACTTGATTAATTATACTTATACCAAGTAGTAATTTAATTTCACTATGTGTTAATAGTTCACTCAATATTTGAGTTTTGAAACACATGCAAGGTTTAGACCATATTATTAATGCCACTTTGTTCGTGTATATATGTTCATGCTTTTTGTCCGTCTGCTTTTGTATTTGTACCGGCTTCCCTAAAATTAATGTATGTTTGTATATATCTTCCGCTTACCCAGATTAGCTTTTTAGTTATTTCTCGGTGGCAGTATACCTACCTTTAATGTGTTTAATGTTTCGTTTCCTATCAGGCAGAATTCGCCCTCAAGTTTCGAATGTTTACTCGAACGTCTAGCTGACATCAAGTTTATAAGTTTCCCTTTATTTTTTTTCAAGCCTTACTTCTTGGAAAAGATGCCAAGATGGATAACCAAGACTGTGATGGTAACACCGCTCTCCATATTGCTTGTATGACCGGGCAGGTGGATATAATCAAAATCCTCCTTGACTCTGGTGCGAAGATACTTTTGAACAAAGACGAACTGAACTGCCTTGATGTTGCTCTGGAGCACGAAAGCTGCGACGCTGTAATGGCTATCCTCAAACACAATAGGTCAGTCTTTGAACAACACAACTGGAATACAATGGAAAACCGTTGCATCGCGATCCACATTTTCAATATCGCCAATCTATTTCTGATTTTTGACTTTGCTGCCAGGGTTTCGCCAATGAAACTATCTGTGCCAATGAAACTCTTGCCCTGCCTAGTGCAGTCGACTGGCTTCCCTATAAACTAAAAACAGACAACGTCGCAACGGAAAGCCAGGCAACTGCACTAGGCGATACAGGGCAAGAGTCTGATTGGCTCATAAGATTTGACTGGCGGAACAGAAAAAGTCGAAAACAAATCGATGTTTTAAAAAAATAACGGGTCGCGATGCAAAGATTTTAGCTGTAACGTAAGTGATAAATGGTATATCAAGATCAAAGTGTTGTCGTTTTTACGAAGTATGTTTTTTTTAAATCTCCGCACTACGCCCTTTCGCCGAGAAAACATGGCGACCAAGATTGAATGCTTCTCGAAAAACTGCATATGTCCGCCAATTTTCATTTGTTTTTCGCGAAGATATGTGACATATGCTTACATGCTAAATAAGGCAAGGGTATAATTTGGCAACCTTGGCTTGTCGACAGTTTGGGGCAGAGATTTCTTGATATTACAAAGAAAATGATCGTCAAACGATCCAGGGAGAAATAACCTTCAACAGTATACCATTATAAAAAGCTAAAAGATTTACATGCCAAGTTTTGTGAACATTAAAGACTATAAAGAAACAAATGATGTCCATAGCTGCCTGTAAGCATTTTATTTATGGCTCAAAACTTTTATTAAACAATTAACCCTATCCAGACTGGGCTTTTTTTGACCATCTGTGACTGGGGGGGGGCTAATTCGGCCCCCCCTCTATATCTCTGGAACCACTGGAGCTATGATCATCAAACTTTCGCACAATGACCATGAGCCTTAGACAAATCACCACACCTATTTTTGTCACGTGGGAGCAAAATGTGACGTCACAATGACGTCATTCTCAATGTTTTATCAATTTTTAAGTAATTTTAATTAACTTCCAAAAACTTGGTAGATGATACTCTAAAAGCCAACTAATTAACATCAAGAAAATGTAAATGTAATGATTTGTGACATTAACACATACATTTTATTAAACTTGTGTCATAATGACGACTTTTGGAAATATTGTCCGCCATCTTGGATCCGTCATCTTGGATCCGCCATCTTGGATTTCATTTAATTTCCATTTGACTCTTCAGATAAATACTCAATGAGAAAAAAATGGTCAAAATGTACAAAATACTTATCAAGGAAGTGTTTGACATTCAAAAAGTTGAATTAAAAGGAAATTTGTGAATCCCAGAGCTAGTTTTAGACCATATGTTAAAATGAACAAAATCCCCCTACCCCTCCCCCCCCAAAGATTTTGTGTCAAAAATTAATTAGCCTGTACATAAATTACTAAGGAGTACAAGCTCCGATAGTCATAAATTGGGCAATGTGTCCAACATTAAGCTTGAAATATGAAAAATTCACGTTTTTTTTCGAGTTTTGCAAAACATGCATGTCAAAAAGTGGTTGTCATGGAAACTGGGTCGTTGACACTGACATGTCATTGACACCAAAATGTCCCCAGATAAATTTTAGGAAAAGTCACGAAGTTTCACCATCATAGCTGCAGTGGTTTTAGAGTAATCAGGATTTTACTAGAGGGGGGGCTCGAAAAGCCCCCCCCCCCCCCCCGCCCCCCAGTCTGGATAGGGTTAATAGTCGATCCAAGGGAGCCTGATGCGACTAATATGTATCAGTATAATTGCTCAAGTGATTTTTGTTGGATTTTGTTCACGATCTCGCGCGCGCACTAGCCTACCAATATTTTCAACGTTCTAATCACCTACACAAAGAAAATAAACCGCTCTCAGCGCGCGGAAATTCTTATAATCACTTCCTATCAGTTCTCCATTTATTTAATGAGATCTTCTTGTTGCAGGTGGGAAGAGGTATTCGAGGAAAGGAAGACCGGTTCTATGAATCCAATGTCTCTTCTGATACAAAATTTCCCTGAAGCCGCTGAAGTAGTGATGGATAGGTGTATCCAACGAAATAACAGACCCCAAAACCCCGCAATCACGTACAACTTCCGCTATATCGACCCTGGGCCCGAGGACATAAGCGGTTCGGATGGGCAGCGGTATATCGCATTACAAGACATGGTGCGCTTCAAACGTCAAGACCTCCTCACCCACCCCCTCTCGAGGCGTTTGCTTAACCAGAAGTGGAAGACATTCGGGAAAATTATCTTCTTCGGGAATTTCCTCTTATACTGTCTATTCCTTGTGGCACTTACAACATTTATAACAAATGAAAGAACTAGGGTGCACATTCCTAGAGATGGATTCAACATTACAGGCCAAAAGCCACCTCTGCCAAGATACAATAATAAAGGATCTTTCGTAATGCTTCAAGCACTTCTCATAGTGGGATTTGCGAGTCTGCATATGGCGAAAGAGATATACCAAATGGTTACACAGAAGCTGAGATATTTGAAGGACCCTACGAATCTACTAGAGTGGCTTTTGTACGGAAATGCATTTGTTTTCACCTTGCCGTTCTTGGTTAAATCGGCCCCTTTACAGGAAAATTCCCACGTAAGTGGACGTTTTTAAAGGTTATCTTGGGCGGTGTTATTCCATCCACTTTGTGGGGGGGTCTTTAATGACAATGAATGGTTAAAGAGTGAAGTGCCTGGATGCGTTCGCAGAAAGATAACCACAGTCAGGCAGACAGACAGACGGAAGGAAGGCAGGCAGGCAGACAAGCGGACAGGAAGGCAGACAAGCGGACAGGAAGGCGGACTGACGGACAGATAGGCGGACTGACGGACAGACAGGCGGACTGACGAACAGGTAGGCTGACTGACGGACAGAAATGCGGACTGACGGACAGGTAGGCGGACTGACGGACAGGTAGGCGGACTGACGGACAGGTAGCCGGACTGACGGACAGATATGCGGACTGATGGACAGGTAAGCGGACTGACGTACAGACAGGCGGACTGACGGACAGATAGGCGGACTGACGGACAGATAGGCGTACAGACGGACAGATAGGCGGACAGACGTACGGAAGGCAGACAGAAGAAAAGTAGGCGGACCGATGGGATGGCGGATGGACGGATCGACAGGCGGATGTACGAACGTACGTAGGGACATACGGCGGATGACAAACAATACTGACGAAGAGAAACAGGCCAGGCAATGGAAAGGCAGACAAAACCAGGCGGACAGACAAGCATACTAAGCTAAGTCAGGCAGTCGGATAGAAGGTTAGCGACGCAGTCTAGCATACATTGAAAGAGACTTAAGACAGAATTTTTAGAACGTCGAGCAATTTTGCCAGAAAGCGGCAAAAAATATTGTTACTCGAAATATAAAAAAGTTGTTGCTTTGAATTTAGTCTCATTTCAAAGGTCTTCCTGGTAGTGTTCGTGTATTATCGCGCCGAAAAAAAAATTTCCAGTGGAGGACGCTGAGAAAATTATTTTTCTTTTTACAGATAGACGTATTAATTTTTCGCACCTAAATGGTGATGTCAATCACAGCCTATATAGATTCTATAGAATTTTTCCATTTCTGACCGCTTATTTCTGTGGCGGCGCGGACCCAGTCCTCTGCCTTTTGTGATATTTCGAAATGTGGACCACAAATCTACAAATTAGGATAGAAATCATTGAGTAACAGTATTTTTGGCCAAACGTTGCTCGAAGTTAAATAACCTGTCTTAAAATGAATACTAGCAGTATCCACCTGAATCCTAGCTCACTATGGTCTATTGATATACATGTTTTGCCTCCATATTTCTGATAGGCACTTTGGCAAATGGGGACCATATCCGTGTTCCTTGGCTTCGCGAACTTGATTCTATTCCTGCGAATTCTAAGCTATGTGGGTCTGTACGTAACGATGTACCTGGAAGTCGTAAAGACGCTGATGAAAGTCATGTGTCTATTCACACTCTTTATTGTCGCATTTTCAATTGTCTTCTATATTCTTTTTAAAGAAGAGGTGAGTAAACTTAAATGTTGTTATTAAACGTGTTGATTGTGTTGACTGCGAATTGGATTCTTCTGTTTTGCTATTAAGGTGACTCCACGAAAAGTTCAAGCGCATTTTCTGTAAATATAAATTTGGTCATAACGTTAATAATATTCGTGTGACGGATATCAAACTTGGAGGACAGTAGGAGGTGTCATTTAGCAATAGATTAACATATTGCGATCTTCATTTGCGTCAATACATTCCTGCTTTTTTCTCTTTAAACTTCTCTAAAACAAATTTTGCTATCGCTTTTGCACGAAATTTCAAAATTGGTGTTCAAGTGATTTGCCTCATATATTTAGAAAGTCTTAGCCAATTCAGCGGGGCCAAAATTGATATTTGTTTATTTATTTGCTAAATTTGTTCATTTTTTTCGAGATGTTTCAAGAGGAAAAACGGGATCGTTAGGGCATTGCTTCGCTCTGTGGTTTTGGCGCCAAAAATAATCGCGCCTGTTGGACGTATTTTTGTTCAAGGAAGAAAAAGCTCTGTAGAATTCGGACTTCAAATATTGGCACTTAAAAATTACCTGGATTAAAATTCTACCAAGACAACCTCCACCTTGCAAATAAGAAGGTTTAGGAAGCGCTACTAAAGTTAAACTAGTGGCGCCTGACTTGGGCGAAACTCGATGTCTTCCGGTACGAGATCCAAACTGAAATCCAATACGCCTGTCACTGATCTGCCTAAGCTGGACTTGCCTAATATGGTAGGAGTAATTACTGATCATCACCTTACAGTAATGATTAACAGATACATTACTAAATAAAGTGACTTTTTCCCTGCGAGCAGAGGCTACTTTTTATCTCCCTGCATTTTCTTTTACTTTTAATGTTTTCTTGTGTTTTTCAACTACGCAAAAGTAGCCTCTGCACACAAATGTCATTTCTCTGTCGCGCATATGTTCGAAAATGGCGTGAGCTTGGAGAAACTGGTCGATCAAGTTTGTGCGCGAGCAAGAAAATATCAATTTATCTGCTCTACAACTTACACAAAAGCCACTTTTTGTGGCCTTTAATGGCTCGTTTACACTATTTAAAGGCTCTTAAACGCAGCTCTGACACTCATTCTAAAGTTTACCTTTGAGAATTCGCCGGAGATCGTTTTCTTTTCTATAGAAATTTGAGCAAAATGTTGTGTGTTGGTCATTGAACAAGAAATCACCCGTGAAAGCGCGCGTGGTTTCCGAAGCAAAAACACTGACGCCATTCTTGTAAAACACCAGCCAAACCAGTCAAGTACGTCCACGATCTTGGACGAGGTTGTGACATTTGTGTGCAGAGGCCACTTCAAGAAGTGGCCTCTCCTAGCAGGGAAAGTGTCTTTATTCTAGGAAAGATAAAAGTACATATCTTAAAGAGCTACTGATCACAGGGTTTTTTTGTACTGATCTTAAACAACTTGGTAACTGACGGTTGAGAAAATTGATTTAACCCTTATAATTTTTAAGTTACAGACGTTTTTACATCGATAGTCAAATTCAATTTTCCCGGGTCACGAAATCGAGGCTGTGACACATCCAGAACCGGAGTACGATAACTCCTACCTTACTCTCGTCTTGAGAGCTTTCTCTGCTGTCTGTGTTTGTTAGATCCTACTCGGATCAGAAACGAAGCTAGAAATGTTTTCCTCGCTTGATGAAGTCGCCATCTTTAGCCGTCATGAGTTCTGGATGTGACCTTACAAAAGGGACGGGACTATTTGTTTGCATTTTGAGCTGGTCTTCCTGTGGTGTTTATTTTTTGCCTTTTCTCAATGGAAAAACAATTTTACGACAAAAAATTGTTTACATATCATTTGTACCACTTTCAACTATATGTTCCCATTTTTAGTCAAAATATTGATCAAACCCTGTCAGTAGCTCTTTAAGTTACATTTATTTTGGTTGCGCATTACAGCTACTTAACATAATACTATTCTACGATTACGATTTATTTCTTCTAGGACGCGTTTGCAAACTACGGCAAGGCGATCGTCAAGACAACAGTCATGACCGTTGGTGAGCTTGATTACGCTACCCTGTTAGTTGACGGCCTAGGGGCGAAAAATGACGACACAGGGGCCGCACAAGTCCCTTTTCCCGTAGTCTCATTCATATTCTTCTACATCTTTCTGCTTGCCATGCCTATTGTCCTGATGAACTTGTTGGTGAGTATGTGTGGCATCCTTTCTTCCTAGAATTTTCATAATTCTGCGAACTAGCAAACCACGGTTTGGCTTCCGTCAATCTAACGAGTGAACAGCTCTAGGTGATTGCACGTACTAGACCTTTGGAGTAGTTTTAACGACGAGCTAGGCTTTAAAAACAAATTTGTAACCATAAAATGCAAACGAACTCTGGAAGGAGTCCAAGGCATGCGCCCGTCTTAAAGGTTTGATGTACAGAAACCAAAACGCAGTTTGGCATTCCGTAATGTAATGCGGGAGTTCGCAGAATTATGAAAGTCGCAGATTACAAATCGTCCCCCTTACTTGAATCCAACAGTATTCGGATTCTGGATTCCAGCTCCTGGATTCCAGATTATATCCCAGGATTTACAGGATCAGATTATTATATATAAGAGAAACGATTGGATTAGGAATCTGGATTCCAGAGACCTGAAAACGGATTCCAATAAGTGATTCCGCCTCCTAAATCGCACAAAAGTAGTTGGATTCCTGATTCCCTAACATAGCAAGACAACGTAGCGTCCTGAAGCTATTCCCGAAATTAGTTTTGCGGAGCATCGTTGTTTGTTCTCGTCCTCAAACTCGTGTCCAAGCGGTCGAAATACACGACTGCCAGACAAAAAGCTTAATAGATATACTTTTATTTTAATGTCGTAATCAATGTTCATTCCAGATTGGTCTCGCAGTCGGCGATATTGACTCCATACAACAAAGTGCCTTCCTTCGGAACAAGTCGAGGCAGATCGATTTCGTGTCGGAAGTCGAGCGCAAGTACCCTTCATTCGTGACGCTCCGAGTGTACCGACCGGAGCTTACTGTGAATTTAAAGACATGCGGGAAGATCAAGAAAGCATTCAGGTGAGAATAAAAGTAGGGACTTTATTAGTCGATTGATTAGGCTAGTCTTGGGGATACAGCGTACACAGGAAATGTCTGCAGAACCCGTCAATGGGAAAAGCTGAATTTCCCATGGTAGTAGAATGGGAAGTGTTCGGATTTCCAATATCCATGTGAAATCCAAACCTTTAAACTTCAGCTTTTCCCAAGGATGGGTTTCAGCAGTAATTCCCCTTGGTAGCTAGCGTTCCCATGCGTTTTAAGGGAAGCCATAGAAACAGTGGGAAGCGGCGAGAAGTTCTACTAGCGAGTTTTTGCCGGCGCGAAAATGAGGCGAGCAAATAGGCGAGCGCAAAAAAAGACGTCGTCCCATTGTCGCGCGACCAAAAACTCGCTAGCTCTTCGAACTTCACGCCGCGTTCTCTTGTTTCTCTGCTAAATTTCTTGTCCCTGAAAACACAAGGGAACAATTGATAAGCAGGCTAAGAGCTCGAGGACATTCTCTCACAACATAGCCCCTAATTACAATAAACTTTTCATTCTCACACTTCTTGCAGAAAATACGAGCCCTTACCGTTCGAGGACATCGACAACGAAGAAGAAGAACTCATCGAGGATCCGAACACTATCAGATATCGCGAGCTAACACGCGAGATCACTAAATCGCGCCAACAAATTAAATCCATGGCGGCAATATTGGAGAGGCACTCTGAAATCCTGAATGCAATAGCGTTAAAGGAAGATCTAAACATTGGAAGCGATCTGAGCCATATAGACACCCGTACTATTAAAACTAGATCGAGACTGAAGAAGTAGGAGAGGAGCTCTTTAGAATTGAGTTCCGAAGTATACCGGCCAAAACATTGCAGATTGGATGCAGCTACGCTCGACGGGATGTACTACACACCAATTTTAAATCAATTCAATCTGACTTGCACCTACAGCACCCCGGATGGTTACCTCGCATAACCATTTAAAGGACCTTTGCTGATTGACTAATTTGAACGTTGCAGCATGCGCAGAAATATATTTCACTCAGGCGCGGCCTTGTATTAAAGGAAGGCTTTCACGTAACTGCGCAGCTGTTATGCGCACCTGAAAACAAGAAGTATCATTCTCGTACCCAGAGCTCCCCGGCTCGTCTGCTCGCAGGGGAGGCTCTGGGGACATCCATTTTAGGGCCGTCGCTGGTTGGTTGATTTTGAGCGTTGGAGCATGCGCTGAAAGGTCTTTCTCTCAGCGGCTCTGTATTAAAACTCGCGCATGCGTCAGTGGCTGCCACCAGAGCCTCCCCCGCGAGGAGACGAGCCGGGGAGCTCTGGGTCCGAGAATGGCGAAGACTTAAAACCACGAAACAATCCGTTTGAATCTCGCTATTTCTCGATCTATCCGACCAAATTTTTACGTTTTGCAAAGTCTTTAACACTTTTCTGATAGGATGGTCTAAATAGCTTTGCTCAGTGATCGTTCTTGGAGACAGTCTTGGCGCCCTTTAAGTCTCGCGCCTGCGTCAGGTAGAGGAGCCGGAGAGCTCTGGGTACGAGAGCGTTTCGAAAAAGGTTGATTTGGTCATCATACGCTATAGTTTAGTGTTCGTCCAAGCAACAAATCGTTTAGTATTCAGTGCGTAAACGACCAGCTTCTTAAGCAAGAACTTGCTTTTCGCGTATTTTTTTGACGCATTTGTTTATATGGATCGCTCGGTAGAATGACGTACTCTTTTGATGTTGGAATGCATGACAACGCCCATCTTTTCGTAACTTTCAATAAAAAGGTAGATCAGAAAATTACTGTTCATAATCACAGTCATAACGTATCGATTAGACATGAACTTACTCTGCAATTTTGCGAACTCTACGTCAAAAGGCAATTTGCACTAACTGGGTCACGTGATCCAAATTCAACTCGCTGCCATTTGTTCCAGGTTAGAGATTTTAAGCTGAAAGTGGAGTTTCTGACCAATGTCAACTGGTTATTTGTATTTCTGGAATTGATTTTGACAAAACATCTCGTTAAGAGGTAGTTGGGTCACGTGACCCAGTAAGTGCAAATGGCCTATTATCAACCGCTGTTTGGCTTCCGTCTGAACCAAAAGTAGTACAACGTTATAAATCAAAATGAATAACAATGACACTCCCTGAGGTCATTAATTACTACTTGCCGGGTTAGGAGCATCTGATGAGAAGAACCACCTTACTCACAGCTTTTAATATTTGATAATCATTAACAGCATCTCACCATACATTTCTAACTCAATCAAATATATTTATTTTAATGTTCTTTCAGGGTGAAGATGATACATAAAGCTTATTTCGTAAGCCTATTTTTATAGCGAATTATAGATTTGCATGCTTGAGATAGTATTGATAATATATGAGTATTACATTTTGTAGATTGTTTTAGAATTTTATTGAATATTACTGTTAAACGGCAGCAACAGACGGTAATGCTTTTAAACGTCTTGTAAAATAAAAAAATCGCAATTTCATAAAAAGATGCATTGTCGTGAATATTATTGGGACTAAAGCCCGGGACTACATGGGGAGGGGCTATCCCTCCTTTATATAAAGAGGGATAACTCGTGGGGTAGGGATATCTCAAGGGGGGTATGAAGCTGAGATTAGGAAAAGTTGTTAAAACGAGCTAAAATATAGCGCCAAAGCCCTCTAATCCACATAGCATCCTATTGCGGTCAGATGGGCTATACCGTCTTGGTTGAGCTTTAATTCATTTAATTGGTTGAAATGTTCACTTCCAACCGTCATACAACAAGGCCAATGAAACAGAGCGTTATATTGGATAACTTTGTTTAAAACGTTTTAGATATATTTTTGAACTAGATATAGAGAATAATACATGGGCGCGCGGGGAGATGGAATTTATCTTATCTTATCAAATTTGAACACGAGAAGATATGGAAAACAATGGTCAAATCATGGTCGACCATGGCTCAACCGTGGTTGTGAGACTGAAGTACTCTTTTCAAAAACCTTTGATCGGAACAAGCTTACTGAATGAATGCACACCATTCAAATCTTTAAAACTGATAATAAAGATTATTTTAGAGATTCTGGCAATGCTTGGATAAAAATAGTATTACTAAAACGTTTGATACCTAATGCCTTTACATTGGTGATTTAGAAGGTTCCAATAAAATGAATAAGAAGTGGTAGTTTGAGACCCGAGAAAATAAATTTCAAAGTTTTCTAAAATAATGCAGGGACATAATATATACAGGATAGCCATTGGCAAATATTTTCCTGCAAGCAACATTTCTGTGAACTTTGAATTTTATTCTCTCAGGCTCCTATGATAATTATTTGGCGGGACGATCACTGGTTTATCACTTAAAATATATTCATACAGCAAATCAAAATATGTCTTTTTTTTAGCAACAATATTTTTGACCGCTTCTTGTTCAAATTGCTCAAAGTTCTAAAACAATATGTCTTTTAAGCAAACGAACGAAGCAAACGAACTTCGCCCACTATACCGCCTATAGATTAGCGTTCGCTTAAATTTTCAGGCTTGAGCTTGTTTCATACTTCCCTTTTTATCAACAAAAACTGTTAAACCATCAAGCCAAAACGACTCCAATCGATGAAAATGAATATTGAAACTCTCAGCTATTATTCTGTCCCTCAGCTTGAATCTTTTTCTTTATTGTACTAAACACTTTTTTTAAATTAATTATAAGTTAATTTAATTCTAAGATACATATAGAAATCACACACAAAAAAAGAAAAACATAGTTACAAAAAAGAAAATAGTGCCAGTGCAACACGAGGGAGTCGCATGAGGGAGTCGACCCGCTCATCAGTGTTGAGATAATACCCTGCATTTGGACATATGCTGCGATATTTTTTGTTGACTTGTAGCAATTTTCCGTTCGATATATTCGTCCCTCTGGAATCGTTTAGACCAGATTTGGTCCCATTTAGCACTGGGTATATTTAATATTTTGACTTTTTCCTTTATCATTTTCTCTTTTTCGATTGTTTTTTTTTCTTTCTCCCCTTTACTTTTTTAACTATAACATTGGAGTAAGCACAAAAATGTCGGCTACTTGACCCCCGTGACACTCAAAAAAGTAAAGAAAGCTGTTATCCCAATTACCTAAATCACCTCTTTATATAAATTATTCCAAAATTATATGACTTCTAGAAAAGTTGCCAAATGAAATGAATCTGAACGTTGGAAAGCTTGTATACAATATTTGCAGGATTCAACTTAAACCAATCAATGTGACTATTTACACACTTCTAGTCTCGATCGCGTTAAAATCCAAACAACCTGCGGTGGTGTTAGTGTAAATCATCACTTGTAATTGGCCAAGCCATAGAGCTAGCACCACACACTCGTACTGATACGAACTGAAAACAAGCAAGGTCCAACCGATCAAGGCGACTTCTACGACGTAAGTTTAATTAGGTATAAGCAACCGAAAGCCTGGGAAAAGGGGTGTGTTTGGTACTAGACAAAGTGTCCTAGAAGCTGCAAATGAAATGACTAACAATTAGATTCGACGCGGCAAAAGTTCGACGTCTGAAACTGGCCTAAGCCATTGGACGATAAATTACCAAAAGTATTTTTTTATATAATTGTGGAATTGTCGAACAGTAGTTGCGCCTAATACGTATCATTAATTTTCCTCTAGGTACAGCATGTTTTCTTTTAAAGTTCTGAGAAGATTTAGTTTCTCTAGTTCATGAATTACTCAATTCATGATTGTTTCTTTATTAATTACGATGAGTATCTCTCTACGGGAAAATAATCCCCGTATGCATATAACCCTACAAGCTCTCTACCTTTTTCTCTCTTATCAAAACCATTAATAAAGCCTTGTTAGGCTTCGGAGGGTTCAAAATGGGATCAGGGGTCACTATTTTGTGAAGTATGCCGGATCAGGGATAACAGAGATCACAATTTCTGGGATCGGGATCCCATTTTCGCACTCTGGCATCAGGGAAACAATCGACAATTTTGGGATCAGGATCACAGATGACACAAAATATACGCCGTTAATGCCCTAAAAAAAAAAAAACGAAAAAAAACAGTGGAGAGCCGGCTCGCAGGCAAAGCTCACTGTGTGCATAAATTGCTCACTTACCGGTACTGGCAAGCACATTGCAAAATGTTTACTTTTTAATTTAAGAGCCCTTGTCAGCCACTCCTTTGTTATTGTTTTCAGTCGATATCAGGCAACAAATTACGTGTAGAAATCTTGAAATAGCCATCTAAAAACACAGATTTATCATTCATTTATCGAATTCAATCGTAAATATTGCACTACATCCCCTAAATCAGCCGATGGAAATGAATGCTTTCTCTGTCTCGGTATGTTGCTAGGCTGACAAAATAGAGGCTGACAGAGGCTCTTTAACAATGTTATTCCATTTTATTGTTTGTTCTCTGCAGTTTACACCATGTCTCGTACTCTTCTCGTCCTTCTTGTTCTTGCCGTTGCTCTAGTTGGAGCTTGTGGTGAGTGACGTGATTTGCGCACAACAAAGCTACGCAGGCACATTCTCCTTCCTAAAGCCTACTTCGGGGGCGATGTTATTGCGATAAAATTATGGAAATTGCGATAATAATTTTAATAATCATGCAAGTAGTACTATATAATATGCCTGTCCTTTTCACTCAACTTTCGCGCCAATGCGAATTCAGAATGTTTACTTGGCTTGAGGAAATAGAAGAAGAAGAAAAAAAAATAGGACCATACTTCCAGACAAAGAGCTGAAGCGTCGTATGGCGACCGTACGGTTCTTACGCCCACGCCAGAGATTTCGGCCCTGACAGTCGCTATCCTGGTGTTGAATTGCTCAGTAGCTAGATACCTATGGGTGAGAGTACGCCCGGCCACCAGACCATATAAGGACGCCCCTTGTACCGTTAGTGAACAATCAACAACAATAAGAACCGCCAGCATATTTATAGGTCTGATGAGTGTGTAAGAGTTCCATGTGGGACACATTTTTGGATTTCTAATACTATAATTGTAGCTTATCTAACAGCAATGCAGAAATATTTCTCACAGTTGCTGTTTAGCATCTTTTATTAATCATAATTCAACAGTAGCCATTATAATGACACGAGAATGAGTTTCTTTTAAGTTATACGTCTGCGCATGCGCGCAAAATCGTCTCGTCTGATTTTATTTTCCGTGAACAGACGACCATTAATCCCCTGAAAGCTCATAATTTCCTTTAGTGTCTGTTTACGATCTTAGTGCCGTTCCGTAAATGGATTAAATTTAAAAAATGATGTGTTACGTCTGGGATTTAATAAATAAATATTCGTAAGCCAGTGCTTTATACATGGACATGGCTTATAGGCAGACAAGCTCCTGAAAAGTTGCAAGTGTGATAGTGATAAAGCCATTGGTGTTTGGTTTGCTAAACTGACCCCTAAGAGGTGCATGCCTTGGAAAAATTTCCAGTTTTCGAATTTTATCCCCTAAGGTCTTAGGCCTGATTTTACCCGGTTAAGGTACGACTAGCATCCCGGCCCAAAAATAGAGGAGTCCCCTCCCCCCCCCCCATCTCTTCCCACCCCGGACCAAACGAATCCTAGCCACGAGTCTCACTTGTTTACCGACGGCAGTGAATGAGTGAAGCTTTGAGCCCGTCTGGTACCACAGGTTCTTTGACCGTAGCTTGAAATTGAATGCAAGGAAATGGAAACCTTGACTATTTTTCGATTTTCGTCTGCTCTACAGCTGATTATTGCCACGATGAAAAGGAGACAAGTGACTGCAGGCACTGGGCCAGCATTCCGAACTACTGCAACAATAACCGCAACTACATGTGGCAGTACTGTCGCAGGTCCTGAAACTTCTGTGGTAAGTAAAATAAGTACG
Source organism: Scolanthus callimorphus (assembly GCA_033964015.1). NCBI lineage: Eukaryota > Metazoa > Cnidaria > Anthozoa > Actiniaria > Edwardsiidae > Scolanthus > Scolanthus callimorphus. The sequence goes on along the minus strand of CM066922.1, from coordinate 24,649,753 downwards.
AAGTAACATGTATTGTATCTAGCGTGGCTAATTGGCAACGATTATTTAACTGACAAAGGATACCCTCCATGTATTCTCCCGCTCTTCTAATGCTTAAAGTTTTTATAGCATAACTGGTTTTCTAATTCTGATTGATAGAGAAATCCGCGAGAAGTCGCTTAAGTTGCTATGAACGTTTTCTTGTAACTTTTTGTTTCGCCTTTTCAAGAAGCGGGAGGTGCAGTTATGGCTTGAGCCACCATCGTACCACCCCTGCAATTTCCATTAAAAATACAGTGTTTTTTTTTTTATGGGAAATAGTAAGCATCTCGAGCCCCCTACCACGACGCCAACCACCCTCTCTAGAATTTCCAAATTCCTTCTCGATTTTTATGGAGTAGTGGAGCCAAGCAATAGATATATACTGGAGAGGTAAAAAAAGTACGTACTTTTTTTATTTCTAGTTTCTAGAAGCAACTGCTTCGATCGAAAGGAAAACAGCATTGTGAGCATCACGCCAACCTTCCCAACTACTGCCGTGACCATCATGCCTACATGGCCCAATACTGCCCCAAGTCCTGCAAATTATGCTGTAAGTATTACTATTGTCCAAACAAATTCACCAGTGCCCCCAAGAGTCGTCATTCTTGCTTTAGGCTGTGCCAAGAGTCCATAGTAACAAGAGTGAGAATCTTGTATTAGTACCATTGTTCCCATCCGTACAGAAAAGTGTTTATTTTTAGTAACATATTTTCATTGTGTTTTTCGAGTTTGTTTGCCGGTTTATTTTTTTAGAACCTGTTGCTCCCTTTCACTCGCATGGCTTGGAGATGCTTATATTGCGTATGGCAGTGCCCTTTTAGTTGGTTAACAGCAGGCCTTTTGTTCATTTTTATTGGAAAACGTGTTCCTAAAAATACGCACTTTTCTGGGGATGATTGGGATTGGCCTACAATACAGCAAAAATAAAAACGCAAAAAAGAACCCTATATTTTTTTAACGTTTCCCAAAACAACTATTTTAGGTTGTTGCCAGTTTAGGCTCATAAGGTTTCTAATTTCTTTGGAGGAGACAAGGTAAATGATTACAAGAAAACTGTAAGATCTGTTCTGTCCTTCATAAGCATTTTTGAATTCTAAGTAAATAAAATTAAGCAAAAAACGAATAGAACAGATAAAAATGGTGAAATTAAGGAATGGTCCATGCTTAGCGTGCGTATATCCAGTTCTGGTAGCACGCGGATAGTTGAAAGAGCACGAAGGTAGCGTAAGAGTCGCACGAGGCGTTAGCTGAGTGCGACTCTAGCTAGCTGAGTGCTCTCTCAACTGTCCAAGTGCTTCCAGAACTGGATATACGCACTGCTAAGTATGGACCATTGCTTTTATAACATAGACAACGAAGTTTCGCAAAATAAAATTGGAAACAAAACGCACGCAAACAACAATCCCCAATGACTTGCACTGATTTAAATCATGCTCAAAGGCCCGGGGGGGAGGGGGGGGGGGGGATCGTCGGAATTTTCAGTTTCACCCCTAAAAGATACCAAACATGGACGAACAACAATCCCCAATGACTTGCACTGATTTAAATCATGCTCAAAGGCCCGGGGGGGAGGGGGGGGGGGGGGGGGGGGGGGGGGGATCGTCGGAAATTTTCAGTTTCACCCCTAAAAGATACCAAACATGGCGGGCCATGGCGTGGTTTAAATAATTTCTTACCCTAAAAGATACCCTAAAAGATACCCTAAAAGATGAGGCCTTATGTGCAAAGATAGGCGCGAAGGAGGTAGCAGGTAAAAGATACCCATCAAGAAATTTCCGTGTTTGTTTCTAATTTATTGTCTTCTCATCGAGTAATCTCTCTTTCTTACACGGTTTTTAGAAGCACCATCATGAGAGAAAACAATTTGGATACATATTTCGGCCCTAAAAGATACCAATCTCCCTAATTTTATTGAAGATTAAGATCACCCCTAAAAGAGACCAAGGCCCCGTGATTTTAACCCCTAAAAGATACGACGATCATCCCCGGTCAAAAATATGGGAGTCCTTTTCACTTGCTTTCAATTTCCAGAGCTTGTTTTAGATCGAGGATGTTGTTTTTGACTGCTTTTGTGACATTAGCGAGCTCAATCTTGCCTCCCGTTTCGCTTTATTCCGAGTGATGACGTAATTTCTATGGGAAATCTCTATGGTATATCCATTTCTTTCACATAGAAAATCAGCCAATAAGAGCGCGCGTTATATCGTGTCTATGTTATAAAACAGTACATTACAATGGTGTTTTTGGGTAATTAAACGTTGTCATCTACATGAAATGTATGCTTTATGGTTTGCTTTTGCTCATTTCTAATATATACATTTAGCCACTGGCTAAAAGCGGAGCTCCCGGTTACAATGACGTCATCGATGACGTCATACCACGTGACAACGCCATCTCACCCTCCTTACCAGGGTGGTTAGAAGCTTGGTTGCTAGGGAAATTTGAAACAGCTCCATCGGCGAAACTTTACAATCATGACCAATTTTGCGCCATGACATCATCAAAGGACAACAATACCAACGATGACGTCATCGGGCCACGCCCATGATCACGTGACCGGGAGTAGAAAAAACTAATTTGACTTCAAATAGACGTTTTTCGAATACTTTTTGCTATATATATATTTTTCATGAGCATCTTCATAAAGTTAAGTATGGATTTGCAATTTCGATTTAAAATAAGGAAATGACGAGTGCATAAAGTCGTTTTTTGGCTATAACTTTCGCAATTTTTATCCTAAATGCAAATCCATACTTAACTTTGTGAACAATATGCTTTTCTATCGATTTGCTTTAAATTTTTTGCGAAATATTAAGATTCGCGTGAGAATTAGTGTTTTAAAGAAACACGAATTGATGGGCTAGGAGGCTTGGTTACCAAGGCTTGGTTACCAAATTTGTAAAACAAATTTATATTTTATTTTCCACCAGAAAATAGAAATCAAGCAAGCAATGGAAGAGAAATACATCGTAACATTGTTTAAGAAGCGAAAAAGAAAGTTCAAACCCGAAAAAGCAAAAAACTGAAAACGAAAAAAGAACGCACGCAGGGTTTGAACTCAGTACCTTCTGTTTTCTTCAGAAATTTGTATATAAACCTTCACTCGAGAGACTGCAAGTCTGTAGGCTGAACAAAGCTACAATTTAGGCATTTTAGACTGTTTCTTCCTTCTTTAACGCCGTAGAAACAATAACGGTATGATTTCCTAGCATGGTATGATTTTCTTCTATACAGAGTTGCTAATTACTTTTCAAAATGGTATAATTTTTGTCAAAGTAGCCAACTCTTTCGATCGCCGAACGTGCGCCGAACGATATTTTCTCTTCACAAAAGCCACAAAAAGTAAAGAACTCCAGAAAAACTGAAATGCAATAGATACAACAATGATAGAAGATATATCTTTGATGCTAGTTTGGCCATAATTTTTGGTACTTCAGCGGAATTTCGGGCAGTTTCCCACTCATTCTCTGTTAACGATTGCCACCCATGTCGCATGGTAAAATATCAATATATTTTATTCTGAGCGTGTCAGTAATCATAAATGCCACGAAATAATGGAAGTTTACAATATATTTCACGTAAATAAATTCACCTTTACGGAGTTTGCAGACTTAAAGAGGTCATCTCAATACCATTTACCTGTGACATTGTGATAAAAACATGTGTCGCACGGAAGAAATTTCACGCAAAAAAGTTATGAAACATCATTTTCTCAAGCAACATTGGCCGGGATGAAAGTTTAAGTTGAAGATACATATGTCAGACATAATTTGAGTGACCTATGGTGGACCCAGAGCTTATTAATGTTTTTGTTTGAGTCGTCTCGAAAGTGGTGTCGCACACAATTTGGTCATATATGTTATTTACTAAAAAATTGCCGATATTTTATCCCTTTAAGCTAATTTTAAGTAAAAGGCGAGTCTCCTATGCTTTGGTTATATCCTACCTTCGATATAAAATACTTTTGATCTGAAGAAAACAATCGCTCGTCGACGACACATGCCTTTTGAACACCAATTGGTGTAATTGTTTCGTGTGTGTCATTTACGTTATGTGATAAAGGTCAACGTAGCGTGCTGAACTTTTAGCAGATTGAAACCTAATGAAGTTTATCTTAGGACATGACCCACCACGTAATAACAATGTGCTATTCATTGAACGTTATCAGCCAGTTGCTGAAATATGGCTTGTCAAATGTCTGTTGTCACAAACGTTATCATAACGTAGATTACAGTGTAATCTTGTTACCTACAGATAACCCTAAGGAATTCATGAAGTTGAGTGGAAATCAGTCTGATCTCATTGCTAATTACCCTGGTGATGGAAAGCATGCACGTTTAAAGTTTCAAAGTTCATTCTTTTGCGCCAAACAGCAAGTAGAGAACACGTGGACAGCCTTTTACTGTATTTTCCAATTAAAGCTTTCCTTTTGGAATTTTGTTCCTACAGAATGTAAATGTTGGCTTTATGGGTGTAAGGGGATGCTTTGGGGGTGTATTGAATCGTTTACTTTTAAAATACTTAACTATATAGGCCACCATGTGCAATTAAGTAAATATAACGTAAATGACTTGCGTTATAACGTAAATGACAGGAAGTTGTTTAATGTGTTGTTTCACTTGGAAGTGGAAATTGTTTTGTAAATTGTAACAAATTACATTTTATTTATTTCTTAAAGCATTTGCCACACAGGCCTATATAGATCATGCCGTTAAGCTGAGTTTTATGTCTATTTTGTTTTACCTGAATTTCAAAAAAGTTTATCCCACTGAAATCGCTTTAACTTTTTTTCTTTTCAAGATATCAAGGAACAAATTTGGGAAATTTCTCTTGAGATACCTCGCAGCAATTTGCAATAGTTCCCTTGCTGTTACAACAAAGTTTATTTTTTTCGATTTTTTGCTATTGCTGAACCCACTGGACTCCGTTAACAGAGAATGAGTGTTCCAGTGGCGACATTTTACAAATCCCGCGCTATAGTTTGCATTTAGACAACAAGTCACGGCAAAACGCTCCAACAAAACTATGTTTTTCAATTCTTTTGACAATGAAAATGAACGTTTTTTTCTACATTGAACCAAAATAATGAAATAAACTTTAGGAAAATGAAGTTACTTTTGAAAAATCATTCCTCCAGAATTAACATATGTTGAAAATAAAACCATCTTGTTGTTTGACTTTGAGTAACGTAACTTAGCAACCAAACTTCCGAACACCCTTAAACAACTTAACCCAAGTTTGGTTGTCTGAGAGTCATCCCTTCCCAAAATAATACCTTTTCTCGTTTGATGACGTCATTGATTACGTCATACCACGTGACTAGGCTGTTAAACCCCCCTTGCCACTTAGACAACTCCACCCAAGTTTGGTTGTCTGAGGTTCAACCCTTCTAAAGATATATACCATTTCTCGTTTGATGACGTCATCGATGACGTCATACCACGTGACTACGCCATCGCACCCCCCTTGTCACTTAGACATCTGTACCCAAGTTTGGTTGTCTGAGGTTCATCCCTTCCAAAGATATAGACCTTTCCTCATTTGATGACGTCATCGATGACGTCATACCACGTGACCAAGCAGTTGCACCCCCTTGCAGCTTAGACAACTTTACCAAAGTTTGGTTGTCTGAGGTTCATGCCTTCCAAAGATATAGACCATTATTCATTTGATGACGTCATCGAAGACGTCATACCACGTGATCACGCAGCTGCACCCCCTTTGTCACTTAGACAACTTTACCCAAGTTTGGTTGTCTGAGGTTCATCCCTTCCAAAGATACAGACCTTTCCTCATTTGATGACGTCATCGATGACGTCATACCACGTGACCAAGCAGTTGCACCCCCCTTGCCGCTTAGACAACTTTACCCAAGTTTGGTTGTCTGAGGTTCATCCCTTCCTTAGATATATACCCTTTCTCGTTAGCTTACGTTTGGGTTGCCTGTGTTACGCCGGACGAACGGACGGACGGACGGACGGACGGACGGACGGACGCACAAACCGGAAGTCCATGACAGAATCGTTTGATGCATATACACTTTTGTTTTGTTCCTTTTTCTCCTGCATGTAGCTATGGGGCTCCGCTATCAACCAATCAAATTGCGAACTAATTGCAAGTATGGAATTACTAGCCAATCAAAATCGAGAGCAACTGTGTGACTGCTAAGTAATCCTGTACCTGAATTCAGAACTGAATTCAGGGAGAAAAGCGTCGATTCCCAAGACGTGATCGATGTACGCTTTTTGCGATTATCGATATATTTCACGTGTTCACTGTTTTGTTAGTTTGACTCATAAAATTGTCAATGACTTTACAGTGAAACATTTCCCGTTATTTCCACAGAAAACCCAAGCTATCATTTGAAGACAACTGGATCTTAATAGACCTTTTTCCAAAATGGCCGCCGAAAATTAAAATCGATTTTTGTTTAAAATGAACACCAGCACTAGAACACACATCATCACTTTAGTAAAACTACAAAATTTCGCTGCATTATATCCAATATCTTTCGAGAAAACGAAAGTTAAAAATGTGAACATTTACAGGCGTTTGTATACTGTACTGGGGTATGCGTCACACCCCCAGTCATACAAATCTCTGTAAAACTTTCAATTTTCAGACCCTGCTTTCTCAGACGACATGGCATTTGGCATAGCGAAAATGTAAAGGATTACTAATGTGATGATACCCTTTCTAGTGCAAGTATTTGATTTTCAATCAGTTTAATTTTAAGACATGTGAATTTGCGGCGGCCATTTTGGAAAAAGGTCTATTGTATTGTGTACTGATAGAGACCAATAAAGATCAGCATACAAGCTTTCACCGTGTGTGTTCTTTTGTTTTACACGTTCAAAAAGTAACCATAATACCTGCCAGGATCCCAAATTGTAAGGCACTCTGCATCGCGAAGGAAGCAAATAATCTTAGAAATCTCTCTGAAAACGCTGACTCTGTTATAACTGTAGCGGATCAAGGGTTGCAACGAAAACCTGTTAAATGTAAATTTTCTTGAAGCAGAAAGTTAAACATTCGCGGCAAGAAAGACAAAGGATAACTTTTAAAAAGGTTGATTTGGCAACCACTGAAGAGACCGAATACAGCGTTTTGGTTTGATTGACAGCTAAAAATCGCCCATCGCAACATTGAGCCACATTAGATATACGTATATCCACGTCATGCAAGCTTTCCTGTCCACTACGCCACTAACCATAATCTTTTGTCCACCACGAAATGCTGTAAGGTTTATATTTGTCTTCTACATAATTAGTCACACTTCTAAACCTAAGATCAATAAAAAGATCCGATTGAAAGTCATTTTAGAAATTTGCATGTTCAGCTTACGGGCCGGGAAGCCGTTGTAATAATTTCGTAACTGCAACGAAACTAAATTGTTCCTAAGTGTTTTACGTCCGTCTTTAACAAAGTTGAAAATTTTGTAACAACTTGGCAAAACTTGTATAGATAAACTCTACCTCTAATTTGGCGCACTAGAAAAATACATTGATGTTTATTCAAGAACAGAAGAAGTCGTTACGTAGTCGAGAGTTATCTGGTGCATGTGAAAGAATCTGAAGGAGAAGTCGGATTTAACGATGGGAAATCAAGTAAGACGTTATTATGGGAATATGTGTTTTTTACTTTTTATTCTATAATATGAACCATTGCTAATGTACAGAGTGAATGTATAATAATGGCACAGCGCTGTCTGAATTGTTTTTTAACTCCTGCAATATTGTTCATACACGTCTCGTTGTGGCCTTGGCCCTGATACTTCAACTTGAAAAAGTTCATAAAGTTTTTGAAGTCTTCTATTACTTAGTAACTTCTCGTCTGTCTCACTTGAACACGCGATATTACTTGAACCACTCAGTTATTTGCACTAGAATTCTAATGACTAACCCATGGCGCTTGCTGTTTTAGGAGCTGATGAACTGTTTTGTATGAGCCACTTGGGCCTCCTACAATTTTAGTGTTCCTCTGAATTTTCTCATCCAATTTTTTCTTCATCCGACAGCATTGAATCAGTCAATGAAATTTTATTCAAACGGAGGATATTTTCAAAATATAAACTACATTGTAAAAATATGCTCTTCCAAAGGGCTGTAGCATGGAGTCCTATTATATGTACTAAAATATGATGAGCCAAGTGTACGGCTAGATATCTCAAAAGAAGTAATGTGTCTGATCTAGAGGAACTACTAGTAAGCGTTTTGTTCGAGCTGGTAATAATATGTTCCATTAGATTTGGTTTATATTGGTTCCTATGGATTTATAACTAGTCTCCGGTGCGAAAAAACAAACAAACAACACGGGCACTCGATGCTTCTGCATTCTTATTGGCTTTTACATTTAATAAATGACCATATGATTAGCACTTGATCACATTACTTCAGAAAGTAGAAATACACATCAATAAAGTTTCTCATTTGAATAACTGTTTCAGAATTTCAGGTTCAAGGTCTCGGATTATGGCGAGCATTTACTATCGCATTTTAACTTCTATTAGTTATAGTTTAGTTCCTAAAGTCCCTAGAAAGACACGACCCGGAAGTGGCGCGTTTCTGATTTCCCATTTCTCCGAATTTGCTGATATGCTGATATTCTAGCATCGCCTTTTACTTCTCCGAAGGTTTCTAGTAAAACTAGATTTCATACAACTGTCTTGCAAACGGTATTTCCATCCAATGTACAATTATTGCAAGGATCTCGCGAGTTATAGGAGAATTCTGGGTAAGTGCATTCGAATGAAACACGTGCTTATTGTGTCGTTTACATTATGTCTAATCCTAATACCACATTCACACCAAAACCAGGTTTAGTTAAACAAGGTTTTTCTTCGCCTCAGAACACGAGAATTTGTTTACTGTGATAAACTCTTACTAGCTAAATGATCACTTAGTAACATGTACAGTACTACATTCTATTCAGTTTTGTCGTTGGAACAGTCTCCTCTTTGGAGATAAGGATTTAAACCAGTTTAATTAAACTACCGTTTGCGCAAAGTGGGAAAGCTAAATGAATGGCCATTATAAATTATTACAGATGCCATTATAAATTATTACAGATGAGCATATTTTTAGCTTAAGGATTATTACAAGGATTGCTTGCAGACCTTGCATTGTCCATTGATAAAACGCTGCAGAAATAACTTTTTGTTCTCTTTTGTTGTAGTGCATTTGTTTATTGCCATCCTTGCGCTGCGTGCAATACTTTTTTAGATGCCCCGTAGAAACCCTCTGCACGCAATTGATTGCAATTATTATCCTCAATAACTCTCCGTTGACATTTCTATGTTGGTCTTGAAATAAACTACGAAAATCGCACGCATTTCTTATAGCAATATTTGCCCCCCACCCCATCCCCCCTCAGAGCACAATTTTACAGCCTTTTCTCAAGCTACCATTGTCGATGCTTGAAAAGAAAGATCAGAAATACAGACTGAAAGAAATCACTGGCACACAGGAGCGTTAGTACTAGGCACAGACAGATTCTGCTCAAAAATTATTTAAAAGTTGCCGCAAAATACCCTCAAAAGTTGCTCAAAAGTTGCTCAAATTCGAAAAAGTTGCTCACAGAATCAAAAAAGTTGCTCCCCCAAAAAGAGCATTTCTTCACGCTTGTCGCCTGATTTATTTAAAGAATCACTCAACTCAACATCTCCATAAGATCAGGCAATTATATTCTAAACACCATATGACATAATTAAACTAATCAATACGGTAGTTTAAAAAGAGACTCACTTGCCGCCATTCTGTTGGCTTAGTAAAAAAATGGGGAGTTTGTAGTATCAAACTCATACAATAATAGCTGCTGCTACTATTTTTGAAAGAGACTATTAGGAAGCCCTTTTAGGTTATGTCACCTCAGCCCCATTTTCTCTAGCAATTTGAATAGGGTCTTCCGCCATTTTGCTTCTGCTCTATATTTGGAAAGTGATACCCAACGAGACATCCATATCTTGAAGATATACCCCTGAGCAGTGAGCACCCAAGGTGAAGAAAGTACTTTTTTATTATCTTTTTAGCAAGATTTTTCATTCTGTGTTTGATTTGAAATGGCAAATGCATCACAAATTGCCATTTTGTTCTAAAAATTAAATAGGAAATAGCGGAAATGCGAAGAAGTTGCTCATAGTTGAAAAAAGTTGCTCAGAATTGAAAAAGTTGCTCAAAATTGAAAAGTTGCTCAAAAGTTGCCGAGCAGAATCTGTCTGTGCCTAGTTAGTACGCACGTGCGTACCTATTGTAGTTGAATCCACAGAATCTGTACTAATTTTAGCCGTTAAACGAGTACGCGTATCTGTAAAACATTCCTGTCTAGGTCTACGTGCCTCGGCGTAAGAAGAAATTGGAAGAGTGCAGACACTCAGATGAATTGTTGACTTAGCATTGATGGTACACTTTTTTGTTCAAATACGCGGTTCAAAATCCAACTACAATGTCCCCTTCCCAAGATATCGAAAAAATATTTCTTGATTACGTTTACACGCATGCGCAATCAGAAAGTTGTCAATAAAGCGCGTGTCACTTCTGTAATGTTAAGGAAAATTATGATACCGATAACAAAAGATGAAACAACGAATGAAAACGCCAATTTTATGAAAAACAGAAAGAAACAAGTGTCCCTTGATGACTTTCTGTCCTTAAAATACCTTGGACGCGGGGGGGACTCCCCATATTTTCAGACGGGGGTGCTCGTCCTATCCCTTAGGGTATAAAATTGACAGACGTGCTATCTCTTAGGGAAGTTTAAAATCAGCCCTATCCCTTAGGGGTAGTCTCAGACCAATCCTTGCCCAGAAATATATTGGTACTGACACCAGAACCGATATTTACAAAGGAAACTTGGATGAAAACCCTAAAAGACCTCAAATTGGCTTTTATTTGTTTTGACCTGCCAAATTTGCTATCTTTTAGGGGTAAAATTGGCGTTCGCCACGCCAAATTTGCTTTCTTTTAGGGGTGAATTTGATGTTGACCACACCCATTTTGCTATCCAAAATCAATTTTCCCGACGAGCACCCCTGTCTAAAATATTGGGAGTCCCCCCCCCCCCCCCCCCGGGACCTTGGAGTAACAGTCAACTATAGGGATAAGGTTGATTGTTCACTACTCATACAAGGGGCGTCCTTAGAATGGTCTGGTGGCCAGGCGTTCTCTCCCTGCTAGATCACTGAGTCCCTACCGAGCAATAGCCCAGGTTCGAATTACGCTCCAATGCTCACAAGACAAAAGCTTCAAATCGAGGCTTTCTCAAAGTTCTAATACATTTACAGTAATTTCAGAAGAAAGCCTCGACTTGAGGTTATTGTTTGTAGGCATTGGAGCGTAATTCGAACATGGCCTATTATTATTATTATGATTATCATTATTATTATCATAACTGAGTTCCTTCGGGATAGCGGCTGTCAGGGTAGAAATCTCTGGCGTGGACGTAAGCACCGTACGGTCGCCATACGAAGCTTCAGCTCTCGGCGGGGTGGTGTCTGGATGTATGGTCCTGTTTTGTTTTTCTTCTTCTTCTTCTACTTTTTCACATTAAACATTCTACAAAGGCTAGTGTCACCCTATAGGCGACAAAGCTAAAGAAAAGACGTGGAAAAATCCGATCACTTTATAGTATGTGGAATTCGTGTAGTTTTCTTTGAGAAAAACCACCATAACATTTTGATTGACACGTCTTTACTTTATTCAATTGCAGAACGTAAAGCAAAGCCCAAAAAGGTCTTTGAGCTTTGAGTCTATGGGCTTTGAAATGGTCCCAGATATAGAAAATGGGAAGGAAAATACACAACCACCGAGTGGAGAGAAAGAGGAAGAAAATAGCGCGAACAATGGACAAAAGAAACAGAAACTGCGCAGCAAAGATGACATGGATTTAGCACGGCCAGGTTCCCCGGATGACCAGCCTCTTAGAGAAATTGTAATCAAAATGCCGCGCAAGAAAAAACAAATGGAAAAGTTAATCACGACTCAAGCCATTGAAATACGAGGAAAGGATGAAATTATATCAGAGGGTAAAATATATGTGATGAGAATGATGGATGAAAATGATAAATGTGTGAGAAGATTAGAGGAAAGAGATCATGTTATTGAGAGCAAGGACCAGGTTATTACTGCTTTAACGAGCAAACTAGATGCTTTGAAAGGTGTTTTGGAAGACGAGGTGAAAGATTTGAGCGAAAAGGAAGACTTACTAAAAAAATCGCAGGATGAAAATATAAAACTACAGAAACATTTAGAAAACCAGGAGGCAATACTGAAAGAAATGCAAAGCGCCTTAGATAAGGCGAATGAAGAGAAAGGGCAAAGTTGTAGTAAAGAAAAAGAAGGGGAGGGATTCGGGCAGCGCTTCGAGTTAAACACCTTGAAAAGGGAAAATGACAGACTGAAAACAGAGCTTGACGATAGAGAGATTATGATTTCAAACGGGCGGAAAATTTTGGATCGTTTAACAGCTGATAAAGAGATATTACAACAGCAATTAAAAGAGAAAGAAAGGGAATATATGGAGAAAGAATTTGCTTTCGAAAGAATGACGAGAGAACGCGAACGAGATAAGATGCAAATTAGACAGAAAGAAATGGAAGCGGATGGGAAAGGAAAAGCATTAGAAAGAACAGAAGTTGAGTTGAGAGCCGCTAGGGAACAGCTTAGACAAAAGGAGCAAAGTTTAAGTGAGAGAGATCGAGCTTTGGAGCGGACGGCACGACAGAAAAATGATCTTGAGAGAAACATTGAAGAAGAGAGAAGAACAAATACGACAAGCCTCGTAAGGCTTCGCGAAGAGGTCACAAGAACACGAGAAGAAAAGCGAATAGCCGAGGATCGTTTACGGAGGGTTGAAGCCCAAAATGAGACACAACAACGAACTTTACAAAGCTTAGAAGCACATCAAAATACCGCCAAACAAACTGCTGATATTTTGCGGAAAGATCAGCCGTGGATGATTACAAGGTCTGAAATAATAATCTCCGAAAATGTTCTCGGGACTGGAGCCTATGGGAGGGTCCTTGAAGGAGAGTTTCGTGGAATGAAAGTAGCCGTTAAAGAGATGCACGAAGTTATAAAGTCGCCACACAATCGGCGAATGTTCGACAGGGAGATCACCTTCGCGACCCTAGTCCGACACCCCTGCATCTTACAGTTCCTAGGAGTGGCTGATTGTCGAACTAATAACCCATTATTGGTTTTAGAACTGATGGACATGTCCTTGTCTGGGTTACTGGCAAAACAGAAAGTGCTAAGTAAAAGTCACGTGACGCTCCTTGCGCTTGATATTGCATTTGGAGTGAACTACTTGCATTGTTTCAGACCTTCTCCCATAATGCATCGCGACCTGAATCCCGGAATGTAATGGTTTGGCGACAAGGTGATGTCTGGCGCGCTAAGCTCTGTGACTTCGGGTCAGCCGAGTTTGCCAGTTCGCGCATGTCCGTCAATCCGGGAATCCGTTCTATTCTGCACCGGAAGTGGATTCGCCAAGACAAACGCCAAAGGTAAGACTGAGATTGTTGCGCATAGCGCGAACCTCACATGACTGGAGACACAATTAATTCTGGACAAAACGTATAGGTTAATACTATTGGCGTTGCCCAAAATCCGGCTGCGTAGTCAGTATCGAGGGCTGCATAAAAAAGGTCTAGTTTAAATTGGAAGAGATTTTTGCTCGGACCAAGGCAACTAGAGGTGGATTCGTGAAGATACTGGCTGTGTGAGGTTGACCTGTGATAAAGTGCCAGTGTCTTGTGAGAATCTTTTTGAGATTCGGGTTCGCCGGGTTATACTTAGTGACAAATGGGAGGATTCGTTTATTTGATGTGTTTTGTCGTTTTTTTAAGCGCTTGTTTCCTATCAGTGAACTTGACTCTGCCGATAAAACACAAAGAAAGTACGAATTACATTGGAGCGGATTAAATATGACCGCAGTGAAACCAATCGCAAGATCAATACACCAATTGTGAATAAAACTCCTTGAAGTGATTGCAAAGGGCAAATTACTACGCACGACAGTCATCTGGTATCCGCTCTAATACAAACTAAAACTTAACTGATACTGCTGCGGGATCCATTCAACAACAAACCAATCAAGAGGCGAAGTACGTCAGATTGGCTTTTAGTCATGACGTCAGCATTGGCGCGATTTGATTTGGTTCGCAATTTGATTGACTGAAAGACGAAAAGACTTTATGACTAATGCTTTCGACGGCAATCTGAAATCCGCTCTAGCAAGCTGAAGAAAAGCTGATACGGTTGGCAGGGTCTGGACGGGTCTGGACGGGTCTGGACGGGTCTGGACGGGTCTGGACGGGTCTGGACGGTCTGGACGGGTCTGGACGGGTCTGGACGGGTCTGGACGGGGTAAATCGGCTTTAGCGACAAATGGCCGTAAAATCTAGCCGACTAGCGACGAACTGACAATACGTAACTGACTACCGACAAAAAACATATCAAGCTGTTAACCGACATGCGACGAAACTAAACGATCTGACAATCAAGCGACAAAATTACAGAAATTTAAACTGACAGCAACAGACATACGGGAGCGATCATCCAAATCCTGGATTGGTCGAACCTCAGGAATGGCAGGAATCGTGTAATTGACATCATACCACGTAGCCGCGCTCTTTTAATAGCGATGTTTATTTGACTTTATTCACAGATTGATGTGTACAGCTATGGAGTTCTACTTTGTGAACTAGTAACGGGGCAACCCCCAAACCCCGATAACCGAAAAAGGCAGATAGGGCTTGTATGGAATCCTGATCTGAAGAGCCACATCGAGCGGTGTGTGCGAGAAAAACTGAGGACAGACCTACAATGGCGGACATCATAGAAATGCTGAAGACCCTTGCTAGTACTAAATTATAACAAGGCACTGTGTATTGCACAGCTTGGTGGAGTTAGAGGAAAATCTGACAGAAACGCACTCACATTTATGACAATAAAGGACAAAAACTATATTTAGATCTAGAATCTCCTGGAATCTTACTGCAGCATTTGCTACAGTTGCAATTGTCTAAATCCGCCCCTGTAGCAGTAAACATACAACCATGTATACTAGCTTTCAAAGCTCAGTTTGGTAAAGTGTCACGCCGGTATCGTGGAGACCATCCACGCTTGTATTTTAAAAGCACGAAAGCATCTTGGAACTTGCATCTTTCTGTGGAACTGAAATTATTCACCAAGAGTCCATTACCAAGACTAAGAACCTCCCATGTTTAAGGGAGCCTGTCATGATACGCGCATGCTCCAGGAACGATCACTGACCCGCAAAATTAACCAATTAGACGATCCTATCAGATAACTATAAGAAACACGGTCGGATGGATTGATAAGTAGCGAGATTATATACCATTTGTTTTCGAGGTTTTCAACTTTCGCTGGCCATCGTTACGGGACGATACTTCTTTGATTTGAGAGATGCGCAGAACAGCTGAGCAGTTAAGTGACAGGCCCCTTTAAGTCCATCCCTATTAGAGTCAGAAAAGTTTCTATTCTTAGAAACACATTTTCCCATAAAAATGAACAGATATTTGCAGTTAGCCAGCTTGTGGGACACTGTTATATGCACAGTCATACGAGGAAAATACAACAACTGCTGGTATTTAGTTATTATTTTTAGCCTCTCGCCTAGCGGGAAACTAACCAAAGCAAAGAGACACATACACACAAAAGAGAAAAAATAATAATAATAACTAATAAAATAATAAAAATAAATAATAAAATCCACTAAAAATAGAAACGTGGGAACTCACACTAATATAAGATTATTGGTCTGCTAATGACTCTTGACTTAAGTCATTCCTTAGTGACATCCTGCATGCCTACTTAGCAGCGATACTGTTTTATGACCAAAACATTTTCATCATATCAGACAGCCCCCAGGAGCACGTCATAGGAGCCTCCATCTATTCCACTAGGTCTAGCCATATGTACAGGAGTAGAAGAGTCAATTATATTGTGGATCTTGATTCTAAACGGGAAATTAGTTCTTTGAGAGTGAAAACGTTGGGTTCTTTTTGAGACAGAGGACATAATGTGTAACCATGACAACAAATTCTCGCGGGATTAAAAGTCCAAAATCAAAAATTAGATTCATCAAGCCTTCTGTGCTTCGGACGTCCCAAAAGGAAATGGAGGTTCCTGTTGATGGGCTCCGGACTGCTGTTTGATGACAATGTTGCATTTACACATCCGGGACATCACACATTGGCCCAGTCCATCCCGGTAGGCAAACGCGTGCGCCTGTAGTCTTGTTACAGTTATATCCAGCGGTCTTGTCATTTGTTGGTGCGCAGTCGCAGTTAGGTCCATACCAGCCAAGCATGCAGGACTTCTGACCAGTCAGAGGATCGCATCTGTACGCAGAGCTCAAGTCGTCTCTCGGAAGGCAGTATACATTACATCGATTCGGTGGATACCTGAAAAGAAAACGTGTTTAAAAGGCCCATCATCAACCAAGAGCCTTTGCGGGCTATTAGCCAATCAGAGCAGCCGAAACAAAATGGATGAATTTGAAAACAAAAGAAAACAGGGCGCAAAGGCTACCCGTTGATGATGGATCTAATTGCTAATAAGCTCCTGTTGAACTTTGTTAGAAAGGAAGATCAGTTCGGAAAATCGTCTGCGTTGTTACTAGGGAAGAATTCAGATGACATCGAAAGTAAATCAAGCTTGTGTCGATATCGGTTGAGGGATTTAGAGATAAAATTCGTACCATTTTGAATGGACTATTTAGATTATTCGGCCACAACGAATGCTGGATGCTAGACTGCTTGCAGCCCCTTCTCCGGCGAACGTCCGTTAATCGAGAAATCCCGCGGCGGCGCGCTTCGGTTTGTTTACAAGTGTCGAGTTACCAGGAGAGAGAGAGACGCGCCACTTGTAAACAAACCGAAGCGCGGGATTTCTCGATTTACGGACGTTCGCTTCTCTCGATTTACGGACGTTCGCCGGAGAAGGGGATGCAAGCAGTCTAGCTGGATGCTTTCTACTTCTGCCACTCCCTCAATTCTGCTACTCCCTCAATTCTCATAACTTCTTTTGTTATCATATTGGCCCTTGATGCCTATCCGTAACTCACCAGGCAGAGCCAGAACGAAATAACATAAACATCCTAGCTCAGCTTTATACCAGACGCGCGATACGAGCACGGAACGGAAGTCAGAAGGCAGAGTCGAAGTGTGCTAGCACATACCACAGGCTACCTCTACTTTATGCAGGGGTTTAATGTTCCTCAATCTCTGACTGGCGAATTGACTAGAAATGAGTATCTGAAACTGTGATTGGTACGCGTACATGGACACATACACAGGGAATTTTTGGTAGAAGAATGGGAAGTGTTCGGATTTCCCATGTCTATCCATGTAAATTCCGAACACTTCCCACATTGCGTGTGCCTTGGAAAATTCAGCTTTTCTCGTGGATAGGTTTCTTCAGAAATTTCCTGTGATAAGAGTGCTTACCAAAATGGCGCCATTCATCGCGTGTACTAAAATATAAGTCTGATTGTGCGCACGCCAGTAAACCTTTCTTTTTCATTTTTCTTATTGTGATATAAAACATATATTTTGATTATCCGTCGTATATTTAACCATTATCCTGCTAGATTGCGCAGAATATCGTCTGATACTTAGCCGACGAGGGACGAAGTCCTGAGTTGGCTAAAATCAGACGATATTCTGCAAAATCGAGCAGGATAGTGGTTTTATTATTCAGCACATCGATAGTACAAAAACCCCTGAAAAAAATGACTTTTGTGTATTATTTACGAGCTCAAAACATCATATTTTCCTCAGAGACGGATATCGCAGGATAGCTGTCATGTACAGAAGACAGCTATTGGCGTTCCAATGACCATATTTGGGCAGTGCATCGATGTGCTGAATAATAACATGTTTTAGTATAAACCAACTAATGGTCTATTACAAATCCTGCATTCTGATTGGCTGAGCTACTAATGGTCTATTAGTGATAGACAGTGCCTGGCAAAACCACCACCTTTCTTTGCAAGAAAACTTGATTTTTTCAACATAAAATAATGGAATTCATTGCCAAAACCGACCAACTAGTTGGTTTATACTAAAACAATTAGACCTCTCGTCCTCATGTGCTATGATATCAATAGACCATTCGGCCTTCGGCCTCATGGTCTATTCATCATAGCACATTCGGCCTTGAGGTCTAATTGTTAAATATACCACGATAGGGACGTCATTAGCCGGCGAACAACATTTCAGTTACACTCACCATCCCGCACGACAAATCTTCTCTCCTGTCATCTGGTTACATTGATAAGCGAAATGCTGAGGCTGACAAAACACGTTACATCTTCCCTCGGATACCTGTGGCAAATTGGATCAATATGACGTTATTAATTAATTAATATGACGAACATTTACTCTTCCACGTCCCTTGCAGATGAACATCTGAATTGCAGGCGAGGGACAGCACACAACAACAAGAACAACAACATTTTTATTTGATTTGAATCATATTTACAACATTTTTAAGCTGACCCGCAAATAGCAGAGCTAATCGAGGCGGGAAGCTTTTATCATAAATAGAAAAAATAGGAAAATGTATAAATAAATAATAATTATTACACAAATAACTTGCAAAGCTGCTTGGCTATAATCAGAAAAAAATAGAAAAGAGAAAAGGAAAAGAGTATGTAGTTATAACTTAAGTAGAAAAGCAAGTAAATAGGTAAATAGATAAATAAATAGGAGCACGTTTTATTCAGAACTATATTGAGGCAATACTGCAATTATTTCTGCCACACCAAGATAATCATCTTCCGTTTGTAGGAGTTTCTTGAGCATAAACTGAAGATGGTGTTTACATTTTTTCTTATTTTGATTGCGTAAGTATGGGGGTAGACTATTCCAGATGATGGTTCCTGATCGTGAAAAAGAAAGTTTCTGTATATTTCAGTTCTTGAAGGTTTTACATAATAATCTCCACTACTTGCCGATCTTATTATAATTATGCACATCCCTTGCTTTTGTGAAAAGATTTTGAATTAAATAGGTGCAACACCACTAGAGATATCATGAATCAGACTCGCAGTTTTTTTAAAATAAAACATATGAACATGGAGAAAATCGGACAATAAAAATAAAGGAATTGCGTGCTGTTGATAGTGCGCAAAATGCATAAGTCTTAAAACGCGTTTTTGTAGAACAAGTAATTTATTAAGGTATAAACTAGCAGCGCGTCCCCAGGAAACTATACCATAAGATAAATAGGGTAGGATTAGTGATCGATAAATATCAGTTAATACATGAAATGGGACAAAATGCTTAGTCTTGAAATCATTCCAACTGTTTTACTAATTTTTAAAGAAATGTAATCGATATGTTGTTTCCAGCTATGATGATTATCAGTAAGTACACCAAGATATTTACGTAGTCTTTACATTCAGAGAAATCATTTGTTGAGAGGGGTTGTCAAAGAGTTTACAACTGGGTGATAATCAACTTTTTTCTGAAACGGACGAAATATAACATAGTTCGACTTATTTATATCACATTACATGAAATGTTTGCTTGCAAACTTACACGTTACAAAATGACCAAAACCATTGCTGGCAATGTTTCGACTTCATCTATCTAAAACTATAGGCAGATTCTTTTTTTATTAGCACCTGGAAATTAGTACATTTTTGCCAAGTATCACGCTTAAATGTTGCACATTCGTCAAGATACAGACCCGTGAATTTGTGCAATTTAATATAATGTCGTTGCATTTAGGCGCGAGAACAAAACATTATCTTGGTGGCAAACTGTTGCTTTGCGCAAAGGAAACAACATTAAATTTCTCTACTTCTCAGGGCTCTTTCTTACCACTGTATGCATTGCTACGCGACCTCAAAATTCAATGTTGCGATGGGCGACTGGCGATTTTTAGCCGTCATCAAACTAAATATAAAACGCTGGATTCGGCCACTTCTGCGGGCCGACATTGATTGCAAAATCAACCAAAATGGTTTTAAGCTATCCTTTGGCTTCCTTGACTCGAATGTTTAACTTTCCGGTTCAAGAAAATTGACAACAATTTTCTTGCGTAAAATCGCCAATCGCCCCAACATTGAATTTTGATGTCGCGTACGTAGCAATGCATACGGTGGTAATGGCCTTTTTACAGCATTTCGCTCTGGAACTTGGAAAATTTACTTTATTTCAGGCCGGTGTGGAAGAGAGGTGTGGATGGTTGTCAGCTTTCAAATGATTTCAAAAGATCAAGAAACCGGGAAAGGGTCTATTGAATGACTTACCAGTTTTTAAGACACACTCTATTCCCTTTGCGATCACATGTAAAACCAGCATTGCGGTCATTCCTTGGAGCGCAGACTTTCTTGTCGCAATCCGCCCCACTCCACCCCTGAGTGCAATCCTTTACTCCAGTGGTTCTATTACACTCGTATCTCCCATCAAAAGATGGCAGACAAAATACATCACATTTGTCGCCGTACCAATGAGTGTAACAAATCTTGTCGCCAAACGTGTCGCACAAATACGCGGCGTTTTGGTTGTTCTTTGGGACACAATAACTGTCGCAGTTCACTCCATGCCATCCTTTGTCGCAAATCCTATCGCCCGTGGCATTGTCGCAGACTGAATTGCGCAACGTTGCGCAAAATTTGTCACAATCCTTGCCGTACCAATCCTTGTGGCAAATCTTTTGTCCATTTGAGCTGCAATTGAATGTCGCCGTCTCTCCTCCTGTCTCTAGGCAATGGGCATCACACTGCTTTCCAAACCAGCCCGAAGCGCATTTTTTCTCTCCCGTCACCAGATCACAGACGAAATTACCACTTGGTACGCATCTCTTGTTACAGATTTTTCCAAACCAGTTTTGCAAGCAAAACCTGTTTCCGTTCTTGTCGCACCTTGAGCCTGGGGTCTCTTTGCAGAAAACAGTACAATTGGTACCGAACCATCGCCTGTGACAGATTTTACGTCCGGTTACGTCACAGGTGTAGTGGCCTCTGACGTCATCGTGACGTGGTGCACAGGGCGCAAGGCATGATGGACCGAACCAGCCTTGAAGGCGATCGAGAAAAAATAAGAAATACTTTACTATTACTACTTCTTCTATTATAATACATTAACTATCAACACTCTCTTCTTGTTATACATCCCTGTGCAGTACTTCCTTGATCGTTAAGCAAATAGGATCTTTAGTTATAGCAAAATTATCTGCTCTGCAGACATGTGCCACGTACTTTTTAAGTTTGGAAAGTGCTACAGTGGTATGCCCCTAAATTATCTGTTGAATGTGTCCGTTACTATACAGTAAAACCCCGATTTTACGATATCCCAGGGGGGCAGCCAAGTTGCATCTTAAAATCGGAGTATCGTTGTAAACGAACACTCGATATAAATATTTTAAAGGCGAGGTGTTGTTACCGGGACCCAGAAAAGTCATCGTAAAATCGGGGTATCGTTAAATCGAGGATCGTAAAATCGGGGTTCCACTGTATACGGTTTGGGCAACTCCGATAATATAATTGTTATCTACTCTCACTGGTCTACACATTGCTCTCATTTTAGTTATGGAAAGAGAGGCCTGAAGAGCCCAGTGATTGCGTGAGGAACGAAGCTGGGGTTGGGTAGGTGGGAAACGCGAAAAGGGCGTCCAGGGACGGGAGCACAACGAGATGAAAATACAGCCAATGGGACTGGCAACAGGACCATAAAGAGGCCTACCTGCGCGAGGAGAGAGCGAATGACAAATATGCTAATAAGTCAGTGCCTTTTATTCCTGCTAATTAGACCAGTGGGAATAGCTGGTTAAATTAGTTGTAAACAATTTGCAGGATAACGTGTATGGTTTCCACGCAGACCGTACAGTTTTAGGGGCCTTGCATACCAAAACCATTCTAAAAGGGGGAAGCATACGCCATATAATAGGATCTTTCAGTTTTGATCAGAAATCAGCGTAGTTTTACCTACCTGGAAGACATTGTTTTTGGCCTGTGTACCTATCACACGAGAAGTGTCCCTCTGGGCCATTTCTTGGTTGGCACTTCGTGGTACATTCTGGGCCATAGAGCCCTTTATTACACTGTACACTGTATGAGATCTTGAGTTGTGACGTTTTGCCACGCGCACTGAAACTACACCAGTGAGCATTTCCGTCACCGGGGGAGGGGAGTAGGGATTTTTTGATAAGGAACGTGTCCATGAGGTCATCTCTTGAAGGAAAATCTTGGTCCTTGATAACAATCGCAAGGTTGAAAAAGCCCTTGAAGACAAACGAATCGTGAGAATTTGAAACGAACGAGCAACGGAAACACATATAAACAGACCTACTTGCCATCTCGAGAATTTGAACATCACGGGATTCCTGTGCGTGATGACGCTGCGACGAAACAATCTGGGCCGAGTCTTGAGAACTTCATTTCTTGCAAACACTATAATTTTCTTATTCCTGAATGTCTTGGTACGGAACGTGCTCGCGCATCTGCGGGCTCCCTGTGTCATTTTCAGACAGAGCTGGAAGTATGGGTCACAGGCGCTCATACAGAAGAATGTTCCATCGCAGCAGGCCAGCCGACCACTCCCTTGTAAGTATTTTTGCGCTTTTAGGTTTGAGAATCGCTCAAATCGTATCTTAACCACACCTCCGGGATTCATTCCAGAACGGGCTACCTGTGTGGAAAGTGAAAGTGTTAGCTAATCAAGCCAAATTCCCTTGTACTTCATTTTGAAGGTCTCTAAGAATTTAAATCCTCGTATCTTAACGAAATGAGCAGGGAAATCCACCAAAACTTACAGAGAAACATTGAGCTCTTGGTCGTATATTGATTCTTTTCTTCCTTCCGGCTAAAGGAAACGATCTCCAAAATACCACAGGCAGCCCAAGTTACTTTTTCATGCATGGCCATCAACTCTTCCGTGATATTGCAGCATATGTATACATGGATCAGTCAAAACACATCAATATGTATATACTTACCGATACCAACGAAAATGCGAGAAATACAACGGACACAACAGCTGCGTTTAACATCATGTCTGAAAATGAAAAGTTGAAAGACCGATTTGTACTTCCCAATTGAAATCCTACCCGACTTCTCCTTTTTTTCCCGCTAAATCTCCCAAAAATCATTATGATTCGAGAGAAGAAAGTTTGTATGAAATAATAACCGCCTTTTGCGAAATACATCCAGGGCCCGCGGAGCATGCTTGAAAGTGGGGGGCTATATCAGTACTCTCGCCACCATAGGTTTTTACAGAAGTTCATAACCAGAAGTGTCCATCTTGGTATTACCGGCGCGCCGTGAAAAAATCTATTTTTAGAAATACCACACGGAAACCTACGCACTATTCGGCGCAAAATGTGAATCAGAGGTTTACAAAAAGTATCCAGATTATGGCCATTCAGCGTCAACGGCAAGGACTGAGGCGTTTTTCTCGTCCACTGGCATCATTGCCGCCTGTTTTTTTGACACTTTCGCGCCGAATTGTTCGTGGGACTCCTGTGTGGTGTTTCTAGAAATATATTTTTTTCGTCCACAACATCGGCGCACAGGTAATACCAAGATGGACACTTCTGGCTATGAACTTCTGGTTTTTACTATTACGCTACCGGTGCATGGACGGTGGTCATACCACAATTCTTCATTTAATTTATAGTTTTTCACGGAAAAACTTGGGGGGGGGGGCTTAAGTCCCTCCCTCTCCGCGGGCCCTGCCATCAGTACAAAAAATTCAAAAATTGTCTGACAAAGTCTACTTTCACTTTTTGATAAATTACTCAGGTAAAAATACGAAAGCACAAAAAGCTATTGCAAAATTTGTACATGAGTGCTTCCTCCTCCGGAAAGACACTATAATTACATAGTAATAATTATATCTCTTTTTAAATAAGTTTTATTTGGAACTACCAATCCATGTACTTTTGTATACGATGCCAAATAAAAATATCTGTCTGTCTGTCTGTCTGTCTGTCTGTCTGTCTGTCTGTCTGTCTGTCTGTCTGTCTGTCTGTCTGTCTGTCTGTCTGTCTGTCTG
Source organism: Scolanthus callimorphus (assembly GCA_033964015.1). Lineage (NCBI taxonomy): Eukaryota > Metazoa > Cnidaria > Anthozoa > Actiniaria > Edwardsiidae > Scolanthus > Scolanthus callimorphus. The sequence continues at coordinate 24,625,704 of CM066922.1, read as the reverse complement.
TCTGTCTGTCTGTCTGTCTGTCTGTCTGTCTGTCTGTCTGTCTGTCTGTCTGTCTGTCTGTCTGTCTGTCTGTCTGTCTGTCTGTCTGTCTGTCTGTCTGTCTGTCTGTCTGTCTGTCTGTCTGTCTGTCTGTCTGTCTGTCTGTCTGTCTGTCTGTCTGTCTGTCTGTCTGTCTGTCTGTCTGTCTGTCTGTCTGTCTGTCTGTCTGTCTGTCTGTCTGTCTGTCTGTCTGTCTGTCTGTCTGTCTGTCTGTCTGTCTGTCTGTCTGTCTGTCTGTCTGTCTGTCTGTCTGTCTGTCTGTCTGTCTGTCTGTCTGTCTGTCTGTCTGTCTGTCTGTCTGTCTGTCTGTCTGTCTGTCTGTCTGTCTGTCTGTCTGTCTGTCTGTCTGTCTGTCTGTCTGTCTGTCTGTCTGTCTGTCTGTCTGTCTGTCTGTCTGTCAGTACTAGCATACCATATTTGTATGTAGTCCTGGAAAAATACCACCTGAGCTTTCTTGGCAGGAATTCACGAATCTACAAACGGCTAGGTGTGTTAGGAGATATACGTATGCATCAAAACCACCCAATGGGGTGGATGGGAGGGGGGGGGGGGGGGGTAATGGGGCGGGAGAGGGGGTGTCGTGTTACTAGCATATGGGGTGGATGGGAGGGGGGGGGGGGGGGTAATGGGGCGGGAGGGGGGTGTCGTGTTAGTAGCATATGGGGTGGATGGGAGGGGGGGGGGGGGCAATGGGGCGGGAGAGGGGGGTGTCGTGTTACTAGCATATGGGGTGGATGGGAGGGGGGGGGTAATGGGGCGGGAGAGGGGGTGCCGTGTTACTAGCATATGGGGTGGATGGGAGGGGGGGTAATGGGGCGGGAGGGGGGTGTCGTGTTACTAGCATATGGGGTGGATGGGAGGGGGGGGGGCAATGGGGCGGGAGAGGGGGGTGTCGTGTTACTAGCATATGGGGTGGATGGGGGGGGGGGGGGTAATGGGGCGGGAGAGGGGGGTGTCGTGTTACTAGCATATGGGGTGGATGGGAGGGCAATGGGGCGGGAGAGGGGGTTGTCGTGTTACTAGCATATGGGGTGGATGGGGGGGGGGGGGGGTAATGGGGCGGGAGAGGGGGGTGTCGTGTTACTAGCATATGGGGTGGATGGGAGGGGGGGGGGGTAATGGGGCGGGAGGGGGGTGTCGTGTTACTAGCATATGGGGTGGATGGGAGGGGGGGGGCAATGGGACGGAGAGGGGGGTGTCGTGTTACTAGCATATGGGGTGGATGGGGGGGGTAATGGGGCGGGAGAGGGGGGTGTCGTGTTACTACAATCTGACGAAGAAAATAAAGTGTCCAGTTTCATTTTCTGACAGAATTTTTCCTCCTCTCCTTAATATTGTGAAAAATGAAGTCACATTTTCGGACGCAAAACGGGCTAAATTTCTACTCGCAGTGCTCTCAACATTGAAAGTAGGGGGCGGTGAAAGTGGACACTTTATTATGCGATCAGATTGTATTTGTATTCGATACTACGGGATGTAACGCAAAAGGGGGCAATTTCGAGTTGTAATGGCCAACGGCGAAGCGCAAAGTTAACGGATTTATATTTTTGTAGCAGCGCATAGTTATGGTGTGTAAACTTGTTGGTGTAATTACTTAGTTTAGTAGCTCTAACTAATATAAGAAAAAACAATGAAAAGAGTCGAAATATGTGTATTTTTTTCTGGCGCCTTTTTCTTTGTATGAATTTCTAGAGAACATATACTCAGGACATGCTAAAAACCGGCGAACAAATTGAAACTTACTTTATTGTGTCGTGAGGGTATTGAGCGTTACCTGTGTTTTGGTTGATAGGCGTTTGCTGCTAAATGGTTTCCGAGGGGAGACAGAAACTAGAGTTTTGTGACTAGTTCTAGTTTGAGACTTCGCAGAAATCATTCTCCTTTCCTACAAGATCCTCTTAAACACGACCAGAATGCTTAAAACATTAATGAAGATTTAGCTACAAAGTTTTCATTTTAGAGATAAATAACAAACAGACAAACATAAACTTGTCAGTAAAGTTGTTTATGCTAATGCGCTCTGTACTTTTACATGCCTTGTAATCGAATTTGACGGTGCGCCATTCTTCAGAATACAGTAATTAATTTTCCTGCAAATATATTCAGTTATGAATCTCGCAGCCTTATAGAGTAAAAATTATCGAAGGCTCTACGCTATTCAAAGCTTAATCAAGTTCTAGTTTAACGCTAGTTTTTTCGACTTTTCAGTGGCGCACCGTCGGTTCTTCAAGAAAAATGAGTAGACGTGTTTCTATTTTTAAACTGACGGTGCGCCACGAAAAATTGATCTTGTACGCGTTATCGAAAATTCTAGTCGCAAAGAAACAGGATAAACTTTGGGGTAAATTTGTGTCTAGTATAGAATAGAGTTAAAATTAGGAATTTAGTTAATCAAGCTATAAAATTGCAATATATTTGTGATGGCTCACCGTCCCATTGTGAATTGTACGCATAATTACATGTCATGTGACCAGCATTTGTTTTAATGGCACCCGAACGTTGACATCAAAGGGTAATTCTCTTTTTTGACAAACAACTGCATTTTTAACTGATTTGTAAGACTGTTGACTTTGATACATCGCATAATTTTGATACTTTTCGAAGTGACAGTCCCTGCACTTTCTAAAGACAAAATATCCTAGCTTTGAGCTCGTTGGAAAACGTCTTTAGAATGATCATAGTTTTCAAACAATGACTTTTTGAAAACGCGTCAATTTTTAAGTTTGACAACACAAGGGTACTATTTAAACAGTCTATATTTCCAAAATTAACAACTTCCCTCGTCGATTTATCATATATATAACAAAATAACTAGCCAGAAACATCCTCAACTGCGTCAGTTCTATTCGTCGCGTGCCTTGTCTCTATTTACACCCGTCACGCTATTATCCTTAAAAGCGCCCTATAACCCCTTATAAAGACAATCTGACGAAGAAAATAAAGTGTCCAGTTTCATTTTCTGACAGAATTTTTCCTCCTCTCCTTAATATTGTGAAAAATGAAGTCACATTTTCGGACGCAAAACGGGCTAAATTTCTACTCGCAGTGCTCTCAACATTGAAAGTAGGGGGCGGTGAAAGTGGACACTTTATTATGCGATCAGATTGTATTTGTATTCGATACTACGGGATGTAACGCAAAAGGGGGCAATTTCGAGTTGTAATGGCCAACGGCGAAGCGCAAAGTTAACGGATTTATATTTTTGTAGCAGCGCATAGTTATGGTGTGTAAACTTGTTGGTGTAATTACTTAGTTTAGTAGCTCTAACTAATATAAGAAAAAACAATGAAAAGAGTCGAAATATGTGTATTTTTTTCTGGCGCCTTTTTCTTTGTATGAATTTCTAGAGAACATATACTCAGGACATGCTAAAAACCGGCGAACAAATTGAAACTTACTTTATTGTGTCGTGAGGGTATTGAGCGTTACCTGTGTTTTGGTTGATAGGCGTTTGCTGCTAAATGGTTTCCGAGGGGAGACAGAAACTAGAGTTTTGTGACTAGTTCTAGTTTGAGACTTCGCAGAAATCATTCTCCTTTCCTACAAGATCCTCTTAAACACGACCAGAATGCTTAAAACATTAATGAAGATTTAGCTACAAAGTTTTCATTTTAGAGATAAATAACAAACAGACAAACATAAACTTGTCAGTAAAGTTGTTTATGCTAATGCGCTCTGTACTTTTACATGCCTTGTAATCGAATTTGACGGTGCGCCATTCTTCAGAATACAGTAATTAATTTTCCTGCAAATATATTCAGTTATGAATCTCGCAGCCTTATAGAGTAAAAATTATCGAAGGCTCTACGCTATTCAAAGCTTAATCAAGTTCTAGTTTAACGCTAGTTTTTTCGACTTTTCAGTGGCGCACCGTCGGTTCTTCAAGAAAAATGAGTAGACGTGTTTCTATTTTTAAACTGACGGTGCGCCACGAAAAATTGATCTTGTACGCGTTATCGAAAATTCTAGTCGCAAAGAAACAGGATAAACTTTTGGGGTAAATTTGTGTCTAGTATAGAATAGAGTTAAAATTAGGAATTTAGTTAATCAAGCTATAAAATTGCAATATATTTGTGATGGCTCACCGTCCCATTGTGAATTGTACGCATAATTACATGTCATGTGACCAGCATTTGTTTTAATGGCACCCGAACGTTGACATCAAAGGGTAATTCTCTTTTTTGACAAACAACTGCATTTTTAACTGATTTGTAAGACTGTTGACTTTGATACATCGCATAATTTTGATACTTTTCGAAGTGACAGTCCCTGCACTTTCTAAAGACAAAATATCCTAGCTTTGAGCTCGTTGGAAAACGTCTTTAGAATGATCATAGTTTTCAAACAATGACTTTTTGAAAACGCGTCAATTTTTAAGTTTGACAACACAAGGGTACTATTTAAACAGTCTATATTTCCAAAATTAACAACTTCCCTCGTCGATTTATCATATATATAACAAAATAACTAGCCAGAAACATCCTCAACTGCGTCAGTTCTATTCGTCGCGTGCCTTGTCTCTATTTACACCCGTCACGCTATTATCCTTAAAAGCGCCCTATAACCCCTTATAAAGACAATCTGACGAAGAAAATAAAGTGTCCAGTTTCATTTTCTGACAGAATTTTTCCTCCTCTCCTTAATATTGTGAAAAATGAAGTCACATTTTCGGACGCAAAACGGGCTAAATTTCTACTCGCAGTGCTCTCAACATTGAAAGTAGGGGGCGGTGAAAGTGGACACTTTATTATGCGATCAGATTGTATTTGTATTCGATACTACGGGATGTAACGCAAAAGGGGGCAATTTCGAGTTGTAATGGCCAACGGCGAAGCGCAAAGTTAACGGATTTATATTTTTGTAGCAGCGCATAGTTATGGTGTGTAAACTTGTTGGTGTAATTACTTAGTTTAGTAGCTCTAACTAATATAAGAAAAACAATGAAAAGAGTCGAAATATGTGTATTTTTTTCTGGCGCCTTTTTCTTTGTATGAATTTCTAGAGAACATATACTCAGGACATGCTAAAAACCGGCGAACAAATTGAAACTTACTTTATTGTGTCGTGAGGGTATTGAGCGTTACCTGTGTTTTGGTTGATAGGCGTTTGCTGCTAAATGGTTTCCGAGGGGAGACAGAAACTAGAGTTTTGTGACTAGTTCTAGTTTGAGACTTCGCAGAAATCATTCTCCTTTCCTACAAGATCCTCTTAAACACGACCAGAATGCTTAAAACATTAATGAAGATTTAGCTACAAAGTTTTCATTTTAGAGATAAATAACAAACAGACAAACATAAACTTGTCAGTAAAGTTGTTTATGCTAATGCGCTCTGTACTTTTACATGCCTTGTAATCGAATTTGACGGTGCGCCATTCTTCAGAATACAGTAATTAATTTTCCTGCAAATATATTCAGTTATGAATCTCGCAGCCTTATAGAGTAAAAATTATCGAAGGCTCTACGCTATTCAAAGCTTAATCAAGTTCTAGTTTAACGCTAGTTTTTTCGACTTTTCAGTGGCGCACCGTCGGTTCTTCAAGAAAAATGAGTAGACGTGTTTCTATTTTTAAACTGACGGTGCGCCACGAAAAATTGATCTTGTACGCGTTATCGAAAATTCTAGTCGCAAAGAAACAGGATAAACTTTTGGGTAAATTTGTGTCTAGTATAGAATAGAGTTAAAATTAGGAATTTAGTTAATCAAGCTATAAAATTGCAATATATTTGTGATGGCTCACCGTCCCATTGTGAATTGTACGCATAATTACATGTCATGTGACCAGCATTTGTTTTAATGGCACCCGAACGTTGACATCAAAGGGTAATTCTCTTTTTTGACAAACAACTGCATTTTTAACTGATTTGTAAGACTGTTGACTTTGATACATCGCATAATTTTGACACTTTTCGAAGTGACAGTCCCTGCACTTTCTAAAGACAAAATATCCTAGCTTTGAGCTCGTTGGAAAACGTCTTTAGAATGATCATAGTTTTCAAACAATGACTTTTTGAAAACGCGTCAATTTTTAAGTTTGACAACACAAGGGTACTATTTAAACAGTCTATATTTCCAAAATTAACAACTTCCCTCGTCGATTTATCATATATATAACAAAATAACTAGCCAGAAACATCCTCAACTGCGTCAGTTCTATTCGTCGCGTGCCTTGTCTCTATTTACACCCGTCACGCTATTATCCTTAAAAGCGCCCTATAACCCCTTATAAAGACAATCTGACGAAGAAAATAAAGTGTCCAGTTTCATTTTCTGACAGAATTTTTCCTCCTCTCCTTAATATTGTGAAAAATGAAGTCACATTTTCGGACGCAAAACGGGCTAAATTTCTACTCGCAGTGCTCTCAACATTGAAAGTAGGGGGCGGTGAAAGTGGACACTTTATTATGCGATCAGATTGTATTTGTATTCGATACTACGGGATGTAACGCAAAAGGGGGCAATTTCGAGTTGTAATGGCCAACGGCGAAGCGCAAAGTTAACGGATTTATATTTTTGTAGCAGCGCATAGTTATGGTGTGTAAACTTGTTGGTGTAATTACTTAGTTTAGTAGCTCTAACTAATATAAGAAAAAACAATGAAAAGAGTCGAAATATGTGTATTTTTTTCTGGCGCCTTTTTCTTTGTATGAATTTCTAGAGAACATATACTCAGGACATGCTAAAAACCGGCGAACAAATTGAAACTTACTTTATTGTGTCGTGAGGGTATTGAGCGTTACCTGTGTTTTGGTTGATAGGCGTTTGCTGCTAAATGGTTTCCGAGGGGAGACAGAAACTAGAGTTTTGTGACTAGTTCTAGTTTGAGACTTCGCAGAAATCATTCTCCTTTCCTACAAGATCCTCTTAAACACGACCAGAATGCTTAAAACATTAATGAAGATTTAGCTACAAAGTTTTCATTTTAGAGATAAATAACAAACAGACAAACATAAACTTGTCAGTAAAGTTGTTTATGCTAATGCGCTCTGTACTTTTACATGCCTTGTAATCGAATTTGACGGTGCGCCATTCTTCAGAATACAGTAATTAATTTTCCTGCAAATATATTCAGTTATGAATCTCGCAGCCTTATAGAGTAAAAATTATCGAAGGCTCTACGCTATTCAAAGCTTAATCAAGTTCTAGTTTAACGCTAGTTTTTTCGACTTTTCAGTGGCGCACCGTCGGTTCTTCAAGAAAAATGAGTAGACGTGTTTCTATTTTTAAACTGACGGTGCGCCACGAAAAATTGATCTTGTACGCGTTATCGAAAATTCTAGTCGCAAAGAAACAGGATAAACTTTTGGGGTAAATTTGTGTCTAGTATAGAATAGAGTTAAAATTAGGAATTTAGTTAATCAAGCTATAAAATTGCAATATATTTGTGATGGCTCACCGTCCCATTGTGAATTGTACGCATAATTACATGTCATGTGACCAGCATTTGTTTTAATGGCACCCGAACGTTAACATCAAAGGGTAATTCTCTTTTTTGACAAACAACTGCATTTTTAACTGATTTGTAAGACTGTTGACTTTGATACATCGCATAATTTTGACACTTTTCTAAGTGACAGTCCCTGCACTTTCTAAAGACAAAATATCCTAGCTTTGAGCTCGTTGGAAAACGTCTTTAGAATGATCATAGTTTTCAAACAATGACTTTTTGAAAACGCGTCAATTTTTAAGTTTGACAACACAAGGGTACTATTTAAACAGTCTATATTTCCAAAATTAACAACTTCCCTCGTCGATTTATCATATATATAACAAAATAACTAGCCAGAAACATCCTCAACTGCGTCAGTTCTATTCGTCGCGTGCCTTGTCTCTATTTACACCCGTCACGCTATTATCCTTAAAAGCGCCCTATAACCCCTATAAAGACAATCTGACGAAGAAAATAAAGTGTCCAGTTTCATTTTCTGACAGAATTTTTCCTCCTCTCCTTAATATTGTGAAAAATGAAGTCACATTTTCGGACGCAAAACGGGCTAAATTTCTACTCGCAGTGCTCTCAACATTGAAAGTAGGGGGCGGTGAAAGTGGACACTTTATTATGCGATCAGATTGTATTTGTATTCGATACTACGGGATGTAACGCAAAAGGGGGCAATTTCGAGTTGTAATGGCCAACGGCGAAGCGCAAAGTTAACGGATTTATATTTTTGTAGCAGCGCATAGTTATGGTGTGTAAACTTGTTGGTGTAATTACTTAGTTTAGTAGCTCTAACTAATATAAGAAAAAACAATGAAAAGAGTCGAAATATGTGTATTTTTTTCTGGCGCCTTTTTCTTTGTATGAATTTCTAGAGAACATATACTCAGGACATGCTAAAAACCGGCGAACAAATTGAAACTTACTTTATTGTGTCGTGAGGGTATTGAGCGTTACCTGTGTTTTGGTTGATAGGCGTTTGCTGCTAAATGGTTTCCGAGGGGAGACAGAAACTAGAGTTTTGTGACTAGTTCTAGTTTGAGACTTCGCAGAAATCATTCTCCTTTCCTACAAGATCCTCTTAAACACGACCAGAATGCTTAAAACATTAATGAAGATTTAGCTACAAAGTTTTCATTTTAGAGATAAATAACAAACAGACAAACATAAACTTGTCAGTAAAGTTGTTTATGCTAATGCGCTCTGTACTTTTACATGCCTTGTAATCGAATTTGACGGTGCGCCATTCTTCAGAATACAGTAATTAATTTTCCTGCAAATATATTCAGTTATGAATCTCGCAGCCTTATAGAGTAAAAATTATCGAAGGCTCTACGCTATTCAAAGCTTAATCAAGTTCTAGTTTAACGCTAGTTTTTTCGACTTTTCAGTGGCGCACCGTCGGTTCTTCAAGAAAAATGAGTAGACGTGTTTCTATTTTTAAACTGACGGTGCGCCACGAAAAATTGATCTTGTACGCGTTATCGAAAATTCTAGTCGCAAAGAAACAGGATAAACTTTTGGGGTAAATTTGTGTCTAGTATAGAATAGAGTTAAAATTAGGAATTTAGTTAATCAAGCTATAAAATTGCAATATATTTGTGATGGCTCACCGTCCCATTGTGAATTGTACGCATAATTACATGTCATGTGACCAGCATTTGTTTTAATGGCACCCGAACGTTAACATCAAAGGGTAATTCTCTTTTTTGACAAACAACTGCATTTTTAACTGATTTGTAAGACTGTTGACTTTGATACATCGCATAATTTTGACACTTTTCTAAGTGACAGTCCCTGCACTTTCTAAAGACAAAATATCCTAGCTTTGAGCTCGTTGGAAAACGTCTTTAGAATGATCATAGTTTTCAAACAATGACTTTTTGAAAACGCGTCAATTTTTAAGTTTGACAACACAAGGGTACTATTTAAACAGTCTATATTTCCAAAATTAACAACTTCCCTCGTCGATTTATCATATATATAACAAATAACTAGCCAGAAACATCCTCAACTGCGTCAGTTCTATTCGTCGCGTGCCTTGTCTCTATTTACACCCGTCACGCTATTATCCTTAAAAGCGCCCTATAACCCCTTATAAAGACAATCTGACGAAGAAAATAAAGTGTCCAGTTTCATTTTCTGACAGAATTTTTCCTCCTCTCCTTAATATTGTGAAAAATGAAGTCACATTTTCGGACGCAAAACGGGCTAAATTTCTACTCGCAGTGCTCTCAACATTGAAAGTAGGGGGCGGTGAAAGTGGACACTTTATTATGCGATCAGATTGTATTTGTATTCGATACTACGGGATGTAACGCAAAAGGGGGCAATTTCGAGTTGTAATGGCCAACGGCGAAGCGCAAAGTTAACGGATTTATATTTTTGTAGCAGCGCATAGTTATGGTGTGTAAACTTGTTGGTGTAATTACTTAGTTTAGTAGCTCTAACTAATATAAGAAAAAACAATGAAAAGAGTCGAAATATGTGTATTTTTTTCTGGCGCCTTTTTCTTTGTATGAATTTCTAGAGAACATATACTCAGGACATGCTAAAAACCGGCGAACAAATTGAAACTTACTTTATTGTGTCGTGAGGGTATTGAGCGTTACCTGTGTTTTGGTTGATAGGCGTTTGCTGCTAAATGGTTTCCGAGGGGAGACAGAAACTAGAGTTTTGTGACTAGTTCTAGTTTGAGACTTCGCAGAAATCATTCTCCTTTCCTACAAGATCCTCTTAAACACGACCAGAATGCTTAAAACATTAATGAAGATTTAGCTACAAAGTTTTCATTTTAGAGATAAATAACAAACAGACAAACATAAACTTGTCAGTAAAGTTGTTTATGCTAATGCGCTCTGTACTTTTACATGCCTTGTAATCGAATTTGACGGTGCGCCATTCTTCAGAATACAGTAATTAATTTTCCTGCAAATATATTCAGTTATGAATCTCGCAGCCTTATAGAGTAAAAATTATCGAAGGCTCTACGCTATTCAAAGCTTAATCAAGTTCTAGTTTAACGCTAGTTTTTTCGACTTTTCAGTGGCGCACCGTCGGTTCTTCAAGAAAAATGAGTAGACGTGTTTCTATTTTTAAACTGACGGTGCGCCACGAAAAATTGATCTTGTACGCGTTATCGAAAATTCTAGTCGCAAAGAAACAGGATAAACTTTTGGGTAAATTTGTGTCTAGTATAGAATAGAGTTAAAATTAGGAATTTAGTTAATCAAGCTATAAAATTGCAATATATTTGTGATGGCTCACCGTCCCATTGTGAATTGTACGCATAATTACATGTCATGTGACCAGCATTTGTTTTAATGGCACCCGAACGTTAACATCAAAGGGTAATTCTCTTTTTTGACAAACAACTGCATTTTTAACTGATTTGTAAGACTGTTGACTTTGATACATCGCATAATTTTGACACTTTTCGAAGTGACAGTCCCTGCACTTTCTAAAGACAAAATATCCTAGCTTTGAGCTCGTTGGAAAACGTCTTTAGAATGATCATAGTTTTCAAACAATGACTTTTTGAAAACGCGTCAATTTTTAAGTTTGACAACACAAGGGTACTATTTAAACAGTCTATATTTCCAAAATTAACAACTTCCCTCGTCGATTTATCATATATATAACAAAATAACTAGCCAGAAACATCCTCAACTGCGTCAGTTCTATTCGTCGCGTGCCTTGTCTCTATTTACACCCGTCACGCTATTATCCTTAAAAGCGCCCTATAACCCCTTATAAAGACAATCTGACGAAGAAAATAAAGTGTCCAGTTTCATTTTCTGACAGAATTTTTCCTCCTCTCCTTAATATTGTGAAAAATGAAGTCACATTTTCGGACGCAAAACGGGCTAAATTTCTACTCGCAGTGCTCTCAACATTGAAAGTAGGGGGCGGTGAAAGTGGACACTTTATTATGCGATCAGATTGTATTTGTATTCGATACTACGGGATGTAACGCAAAAGGGGGCAATTTCGAGTTGTAATGGCCAACGGCGAAGCGCAAAGTTAACGGATTTATATTTTTGTAGCAGCGCATAGTTATGGTGTGTAAACTTGTTGGTGTAATTACTTAGTTTAGTAGCTCTAACTAATATAAGAAAAAACAATGAAAAGAGTCGAAATATGTGTATTTTTTTCTGGCGCCTTTTTCTTTGTATGAATTTCTAGAGAACATATACTCAGGACATGCTAAAAACCGGCGAACAAATTGAAACTTACTTTATTGTGTCGTGAGGGTATTGAGCGTTACCTGTGTTTTGGTTGATAGGCGTTTGCTGCTAAATGGTTTCCGAGGGGAGACAGAAACTAGAGTTTTGTGACTAGTTCTAGTTTGAGACTTCGCAGAAATCATTCTCCTTTCCTACAAGATCCTCTTAAACACGACCAGAATGCTTAAAACATTAATGAAGATTTAGCTACAAAGTTTTCATTTTAGAGATAAATAACAAACAGACAAACATAAACTTGTCAGTAAAGTTGTTTATGCTAATGCGCTCTGTACTTTTACATGCCTTGTAATCGAATTTGACGGTGCGCCATTCTTCAGAATACAGTAATTAATTTTCCTGCAAATATATTCAGTTATGAATCTCGCAGCCTTATAGAGTAAAAATTATCGAAGGCTCTACGCTATTCAAAGCTTAATCAAGTTCTAGTTTAACGCTAGTTTTTTCGACTTTTCAGTGGCGCACCGTCGGTTCTTCAAGAAAAATGAGTAGACGTGTTTCTATTTTTAAACTGACGGTGCGCCACGAAAAATTGATCTTGTACGCGTTATCGAAAATTCTAGTCGCAAAGAAACAGGATAAACTTTTGGGTAAATTTGTGTCTAGTATAGAATAGAGTTAAAATTAGGAATTTAGTTAATCAAGCTATAAAATTGCAATATATTTGTGATGGCTCACCGTCCATTGTGAATTGTACGCATAATTACATGTCATGTGACCAGCATTTGTTTTAATGGCACCCGAACGTTAACATCAAAGGGTAATTCTCTTTTTTGACAAACAACTGCATTTTTAACTGATTTGTAAGACTGTTGACTTTGATACATCGCATAATTTTGACACTTTTCTAAGTGACAGTCCCTGCACTTTCTAAAGACAAAATATCCTAGCTTTGAGCTCGTTGGAAAACGTCTTTAGAATGATCATAGTTTTCAAACAATGACTTTTTGAAAACGCGTCAATTTTTAAGTTTGACAACACAAGGGTACTATTTAAACAGTCTATATTTCCAAAATTAACAACTTCCCTCGTCGATTTATCATATATATAACAAAATAACTAGCCAGAAACATCCTCAACTGCGTCAGTTCTATTCGTCGCGTGCCTTGTCTCTATTTACACCCGTCACGCTATTATCCTTAAAAGCGCCCTATAACCCCTTATAAAGACAATCTGACGAAGAAAATAAAGTGTCCAGTTTCATTTTCTGACAGAATTTTTCCTCCTCTCCTTAATATTGTGAAAAATGAAGTCACATTTTCGGACGCAAAACGGGCTAAATTTCTACTCGCAGTGCTCTCAACATTGAAAGTAGGGGGCGGTGAAAGTGGACACTTTATTATGCGATCAGATTGTATTTGTATTCGATACTACGGGATGTAACGCAAAAGGGGGCAATTTCGAGTTGTAATGGCCAACGGCGAAGCGCAAAGTTAACGGATTTATATTTTTGTAGCAGCGCATAGTTATGGTGTGTAAACTTGTTGGTGTAATTACTTAGTTTAGTAGCTCTAACTAATATAAGAAAAAACAATGAAAAGAGTCGAAATATGTGTATTTTTTTCTGGCGCCTTTTTCTTTGTATGAATTTCTAGAGAACATATACTCAGGACATGCTAAAAACCGGCGAACAAATTGAAACTTACTTTATTGTGTCGTGAGGGTATTGAGCGTTACCTGTGTTTTGGTTGATAGGCGTTTGCTGCTAAATGGTTTCCGAGGGGAGACAGAAACTAGAGTTTTGTGACTAGTTCTAGTTTGAGACTTCGCAGAAATCATTCTCCTTTCCTACAAGATCCTCTTAAACACGACCAGAATGCTTAAAACATTAATGAAGATTTAGCTACAAAGTTTTCATTTTAGAGATAAATAACAAACAGACAAACATAAACTTGTCAGTAAAGTTGTTTATGCTAATGCGCTCTGTACTTTTACATGCCTTGTAATCGAATTTGACGGTGCGCCATTCTTCAGAATACAGTAATTAATTTTCCTGCAAATATATTCAGTTATGAATCTCGCAGCCTTATAGAGTAAAAATTATCGAAGGCTCTACGCTATTCAAAGCTTAATCAAGTTCTAGTTTAACGCTAGTTTTTTCGACTTTTCAGTGGCGCACCGTCGGTTCTTCAAGAAAAATGAGTAGACGTGTTTCTATTTTTAAACTGACGGTGCGCCACGAAAAATTGATCTTGTACGCGTTATCGAAAATTCTAGTCGCAAAGAAACAGGATAAACTTTTGGGGTAAATTTGTGTCTAGTATAGAATAGAGTTAAAATTAGGAATTTAGTTAATCAAGCTATAAAATTGCAATATATTTGTGATGGCTCACCGTCCCATTGTGAATTGTACGCATAATTACATGTCATGTGACCAGCATTTGTTTTAATGGCACCCGAACGTTAACATCAAAGGGTAATTCTCTTTTTTGACAAACAACTGCATTTTTAACTGATTTGTAAGACTGTTGACTTTGATACATCGCATAATTTTGACACTTTTCTAAGTGACAGTCCCTGCACTTTCTAAAGACAAAATATCCTAGCTTTGAGCTCGTTGGAAAACGTCTTTAGAATGATCATAGTTTTCAAACAATGACTTTTTGAAAACGCGTCAATTTTTAAGTTTGACAACACAAGGGTACTATTTAAACAGTCTATATTTCCAAAATTAACAACTTCCCTCGTCGATTTATCATATATATAACAAAATAACTAGCCAGAAACATCCTCAACTGCGTCAGTTCTATTCGTCGCGTGCCTTGTCTCTATTTACACCCGTCACGCTATTATCCTTAAAAGCGCCCTATAACCCCTTATAAAGACAATCTGACGAAGAAAATAAAGTGTCCAGTTTCATTTTCTGACAGAATTTTCCTCCTCTCCTTAATATTGTGAAAAATGAAGTCACATTTTCGGACGCAAAACGGGCTAAATTTCTACTCGCAGTGCTCTCAACATTGAAAGTAGGGGGCGGTGAAAGTGGACACTTTATTATGCGATCAGATTGTATTTGTATTCGATACTACGGGATGTAACGCAAAAGGGGGCAATTTCGAGTTGTAATGGCCAACGGCGAAGCGCAAAGTTAACGGATTTATATTTTTGTAGCAGCGCATAGTTATGGTGTGTAAACTTGTTGGTGTAATTACTTAGTTTAGTAGCTCTAACTAATATAAGAAAAAACAATGAAAAGAGTCGAAATATGTGTATTTTTTTCTGGCGCCTTTTTCTTTGTATGAATTTCTAGAGAACATATACTCAGGACATGCTAAAAACCGGCGAACAAATTGAAACTTACTTTATTGTGTCGTGAGGGTATTGAGCGTTACCTGTGTTTTGGTTGATAGGCGTTTGCTGCTAAATGGTTTCCGAGGGGAGACAGAAACTAGAGTTTTGTGACTAGTTCTAGTTTGAGACTTCGCAGAAATCATTCTCCTTTCCTACAAGATCCTCTTAAACACGACCAGAATGCTTAAAACATTAATGAAGATTTAGCTACAAAGTTTTCATTTTAGAGATAAATAACAAACAGACAAACATAAACTTGTCAGTAAAGTTGTTTATGCTAATGCGCTCTGTACTTTTACATGCCTTGTAATCGAATTTGACGGTGCGCCATTCTTCAGAATACAGTAATTAATTTTCCTGCAAATATATTCAGTTATGAATCTCGCAGCCTTATAGAGTAAAAATTATCGAAGGCTCTACGCTATTCAAAGCTTAATCAAGTTCTAGTTTAACGCTAGTTTTTTCGACTTTTCAGTGGCGCACCGTCGGTTCTTCAAGAAAAATGAGTAGACGTGTTTCTATTTTTAAACTGACGGTGCGCCACGAAAATTGATCTTGTACGCGTTATCGAAAATTCTAGTCGCAAAGAAACAGGATAAACTTTTGGGTAAATTTGTGTCTAGTATAGAATAGAGTTAAAATTAGGAATTTAGTTAATCAAGCTATAAAATTGCAATATATTTGTGATGGCTCACCGTCCCATTGTGAATTGTACGCATAATTACATGTCATGTGACCAGCATTTGTTTTAATGGCACCCGAACGTTGACATCAAAGGGTAATTCTCTTTTTTGACAAACAACTGCATTTTTAACTGATTTGTAAGACTGTTGACTTTGATACATCGCATAATTTTGACACTTTTCGAAGTGACAGTCCCTGCACTTTCTAAAGACAAAATATCCTAGCTTTGAGCTCGTTGGAAAACGTCTTTAGAATGATCATAGTTTTCAAACAATGACTTTTTGAAAACGCGTCAATTTTTAAGTTTGACAACACAAGGGTACTATTTAAACAGTCTATATTTCCAAAATTAACAACTTCCCTCGTCGATTTATCATATATATAACAAAATAACTAGCCAGAAACATCCTCAACTGCGTCAGTTCTATTCGTCGCGTGCCTTGTCTCTATTTACACCCGTCACGCTATTATCCTTAAAAGCGCCCTATAACCCCTTATAAAGACAATCTGACGAAGAAAATAAAGTGTCCAGTTTCATTTTCTGACAGAATTTTTCCTCCTCTCCTTAATATTGTGAAAAATGAAGTCACATTTTCGGACGCAAAACGGGCTAAATTTCTACTCGCAGTGCTCTCAACATTGAAAGTAGGGGGCGGTGAAAGTGGACACTTTATTATGCGATCAGATTGTATTTGTATTCGATACTACGGGATGTAACGCAAAAGGGGGCAATTTCGAGTTGTAATGGCCAACGGCGAAGCGCAAAGTTAACGGATTTATATTTTTGTAGCAGCGCATAGTTATGGTGTGTAAACTTGTTGGTGTAATTACTTAGTTTAGTAGCTCTAACTAATATAAGAAAAAACAATGAAAAGAGTCGAAATATGTGTATTTTTTTCTGGCGCCTTTTTCTTTGTATGAATTTCTAGAGAACATATACTCAGGACATGCTAAAAACCGGCGAACAAATTGAAACTTACTTTATTGTGTCGTGAGGGTATTGAGCGTTACCTGTGTTTTGGTTGATAGGCGTTTGCTGCTAAATGGTTTCCGAGGGGAGACAGAAACTAGAGTTTTGTGACTAGTTCTAGTTTGAGACTTCGCAGAAATCATTCTCCTTTCCTACAAGATCCTCTTAAACACGACCAGAATGCTTAAAACATTAATGAAGATTTAGCTACAAAGTTTTCATTTTAGAGATAAATAACAAACAGACAAACATAAACTTGTCAGTAAAGTTGTTTATGCTAATGCGCTCTGTACTTTTACATGCCTTGTAATCGAATTTGACGGTGCGCCATTCTTCAGAATACAGTAATTAATTTTCCTGCAAATATATTCAGTTATGAATCTCGCAGCCTTATAGAGTAAAAATTATCGAAGGCTCTACGCTATTCAAAGCTTAATCAAGTTCTAGTTTAACGCTAGTTTTTTCGACTTTTCAGTGGCGCACCGTCGGTTCTTCAAGAAAAATGAGT
Organism: Scolanthus callimorphus; assembly: GCA_033964015.1. Taxonomy (NCBI): domain Eukaryota; kingdom Metazoa; phylum Cnidaria; class Anthozoa; order Actiniaria; family Edwardsiidae; genus Scolanthus; species Scolanthus callimorphus. The sequence continues at coordinate 24,608,531 of CM066922.1, read as the reverse complement.
AGACGTGTTTCTATTTTTAAACTGACGGTGCGCCACGAAAAATTGATCTTGTACGCGTTATCGAAAATTCTAGTCGCAAAGAAACAGGATAAACTTTTGGGGTAAATTTGTGTCTAGTATAGAATAGAGTTAAAATTAGGAATTTAGTTAATCAAGCTATAAAATTGCAATATATTTGTGATGGCTCACCGTCCCATTGTGAATTGTACGCATAATTACATGTCATGTGACCAGCATTTGTTTTAATGGCACCCGAACGTTGACATCAAAGGGTAATTCTCTTTTTTGACAAACAACTGCATTTTTAACTGATTTGTAAGACTGTTGACTTTGATACATCGCATAATTTTGATACTTTTCGAAGTGACAGTCCCTGCACTTTCTAAAGACAAAATATCCTAGCTTTGAGCTCGTTGGAAAACGTCTTTAGAATGATCATAGTTTTCAAACAATGACTTTTTGAAAACGCGTCAATTTTTAAGTTTGACAACACAAGGGTACTATTTAAACAGTCTATATTTCCAAAATTAACAACTTCCCTCGTCGATTTATCATATATATAACAAAATAACTAGCCAGAAACATCCTCAACTGCGTCAGTTCTATTCGTCGCGTGCCTTGTCTCTATTTACACCCGTCACGCTATTATCCTTAAAAGCGCCCTATAACCCCTTATAAAGACAATCTGACGAAGAAAATAAAGTGTCCAGTTTCATTTTCTGACAGAATTTTTCCTCCTCTCCTTAATATTGTGAAAAATGAAGTCACATTTTCGGACGCAAAACGGGCTAAATTTCTACTCGCAGTGCTCTCAACATTGAAAGTAGGGGGCGGTGAAAGTGGACACTTTATTATGCGATCAGATTGTATTTGTATTCGATACTACGGGATGTAACGCAAAAGGGGGCAATTTCGAGTTGTAATGGCCAACGGCGAAGCGCAAAGTTAACGGATTTATATTTTTGTAGCAGCGCATAGTTATGGTGTGTAAACTTGTTGGTGTAATTACTTAGTTTAGTAGCTCTAACTAATATAAGAAAAAACAATGAAAAGAGTCGAAATATGTGTATTTTTTTCTGGCGCCTTTTTCTTTGTATGAATTTCTAGAGAACATATACTCAGGACATGCTAAAAACCGGCGAACAAATTGAAACTTACTTTATTGTGTCGTGAGGGTATTGAGCGTTACCTGTGTTTTGGTTGATAGGCGTTTGCTGCTAAATGGTTTCCGAGGGGAGACAGAAACTAGAGTTTTGTGACTAGTTCTAGTTTGAGACTTCGCAGAAATCATTCTCCTTTCCTACAAGATCCTCTTAAACACGACCAGAATGCTTAAAACATTAATGAAGATTTAGCTACAAAGTTTTCATTTTAGAGATAAATAACAAACAGACAAACATAAACTTGTCAGTAAAGTTGTTTATGCTAATGCGCTCTGTACTTTTACATGCCTTGTAATCGAATTTGACGGTGCGCCATTCTTCAGAATACAGTAATTAATTTTCCTGCAAATATATTCAGTTATGAATCTCGCAGCCTTATAGAGTAAAAATTATCGAAGGCTCTACGCTATTCAAAGCTTAATCAAGTTCTAGTTTAACGCTAGTTTTTTCGACTTTTCAGTGGCGCACCGTCGGTTCTTCAAGAAAAATGAGTAGACGTGTTTCTATTTTTAAACTGACGGTGCGCCACGAAAAATTGATCTTGTACGCGTTATCGAAAATTCTAGTCGCAAAGAAACAGGATAAACTTTTGGGGTAAATTTGTGTCTAGTATAGAATAGAGTTAAAATTAGGAATTTAGTTAATCAAGCTATAAAATTGCAATATATTTGTGATGGCTCACCGTCCCATTGTGAATTGTACGCATAATTACATGTCATGTGACCAGCATTTGTTTTAATGGCACCCGAACGTTGACATCAAAGGGTAATTCTCTTTTTTGACAAACAACTGCATTTTTAACTGATTTGTAAGACTGTTGACTTTGATACATCGCATAATTTTGATACTTTTCGAAGTGACAGTCCCTGCACTTTCTAAAGACAAAATATCCTAGCTTTGAGCTCGTTGGAAAACGTCTTTAGAATGATCATAGTTTTCAAACAATGACTTTTGAAAACGCGTCAATTTTTAAGTTTGACAACACAAGGGTACTATTTAAACAGTCTATATTTCCAAAATTAACAACTTCCCTCGTCGATTTATCATATATATAACAAAATAACTAGCCAGAAACATCCTCAACTGCGTCAGTTCTATTCGTCGCGTGCCTTGTCTCTATTTACACCCGTCACGCTATTATCCTTAAAAGCGCCCTATAACCCCTTATAAAGACAATCTGACGAAGAAAATAAAGTGTCCAGTTTCATTTTCTGACAGAATTTTTCCTCCTCTCCTTAATATTGTGAAAAATGAAGTCACATTTTCGGACGCAAAACGGGCTAAATTTCTACTCGCAGTGCTCTCAACATTGAAAGTAGGGGGCGGTGAAAGTGGACACTTTATTATGCGATCAGATTGTATTTGTATTCGATACTACGGGATGTAACGCAAAAGGGGGCAATTTCGAGTTGTAATGGCCAACGGCGAAGCGCAAAGTTAACGGATTTATATTTTTGTAGCAGCGCATAGTTATGGTGTGTAAACTTGTTGGTGTAATTACTTAGTTTAGTAGCTCTAACTAATATAAGAAAAAACAATGAAAAGAGTCGAAATATGTGTATTTTTTCTGGCGCCTTTTTCTTTGTATGAATTTCTAGAGAACATATACTCAGGACATGCTAAAAACCGGCGAACAAATTGAAACTTACTTTATTGTGTCGTGAGGGTATTGAGCGTTACCTGTGTTTTGGTTGATAGGCGTTTGCTGCTAAATGGTTTCCGAGGGGAGACAGAAACTAGAGTTTTGTGACTAGTTCTAGTTTGAGACTTCGCAGAAATCATTCTCCTTTCCTACAAGATCCTCTTAAACACGACCAGAATGCTTAAAACATTAATGAAGATTTAGCTACAAAGTTTTCATTTTAGAGATAAATAACAAACAGACAAACATAAACTTGTCAGTAAAGTTGTTTATGCTAATGCGCTCTGTACTTTTACATGCCTTGTAATCGAATTTGACGGTGCGCCATTCTTCAGAATACAGTAATTAATTTTCCTGCAAATATATTCAGTTATGAATCTCGCAGCCTTATAGAGTAAAAATTATCGAAGGCTCTACGCTATTCAAAGCTTAATCAAGTTCTAGTTTAACGCTAGTTTTTTCGACTTTTCAGTGGCGCACCGTCGGTTCTTCAAGAAAAATGAGTAGACGTGTTTCTATTTTTAAACTGACGGTGCGCCACGAAAAATTGATCTTGTACGCGTTATCGAAAATTCTAGTCGCAAAGAAACAGGATAAACTTTTGGGGTAAATTTGTGTCTAGTATAGAATAGAGTTAAAATTAGGAATTTAGTTAATCAAGCTATAAAATTGCAATATATTTGTGATGGCTCACCGTCCCATTGTGAATTGTACGCATAATTACATGTCATGTGACCAGCATTTGTTTTAATGGCACCCGAACGTTGACATCAAAGGGTAATTCTCTTTTTTGACAAACAACTGCATTTTTAACTGATTTGTAAGACTGTTGACTTTGATACATCGCATAATTTTGATACTTTTCGAAGTGACAGTCCCTGCACTTTCTAAAGACAAAATATCCTAGCTTTGAGCTCGTTGGAAAACGTCTTTAGAATGATCATAGTTTTCAAACAATGACTTTTTGAAAACGCGTCAATTTTTAAGTTTGACAACACAAGGGTACTATTTAAACAGTCTATATTTCCAAAATTAACAACTTCCCTCGTCGATTTATCATATATATAACAAAATAACTAGCCAGAAACATCCTCAACTGCGTCAGTTCTATTCGTCGCGTGCCTTGTCTCTATTTACACCCGTCACGCTATTATCCTTAAAAGCGCCCTATAACCCCTTATAAAGACAATCTGACGAAGAAAATAAAGTGTCCAGTTTCATTTTCTGACAGAATTTTTCCTCCTCTCCTTAATATTGTGAAAAATGAAGTCACATTTTCGGACGCAAAACGGGCTAAATTTCTACTCGCAGTGCTCTCAACATTGAAAGTAGGGGGCGGTGAAAGTGGACACTTTATTATGCGATCAGATTGTAGCATATGGGGTGGATGGGAGGGGGGGGGGGTAATGGGGCGGGAGGGGGGTGTCGTGTTAGTAGCATATGGGGTGGATGGGAGGGGGGGGCAATGGGGCGGGAGAGGGGGGTGTCGTGTTACTAGCATATGGGGTGGATGGGGGGGGGGTAATGGGGCGGGAGAGGGGGGTGTCGTGTTAGTAGCATATGGGGTGGATGGGAGGGGGGGGCAATGGGGCGGGAGAGGGGGGTGTCGTGTTACTAGCATATGGGGTGGATGGGGGGGGGGGTAATGGGGCGGGAGAGGGGGTGTCGTGTTACTAGCATATGGGGTGGATGGGAGGGGGGGTAATGGGGCGGGAGAGGGGGGTGTCGTGTTACTAGCATATGGGGTGGATGGGAGGGGGGGTAATGGGGCGGGAGAGGGGGGTGTCGTGTTACTAGCATATGGGGTGGATGGGAGGGTGGGGGCTAATGGGGCGGGAGAGGGGGTGTCGTGTTACTAGCATATGGGGTGGATGGGAGGGGGGGGTAATGGGGCGGGAGCTAGAGGGGGGTGTCGTGTTACTAGCATATGGGGTGGGTGGGAGGGGGGGGGTAATGGGGCGGGAGAGGGGGGTGTCGTGTTACTAGCATATTTTGACTTGATTTATTGTCGGATAATCAGTTCGTGATTTCAAAAAATTATACTGAAATTTAGTAATGAGGAAATTTTATAACAAAATGTATCGATATTTTGGGATGCAATAAACTTACTTGTGCACTTATCACTGAAAAACTATTTTTTTCGAGCCTCTTTAATAAAGGCGCCAAACCTAGAGCTTGTTTTCTGTAAACAAGCATCCTCACTCCTGAAATATGGGGTCCATGATAATTGGCGGGTGACTTTCTTAGTAAAAGTATCGTGAGAAAAACATTCACACGTATATGTAGCCTTTTTCTTTCTGCTTTTTGTATGTTATTTGACGTTAACGTTTATGTAAGGGCGCTTAACAAAGTTATCCCAGACCTAATGCACGACTTAGCATGACTTGGTGAAAGTTTTTTTTCCTTGTGTGTCACCCGATCTCGCAAATCTATATTGACCTTTGGCCTAGTCGCCATCGATAATAGATAACATAGTGAACTACTCAGAAACGTAAGGCTTGCGGCAAACGTCGAACCTCAGTCGCTAGCTTCTGTCGATCCTTTCCTTTTTCAAAAGATGTCGTTTCATTATACGTTATAATCAAAAACTTTCTATTGTTTCGGATTGGAACGGCGCGACTCTGGCACGTTGTTTGCCGTAGGCCTAAGCTTCTTTCCGTACATTCATATTGATAGAATCGATTTAAATGCCTCTTGTATTTAATCCAAAATAGTTCTAATGCATCTTTTAAACAATTGCCGTATTAAACGTGTTGTTTCAAGAACCAAAAGGACAGAGAACTCGTGAGTAATGTCAACAGGAAAACTGGCAACATTTAAAAGTTGCTTGAGTTCGTGATAGCTCATAGCTCTACGTTGAATGGACGATAAAATGGTTTCACTTTGAAACTGAATTTTGTAATTACCTGAGTTAGTTGTAGAAGACGTTACAAATCGTATAATTCCAGTCAGGCGCAATAACTTTCCTTTAGATGTGAGTTTGAATACTAACTGGTGGTTATTGCGTTCGTGTGTGCAAAATGACTCATCCGATATCTCCTAGTGGGAGCTGTGAGTTCCTTGAAAGTTCCCCAATGACGTCATAGGTAAATCTTGGTACGTGCGTAACCATTTTTACAAGGAATGGTTACCAAGTAATAACAACAGCCTCGTTTCAACGTACCTTTTACAATATAAATGATTTGAGTCCATTATATTGAGTTAATGTTTGGGAAAAGGAAACAAGGGGCAAAATAGTTACCATTTCGAGAGCTACAATCTCGGACAAGTAAGGCCTAACAAGAGTGGATTAACAAGAGTTAGAATCTTTCGTACTGTATTTGTCCACATCACAGTCAGCAAAGTGTCTATTTTTAGATTTGAAATTCGCGCGCGAAAGTATTCGAATCCCCTTTTGATTCCCCTGAATTCATCCTATACCCAACACACACAAAATTAGAGAATATCATACCTTATCTTTGCAACTTTAAAGGTTTTTTCGATTGATCTGCGATTTAATCATTAGGCTGGATCTCACAACTGTTTGCGTGGCGAGAAAGTGGGAACCCTGTGGATTCCGAATTTTCGCGGAATCCAAGTTCTAAAAATAGACACTTTTCTGACTGTGATTCGGGCGTACATAGTAAATATGGAAACTCTTGGTAATCCACTCTTGGGCCTAATTTATACGTCGTATGTCGGACAAATTTAATTCAGACGAATTTAATTATCTCAATTCGTCTGAAATGCGACGTATAAAACGAGCTTAAAAAGGTCGAAAATTAAATTAACCCAAGACGTGTTATCCGTCGACCCCGGACGTATACAACGTCTGTAATACGTCTTCGTTTTATTTTAGCGGAGCTCCTTAGCGGCCGAAGGCCGCAGAGCGGAGCACCATAGGTATCGCAGGAAGAATACAATATAGCTCAAAGTAGAACTCAGGTATACGATCGACGTCATCGATGACGTCATCATAGGAGAAAAAGAATATATCTCGGGATTGGATGAACCTCAGACAACCAAACTTGGGTGTAGTTGTGTTAGTGGCAAAGGGGGTGCAACTGCATGGTCACATGGTATGACGTCATCGATGACGTCATCAAAGGAGAAAAGTATATAATATATCTCGGAAAGCGGGATGAACATTTCAGACAACCAAACTTGGGTGAAGTTGTCTTAGTGGCAATGGGTTGTAACTACATGGTCACGTGGTATGACGTCATCGATGACGTCATCATAGGAGAAATAGAATATATCTCGGGAGAGATGAACTTCAGGCAACCAGACTTGGGTGAAGTTGTCTTAGTGGCAAGGGAGCTGCAACTGCATGGTCACGTGGTATGACGTCATCGATGACGTCATCATAGGAGAAAAGAAGAACATATCTCGGGAAGGGATGAACTTCAGACAACCGAACTTGGGTGAAGTTGTGTTAGTGGCAAAGGGGGTGCAACTGCATGGTCACATGGTATGTCGTCATCGATGACGTCATCATAGGAGAAAAAGAATATATCTCGGGAAGAGATGAACTTCAGACAACCAAACTTGGGGAAGTTGTGTTAGTGACAAGGGGGTGCAACTGCATGGTCACTTGGTATGACGTCATCGATGACGTCATCATGGTCACGTGGTGTGACGTCATCGATGACGTCATCATAGGAGAAAAAGAATATATCTCGGGAAGGGATGAACTTCCGACAACCAAACTTGGATGAAGTTGTCTTAGTGGCAAGGGGGGTACAACTGCGTGGTCACGTGGTATGACGGTGCAAGGCTATCTATGTACAATGGCTACTTTCCTTTTTGTCTCATTAACACAAAAAAATATGTAACCGGGAGCTCCGCTTTTAGCCATTGGCTAAATCTATATGTTATTCGTCGTATAAAACATACCTCCATTTTATACGTCGCATAGACGAATTTATTGAACCTTTAAATTCGTCTAATTAGATGCGACGTATAAACTGTATCACATGCTTCCAAGCGGAGAATTTAGGCCTAGTTTATACGATGAATTTATTAAATTCGTTTGTGCGACGTATAAAATGGAGGTTCGTTTTACGACGAATAAAAATAAAACGAAATTAACGTATTACAGACGTTGTATACTTCCGGGGTCGACGTATTGGACGAATTTAATTCTCGAGCTTTTTAAGTTCGTTTTATACGTCGCATTTCAGACGAATTTCATTGCGATAATTAAATTCGTCTGAATTAAATTCGTCCGAAATACCAGGGGGTTGTTAGGGAAATACGAAGTATAAACTAGGCATACAATTCTAAAATTCACCTTGAGGAGGGGGCGCGCGTAAGGGTAATGCGGTTACGCGGTTTTCCCTTTTTTAGGCGCGATTTCACGGTTTCTTTTGAGCCAAACGTTCGGTTTCACGGTTTTATAAAGATAAGCGGTTTGCGGATTTGCGCTATTTTCGATGCGATTTACGTTTTTTTTTCCACCCTAGCTTTCGATTTTGTGCTGCATAAAGCCTAGCGCAGTTTGCTGTTATAATTCATCTATAATTTATCGGAAATTCGATTACACTGCAGCGTTTTGTCGAGGAACATGATGTTTAAGTGGATTGGAAACATGGTATCACTTATGTCTGCACATTGTATGTAGTTTCGGTTTTTTAATAGAACATTTTGACGCGGTTTTCAGACAGTTACGCCCCCGTCCTTGAGGAAAAGTTCCATAGTCAAGTTCGACTCTATACAAACCCCTATATTGAATTTTGAAATTAATTCCTAAGTCGAGTATTACTCAGCATGCAAACCTTTTTTAAAAAAGAATCTGTAGAATGAAGATACATGTAGTTTTCTCGCAGCCGCCCGGTGTCACGCTACGCTCACGACGGTCCGATCCGGGCGATTTTTTTTATTTACGCCCACTTCATGGCACTTAGAAATTTTTCAGGCAAGTTATTGAGAAAAAAGGAAAAAGGATTAACGGTGGTGCGAACCCTCAACCCCGTGCAAATTACCTATTCATAACCGAACATGAGCTACGAGAGAGTTCGCAGGTCAACATTTCTCTTTTAATTCACTCATAGAACGAGGATATGTGAATCATAATGAATAGAGTCCTAAAGTGTGACGTCACAAATTTGAAACATTTTGAATTCCAGATTTTAGTCCACGGATAATGAAAGACCAACTTCGAAGAACGTTGCATGTAAAAAATGAGGTGAATCGGTTGAAACGCGACCGAGCTATGGCCCGCTGAATACATAATTTTCTTTAACAAATCACTGTATTTTGGACTCAGTTCATAACTTTATGAACTCAACCAAAAATACAGTGATTTGTTAAAGAAAATTATGTATTCAGCCGGCCATATCTCGGTCGCGTTTCAACTGATTCACCTCATTTTTGGTGTGTAGCTTTCAGTCGATATGCCCTTTCGAGATCAAGGAACAAATAGTGCTAAATTGAAAATTTTGTTTTTGTGACGTCATCACTTTAGGACTCTATATGTATACTAGCTAGCCGCCATCTTGAAGTGGGCGTAAAAAATAAATTCGCCTGATGCGGGCGTGCCGACTTTATTCCTAGTCTCCACGCAGCTAGATTTCAGACATTTGCTCGAATCACAAAAAGGTTAATCTTAATCAGTCGGCGCAAAGTTCGCCAGTTTGGAAAACCACAGTAATAACGCCTCCCGGTCTGAATGGGATTAACATTAAAAACATAAGAAAGCCCAAATATGACGTGTCAGATTTCACATAAGATAAAAATCGGCCATCCGATATATTAAAAAACATCAAAGGGCCCACGAAATACTAGAAACATTCGACATTTTGTTTGACATTTTCGGCTTGATAAATTTTGTCATCTATCAATAATTCAATGCCCCAAGGTGCCTTTTGTTGCATGCTGGGGGTGTGAACCTTTCTTCAGAAGGGACATTGGCTGCAAGTATAGGTCTGTCTTCTTTTACCGCGCACAACACCAAGAGGGAAAGAAATGAGTCGCTGGTGGCCTTAGCAGTTACGAAATCTGGGTGAGTATTAATGAGAACCTTTATTGTCAAACATTACTGAAGGTTCAAGGGTCTTTTACCGGAATAGTTGCCATTTCGTCTCCTTTTAAACATTGTTGCTACATGTATCAATATAAAGTGCTTTTAAAGTCACTCATAAAGAAAGAAGATGCCAATGTAGCTAACCAGCGTGCGAAATTATGGTCCCGCGCGGCATATATACATGTAGAACCGCAAAGCATCACCAATATTAAATGCCTGGAAACTCGTTATTTTAGCCGTCTTGGGCAATCTTAGGCGATCTTGTGAATTTTTTTATATTTCATGCGATCTTGGGCGATTTTAGGAGATCTTGATACCTCGCTGATCGAGTGCGGTACGTATTTCGAAACAAACACACACACACTTTTAAACACACACACAAAGGATTACTCAAACTATATTGCCCATAATTCAGTTCATCAAACCTTTGTACTCTTTCTGCGTGACTAACTTTTAGAAAAACACAAATCATAATGGCTCTCGAGGAGTAGAAAATGACACTCGGCCTAATAATGTTTTCTTAAAAATTGAGTTTCATGCGCGGCCCATAAACATAGATTGGAACGACCTTAACCGTAAAAAAATCCAATGAGTTATAAATTTGCACCGGTTATATATTAGCCTTCCTAAAGTTGCAACACCCTTTAATAAGTAATGTTTACAAAACGAGCTGGAATGTTTTATCGGCAGATAGAAACACGAGGCGAAGCCGAGTGTTTCTATCTGCCGATAAAACATGACAGCGAGTTTTGTAAACTACTTCTAAAACGGTTGCCAGTAATAATTCATAATTCCAAGCTAGTTAAAAAAAGGAAATAAATTTGTGAGAACTACTTCATTGAAATCGAGAATAAGAAATCTGATATAGACTGGCTTCAAGTTGTATTGTTTAGCTATTTTGAAATGGCAAACAAAAGATTGACAATGAGAGCTTTTCATTACGAATAGTGTATTTAGAGAGGCGTTCCGAATAATTGACATATCTTCTGTGTTGGGACAAAAGGTCTGTTCATAATTACATGACTTTCAAAAAGAGAAGAATTCCCTTTGGAATAGCTGTCACTTATTTACCTATAATAATGATGAGCAAAGAAATGCCGTTCAAATGTCATGGACAAGAAATGAATGTATTAGCGATACCAGCGATACCTATAATAATGCTAGGGCTTTCTGATTGGCTTTTGTAAAGAAAGGGCTATGTGTTTAGTTTCGGGGGCAGTGTTTCCTATTGTTTTTTATTCTTTTTATGATTCAAATTTCTTTGACAAAATTTCTTTGTCATGCGCGTAATGCATCATTGATATGCAATTTATCCATTCTCGTACCCAGAGCTCCCCGGCTCGTCTCCTCGCGGGGGAGGCTCTGGTGACAGCCACTGACGCATGCGCGAGATTTGACACAGAGCCGTTGAGAGAAAGATCTTTCTGCGCATGCACCAACGTTCAAAACCAGCCAATCAGCAAAGGTCATCAAATGGATGTCACCAGAGCCTCCCCTGCGAGCAGACGAGCGGGGAGCTCTGGGTACGAGAATGCAATTTATCCATTTATTCTCGTTTAACAAAGCAGTGCGGTTCGTACGGACTCGCCAAGTAGAGTAACTTGGACGGGTGAGTTAAATTCGTTTATCTGTGCATGATTTTGAGCCCAATTCAAACCAAGTATTTCCCAGTAATTGTCAAAGATTTCACGTTTCACGAAATGTTCACAGAAGGGTGGTCGGCACCGCCCGAGTCGTTGTTGGATGTTTAAATCATGGCCTCCGAAAATTAATAAATGTGATAAATGAACTATCGTTTTACAAAATGCACGTACTCATTTCTAACATGCGTTCTTTTTTCGTAGGTTACGGGAAAAGGTGGAAATCATGAGCACAGGGCGTTTGTAAGAGATGGGGTCTCCATGAATATTATCGGGGAAACATGCTGTTCTGGTGAGTTGTCCTATCATTACTGCATTCTCTTACCCAGAGCTCCCCGGCTCGTCTCCTCGCGGGGGAGGCTCTGGTGACAGCCACTGACGCATGCGCGAGATTTGATACAGAGCAGTTGAGAGAAAGATCTTTCTGCGCATGCACCAACGTTCAAAACCAGCCAATCAGCGACGGCCCTCAAATGGATGTCACCAGAGCCTCCCCTGCGAGCAGACGAGCCGGGGAGCTCTGGGTACGAGAATGATCATTACTGATGCTCAGTGAGCCAAACTTGATAGAGAACTGTGCTCACCGAACTGGATCTGATATAGAACTCTGACGTCACCGGAGTTCTATATCAGATTCAGTTCAGTGCGCAGCAGTTCTATATCGTTTCTGGCTGATTGAGCACCATTTTGATATGGCAACCAATCAGAACAGCTGTTCCCTGAAAATATTCATGGACTCCCCAAAATGCTAATTTCTATCGTGGTATACAAACGGCCTGCATGGTCCTGATTTCCATTGTGTTTGCCTTAATGACTATTCATGAGTTTTAGAACCATGTTTAACCGCCAGAGTGTTCGAATTTCCTAAATTCGGTCGAACGCCCGATTATCCCATAAAAATACGAGGTCGAAGTTCCTTACCCAAGAAAATACATACATCTATAAATTTGCACTGGTTTATTCGCCGTCTGCGTTTTTCAATCTAAAATAGCAACTGGCGTTTTTTAAATTAAAAAATACCACGGATGCCAAGTCATGTCTGTAGAATTCGCATCAGCGTACTGACCTCAGCCAATGAATTAAAACAATTTATGTGATTTGATATTTCGATCTTGTATCATCCTTTTTGAAGGTAATTGCCCCCGCAGGGTTTTGGCCCAGAGGCCAAAACCCGAGGAGGCATTATAGAATCCCCCGCGTAAAGAGAAAATATAGAGGATATTACACGGTGGCGCGAAGATATGAATTTTATTTTCGAGTGGCAAAAGCAATATTTTACGAACGAGCGCAGCGAGTGAGAAAAATATTGCTTTTGACACGAGAATATAAAATTCATATCTTCAAGCCACCGTGTAATTTTATTTTTATTATATAGACAAAAACTGAAAACTTCGGGCTATGACGTCACGATATCCTTCACACGTGAGGATATCAAAAATATGTAAAAAAGTTCCCGGATGCACTTCGAATGAATAATACGCGCGACATATTTCCCAGTAAAACACTCGTGTCTATATAATAAAAGGGTATATGGTACATATGCCAGAAAAATCTCGATTCGTCGGAGCAGGGCCCGCAAAAGGTCTTGGGTAACGTTTATGATTGGATGATCAGATCACGTGACTCGCAAAGGGCCCGCAAAAGGTCTTGGGTAACGTTTATGATTGGATGACCAGATCACGTGACTCGCAGCGTGGGTTTGGGACCTCTACTGTTGTCACTGGCGGACAATAAAAATTCTAAACATTCACAACAAACTGGTCGTGAAATTTAATAAATCACCAAAAACTCTAAGGAGACGCTCAGCCGAAGTCAGTCAGTGCAATCCATAGTTCAGAATTAGCAAATGTTGAGCTGCTGTGGCTGTGTAGTCTAGAGAAAAACGCGAATGTTCACAAAGCTAAGAGCTCTAAACCTCATAATAGTAGTAAAGCATTCAAAATGGTTGCTATTGTGTTATAAAATCCTCTCTAGCTTTCGCTACGAAAGAATGTGATAATTTACCGACAAGATTTACATTTCATAAGTTGACAAAACTCAGAAAGAGGACTTTAGAATTATTATTTTTTGCATCAGCACAAGGGAGAAGTAGGCGTTTTTGTCTTCTTCCGATGTGTGCGCTGTCTGCTGTGTAATGTTGCCGCTAAAGTATACTTAGGTTAAAATAGTACCTTTGTTGACCGGAAATCTGGCAAGGGCGGAACGCGTTTTTTAGTTCTGATAAATTAAGTTCTATTATAAGCTCTTTAGCAGCTTTAGTTGATAGCTGGTATAAAAACGCAGATATAGGTTATTAGGGAGCAGCGATTGAAAAAGAGCAAAAGCAGAGAAGTCACGAAGCAGAGACAGCCAACGAGAGTCTAAAGTCTTGTGTTCTGTTCTCCGTTGTAAGGATTTCCGGAAAGATCAATTGGCGTTTAGGTTTTCAAGTATTCATATTCATAGAGTTTTCAAACACGATTTTTGTGCGCAAGTGTTTCTGAGTAAAAATGTGTATTAATAGTCGTTTTGGAATTTTGACACAATAGTTTTCAGAAGAGTTTTCGGTATTTCGCTAGAGTTTCGTAAGAGTTTTGACGGCTTTTAGTACTTTTGGTTAGAATTGTTTGTAGAGTTTCGGCTTAAACTCCAACAAGCTGATAACGGTGGGTTCGCGTGTTGTCTGAAACAGCTGTAAAAATGTTAATTGAATACTTATTACATCTGCAGTTTAAAAAGCACGGGGGCAGCTCTAGTGAGAACTAATACTAGTATTAATATATTAATATAGCTGCGTTATCTAACGCATCGAAAAATAAGACATTAGCATTTTCGACATCCATTGTTACGCCAATCAGATATATACAGGTGTACAGTACATACTTAATACTGTTCTGCAGCCCTTCCCCAGCTTGCTGGGCAAAAAGGTTTGACAACAGGTTGCTCGGGAAGAAATGAAAAACATTCTCCTAAGAACACGTTGTTCTCTTTTCTTAAATGAATGTTGATCGTATTATAAACAAAATTTCTTCACAAATTTTCAATATATATATATATATTTTCCCTAACCCACCAAAAAGGGTTATCCCTTATCCCTTGTTGGCTGAAAAAATGGAGCCGAGGTTCTTCTGGGAAAATATCACTCAAGACGGTCTTCTGGCTAAAAGGAATCGATACATTTTTCGCAGCAACTTTTGAAACCGAGTCACATTTATAAAACCGAAACACCTGCAAAGCAACAAAATAAGCCGTTTTGAATGCATTTTAGGAATGGTGCTCGGTGTATGCTCCCGGACATAGTACATCTGATACAAAACTAAAAGAGCTTCTAAACATTCGCACAGGACCGTTGATATGTCGATCTTTTATCGTCACTTTTTAAACGTTTACTTTTATATAGCTCTGCGCTCTTATGCACAGATAAACAAGTTATTGTCGGTCGAAGACCGCATACTAATCGCATCAGGGTCGCATCCCGTGATTCGCGAGTAGTCCCGCGTGGGTTTGGATGCGGCAGCTTGATTCAGAGATTTTGGACTGACTATGTTATTCTGCCTCGATTTCATGTCAAGAGGTGGAATGGTAATGAAACTGCCTCGATCTCACGAACGGAGCTTGAATGGTAATGAAACTAGCCTCGACCTCATACGGACAGTGAGAGATATGGTAACTAGCGCATGTCACACGAAAACAAACGACGGCCTACAATATTGCAGGCTCAACGAACAGTGTTCCATGTGGTTTTGTTTGCAGTCCATTTTGTGCTGCGAAGTCCATTTTGTGCGATACAAGGAAAAGTCTGTGAGATTCAATTTTGCGGAGTCGCCATAACATATTTATGGCTAAAAATAAAATGTTTATTCTTTTTATTATTATTATTTTTTAAATACTTTAATGGACAACTAAACCAGTCAAAATGTGTGATATAGGTACGTGCAAAACGTCCCAATCCGGCGAATTTTTTTTACGCCCACTTCAAGATGGCGGCCATGTACGGGAAAGCCTGGAATCTAGCAAAGTGCGGAATTTTACTTCCGGTCTAGAAGAATTTACTTCGTCCGCCTTCGTCTGCTGTTTGCGACATTTTAAGACAGATCTTACCAGGATGTCGAGCAATTTTGTCAAAAGGTGGCCAAAATCCAGTTACTCAAAACTTTAGAATCCCTTGGCTTGATTTGGGTTTGCTTTGGAAGAACAGCATATAACGAATAAGTCGAAAAACTTGGGTTTATTCCGCCATGAAATTTGCACGGAAAGCGGAGAAATTATATTTCAAAGTTTACCACGGAGTACAATAATAGGAAACTCCATGTCAAGTGCAATTCCCTCCAAATCCCCATTATACCATTGTAAATAAACTTCGAAAGATGCTAAAATAAAGTCAATAGGTTTTGCTTCTAGTATAAACCTGACCAATTTTTGGCCACACGTTGCTCGAAACATTTAGATAATCTGTCTTAAATTACATCTACTGGATTTGGTCTTTATCTTTACGTCGTATTATTAAATGTCGCTCGGCTATCATTCGGCGAATTTATATCTCAGTGCATTATTCTCAGTTTAACAAAGAATGGACACCTGGTCATCTGTGCATTAAAAGCGAATTTGGGTAGGAAGAACACTCAGTCTCGAAGTGGGCGTAAAGAGAAATCTAAATCACAATTTACGCCCACTCGCAACCAAGATGATCAAGGTCCTAGCCTTTACCTGCTATGAAGCCAGAAGTAATACGCAAAATGTTGGAGAACTGTAGTTCACTGTAGTTCACTCTAGTTCAGAGCTTTCTGTTAGAAAGGACTTTTAAATAATTTTTTCTTATCACAAAAAAAGGGGAGAAGGGTCTTACAATAAAAAAGCAGTATTTAGTTTATACAAGACGATTTATTATGTTCTGTCATACTGATCGATATATTGGTCGATGTTCTATAGATATATTTGAAGGGTTTAGAAAATCCTTATATTATATTGACAGACAAACGAATTGCTCAAAGCAGCATATTAAACGCATGAGCGTCTAGACATGTTTTCAATTCGAGCAATTTCATATGGTAACAAGTTATTAAAGTCGAGGCTGCGATATGATAACATTAAACGCCATTAGACTTTTCAAATGCTGCAATTGTTTAGACCGGAAGAATACCGGAGATTAATATCCATGCCTGTTGGCAAACCCTTTGATTTTGCCGCCCGAAGAGCGTATATCGACTTTACAAATCAGGAAGTCAAAAATATCCAACACAAAAGAATCAACCGCAATACTTGATCAAAAAGGGAAGACTTTTAAAGAGTGAAGAGTAATAACAAAGAATGCTAAACCTTATAAAAGGGGAGACGTTTATCAAAGAGTAACGACTTTTCGAGACTTAATCAAAGTGAAGACTTTATGAAAGAGTGAAGACTTTATGAAAGAGTGAAGACTTTATCAAAGAGTGAAGACTTTATCAAAGAGGGAGGAAGACTTTTATCAAAGAAGGAAGACTTACCAAGAGCTGCAACAAAAAGTGAAGACTTTGGTAGGTATAGAGAAAGAAGGATGTCTCATCCCCGGGGGGTGAGGTGGGGGACTCCCATATGTCATCGGGCGGGGGTGCTCGTCGGGAAAATAAAATTTCAACCCTAAAAGATACCAATCTAGGCGTGGTCAACCAGAATTTTAACCCTAAAGATACCATTTTCAGCATGGCTCTCGAATTCCAGCCACGATCGCGCAAGAAACAGCGAGTACCAGCACTAGCGCTCGCTTTTTTGCCGCGAACCACCCTAAAACAAAGATACCATTTTCTGGAAAAACTGGCCTTTTTTAGTCTTATACCCTTTTTTAGTCTTATATACCTGGAACCCGAATTTTAACCCCTAAATATATACAACGAGCACCCCCGCCCGACGACATAGGAGTCCCCCCGGGGTCTCATCCTATAAACTCTTTATTTCAGAGTGCACGCTTGCCTAGCGGAAACAAAGTTAACAATCCGAAATCGAGTCCACCAGAAATGCTCTTCCTTGTACATTCTCTGTAAATTTCAAAAGCAATAGAAAACGAGACTATTGACTCGAATCAGACTTTCCAGCAAACGAATTTAAGGTTATTTACCATGGAATCAATCAGCAAAGAGTTCGTCGAAATTTTGTAAGAACATAGTTCAGGCTGAAGCGCGTGCTATTTTGTATCATTTTGGGAAGTTTGAAGGCAAAATAGCTGCAGGATTTTTCATGTAGATTCATTGTATTTTGGTTACCGTTCGTTCCACACGTTGTAGCGTTTTGTATTAGAGTTAGAAAAAACGCTCTTCAACACACAACTACTGCCGTCACTCCCTCAAGTCTCGGCCGTCTTGGGCTTTTTATTTTCAAGAACATTTTTATTAACGCTCAAGTTGATAAAATCGGCCGGTAAGAACATAACTGCAATATTTTCCGACCTCAAACAAAACTAAACGTTCTTATAAGAAAAAGTGCATAAATAAAGCCAATGCAAGAAAGTCTCAAGGCCATGTAATATATGAAACACGAGACAGCGTGGTACTTTGGCAGTGTTAATCCATGGAAATCGATCCGCCCGATTTATCTTTCTTGTTCTAGAATCTGTCTCAAGATATTTCACTGGCTTTTTGTAAACATAAAAAAACACTAAAATCAAATGTAGAATCCTATGATATCTCTTTTTTGTGTAAATTGAGGACGAGATTTCATAGGATTCAAGTATATTCAAAGCGTTCAGTCGGTAGATTCCACCGAACGTAGCACTCAAAAGACGATTCGCCCTCGTCGCTGCGCGACTCGTGCGATATCGCTTTTTTCGTGCTATTTTCTTAGCGGAATCTAGCCTCCTGAAGCTTTGAATAATCCTATAGAATAGTATTGCGCGCTTCAGGGCCTCGATATTGATGATCAGTTTTAGGTGTTATAAATAATAATGGGGATTGGGAGCACAGTGCTAGCAATACCCGGATGAAAAAGATACCAGACAGATACTCAAATACCAGACGGACACCTTGCATTCAACAACTTTAAAATCTTAATAGCAACCCCGAAATACATTTCGAAGCTTATATAGAAGGTACAGAGGTTTGTATAGCATCCTATGATATCTCTTTTTTGTGTAAATTGAGGACCAGATATCATAGGGTTCAAGTCTATTCAAAGCGTTCAGCCGAAAATAGCACTCCAAAAGGCGATATCGCCCTCGTCGCTGCGCGACTCGTGCGATATCGCTTTTTTCGTGCAATTTTCTTAGCGGAATCGCCTCCTGAAGCTTTGAATAATCCTATAGAATCGACGTATGATATCTCTTTTTTGTGGAAATTGAGGATGACATATCATACGATTAAAG
This sequence comes from Scolanthus callimorphus, assembly GCA_033964015.1. Classification (NCBI taxonomy): domain Eukaryota; kingdom Metazoa; phylum Cnidaria; class Anthozoa; order Actiniaria; family Edwardsiidae; genus Scolanthus; species Scolanthus callimorphus. The sequence continues at coordinate 24,589,774 of CM066922.1, read as the reverse complement.
TATATTCAAAGTCTTCATTCTGTAGATTCCGCCTAAAATAGCACTCAATTAAGGCTATATCGCCTTCGCTACGCAACTCGTGCGACATCGCTTTTTCGTAGCGGAATCTAGCGGAATCTAGCCTCCTGAACCTTTGAATAATCCTATAGAATTTCTCTTTACATGGAAATTTCCTGGGGCCGGTTCCTAGAATGTCAGATAAGAGTTATCAGTAGTTAACGCTTATCCAACGGATAAATCCAGAACAAATCCTATACAACAGATAACTTTATCCGTGGATAACTTTATCCAACCTTTCGGGAACTGGGCCCTGGTGGTGAAGTTTGAAGTTTAATTTCTCCGCTTTCCAGATGAACATTTCATCGCGGGACGAACCAAAGTTGTGTATATGACATGGTTTCCAAACAAACATTAAGCTAAGAGGTTCTAAACGTTTGAGTTTCTGGATTTTTGGATATTTTTTCTCAACATTGCTCGAAATGCTTGTAAAATCTCGGGCTGAAACCAGCATGAAGAACATCATTGAGGAATTTTGTTTTGAGATTGCGAGCTTTTCAGGCAGGCGCGTAGCTGCCTTTAAGCCTTAACAAAGTTTAGTGATTTTTTTTAAAGGACTGACGTAGAAGAACTAGAGTTCCAATTTTGTAGTGATTGAGAGGCAGTTTCTATAAGGCAGTGCATTGAATTGGGTCCACATAAAGTTACTTTTTACATGGGGGTAAATTTTTGGTTACCATATTTCAACAAATTTTGACAGCGGGCTTAAAGGTGAAAAATGCCTAGCTTAACGCCCGTCAGGGTCTCCATTTTGATGATCAATATGGTTCAAACTTTCGTGACAAATTGTAGTTCTATATGGGAGTAGTATAGTATGCTTCGAAGTACCCTTTTTGTTTGTGGCGGAATACTAATTTTATTGTTAACGATGTCATTCGGACCTTTGACCTTCGCCACAAAATTAGTATTCCGCCACAAACAATAGGGTAATTCGGTGCATACTATACTACTTATAGGAATACTAAGCCAAGATACCAGGTTACGAGCAGGTTATTGCATGTTGCCCCTGGGCAAAATGCAAAGAGTATCACTTGCTTTCAGTCTGTCACCTGCCAGACTAGTGAAAAGCCAACAACTAATCTGCGTTAAGTTTAGGTGACAATACGAACAATTTACAATACGAATTCCTTATTTGTCCGGTAGGAGTTTTCAGGACTAATTTACAAGTTGTATTTCCAATACTAATAACAAATGTACGATTTTTACAGGAGTGATTTTATTTGGAAGTTCTGTAAGTAGTTTTCTTCATATCTTATCGTAAAAAGCAGGAAAATTTACTAAAACATGCAGATACTCGAGAAACATCGTTCTCTTTGGTCGCCATTTTGTTTTTGCTCAACACAAGCAGCCCGTGCGGATTTATAGAAACGAAAGCACTTTCTTGATATTTACTTAGCTGGAGAAATATTACTCAAGGTGCCTCCTGGAAAAAAGGAACAGATATTATATGTTTTTCAGCAACCTTTAGACATATAATTTCAAAACACACACACACATACCTGCAAATCAAAAGACATAAGCCGTTTAACGGGAAAACAATGAATTGAATTTTCAGCACAGTATGTTCTGCATACGTAAACATCAATATTTTGCACTTTTCCAACTCCAGACAGAAAGTAATCTACATACGACCGAAAACACATAAGAACTAATATAATGGATTTCAAGTGTCTAAAGTAAACAGGATTTACGTTGTTCTGGCGTTATCTTCGCGTTTCGGTAAGCTCGAGCGCATCAAGCCGTTGCTCCCTCATCAAATCAGATTGCAAACCAAAAAACAAACAAATTATTACGGCTACTAATTCTAAAAAACAGTGTCCATGATTTTGTTATGACATACCGCATTGGTCCCATGGCGCATCGCGGACTCTAACAGACAGTTTTCTGGAGCATATAACTATTAACATCTTTTTCTTTTTAGTTTGCTATGAACGTTTTTTTTTTCTCACATTTTTACCCTTCGCCTCTCTTTGCCCTTCGCCTCTCTCTGCTTCTCTGTCCTCTCGCCGCCTGCCTCGACTAGCTATGCTATTGGCAGGCGGTGTGCCATCTCTGTAATATTTTAAGAAAATATAAAGTTGAGTTGAGTTGAGACAGTTGTGACGGTGCAATCTTTTCTGAAATAGGTGAAGGTGTTACAAATAAAATGGCAAAATGAACTGCATGGCGTACTGTTCCGAGCAACTAGAATCAGAGTCTAGACATCCAAAGTACTGCCAAGGGGCCCCAGGGGCTGCATTAGCCCCCTCTGGGGACTATTCTTTGGTTGCACTCATTCCTATGTGAATAAAATCACAAAACGCGACGGCCATGTTGGTGTACAGAACAAAGAGCAACAAATGAACTTTCTTTTGTTCCTGTACACCAGCATGGCTGCCAATGACGTCACGTGCAAGCCAAGAATACTTTTGCAGAGGTTCTAGCGATATTAATTGAAAATATGATAAAGGAAAATTGTTGGGGCAAAAGAAGGTTTAAGAAAGTTCTAAGTGCTAGTGCCTTTTCTACTGATGTGTAATCATGTGTTTAATCAGATATTATAATCGTTCGCCTATAAAGCATTTTCAGTTCCTATGATAACAAAAATCGGCCCGTCTCATTTCCGTGGCAATCCATCTATAGACTAATAATGAGCTGCATATCTAATTCTGCTTTGGTTACCATTAATAGTAGCCATTTGTCTGCGAAAGCAAAAATAATCACGGATACACCTGTTTCAGGCCGATTGCACCACTCCGTCAAAACTATCTGTTATAGCTCACGACGCGATATTGGAGCAAATAAGTACTAAAACAGAATCATCGACACTAGTTTTTAGGATAAATGTATGTTATACCGGCTGGAAGGTCCAGCCCTCGGTCACAGTTTTTCCCTATACGGAGCGACCTAAAGCCGGCAAATAACTTTTTTTTTCCAACTCTAAAATTTGATTTTTTTCGATGAAAAAAAAGCGCGCGCAAATGGTTACCGTGAAAATATTGCCAGCGCGCGCCTCTAAGAACCAATCAGAATGCGGCATTCGTTACCGTGCCCTCTAGAAAAAAAGAAATAAGTAGCCTTACTTATCACACTGCTGATGCCAAATTCTAAAATACATCGCTTGTAAGACATGTTGTATTTGATTAAGGCGAGCTAACACAAGAATTCTCTTAGTTTTCTCCCATGACGCACCGCTGGCTACAATAAACAATTGTAACGTTGTAACGTTTTCGGAAATAGGTGTACTATACCGATCTCAAAACAGGTTGCTTTGGGAATTGTCTTTGGTTTTCTCGGCCGTCATTCCTCAACGACTAAATCTCAAACCAGCTTCGAAGAAGGTACTAACTTCTCTAGTAAAGCTATATTGATAATTATCACATTATTATGTTGTTACTTTAGTGCTAGATTTTATCTTAGCTGGTTTATCTTTTTGACTCCTTTCTTTCATTTCTGTGCTTTGAAGCTATAATGAAGGAGCTCTGCATACGCAACGATTACTAATTTGGCGCCAAACACCTTGACTACACTGGAAAGAGTGCGGGAATAAAAAACAAGGACATATGAACAGGCACGTCGCTAAGATTTTTCGATATTTCAATAAAACACACTTTAAAAGTGACTGCCATTTATCGACATTTAGAACTTAGTGGTTTTAATTCCGTGATCGGCAGCCAGATCTGGAAGGCAAAGCTGTCGAGACACTATTATAGTATGTCGCAGTACAAACTTAAAACTCATATTTTGTCTTCCTCCGCTTATAGCGTTGTTCACGTTCATGTTATGCGTCTATTTTTATTATGTACCAACCAGAGATTGATTTTCACAAAAGGGTGCTATTCAATATACGGTTGTACATTAGCATTAGAATGTCAATGTTGATAAAGAAGAATAGAGAGCAATTACAGCCGCTTTGGACATTTCTCAACAGCCATAGAAAATGTGATTTCCAGTGGAGATTTCATTTCAATAATGTTTTGAAAATATCACGTGAATACGTTAAAGAGCCTGTGTCAACCACTCCTTTGTTATTGTTTTCCTTTGATATTAGAAGACGAATTACGCGTAGAAATCTCTTAATAAACATCTAAAAACAAAGTTTCAAAATTGATTTACCACATTCACTCAAGAACACTGCTCTATATTCTCTAAATCAGCCGATGGAAATTGATGCTTTCTCCGACTTGGTATGTTGCTGTGCCGTCAAAATGGCGGCTGACACAGGCTCTTTAACTAGAACAAGCAGGGCCTGGGGCGTGGGTTGTACCAACGCATTGTCTCAGTGGGACCAGAAGCCGGTCACGTTGCAGTACAACTTTCGATGACTTTATCGGCGAAACATAGAGCACGCGTGATGTTGGGAGAGACACGAGAACGTTCTAAAATCAAGAGCCGCAGGCGTATTGTTTTGTTTTGGATCCAGCGAGAATAAAGCCATTGCAGGTTGAAACACAAACAAAAGCTCTCCCATTGGAATGAAAACACAAACAAATGAATCTTATTTTCGGCCTTTTTTAATGAATATTTTATTATATTTTCAACATGTACATATACATTTTTTTTGTTTTTACATTTTTTTATTTATTTTCGGCCTGCAGTCTCCAGGTTTTTACTTCTGAGTGGTGGCAATGTCTGCTGTATCCATTCTCAAATGACTAAATCCCAAACCAACTTCGAAGTAAGTAAAAATCTAGCTAAGAATGATCATTTATGTTGTTACCTTAGAGATTATCTTTTAGCAGGTTTATCTTTGTGAATTTTTCTTAAATTCTTCTATCTCTTGCCGCGATTGTGAACGAGCCATTTAGTCGCTCTGATACTAATTTTCGCGCGAAACACCATGAAATCGATGAAAGGGAAGACGTCAAAGCACTTGTACTCGTGGTACCTTATTTTTTCAGGGGAGGTGGTGGGTACCGGCATCTACCCCCTCAGGTACCCAATACCCCTTTTTCAGAGCATGATCTAGGGGTTCCTGTTTTTAAGGTGGCTCCCGAGTATTTATTGCAGAAATAGACCTCAACTTCTAGCGTATGTTTGACCCTGAAAAAATCTTCCGATTTCCATAATTGTTCTCACAGAGCTTAAGCAACCTCTGCACTGCCAAATGGTGTAGTTCATTTGATATATTAAGCTCGTCTGTTAAGGGTATTTTAAATTTTCCAAAGGAGGTGTTTTTAGAATAATTGTTATAACTTGAAAATTCGACCGTGAATGATCTTATTACCAGCTAAAATCGCATCCATGGTAACAAGGGTTTACTCAGAGAAATTTCCAGGTCAGCTTTTCCCACGCGATTTAAGTTGTAAACGATGTAATAATTTTACCTCTTAAAATGTCTTATTCCACTTCTGTTTAGTGTGCAGAGCGCAGATATCAGAAAAGTAGGGAAGCTCTTCAGGATTATATCGGCTAATGTTCACTCTTAATTATATAAAAGAGAAAATAGAATCGAGTATCTACAGAAAGCGATATTTAATAAACGAATGAGAGCAACGTCTTGTCCAGAATGTGCTGTTGCTATAATATTCAATTCGAGCTCGAAATAACTAAATTGTTGGAATTGTTTCATAAGTTTCTTTCGTGAGAAGTAGAGTACAACCAACTGAGAAGACTTACCAAGTTTGGGCTCGTCTTTCCAATACTATGTTGAGAAACATTATCCAAAGGAGTCAGTATTTCGTCGCTCCAACACAACGCCAAGAAAGCCCATATGTTTATGAACTCAGCGTTCTCGTCTCAGTGCACATGGTGCTAAATACTTCACGTGCGACGCTTTCTCGACCCGCGGGATCGGAAAAGCTACCGGTTATTAACCTGTCTTAAGTTCGGGACTAGAAGCGTCGCACGTGAAGAATTTAGCGAAGTGCACTGAGGCGAGAACACTGCGCTCATAACATGTGGGTTTTCTTGGCGTTTGTGTTGGAGCAACGAAAAACTGACTCCTTTTGGATAATGTTTCTCAATACAGACAAATTTGGTAAGTCTTCTCAGTTGGTTGTAATTTACCTCTCACGAAAGAAACTTATGAAACAATTCCAACAATTTAGTTATTTCGAGCTCGAATTGAATAGTATAGCAACAGCACATTCTGGACAAGAAGCTGCTCTCATCCGTTTATTAAATACCGCTTTCTGTAGATACTCGATTCTATTTTCTCTTTTATATAATTAAGAGTGAACATTAGCCGATATAATCCTGAAGAGCTCCCCTACTTTTCTGGTATCCACGCTCGGCACACTAAACAGAAGCGGAATTAGACATTTTTAGTGGTGAAATTATTACATCGTTTACAACTTAAATTGCATGGGAAAAGCTGACCTGGGCATTTCTCTGAGTAAACCCTTTTTACTATAGATGCGATTTTAGCTGGTAATAAGATCATTCACGGTCGAATTTTCAAGTTATACCAATTACTCTAAAAACACCACCTTTGGAAAATTTTAAATATCCCAAACAGACGAGCTTAATATATCAAATGAACTACACCATTTGGTAGTGCAGAGGTTGCTTAAGCTCTGTGAGAACAATTATGGAAATCGGAAATTTTTTTCAGGGTCAAACATACGCTAGAAGTTGAGGTCTATTTCTGCAATAAATACTCGGGAGCCACCTTAATGCACATATGGACTCTGGTCGCTACGAGGAAAGCGTTGCAGCATTCACCTTTTTAATATCTATTTTATTTAAGGAGATACTTGCTCCTAAAATTCAGCTCGGAGAGTTAGGTGGCATGCGGATGTTTTGACCAATTCCCTAAAACCTATATTTTGATCTTTCACCGCCAATAGTTATGTCCACGCATATTGACGATTGATTAGAACTATATATTGGAAGAATTTTAAGCCTCGGGGAGAACAAAAAAAATTAAGCCAAAAGTAAGGTAATCGAGTTATCAATGAATTTCTAGCTTTTGTGTTTTTATTTTCAAGACAAACTATAGGTTAAAGACAATTTTGCTACAATTTTAAAAGAATATTGTTCTACATATGTTTTGAAATCCTTATAGCCCGTATTAGTGTTGGCGCATGATTGCATTTTAAAGGGGCGTAGGCCTAAACATCATGATACACTTCATTTCATTTTCATTTCATTTTCATTTCATTTTCATTTCATTTTCATTTCATTTTCATTTCATTTTCATTTCATTTTCATTTCATTTTCATTTCATTTTCATTTCATTTTCATTTCATTTTCATTTCATTTTCATTTCATTTCATTTTCATTTCATTTTCATTTCATTTTCATTTCATTTTCATTTCATTTTCATTTCATTTTCATTTCATTTTCATTTCATTTTCATTTCATTTCATTTCATTTTCATTTCATTTTCATTTCATTTTCATTTCATTTTCATTTCATTTTCATTTCATTTTCATTTCATATTCATTTCATTTTCATTTCATTTTCATTTCATTTTCATTTCATTTTCATTTCATTTTCATTTCATTTTCATTTCATTTTCATTTCATTTTCATTTCATTTTCATTTCATTTTCATTTCATTTTCATTTCATTTTCATTTTCATTTCATTTTCATTTCATTTTCATTTCATTTTCATTTCATTTTCATTTCATTTTCATTTCATTTTCATTTCATTTTCATTTCATTTTCATTTCATTTTCATTTCATTTTCATTTCATTTTCATTTCATTTTCATTTCATTTTCATTTCATTTTCATTTCATTTTCATTTCATTTTCATTTTTAGCGGAGCTCTTTAGCGGCCGAAGGCCGCAGAGCGGAGCACCATAGGTATCGCAGGAAGAATACAATAGAACTCCGGTATACGATCCACTTCATTTTTCATGGTTCAGCGGTATTCCCATTTTGGTATCGGGGGCGCGTCCGTGTCTGCGCGCCCCTACCACAGGCAACCCAAAAACCGTATTTCATTTCGGCGGGAAAATACTGCGCGTCCGCAGCTAGTGGCTAAATCTATATATTATTTTTATTGAGATATTTATAAAATGAAAACGGAGTGACCTGTAGGTAGTACAAACTAATCGAGGCGGGCCAGTCTTACAGACTTCTCAGAGTAATTATTGTGAACACAGATTTACATTTCATATCTTTGAATTTTCAATTAAAAAAAAAAGTTCCTCAATAGGGGGAAAGGAATTAAGTGAGCAGAAAAAAAATTAGAAAGTACACACTTCGTACGAAGTAGAAAAATTAGTCGAGGTACGCAGTGAGGGTGACATGACAGGAAAACCATTTGCTAATCAGACAATCTAGGTACTTTATCTTTAGATACGATGATATATTTTCATTGACGATTATACGTTAATAACTTACAAAGTGGGATACCCTGATACCTGCGGTGGTCGCTGACGTTTATATTGAAGGCTTATATTAGAGGAGTTCTTTAAATACAAATGCCGCATATGTTCCTGGAAAGAAGGGCAAATACAAAACTCCGTGATGACGAATGTTGAACACAATGATGCGGCGATCGACTTAGCTTCGATGAACGTTAATTAAACCTAAAAGCGAGGTCCGTCGAATCTAAGGTAATTCAACGATGTTGCCTTTATATTTTCAGAAGAACAAATCAGTTGGAGTCGGAAATGCATTAGAAAAAGATTACAGGGCAAACTGTTCACTAATTGCAGCAATATTTTTCAAATACTTTTTTTAGAAAAATTACATCACATTTTTCAGTCTGAAATTGCTGCGAACGACAAAGGGCGTTTGTAAAATTTCAGTTTGAGACTTCTGAATAATTTTATCGTCATTTGAGCTTGTTTCCTACAGCTAATAATATTTTTTTGAGTGACGGATAGAGATTTTCTTGATTCGTAGCCAAAAAAAACAAAAAAAAACTTGATATCTATGTGGATTAAGGAAATTTCCCAGCAAAAAAGTTGCCGTAAAATTCAAGGCAAAGTTTTGCTCCAAAGATTGTGGTCGCACTAGCGTCAAATAATTTGCCGCCGTTTTGTTATTTCTGCTTCTGTCTAGGGCTTTTATTTGATTGACAGCAAATTCTTTTGTTCTACAAAACTTTGCCAAAAAAGACAGCCCAAAGGCTGCTCGTCGGCGCCTTTGTGTTTTAGTTCGCTGGCAAAGTGTCAGTCGCAGTAGGAAATTAACTTTTCTAGCAAATTCTGACCGCAAAGTCTGAAAAGTTTGCCAAGTGCGACCCCTGCCATCGGGTTGTCTGCGCAAACGTTTCTGATTGGCTAAATCAGTCCGAGAGCAATACTGAAATGGCTTCCCTGACCACAGCTTTGTACCCTCGTCACGTACATCACGAGAATGTGCTTTTCAAAGCAAAACATGGATTCTCTATCTTTCGAAAGCTCTAGAATTTAAAAACTTTTACTAGACAAATAAAGTGTAGAAACTAAATTGTTGTCTTGAGCTAATTGCCCACCCGTTTCGAAATAATAACTGAATACGAGACAGTTTCTTGGAAAATAAAACCTTCGCAAAAACACAGTTGTGCCGCTCAAAAGATTTAGAAACACAAAGTCAAAGCTCAAAAGAAATCCTTTCATAAAGAGTCTTCTAGCGTCACGAAGTGACGGGCCATTTTCTTGTAGAGAATAATACATAGGCGTGCAGAGATATGGAATTTATCTTCGAGTGTTAAAGCTAGAAGATAAATTCCATATCTCCAGGCGTCCATGTATTATTCAGTTTATTATATAAACCGCAGCACACTGTATTTTTTAAAACAACGGGATTTTGTTGGGAAAAACGTCCCGCATGCGAAGTATAATTTCACGTGTGAAAATATCGTATCTTTACGTGAAGATACGAAATTTCCCAATGGCAGAAATCTTTCTAAAACACCATACTATATATAATAAAATGACATAATTTACATTTATTTATTTATTTAGAGGATTCCATCTATACACATATAAAAAGTTACTAAAAATAAAACGTGTGAGATACTAAAATAGACACTGACAGATGAGGGGCAAACTGACGGACACAAAGTCCCAAAAAAAGTAAGAAAAACACGATCCTAACAATACAATGTATATACTACTTTTAGCAGTATTAGAATACTACATAGTCAGTAATTTCGTGAACTTTCCGACGCGTTTGTTCTACTTTAATTCGAGAGTTCTACACACTACTTTCGTTAATTTTAACAACATTTTACCATGGGCCCTAGTTGAGTACTGAAAAACGTATCGGGGATTTTTGAAATTTTTAAAAGAGCCAATCTTAGGGCCAATTCTGTATGTCTGATAGGATTGTTTTAAGAAATGTAAGAGAAAAATTCAAAAGATCTTATAATACATAACTCAAGGCACAACCTAAAAGCGGAGCCCACATTATATGCAACTGAGGTGTCAATGTGTATTGGGATTCCCCTTCTGTGGGAAGGTATAGATTTCGAGTCACACGTTAAGGATGTTGCTTTAATAATGTTATTTATCTCACTGTCGGTTAGACCACAACTGGTCCAACGTATATACCAGCGCGACAGGCTGACTCTGTAAAGTGTCTTGTCCTCCATTAAATTTTGTTATTAAGATTAGTCCAGCCTTAGCTATGTTCTTTTATTAAGAGGAAGATGAATCTTATTTCTTTCCAAATCTCAGTCACTGTTCTTATAAAACGAGGTTCTTATAATACGCACAACCTAAAAGCGGAGATCACATTATATGTAACGGAGGTAGCATTTCGAATCACGTTGAGGATGCAAATTGTTGCTTTAAAAATAATTCTATAAAATTTCACTGTCGGTTAGACCACAACTGTTCCAACGTATACCAACGGGCTGTCTCTGTAAAGTGGCTTGTCCCCCATTTACTAATTTTATTAAGATTATTAGTCCAGCCTTAGCTATGAGCTATGCTCATATAATATATACGCTTAGGCACAACCTAAAAGCGAAGCCCACATAATGGACTTAGAGATGCAGATGAGGCGAGCCTTTTGTTTCAGGCTGACCAGAATCAATTGGAAACTAAAGGCTCGCTTCATTTGCATCTCTAACGTTCTTACGCGGAAAAACTCCTATATGTAACCAGGTGTCAATATGCATTAGGATTTATTTCCCTTCTGTGGGGAGGTATGGATTTCGAATCACACGTTGAGGATGCAAATTGTGGCTTTCTCTTGAGCGGAGCTGTGCTCATGCGAATAGCGCTGAGCCAATCTTTGCAAATGCCACATCAAGAAAATTTCGCTAAAAACTGTCGATTTGTCGAGACGTTGCAAAACTTCTTTATTAGGAAATTTTCCCCTTACCTTCATTGGAATGTCTGTAAGAAAAGATACCAGAGCTTGCACATACTCGAGAAACACTTAGTCGCCATTTTGGTTTTGTTCCCCGCAGAGGGGCCTGAGACGAGATTTTAGCACCACAGGCAGCCCACGCGGATTTGCCATATAAACGACAACGCTTTTCATTGCGTTATATATATATATATACCATTCATATAGCACACACCCCAAAAAGTAACCAGAACAAAGCAAGAGTAGATTAGATGAGAGTGTTCGTATGGTCTAGATGGGATCCCCAGCAAAGTCACAAATCTTCTATTTTTAGAACATATCAATGAATCATTGCCGTTTTTGCACTTTGGTTGGCTGGGTCAAGCGCGGGTTAGCTGTGGACTATTTTAGCGTGGTTACCAAGCCAAATCAATGGTGGACAGATCATTTAAAATTTCACCGTTTTCATGTTACTTTTGCCGAAAATCTTATCAAAAGGGGATCTTATGTCACTTCCTTATAAGGTAAATGATTCCAAAGATGGTTTTGGCCGTGACGTGTTGAAAAACGACAATTTTCGTCGTGGATTGTTTGATATCAGAAAAACAAAATAATTCAATGTATTTCTTGAACAAAACTGATGTCGTTCTCTTATGCATGCGACCCTGCCATTGCGCCTTTGGTGCGGCGAGCTCTGATAAAAAAAAAACGGTTCGCATGTTGTGCAATGCTGTGGATTAGCATGTATCATTTGTTTGTTATTCATACTGTTTCGGAACCACCGGAGGGGGTCTTTTTTGAAAAATCACATTTCACATTTATGAATTCAACCACAATGCCCTGAGGAAATCCCATGTCCACCTGTTAGGTTTACACGAGCACAATATAACCGAGCACAAAATATACGGCAGACTTAATGGGCTCATTTTCCATTTGAATGCTAGTTGTCGAGTAGCATTTGCGGATTTCCACTGCGGGATGAGCTTTGAATATCGTACGACGTTCTAGAATAAACCTAGAAGATTCTGCGATAAAAACGACAAGAGATCGTGCGATTTTCCACGATTATCTTAGATAACGAGGTGTGAATTTTCACGGTAAATTCGCGCTTAGGATATTCTACGATCTCATGCGATTTCCGACTAAGGCATAGGCCGGTGAATTGCACTTTGGATCTCATGCGATTTCGTAGAATATCATATTTACACAAATAGCACTGTCCTTACGTAATTTGCTACGATTTTCCACGATATGAATCAGTGCGATCTTCTAGAAATTTCTGGAAGATGTTTCAGGTGATATTGTCTTACTAATTATAACAGTATCACAAACAATGAACAATTGATATTATGTATCATTTTCCTAAATGCATACACTAGCTTTCTGTGGAATTTGTCTAAATTATTAGGTACTTTATTATACTAAGTGTGTATCTCTATCAAGCGAATACGATCTGTGTTGCTGTGTTTATTCGATCTTGTAGGCGCTATTTCAAAATTATTATACTCGTGAGTCCTTCTAAATTCAAATCAGAGTCGTAAACTAAGTTAAGTTGCAGTTTCATACTTTAATATCTAGACCGGAGAGTGCGGCATCTTTTAGTTGCTACCTCTGCGTTGTGAAATAAGTAGAAACCCGAGATAATAACAATAACCACTAAGGAATTTCGTAGCAAAAATATATAGGCTTGTGATCGGCGATTACAAACCATATTTTACTGGTACGTACGAACCATACTTTTACTGGTCAACGCTCTACAAATTTTATTTATCAATAGCACGGGGTGTGCAGCGGGAAACCGGAGTGTACGGCCCGGTGTTTATCTAACAAAGTCTTTAAGGTTAATTTTTTATTTTTATTTTTATTTGTCCCAAGAGCTAGTAGCTCATCTAGGGGATTCATGCATAACATTATACTAACATTTCATTTTGCATGTTTTTTTTTTTTTCGTTTCTTTGATGTATTGTCTTACTGCTGCAAAAATTGCCACATTACCATTGAAGTTAAAAGTCAAATTTCCATTTAAGAGAATCTCGGTTCTTTTAGTAGTATTAAGAGAATTCCAGGTAATGCCAGCAATTTCTTCGTTATACTTTACAAAACAAAGTAAATTGCAAAAGGCCAGATCAACGGCCGCTCGCGCTAATGCCTACCGATATCGCCGCTGTGGTTCGATGAAATTGGTCGTGAATCGACCCGTTGATCCGAAGGAGATAAAGTGAGGGAATAAAGTAATTGTCTCGATCTTGATTGAGCTCCGACAGCCCTCGCCATGATAATATATTTCTTGTGTAACAGAAGGATTAACTATAGAACGCCCCGCGAGTAAAAGCTACAGTGATGATACTGTAGGCATTTGAACTCACCTTCCGCTTATCCATGTCAGTTTTCCTCGCTAAAATCTTTCTAGGACTTCTAGCATATTTCAGGAATATGGCAGTAGGAATGTCCAACCATAATACAGACATCAGAATATGTAACGAAGATTGTAATACCAGAAACGAAGCCAGAGAGCGGGGAACTGAACTACGCGATCATACACCACGCTTCTAACGTCTGGTGGTTAATGGTTAATGGCGCCGCTCTTTCAAAAAGTGCGAGTTAACCACTCAGAAGCGAGGAACACTAGACACCAGACACTCGCTCAACATAAGAACAAAGGCGCGATTTTGAGATGCACGGCAATTTCGTGTGTTAAGTTAAACTTAAATCGACAATATTGAATAAGTGTACCTTTTTTCCCTGTTCTAACATTCACATTTAAAAAAAACAAAGGAGTCATACATGGATAAATTAAAACCCCTGATCGAAATCTTGCAACTTGTTTTGATTATTCAACAACATCGCATAAAATCCAGCGCTACGAGTTGTACCGATATCACATGTCCTCTTCATAATTCCTCTATATCGCATGAAATCCAAAGCTATTATCAAACCATAAAATCGAGCTGGTCGCATTATTTTAGCATTGACACTAAATCGCATTTAATCCAAGTCTGTGTTACTTGATCGCACAAAATCCTTCAAAATCAAATAAGGCGAAAAGGTGTTATGCGATTTAACTGGATTTTGTGGCATGGTGATTTTACACCTTCTTCGCCATGTTCGATCAAGTGAGATTTTCTAGAACATCGAACGAAATCATAGAACATCGCAAATGCATGCGATTTCAGCTCGCACGGGTGCTATCGGGAAGATAAGAAAAATGAATTCAGAAATTTTTTAAAGCTCTTTTTACGAAGTTTGGAGGAGAACACAGAGAAAAGGCAGAAAGCCAGTCCCAGCTCAAATACCAGATGCACGCTGATTGACCGAGTCAGATGTCAATGTAAAAAAAAAGTAAGTATGTGTATTCACTGCGGGATGAGCTTTGAATATCGTACGACATTCTAGAATAAACCTAGAAGATTCTGCGATAAAAAGGACAAGAAATCGTGCGATTTCCCACGATTATCTTAGATGACGAGGTGTGAATTTTCACGGTAAATTCGCGCTTTGGATCTTGTACGATCTCATGCGATATCCGACTAAAGCCGGAGGCCGGTGAATTGCCTTTTGGATCTCATACGATCTCGTAGAATATCATATTTAAACAAATAGCACAGTCCTCATGGAATTTGCTACGATTTTCCACGATATGAATGCGATCTTCTAGAAATTTCTGGAAGATGTTTCAGGTGATATTGCCTTACTAATTCTTTTAACAATATATAAACCATGAACAATTGATATTATTCAGTGTCCCGCAAACATTACACACAAAATAACACGTTAAACGGATGTAGGGTTGTTGGAACCCAGCAAAAATTGCAGTATAAACCATGTAAAATATATGCGCGGCCATGTCATGCTTCAACGGCTGGAATGTCATTTTCCTAAATTCATACACGAGCTTTCTGTGGAATTTGTCTAAAAGTGTATCTCTATCAAGCGAATACGATCTTGTAACTGTTTTTACTCGATCTTGTAGGCGCTATTTCAAAATTATTATTCTAATGATTCAACTAGTGCAGTTTCAGACTTTTCATATCTAAACCGGAAAGTGCGGGCATCTTTAAGTTGCTCTCTGCGTTGTGGAATAAGTAGTAGCCCGAGCTAACAACAATAACAACTAAGGAATTTCGTAGCAAAGATATATAGGCTTGTGATCGATTTTGTCCCGCAAGATGATTACGAACCATATTTTACTGGTACGTACGAACATAATCTAACAAAGTCTTAGGTTAATTTGCTCCTTGTACTTAACAAAACATTATAAATTAAGAGTGAAGTAACGGCCGCTCGCGCTATTGTCCACCGATCAAAAGAGTTAATTATAACTGCGGAGGGATAGTATCGCCGCTTTGGTTCGATTAAGTTGGTCGTAAGCTCCGACAGCCCTCGCCATGATAATATATTTCTTGTGTAACAGAAGGATTAACTAAGAACGCCCCGCGAGTAAAAGTTACAGTGATGATGTTTGGCATTTGAATAACAACTCTGACTCACCTCCGCTTAATATCCATGCCATTTATGCTCGCTTAATCTTTCTAGGACTTCTAGCATATTTCAGGAATATGGCAGTGGGAATGTCCGACCATAATACAGACATCAAAATATGTAACGAAGATTATAATACCAGAAACGAAGCCAGAGAACGGGGAACTGAAGAGTACGCGATCATACACACCACGCTTCTAACGTTTGGTGGTTAATGGTTAATGGCGCCTCTCTTTCAAAAAGTGCGAGTTAACCACTCAGAGGCGAGGAACACTAGACACCAGGTTCCACTCGCTCAACAATAAGAACAAAGGCGCGATTTTTTAGATGCACGGCAATTCCGTGTGTTAATTTAAAATTAAAATCGACACAAATTATTGTACCTTTTTCCCCTGTTCTAACATTAAAATTAAAACAAGGACATTACATGGATAAAGAAAACCCTGATCGAAATATTGCAACTTGTTTTGATTATTCAACAAAATCGCATAAAATCCAACGTTACGAGTTGAACTCTGGGCCGATATCACATTGTCCTTTTTCATAATTCCTCTATATCGCATAAAATCCAAAGCTATAATCAAAACATAAAATCAAGCTGGACGCATTCTTTTAGCATTGACACTAAATCGCATTAAATCCAAGTTTGTGTTACTTGATCGCACAAATTCCTTCAAAATCCAATGAGACGAAATGGTGTTAGATAAAGTTATGCGATTAAACTGGATTTTGTGGCATGGTGATTTTACACCTTCATCGCCATGTTCGATCAAATGAGATTTTCTAGAACATCGAACGAAATCATAGAACATCGCAAATGCATGCGATTTCAGCTCGCACGGGAGCGCTTAAGTGCGAGATGTCTACCAAGTCCGGGTCTCACTATCGAACTTTGTTCGAACTTGGTTCGATCAAACATCCCAACTTTGTTGGAGCGAACAAAGTTCGATAGTTAGACCCGGAGCTTTACGGGTCATAAAAAAAAGGAAGGAGCGGTTGTCTACTATTTCGAACTTGAAGACCCCCAAGGGACCATTCCCATGGTCGATTTATATAGAATAGTGCATGACGGAAAAGCATCCTGCTAAGACAATTGCCACTAGAAACGAAGAAAGCTATCTTGCTTCAAGTTGATATGTAAATTATTAAGTAAGAAAAGTGATTCAACCCCGAAAGTATTATTTTTTTGTTTTGTTTTTTCAGCAGGGGGCAGCTGCGAGTAAACGGCGTTGCTTCTTTTAGTAAACGCTGTAATTGATTAAAAATACACAAAAAACTGAATAAAACATACATGTATTCCGTAAATGAACACTTGTGAAATTCCAATAATAAGACATAATGCTGTTCCACAAAATAGAGCAAATTTTGTATGACTGTGAAAAGTGCCGCGAAAGAGTTGTGCCGCTCCGCGACTGTGACCGTACCGCGACTACGCGATTTCATTGGGTATCTACAGCAGGCCAGGTTCCGTACCGCCACCGCGACAGTGCCGCGCCGTGTCGTGGTACTTTTCACAGTCATACGAAATCTGCTCTAGCTGTTCCTCGCCTCTTTTCGTTGCCTGAATTTCAGCTTTCCCTTTTGGGGCGGCTCCCGATCGTAGCTCACTTTGCGAGAGGAGAGACGTTTGAATTCCCCTCGATATTTTTTATCCATTACGTAATTCTATATATCGACGCTAAATCGGTCAGTAGAATCTGATTGGGTTGCCTTTCTCAGGAAGATGAGCGATTCCATGAGAATGCACGCTCCCCCAAGCAAAAACGTGCGAAAACCTAGACAACCAGGCGCCACAACTATTGAAGAAGGCATGTGTTGTCTTGGAAACGTTTTTACTTGACTGTGATTACATTATGGATATGAAAATCCCATGGGGAATTTAGACGGCTCCTCTCGCAAAGTGAGCTACGTTCGAGAGCGTAAGAGACCGCTGTACTTCAGGTTACCCTTTTTAATGATGGCTGGCAAAATTGGAAGGAAACTGCTCGCTCGGAAGTAGTTTTGCATTATTCACCTGTGCTGGCAAAACAACTCAGGTCCGTTGGTAAATATATACCATTTTTAGGACTTTTAGTATGAGTATTTTACTCGGTACGTGTTAATTTTGTAATTTGTGTGGTTCTTTTATGACAGCATACATGATGCATACCAAGTCGGAAAAAGCATCCATTTCAATAAGAGAATATAGAGCAATGTTGTCGATTGAATTTGGTAAATCCAATACTAAACTTTGTTTTCAGATGTTTTAGAGATTTCTACACGTAATTCTTCTTCTAATATCGAACGAAAACAATAACAAATTAGGAGTGGCTGACACACGGAAATTCACGCCAAATATCAAGGAAATGATACATCATGATGGGTAATTAGGACAGGATGATTGAAATTATGTTTACATGTGGAAATTGAATCCCCTGTATCTTTATTGTAATTTGTAAATTCGAATTTACATCTGTTCCAGACAAACGTTCTAGGATATCTTGATTGGCTTCATGCCCGTGTTTTAAAGGGTTCTTTTGCAGGCTAAAGACGGACGTCACTTCAGTTTCGAACTTGAAGACCCCCTAGGGGCCATCCTCATGGAAACCTTTTGAGTTCGTAAAAATGCATGGGTGGTGAAGCATGCGTGGTGTAGCGTGTTGGGCACTCGTCTCTCATCTCTGTTCACCAGCTTCAATTCCCCTCTCTGTTCACCAGCTTCAATTCCCAGTCGGGGCATTTAGGATTTTCTCTGCTGTTTCGAGCCCTGTTTATCGTGCGGGTTGAATCATTCCTTCTCTGCGTTTGAAGTCTTTCGGATGACAATGAACCTAGCTCACTACAATAACATGTAACCCCATACCATGATTGTAGACTGCACTGTAAACTGCAGGCCGCATCTAATATACTCGCTAGAGGCTTTTCCTTGACATTTTGCTCTCTCGTTTTGTTGTTAGCTTACGCGGTTTGGCTGTCGCGCTCTGTTTTCTTTGTTATCTCGCCCCCGGAAAAGTTTCTTCTCGGCGACAAAACAACCAAGCAACTAAATGCGAATGCATGACACGCGACTAACTTCGTTTAATGTTAAAAGACTGACAGAAAGAAAGCTCTGCTAGCAGGGTACATCTGAGAGAGTTTAGACCTCTCGCAATTTGTAAAGCTAGAATTCCATAGCTCAATTCATACGTGCGCGTTGATTGGCTAAAAACGAATGAGATTGAACTAGTCCGGTCAATTAAGCTTTTAACCTGAAAAAAAATTGTAACATGGGATTTTTAACAGCAAATTCTCAGGAACATATGAGGGAAGTACGTGTCCCAATGAAAAAGCGATCGAACAATTCGAAGGTAGGGCTATAGACTGTATAACCGTAACTCGGTGTGATATTGAACGCGATTCTACTGCATAATGTGATTGCATAGATGTGTTTGTTTATAACCCGTTCTGCACAATAATAACTAAATAATCCTGAGTTTTTACGAATCCCGTATTGATCCTTGTATTTCCCACTAGGTGATACACTGAAGTTCGAAAATTATACGCCAAAAGAAATAAAAGAAAAAAACTGTTGATAGCCGTAACTCATCGATCAGAAAATATTTGTTTCAACCGAAAAACCTTATTTAATCTTTCCCGGTTTAATCTGTACAGTCTATAAACATTCTCCCAGTTTCTGTGTTTTCATTGTCTAAGTGACGCCGAAAACAAAAGGCGCCCTTGACGTCCCGGTCGGATATCTACGAAATTTGGATATGTTATTCCTACATATGTTTTTTGACAATTAGTACCAAAAATTTCCCATGTTGCAATTTTTTCCAGGTTCGGGGTTTTGTCGGGCTAAATTTGAACGGACTAAACCTGGTTGAAAGGAGAATTCCACAAAAACACAGGTTACCCGTGCGCAAATGTCCAAAGCTCGAATTATTTCACTAAAATAATATCAAATCTTTTTGCTATGAGATTCAAGAGAAATTCATCACTCGACTCGTGAATTCCGCGGTAAAAATTCATCACTCGACTCGTGAATTCCGCGGTAAATTCATCACTCGACTCGTGAATTCCGCGGTAAATTCATCATTCGACTCGTGAATTCCGCGGTAAATTCATCATTCGACTCGTGAATCCCGCGGTAAATTCATCATTCGACTCGTGAATCCCGCGGTAAATTCATCATTCGACTCGTGAATTCCGCGGTAAATTCATCATTCCGCGGTAAATTCATCGTTTACCGTGAAATTCACTCGTCGTGTGATGAATTTATCTTATACAATTGCGGGACGGAAAAATTAATGTCCTGCTAAGGACACCTACTAGCAACAAAGAGACCTACCTTGCTTCAAGTTGATATGTGAATTATTTAGTAGGTAAAGTGATTCGGTCAGATTCAAATTCCGTCGTTTTAATTAAGTAATTTTTTGTGAACAATAAGGAATATATGTTTGGATACGCAGGGATTAACACTGTCAGGCTAAATGCCGGAGGAAAACGCGTTTGAATTCTGTTTCAACTTGCACCTATTTTAATTAATTTAGTTACATGAAAACTAAGATAAATTATAAGAAAATGGAGTAACGGCGAAAGCCTGACCGCAAGGCATATAAAGCTAATAAAAGGTACGTGAAACACTTTAATTTACAAAAATAAATTTTCATGTTATGAAACTCCTGAATTGTTATAATTCAACAAATGAATGTTGAAGTCGCCATGACGCCATATTCAAGTGAAGTGCAAATGAATTTGCGGCTCAGAACAAATTGTCATTTGCCGTGAACGGTCAATGGGGGAAGAGAAAGCGCTTTTTAACTAAGCTGTCGATGAATTAGAAAAGAACCAAGTCGTAAATCGTAAGTAGATGATTATTTTCTATTGAAAATGTAACTCTTACACTTTGAATACTGTTCAGTTTTTACAACCTTGGAATTGTTGAAAAGCCTTTTGAATTTTTTGACTGATTTAGAAATGTTTTCTTCATTGGCTTTTAGCTTTGTCTCCATTAGCAAGTTTTTGCTCGAAATTGTTTAATCTTTCTTTCTTTCTTCCTTGTTTTTTCTATAATAGTAAAACACTTAATGACCGCTCCCCTGCCTCGAATCTCGATTTCTCTCGACATATCGTCTCGGAAAATATCGAGTTCCTCGGGAAACTAATATCACCCGGGTGATATTATAATATGACCAGCGGGTCATTTTAAAAGTGTACAGGAGAACACAGAGAAAAGGCAGCAAATCCAAGCAGTAACGTTTCAGATGCACGTTCTGCGTGAGATTTAGAGTGGAGAATTCAAGGCGTCTTTGCAGCTGAATTCAACAAAGCATAGTAACCCCAAGTTTTGCACTTTTTAGCATTACATAACGTCTCAATGCTTTACAGTCGTAAAACTATTCGAACCTAGAATAGAATTTACAATATATGATTAATATATAAAAAGTAATAAAATAATTTATAACTTAGAGTGACTTAAATTAAATGACCTGCAAAATAAGTGTGTCTTGAGTTGCGATCTTAAATGATAATAGAGTATCTGCTTTCTTTGATGTGAGAAGGAAGAGAGTTCTAGAACTTTAGGTAAATATACTGAAAAAACCTGCCCCCATATGCTTCAGTATGGGGCCCAGTATCCGATCAGACCAGTATCCGACCAAAATGTTTCAAATTCGGATTTTCTCTTCGCGAGTATTCTTTTACGACGAACGGACTCTTCCGAAATTTAGCCAAAGATTGAAGCTTCCGAATGGTGGTTTTGGCGGAATTTCTGACTTTCAAAGAGACGAGATGCACTTTGTTTTGTTCAGGTGAGTTCGCGAAGTTCTCTTTTATTCATTGTGCATTGTCTGCGCAGTGAAACTTCCACAGATTTAGATTCATCTCTAAAAACCTTAGAATTTCGCGGAAACGTCTTGATATTTTAGGTTCTTTGCAAATTAAATGCTGAATTTTCAAATAATTCGGAAAGATCGAGACTCGAAGGTTGTTGTACGTCGCCAACAGTTTGGAAAGGCTGTGTGCACAGAGTTGGTGCCCAATTGCGTTACACGAAGAAAACTGTTTTAACAGTACTGGCATTTCAGTTGGAAGCCATTAATTTCCGACCACAGCACTGTCAGCTGGATGACTGTACTCGCTGGTGCCGTGTTCTCGCTGTGATTCCGATAATTCTGTTCAAAATATCCTTAACCCTATTCAGACTGGGCTTTTTTTGACCATCTGTGACTGGGGGGGGGGGGGGGGGGGGGGGGGGGGGCTAATTCGCCCCCCCCCCCCCTCTATATCTCTGGAACCACTGGGGCTATGATCATCACACTTTCACACAAAGACCATGAGCCTTAGACAAATCACCACACCTATTTTTGTCACGTGGGAGCAAAATGTGACGTCACAATGACGTCATTCTCGATGTTATCAATTTTAAGTAATTTTAATTAACTTCCAAAAACTTGGTAGATAATACTCTAAAAGCCAACTAATTAACATCAAGATAATGTAAATGTAATAATTTGTGACATTAACACATAAATTTTATTAAATTTGCGTCATAATGACGAATTTGAAAATATTGTCCGCCATCTTGGATCCGCCATCTTGGATTTCATTTAATTTCCATTTGACTCTTCAGATAAATACTCAATGAGAAGAAAATGGTCAAAATGTACAAAATACTCATCAAAGAAGTGTTTGACATTCAAAAAGTTGAATTAAAAGGAAATTTGTGAATCCCAGCGCTAGTTTTAGACCATATGTTAAAATGAACAAAATCCCCCTACCCCTCCCCCCCAAAGATTTTGTGTCAAAAATTAATTAGCCTGTACATAAATTACCAAGGAGTACAAGCTCCGATAGTCATAAATTGGGCAATGTGTCCAACATTAAGCTTGAAATATGAAAAATTCACGTTTTTTCGAGTTTTGCAAAACATGCATGTCAAAAAGTGGTTGCCATGGAAACTGGGTCGTTGACACTGACATGTCATTGACACCAAAATGTCCCCAGATAAATTTTAGGAAAAGTCACGAAGTTTCACCATCATAGCTGCAGTGGTTTTAGAGTAATCAGGATTTTACTGGAGGGGGGGCTCGAAAAGCCCCCACCCCCCCCAGTCTGAATAGGGTTAAATTAAACAAGAAAAGCATGACACAAATCACTTGCCCACCTTGCAGTCATTTTCAAACTTCTGAATTAAGAATCAATATTCGATCTTACATGTATTCCCCATGCAACTACATTTCTGTTTATAGGTTTAAATGTTAGAATTATATTTCACTAATCTGTATTTCTGTTTTTGCTAGTGCGATGCTTGAAACCGATTGGGGCTTGCTTTATTTTGACTTGAGCATAAATTACCCTGCGAGCAGAGGTTTCTTTCTGTCAGTCTCTTATCAGCTAGCAAAGTTGTTCGGGCGCAAATCAAAACAAGCACGCTATATTCCAAAAGCGATCTTATGCGATTTGGGCGAGTAGGCCGTAAAAGGGTGTAATTGTGTAATGCTTTTCATTATCAACCTTTTTATTATTTGTGTAGGATTTAAGTGGGGAAAAATAACCATCAAGGAAAAAAAATTGCAATATGATAATGTCTCTGTCAATTTGATATTTGATGGAGGGAGTGGCTAATTTTTTTGGGCTCGATATTTTTTCGCGTCCAGCTTTGTTGCTCGAATTTTTTTCCCTAGAACGTGTCTGTGCTCGATACTTTTTTCCTGATATTTCTTTTTTTGGTTCGAGACATTACTTAAATTATTTCGCTCTCAAAACGACAAATGATCATTTCAATAAAGTTTGATTTCATACTCTCCCGTATTAGCATTTCGCGAAATCGGTATGTCTGGATCTGGATCAGTTCGGGTTTACGAACGAGGGCTGACACTGATAAGTTTGTATGTTTATCGCGCGCCGCGATTTTGAAAATCTACGAGGTTAATGACGTTCTTATTTCTGGGAGATGCGAAATAACGCTGAAGAAATAGAGTCACTGAATAAAGACATCATACAAATTTTCACAAATTAATCATGCATGCCTAGTAGGATGTTATAGTTTGTAAATACTACACCGCAGCTTTTTATGAGCGCGACGCTGCTGCAATTTTAGACATATCAGTTAAAAGTTAAGTGTGAGACATCCTTTGAATCGAAAATCATGCAAAAATCCCGATTCATTTAGTACAAATTCACTGTGGTCGGATATACTGTGGTAACATGTTCGGATACTGGGCACCCTACCATTGGACCCTCAGTTTGGTGAAGACCGTTAAAGCAATATGAGCCATGCTAGTACATATAAACAAATAAATGACTAATCATCGACATAAGTCACATAAACATTCGTATGCGTGGGAAATCAAAGTTATCAGAATTACAAACTGAAGTGGTCAGATACTGTACCTCGGCCATACTGTATAGTTTTACGGCGAATTACTAATAGCCTTTGTCCTGCGGACCTAAGAGAACGAGCTGATTTATATAGGAGAAGTTTATACGTGTTCATTTGTATAGTCTGGAACCTGATTGGATAGATAGATAAATAGTTTATTAGAAATAAATCTTTACAAAAGTACTAAAATATATAGAAGCTACAAAATCTAGATAAAATATTTGAAACTATGTACATGTATAACTAATTCTAATTACAATTACTATATATAAAAGTGTTCATGAGTCTCTGTGACTTCGCCACTGGGACATGGAATTTCCTCTTTCGTCTTAAGTTAAGTTCACAGTTATTGCGTGCTGGTAAAAACTTATACAGATTGTGATCTGTGTTACTACTGATGGAATGAAACCGCTTGATTGTGAAGAGCTTTATAAAATTAAAATGATAATTTTGAAATCGATCCCGTACGGGTAGCCAGCGCAGTGATGGAGAACGGGTATTATGTTATTATTTTTTCTTGTTCTGGTGACTAGCCTAGCAGCACTGTTTTGGACAGACTGTAGTATTGACATTGAGAATCAGGGAGTTTGTGGGGTGTATAATAAAAATCACACTGCCAAAGTTTTAACTGGGTCTAGCTTATTTTTTGCAAATTCAATGTGCGGATTTTGGAACGCGCGCTAGCGTGGTCTGATGATATCGGCGGCGATCGCTAGCTCCTGGGTTTTTCGCCGCAAAAACGTTCCTTCGTCTGCAGGCTAGCGTTTGGTGGCCACCTTATTTTTAGAATCCCTAAAATTGTAGGGCGCTTTGCGGAAGTACCACAATATGTTAGCCTGGCTTTAGTGTGGCGACCTTATTTTTAGAATCCCTAAAATTGTAGGGCGTATCACGGAAGTTTCATAATATGGTAGCCTGGCTGTTCGTATGTCCACCTTATTTTTAGAATCCCTAAAATACTAGGGTGCATTACGATAAGGATAATAATGTATATGGTAACCTGACTAAGGTGGTGTCTACCCTAAAATACTAGGGCGCATAGCGTAAGTATCATAATATGGTAGGCCTGGCTAGCCGGCTTTTGGTAAGTCCACCTTATAATTCTAGGGCGCATTGCGAAATGATAATAAAATGGTAGCCGGCTTTTGGTATGTCCAACATTTTTTAGTATCCAAATACTAGGGTGCATAGCGCAAGAATAATAACATAGTAGGCCTGGCTAGCCGGCTTTTGGTCAATATCCACCTTATTTTAGAATCCCTTAAACTAGGGCCCATAGCGGAAGGAGAAAAGTAAAGTAAGACCGAATTCATAGTCCTCGTATATTTTGCAGAATTGATCTGCACTTGCCCAGTTTCATTAAAGAAAGCAACTTTTCCGAACTCAATTTTTTGCGAGTTTTTAAGAATTATAATCTTTTCAGCATATAATTTCATGATGGTTTCCAAACAACTTGTATGGATCGCTCTGACTTCCGCTCTCTTGAATAAATGTAAACCGTGAAAGAAAAACACACTTAATAGCGCAAATTAGCTTGCTATATGCGCCATGCTATTCTACACTTCCTCCAAATAAAGCGCGCACTAGTATTAGAGGTTGTTTCGGGAATTTTCCAGTTCCGTCGCCGGTGCTACAGTTTGGTGTTCAATCAAACAAAGTTGTATGAAGCAGCTATCAGGCCC
Organism: Scolanthus callimorphus; assembly: GCA_033964015.1. Classification (NCBI taxonomy): domain Eukaryota; kingdom Metazoa; phylum Cnidaria; class Anthozoa; order Actiniaria; family Edwardsiidae; genus Scolanthus; species Scolanthus callimorphus. The sequence goes on along the minus strand of CM066922.1, from coordinate 24,564,050 downwards.
CCAACGAAAAACTAGTGCAAAACATCTTGAAATACTTAACCATTATCCTGCGAGATTGCGCAGAATATCGTCTGATACTTGGCCGACGAGGGACCACGAAATCCCGAGTTGGCTAAAGTCAGCCGATATTCTGCAAAATCGAGAAGGATAATTGTTTTATTATTCAGCACATCGATAGCACAAAACCCCCCGAAAAAAATGACTTTTGTGTATTATTACGAGCTCAAAACATCATATTTTCCTCAGAGACGGATATCGCAGGATAGCTGTCATGTACAGAAGACAGCTATTGGCGTTCCAATGACCATATTTGGGCAGTGTATCGATGTGCTGAATAATAAAGTATTATTATATGCATTTGAACATCAAAACAACGCTGTGCAAGGGTATGTTTTCATTTCCTATAGCCATTATTATATTTTGGGGATATGCTAGCTCAGAGGCTAAGGTTCCGGAAAATTCTAGGGATCAAAAACAAAATTTCCAAAACTGGCAGGCAGAAATTGATGTCCGAAAACTCTAGGCGACCTTTTTCTGCATTGCCTCGTTTTTGTTTCAGTCACTTCTTGGTGTTTGTAAATCGACGGACCTCCCCCTCGGTATTTTGATATCTTTCAATAGGCGAGTTCCATTGTTAACGCTTTGACTAATTTGCATAAGCATCAACCAGAATCAGGTTTTCGAACGCTGATGCAAAAGGAACAGTTAAATGTCAATATATTAAATAAAGGTGACAAATAGAATATAAGTAGAAAATATCAGCTCGATAACTTGTATAATATGCTCGCAGCGTGCGAAGTTTGATTTGCAGAAAATGAATGTGATTATGAGCTTTAAACCTCCAATTAAAATTGATCATTTTGCTGTAAAATGTATGATGATAAGGCATCATCCATACCACTAAGTCTTGAAAACTCATATCACAGCAAGTTTTTAAGTAATTCTCCCGAAAAATTTCAGTTAAACTAATACGGAGTTGAATTGAAGGCTGAACTCCGTATCCAGATAAGTACAAGACATCATTTTGTAACATTACAAAAGGTGATAAAGGTGTATTCTGGAATTGGAAATATTTATACAAAGTCAACAAATACTCCGGAAATCGTTGGCAAGATGTGTTCCCTGCTGCTTTAAAATTCCACCAAATAAAGTGCGCGCTGCAGGCTTGTCGATTTATATAATAACATAATGTTGTGGAAATTAAAATTATTTTAATTAAAACTCTCCGGGGATCTCCTGCAAGGCCATTAAATTCATGCTTTTTACAGAAGGCCGTTTTATTGTCTTGCAGGCTTTCAAGGTTCTCCGGTTGCGCAAGAAACACCGCATATTACGACAGCTTCTCGTTTACGAGTGTCAAGTATTTCAAAGTCTCAGGGATGACTGGGATGTTCAACAACACCTCGCTACCACTAACCCAGGGATGCTCAGCTCATGAAACAGATTCGGCTGGACTTAAAGCTCTCAAGACAGTTCTTTTCAGTCTCATAATAGTCACTTCGTTATTTGGGAACGTCGCAATAGTGATTATAATCTGCACACGACGCGAGCTGCGACAAAACACGAACGTCTTCATAGCAAACATGGCGGTGTCCGACACCCTGACTGCGTTAGTCGCTATTCCACGAATCTTGACCGAGTTGTATGTCGGGGACCAGCACTGGTTAATTGGAGGTCCTCTGGGTACTCTCACTTGCAAGCTCGTCTTCTTCTTACAAGATGTCTCAATATTTATTTCCATAGCAAGCCACGCAAGCATTGCAGTGGATAGGTTCTGGGCTATCGTGTTCTCTCTCCGATCAAATCTAATCACACCAAAGCGTCGAAAGGCTATCATCGGCGCGATATGGTTTGTAGGGGTCGCACTCAACTCTCCGGCCTTCTACAAGTACACTCTCCGCAACTTTAATGGAATCACTTTTTGTATCATTGACTGGTCCCCCTTTGATTTCAAGCAAGCACAGAAAACCTTTTTCGGATTCATTTTAATCGTTGTTATACTGATCCCTCTTATTACCATGATAACCTTGTACACTTCTCTAACTATCTCCATCATTCGTCAGTCTTGTTATGTCAGCCGGTTTTCTGGGGTGGACAGCCAAAGGCGCAAGGAAGACATTCGCGTTGTCGCCAGAGTCGTGGTCATCTTGGTGGTCTTCTGTGTAGCATACTGCCGCTGATGATTCTTGGATTATTGCTATCGTACGTATGGGACTGGCAGTTGCCATGCAACGCGTGGGATTTTGCCTTCGCTGCGAGTTTTGTCTACCTGTCAAACTGTGCTGTGAATCCTTGCCTTTGCATCGCCTTGAACCGCAGCTACTACACGCATGTAAAACGCATCATGCGCTGCGGTAAGAGAAATCACAGAAATCGCGAAACTTTAACAAAACGTTTCGCCACCAGCGAAGAAACAATCGAACTGCCTGTTTGAAGGGCCTCGGCCTTCAGCCAGACGCCATGGTGTCAGCCTAGTAACATACCGAGCAAAAGGAAGCATCCGTTTCCATCGGCTGATTTGGGGAATGTAGTGTGATATTTTTTAGATTGAATTCGGTAGATCAAGTATACAATATTGTTTGTAGATAGCTGTTTGTATATTTCTACAATTCTACTCTCTGTATCGCTTCCTGGGATTATTAATTGCATCCTGGACTTTCTAACAAAAGAAGAAGACAGTGGAAGAAGCTGCATGTCGGGGGCTGACGGCCCTGCAATTAATCCCAAATTGAGTCGAAGTTGTATGATTACCTATACATATTGGTATTTCTTGTCATTTATATATTGACCCTTAATTATTGTAATCACAAATATTATAATATACCTCCTCGGTTTGGGCGTAATGTTTTGCCCATTTTAGATCACGTGGGCATTCCCATGAGTATTCTCTCTTTGTTTGGCAAGATTCTATATTCATATATCCTTCGGTGCGTAGCAGAAAAAGAAAGAGAGAATACTCATGGGAATGCCACGTGATCTGAAATGGGAAAAAATTACGCCCAAGCCGAGGAGCTCTATTCAGGGTCTGACTGCAAGGATAATTCTATTAAACCATATATCTGTGTTAATCTACTCCTAACTGTTCCCTGAAGATATTTATTTATTTTTCACATATGTTTATTAGGCAATCAGGTTTTATACATAAATACATCCAAAAAACATATATAACAGCGCCCTACTCCTATCTACTCACAATATTATACATCGACTATATTCTTACATTATTACTATGTTTTTTTACAATTGATATATTAGAGGCTGACACATTACATAACAAAAATTAACGCAAAAAAAGAAGACAAAACAACACCCCCCCACCAAAAAAAATTGTCGAATTATCACAAGTGTTATCATGCTACTGACAACAATCAGCTCCCCACGTCACGTGATACTGTGTACCAGGTAAGCATCAAATCATCCGTGACGTCACTAACGAGCAAGCCATCGCAGTCAAAAGGCTGGTGACGAGGTTACCTAAGTACATGTGCCATGTCCGCCATAGTTGGTCTATCCTCGGGTCTCTCGCTCACACAGCTTATTATGTGTCTCCTGAGCTTGCCATCCCGCACGCACTCTACTTGCTTCTTTCTCCGCTTGGGGTTCGGAGTTTGGCCAGTCAGTAATTCACACAGTAGAACTCCGTAACTGTAGACGTCAATCTGTGATGAAAAACAGTCAGTGTCAGGAGCTGATGACACGAAAACTCGTGAATAAAAACGATATCAAGCTCTCTACATGTCATAATACATGTTTATATAGTCTGAGTCAGATAAAATAGCAAAAAAATAAAGACAAATTGCATTTTATTTTTGCCGTGAAGTGATATCGTATCATTCACTGATACGATTTTTATTCACGGCTATATTTCACGGATATCCGGTCACAGTATATAATAATATTCTCTCTCAAACTTAACAAGTGTCCTTTGATTTCCCGTGGAATGCCATCTTGTATACGACAGAGTGATGTAACGAAGTGGTCAAAATGTTGTGGACTCACGAGGCGCAGCTGAGTAGGTCCGCAGTACATTTTGACCACTTTATTGCGTCATTCCTTGGTATATAAGAGGACATACCACGAAAAATCACAGGACATTTGTTTTATACCACAACAAAGGCAAAAATAAAAACAAAAACAGCGCGCGCACTCAGCCATGGTGTTTTCATTGGTGCGCGTTCCGTGGTATATATTTTATGAACTCATGGCTGGGAGCCAATTAGAATTCGAGAAACGCGCGCGTTGTGGTATAATAAGATATGGATTGACAGGCCATCTATTTCAGAAGAAACATCAGCTGATTTCTTATTTTATTGCCTAATAAATATATTTAAAAAAGCTTAATTCTTGCTCTAAAATTAGCCAATCGGAACGATTCCAAAACGTTTCACCTCCTCAGAAAATCCTTTCTCATGTCAAATATGAACAGGGCTTCAGATTTAGTTGTTGCTTCCCATAACTGTAGGACCTAGGAACATTTCGTTTTGACAAAAATGGCAAATATTCCTTCTTTTGTCCCAGTCATATTGATGTAAACAATATTGATGTAAAAATAGATGGTCTCTTCAATATGTCCATGCAGGAACAAATGTTTCTGGTACATGCCAATCAGGAATAGCCAAGAGGAAAACTCAGGACCCGGGGGGGGGGGGGGGGGAACTCCCAATATTTTAGACGGGGGTGCTCGTCGGGAAAATTGATTTTGACCCTAAGCGATAGCAAAATGGGTGTGGCAAACAGCAAATTTACCCCTAAAGGAAAGCAAATTTGGCGTGGCGACCGCCGAATTTACCCCTAAAAGATAGCAAATTTGGCAGGTCAAAACAAATAAAATCGAATTTTAGGTCTTTTAGGGGGTTTTCATCCAAGTTTCCTTGTAAATATCGGTTCTGGTGTCAGTACCAATATATTTCTGGGCAAGGATTGGTCTGAGACTCCCCTAAGGGATAGGGCTGATTTTAAACACCCCTAAGAGATAGCACGTCTGTCAATTTTATACCCTTAAGGGATAGGACGAGCACCCCTTCTGAAAATATATGAGTCCCCCCCCCCCCCCCCCCCCCCGGGGGGCTCAGGACTACACGTGCGCTCCTGTCAGAGTGAAATATAACACCATTCCCAACGTGGAAAACCACGAACCTTTGGCGTTTGAGTTGGCGAATCTACTTCCGGTGCAGAATAGAATGGATTTCCCGGATTGACGGACATGCGCGCACTGGCAAACTCCGCTGACCCAAAGTCACAGAGCTTAGCGCGCCAAATATCATCTTGTTTCCAAACCATCACATTCCCGGGATTCAGGTCGCGATGTATTATGGGATTAGGTCGAAAACAATGCAAGTAGTTCACTCCACATGCAATATCAAGCCCAATAGTTGTTACGTGACTTTTACTTAGCACTTTTTCTTTTGCCAGTAATCCAGACAAGGACATGTCCATCAGTTCTAAAACCAATAATGGGTTATAGTTCGACAATCAACCACTCTAGGAACTGTAAGATGCAGGGGTGTCGGACCAGGGTTGCGAACGATATCTCCCTGCTGAATACTTCCCTATTGTGCGGTGACTGGATAATCTCGTGCATTTCTTTGACAGCAACTGTCATTCCTCGGAATTCCCCTTGAGGACTCTTCCATATGCTCCTGTACCAAGCACATTTTTTGACACAAATATATCAGATTTTTGTACCATCCACGGTTGGTCTTCTCGTAATATCTCGGAAGTTTGCAGCATGATATTGTGTTGTGCTTGAAAGCTTTGAAGATCACGTTGTTGGGTCGCGATTTCAGCCTCCAATCGTCGGAAACGATCGTCGTTAATACGTTTTTCTTCTCGTTTCCTGTCGAGCTCTTCCTGAAGTCTTCCGAGACTAGCCGTATTCATTCTTCTTTCTTCTTCAAGATCGTTTACTCGTTCTTCCATGTGACTCAATGCCACTTCTTTTTGCTCTAACCGTTCTTTCAATGACCGCAGTTCTTTATGCTTTGTTTCTAATGTACCACACAATGAGTCCAGTTCCTCTGACAAAGCAACGATGATATCATCTCTCTCTTCTACACCATGTTCTGCCTCATCTTTCTCGTCCATCAGCATCGTGTAATGAACTTTCAAATCTGCTATAATTTCGTCCTTCCCTTGTATGGTAAGAGCTTGATCAGTAATCAACGTTTTGATTAGTTTCTTTTTTCCTTCCGCATTGGTCGACCTAGGCTTCTGCAAATTTAAAACACACGGGTGTCATTAACTTCTTTTTTAACTTCTTTTTTAAATTCCGTGTGTTTCCTTCTTCACGCTTTTGATTTTCAAGCTTAGGAATTAATTATTATGAGTCGGAGAAGGTATCGGGCACATTTTTGTCACAAACTTTGGAAAATTAATAATAATAAAAATAAGATAATTTATATAGCGCCTTTTCTCATACGGATCCAGAGCGCTTTACAATATTATAAGTTAAAAGTTACATACTTTAAATAAATAACACTATGAATAATAACAGAACAATTGTAATGCTAAAAGAATTAAAAACTAAAAGTTATAAAACATGATTAAAATATGCTATATACTGCATAATATTATACTGAGCTCATTATATTATTTTATTCTTTTGATATTTAAAAATTCATGAATAATGATAAAAAGTTACGAATGGAATGCGCGCTTAAAAAGAAATGTCTTCAGTTTTGTTTGAATTCGCTAAGATCATTGCATACGCGCATCTCAAGCGGCAAAGAATTCCAAAGCTTGGGGCATGGGAGGGCTCTAGCGCCATAGGAATCAAGGTTATACCTAGGCTATACATTCGTATATAGGTTATACACTCGTATATTAAGTTATTCATTTTTTCTGTACACCACACCTTACACCGTTGTAGATTTGGAGGCGTCATCTTTGTCGCGGTGTCAGCCGTGAGTGCATAGAGCAGATTTCGTATGACTGTGAAAACTGCCGCGGTACGGTGCGGTACTGTCGCGGTGCGGTACGGACTGGCCTGCTGTAGATGGAATGAAATCGCCAATGAAATCGCGTAGTCGCGGTACGGTCACGGTCGCGGCGCGGAACAACTTTGTGGCGGTACTTTTCACAGTCATACGAAATCTACTCTATGGGGCTTAGAAAATAATGATGACCTCATGAGAAATTGTCCATTTTGCTTTGGCGGCCGTTTACACGACAATTTCTTGTTCGTGAATTGAAGTTTTATTTGACAAATAAAAGCTAGACATGCTAGCTTTACAAATTAAAACTTCCTAGGAAAAATTGTCAATGAAGGATTGCTGGCGCGTCTACACGGTCAAGTCTCCAATAAATTGCTCGTGTACACGCGGGAGCTCAAATGTAGTATACTCGTGTTTATACACCAAAATATAGTTGCCTTTTTCTATGCCCTCTCTTCAGACTTATGTGACGCCGTATTTTCGTAATTCAGCTCCGATAATCAAATTTCGGTAGAACATGGTTAATAATATCACCAATAAATACACCAACGCAACACCATATTATTGTACCATCTCTTTGTTCACTTTTTCATAGAAATCCCTTCTGTTTGTGCACCGTCAAGGTAAATAAGTACCAAACTTCAGTAAAATTTAGGTCTACTCAGACATGTAAATATAAATAAAAGATAATGCACTGTCAATGCACCTCTTACCACCGTATGCATTGCTACGCGACCTCAAATTCACTGTTGCGATTGGCTATTTTTAGAGTGGTTTTCACATGACTGTCGTGAAACCAATAGGATGATCCTTGCTAACGTCATTGTTTACATTCACGAAGTTTTGAAACGCCGTTTTTAGCTTCGAAAATGCAACGAAAAGCTCAAAACAAGTTTATTTGTTCATTCTTAAAAAGTCTTGACCTGTTTCCATTCTTTCTGTGTCATTTTTCAGGCTAGTTGAAGCTTTTCAAAATTGTGTGAAAATCATTGGGGCAAAAACACTAATTAGCTCACATGTTTCCTCTAAATTGAACGTTGAACCACGCGCTTAGAATTCGAGATATCAGCTTGAAATTTTCCAATTATGTTTTATTTACAGTACTCTATTGATATTCAGAACACATCATTTTATAGCTCCCTCGAACGGTCTGATTCTGAACATTGCTTATGCTAATGAGCTCAAATTGTAAACAAAGGATCCTCCTATCGCAAAGTAATTACACCAATTCTGAACAAAACGTATGGGAGTAATTACAAAGTAATTGCGAACTACTCATGACAGTCATCTGAAATCCGCTCTAATATGCAAGAAAATTGTAATGCTAATTTCCTTGAACCAGAAAGTTAAATTCGAGGCAAGAGTAGTAGCAAAGTGGCGCCACGAGGACAAATTCATTTTTATATCAAAAAATGACTTTTTCAATTTTATCAAAAATGGTTTGTGCACCAAATCCTGTCAAACCCTTTTAAAAAGTTCCCTTTAAAGATGCGCACACCTTTAAAAAATTTTCCTGTCAAATCCCTCAAAAAAGTCTCCCTAACACATATCTCTGACAGTTGTGTAACAAGGTGACTGAAATACCCTCTCTTTCGAGAAATTTTAAAAAATGAAAAAACGGTTTAAAGAGATAGAATTTCCATATTAATAAACATGTCAGAATTTGCATTTTTTGACCAAGCCCTCGCTGAATATGAGACTACTAGAACCTCAGAAACGTCAGAAGAGAATGATAGCGACGTTTCTTGTGACCACAGTGACCTCGTAACAGAAAACGGGATTACAATTTGTCTGGAATGCGGAGAACAAATACAACGTACAATTATGCATGAAAAGGAATGGCGTTTTTACGGTCATTCAGACAGCAAACGGTCTTCAGATCCAAACCGGGTTCAAATGCGCAAGTCTGAGGATAGGAATATTTACAAGGATGTTGAGAATATGGGTTTCAGTGAAACAATCGTGTCCAAAGCTAACGAGATTTACACTCAGGTAACAAAAGGTCGGATTTACCGCGGAAACATACGTAAGGGGATCGTGTTCGCATGTATTTATCACTCCTATAAGATGACTGGCAAATATCAAACAGCAAAGAACTTGATGGAAATCTTTGGGATGAGCAACAAGAGCGGGTTAAAAGGCTTGAAAATTGTGAATGTCAATTCACCTAAAGATTCTCCAATACACACAACTTCTCTTACCGCCGTACATTACATTAATGACTTGATGGATAAATTCTCAGCTTCTCCAGCACAGAAGCAAGAAGTAATTCGCCTTTACACTTTGGCAAAAAACCGCTCTTCCAAGTTGAACCGTGCCCGTCCTCAATCCGTTGCAGCAGCTCTGATATATTACTGGATATGTAAAAAGAAAATGGATAGTAGAGGGGGAGCTCGAGAGGGAAGCCTCTCGAATATTAGTCTTAAGAAATTTGCCCCAAAGACAGACATTTCCGAGTCGGTCATAAAACAACATGCAAAAGAAGTTGCATTAGTTCTGGATACGTCTGATGTGGTATGAAAGAGATTTACAAATTCATAGTTTCGATTCTGTTAAGAATTGAAAAACGGTTTAAAGACATGGATTTTTCAATTAAATGGAGACACTAAAAGTGAAAGAACTAAAAGTGAAAGAGCTAAGAACCATTGCCAAAGAGCGAGACATTCCAAGATATTATCAAATGCTAAAAACCGAACTTATCGAAGCTTTGAGGAAACCTATTTTAGACAATACACCGCAAGATCCAAAAAACTACTCAGCTTCTAGCAAATCATCAGACGTAACTCGCAAGAATGATTACAAATGTCTACATGGTAAAATTAAATATATCTGTAGAGATTGTCATGGATCACAAATTTGCCCTCACGACCGTCGTAAGTCACGCTGTAAGGAATGTAACGGCGGTAGCTTCTGTGAACATAAACGAGCGAGATATATCTGCAAAGACTGCAACGGGAAAGGAATATGTATTCATGGAATCCAGAAATTCTTTTGTAAATTATGCGGAGGGTCTCAAATATGCGAACACAACAAACAAAAGTCTCTGTGTAAATCATGTCACACAACACTACAACAACCTACCGAAAACCTCTCATGGCCGAGTGCTGACAGAATGTCTGAAGGTGAGCTAGAAATTTAAAAAGCACACACGAACAAACTTTGGTTGAAATTTCATAACACGTTTCATGTTATGAAATCATTACAAACAATTTACACATCAAACCACATAATCTCATAGTCCCAATAGTTCTGACTAGGATTTGTTATTTTAGGTTTCAGCCCGATCGGTTTGACAAAGGCGATTTTACCTTGCCAACCGTAATCTTTGAGTTCGATGCAAAGACGATCGGGAAGCCATGTTTTAAATTCATTACCACCTTTGTCGTTCAAGACAGCAACTAATTGCTCTCCAAATTTCGTCTCAATCTTGTCTGTACTTTCGATGCGGTAAATAATACCCTCAGACACATCTCTCCACTTTGTAATTGTCTGTCGTTGACTCTTACTTTTGTTGAATTGTTCTGCTGTTGGAAACTCCATCTTTTATTATTGAATATTTATCTCCTTAAGCCATTTTTCAAAATTAACATGTCATTGTTTGTAATGATTTCATAACATGAACCGTGTTATGAAGATTAATTTATTAAAAACACAAGTCAGAATTACATTACGAAAATTTACCTTGTGACTCATCTAGTTGGAATTGTTTTCCGGTCATAAGACACTTTATGACGTAATCACATTCCTGAGCGACGTTAGATACAGGCCTCTAAAAAGTAAACATCAAATCCACTTTTCAACTTGCTTGTTGCTATGTCGTAAAAGTATGCAATCTATTGTTCTCCACGTGATTTTGATTGTATGTAAATTAGTGCCCACGTGAAATAGTCAGTTGCATCAGACTGTGCTCTCGTGACTATCGAAATAGAAACCATGCTAATCCACCCGCGACAGCTGTCAACAATATTAGATTAGTTTCATGCTGCGAGGTCATGGGTTTTTCAATAATAGGCTTAGTCACGTCTGGTTTTGATTTTTCAATAGGTCTGTGTATATTAGGTTTCGTCTCAGTAGACGCGTGCGGTAACTTTACCTTTGAAGAGCCTAAGTTATGTTTAATTCCAACATGTTTTGATTCTTCATTTAGCAAGTCATTCACCCCAAAACTCATATCACTTGTAGCTTTCAACAACTTGTTATTATAACCGGTCACGCTTTCAGTGTTGATTATCAAATTAGCCGGCATGAGCCAAATTCCCAGTCCAATAGCCAAATTCAATCGTAACTTCGCATCTTGGACAGCGAGCTGATAGCGTTGCACGCTTTTGGATATATTTTCTTCAATGACGGCACTTTCAAATAAGGTCAAAAACTCCTGCTGTGCTTCAACCGCTGAACCGCTATTGCCTACAATACTAGACCTAACATTTGCTTGAGCGCCTAATACACTGTAAACAAACGCTTCGACTGATCTGTTCAACCGACCTAGACCCGCTCTAGTCAAACCATGACCATTCACAGGGACGAACCAATTGTACTGCCTTCCACCGTGATAATCATTTCTTATAAAAGACACTAATTTACCATTATTGTAAGTTCCACCCTCATCAGAGAAAAGATTCAATTTATCAGGCCATTTATCAGCTTCTTTGTCATAACCTCTTATAACATGTACATTTTGATAACCCGACCCGCGCCCGCTACCAGGATAGTAAACAAAAATATCCCCAAGTCCAAAATTTCTCCCTCCTTTACATCTAAAATCATGGTTTGTTAAGCCAAATTCATGACATAATCTTTTAAAAACAACTTTGTTATATTGATTGTCTGTTTGACTAAAAATTGAGTCATCAGGTAGAGGACATCCCAATTCCTTTAGAATCCTCCTCACAGTGAAATAGACATGGAAATTAAAAAAACTTCGCACAACAGGGGGATATTTCTCAGCCTCATGTAGGCTCACCCCACAGCCGCTAGTTGCACACCAAACAGCAAAGTTGAGTTGTTGTGGCCAATAACTAAAATTAGGGCCATTTAGCCACCGTCTCGACTGTTTTGCAGACTTGAAAGTTATGGTAGTCTCCTTGAAAATGTCTATCATCTTGACACTGAAAGCGCGCTTAGGCGATACATAAATATCCAGATCTGTTAACAAGGACGTGATATCTGAAGCGGTGGTATCAAAATCTATCGCTGGAATAGGGTATTTTTTAGTTGTTAATTTCAAACTGTCAGGGAATGATAATTGTGAAGCCGCTAAACCCAAATCATTGAATAAATCTTTACGGTCATCCACCGGAATATCTATAAACTTTGTGACGGCAGCAGCGTTTGGATCTTTTGCCCAAATTCCATACCAGTGATGATTCATATTATACCACCCGATATATCTCGAGTCAAATAAGCCCTCCGCATACCAGTCTTTATCTTCATGGAATTTTGATAAATCCGCATTTGGGTATACCTTTTTAAATTCATCGAGTAACGACATCTTATTTTGTAAGTAAAATAAGATGTTTTTAAATCACCGTCGATCCTTGAAGCAACCAATCTCATAAATCCACCCTACCGGTGTCCTCTCAAATGATAGTTTTACCGTGCGGGAGCGGTGAGTTCCTTTAAAAGTTCCGCACGAACCTCTGTTCGTATCTGAGTCAAATCTTCTTTTTTTCCCTCCTCCAGCCGAGACTTTTGACGAATATCAACCTTTAGTTTTTCAAACTTTTCCTTTTCTGCTAGGATTAGAGAGAATTCCTGATCAGAAATTGTGTTATCCCGAAGAGCCTTTGAGACGAGATCCTGTATGGTGTTCACCTTTGCTCTTGCTAATTGTGATGTTTTTTCATGCTTAGATATCTTTCGTGATAATTTAACTCCAACAGTGGTAGAAACAATACCGAACAGAGCACCAACTCCGCCAATAGGAGCACCTACTGCGGCTCCAAAACCTGTCAAACTTAGGGCTAATCCACTACCGGATAATATGACAGAGATTCCACCTGTTGACCATACGATCAGCTTCCTCAATCTTGCGTATTTCTTACGTACACGTTCATAATGTGTAACCTCTCTTTCAAGGCCTTGTAGAACCTCACACGACTTTTGAAGTCTGAAATTTTCCCCATTTTGAGGCACTTGTGGATAAATACTATTGTAGTCTTCCATGATTTTTTATTCTAGTGTGAAATCTTTAAATGAATTCGAATAGGTTCGTTATTAAAGTTGGGCTTTCTTCCCTTTTCATCTAAAAGCAACAAAGTAAAGTAGTTGACTGGATTAATGGTTTGCTGGACTTTTATGCAAGGATGACTTTGAGATGGCACAACAGCCAACAAAGGTGAGGGGGTAACTTCTACATTTTCATCACCAGGAATCCTGTTAGAATATGAAGACTTTGGATCTATGAGATCACAAAACAAACTCAAAGGCTTGTCAGGTATCCATGTTATTGGATAATATCGATTGGGTAATATCTTTTCAGGTACACCGAGCTTTTTTGAGAGTTTTTCAGAAAGCCTAAGATTAATGATCTTATTGGAATATAGATAATATCCTTTTTGTGCCATTAGAATTGTAAGCTTGGAGCTTTCTTCATCTTTGAGGAAGATTTGTTGAAGTGTTTTCAATGTGTAATTTCCTGAAGGAATAGTAAAAAATACCTTTTCCGACACATTTTCTTGAGATGAAAACTTGTAAACCTTTTGTGGGTCCTTGAACTTTATCCACGGTTTAGGAATGTGACAATCTAAAAGTTGTATCTCTTTTATTCGCTCCAACGGCGGCTCCAGATAAACTCTTGTTTCCGGAGTTAGCATCGTGATAGATAGAAACGTTGACATTTTTTTTACTTAGCGTCTCTTCTTTTTAAATTGTTCAACAAGGTAGAGAACCACAGCCACTATCAGCAGCCAAGCATTTTTGCCTAAAAATCCAATAACCTCCCCTGCTGTTTTGAAGATAAAACTAGCAATAGCACCTACCATTCCAGGTAATATCTCTCCAATTCTCTTTCCAATTGCTTTCAAGCCGTTGCCAACGCCCTTTGCAACACTGGTCAAACCCTTTTTTAGATTTGAGACAATCACACCAATAACAACACCTACTGCTGAAACGACAGCAAAAACTGTAAAGCCGTACTTTTAAATACGACCTTGACTCTATCTCTAAGAGACATTCCCTCTTCTATTTCTTCATTTTCTCTTTCCAATCGCTCAATCTCCTCATTTCGTTCTTCAATCTGGTGATCTATAGTACCCCTCTGATTTTCAGGAACTGTTTCACGTCTAGTTTCCAAATCTTTTATTTCCCTTTGATGCTCTGAAATAGCCCCTTCATTAGCTATAACAGCATCTACCTTAAGAGGACCTAGACTCTTAGTTACCGTTGGCGGTAATTTAGCATTAAGTTTATCACCTTCGAACAAGGGCCAGCTCTTAGCATTACTTCTACCGAGTTTGACAACCACCTGATCAAATTCATCTATATCAGCTGTGAAGGTATAATCTTTAGGGTTGCCTACGTTACGAAATTTTTCGCTAATTCTTTTCCACGCCTCTCCAACTCTTTCTTCTCTCGCTTTAAGTCTTTCCTCTCCAGGAATGAGAGGAGTATGTTCGTCCACACCGTGTATGAATGAAGTTTCATCTGTGGTGTGATGATCGTGAGTTGAAGTTGAAGTGGAGGGCATAGGAATCCATTCCCCGTCATCTGGATCACCTGGATAGACTGGGTCAAAAGGATTTTCTTTATCCGGTATTTCTGGGTCAATGTCCATGATTCTTTATTTTTTAGAATAAAGAATCTTTAAATTAGTACCTCTAAAAGAATTTACTAGCCATATAACCCATTGCCAACATACCACCACCTACATATGCCATCTCCCCCATCTTTTGGTTGCTACTAGGTCTATAATAATCAGAGAATTTTGGTTCATCTAGTTGGAAATCATGATGTGTTTGACTATACAATTTCAAAGCTTCATCGGTGTTCGACAAATCCTGTGAAGCCCGGTGTTCAGCATCCTGCTGTTGCGAGTACCAATCAATGAGTTTCTGCCTCTTTTCCTGGTATGAGGCATAATCTTTTTGATATTTTTCTATTGCTTTGTCGTGTCTTACTCTCTCAGCATCTGTATTACCTCCAGAAAGATATTTTGCGAGATATGAGCCACCAACGAACGTTGTCGCATTCAATATAGCTCCACCAATCATCATTGCTATTGTTGCCATTTATTAATCGATATATAAAATCTTTAAAGTGGTTTTGGTAAAATCTTTTGTGTTTCCAGATAATCTTTCAAATACATACTACCGGACAGGACAGCGACCCATTTAGCATAGTTTGTAACACTAGATGAAGGGTCGTTTATAAATGATTCTTTCATAGCCTTTTTACCAAGGTATCCGACTCCAGCGGCTAATCCGATAATGACGGCTGAATCGGTAACCGTTTTCACAAGTTTGTTTTCAGTTGACATGATTTTATTTATACGCAAATAAAATCTTTAAATTACTTACAACATGCCAATTCTCGGTTCGCGAGGCAAGCCCCTCGAGCTCCCCGTTGGGATAGGAATTTTCGAAGGTTGATGTTCTTTAAAAGATTCTTTAAAAGATTCTGGTACATGAGTCGGAACTTTCGATAAATCAACTACTCTGTTTTTGTAGTACCGCATAAACATATCAAATGCCGTAAACCCTATGCCAACTATAGACAGTACAGTTGTAAAAGATAGCTCTGGAATCCAAGCTTGTGATCCAGATTCTTCCGCCGAAGCTCCTTCTGGATTCGGATTCGTCTCCGCTTCACGCTTCATTTCCCTAGCAAGTGCTTCTTTCGCCTTCTTATTATATTCTGCGAGTTTCCTACCAGCGGAAACCTTTTTAGGGTCTTTCTCTTTAGTGACACTCTTCTTTTGAGGAAGAGGATCCTTTGTAATTTGTTCAACAACTTCTTCAGACATGATTCTTTATTTTCAATAATAAAATATCTTTAAATCATATCATGCTTCGAGAGGCAAGCCCCTCGAGCTCCCCTTGTAATTTGCTTAGTAATTTGCTTAGGTGTGCTCAAGAGTGTGCTCAGTAGTTTGCTCAGTTATGCTAGGAAGTTCTTGAATTTTGTTGGAAGTCTCCTGTGAAGGTGTTAGTTTAACATGCTTAGCAACCTGAAAGAGACCGCTAGCAAGTGCTACCAATCTTCCACCCTTCAATACCAAGAGACCTGCAAAGTTTGAAAGTTCACGTTTTACCAACTCATCGTTCTGCAAGTCTTTGCAAAGCGCTTCAGCGTCATCTACAGGAACCACGTAGGAGATGATGTGAGACACTGCTTGAAGTGCAGATTCTACTAATCCACCTGTTACCTGCTTGCCTAAGACTGTCTGATAACGATTATAATATTTTTCAACGTCTTTTGATGAGAGTTTCTTGATATCACCAAGATTCATCTCAACACCTAGAAATTCCTTTGTAGTCCCAAGAGACGCGAGAATAGCCAGTGATTCTCGTTTGACTTCAATATCATTTTCTTTTGGTTCAGCGACCTCTTTTTCTTCGATATAATCTTCAATGCTTGCCATATCTTATTTTATAATAAAACATAGATGTTTTTAAATCACTGCGTAGTAGGAATCTCTAAATAACTTTGGAATGGATATCGTAAACAGAAACAGAGTCTGGAATATTTTTCAGTTTTAAGCAGTTCCGCAAACTTTTTACGAGTCTCAACGTCTAAATCTCCTCCGTAATCTTCAAACAGAGTTTTTGTGCCGACTTGAGACGGATTATGGAATGTAACCACGCAGGCGACGTTGTCACGAAAGGGCTTTGCTATGGATGTTAATTGTTGCGTCAATACCCACACTGATAATCCATCGTGTCTCCCTGAGAAGGCAAGGTCTATAAACTTGTTCGAGCGTTGCTTAAGATCTTTCGATACAGCACAGTCATCCAAAATAAGTAACGTATTTGTACCAGAAAAAAGTTGTGAGCAATCCTTCAATAACTCGTTAATCTCATCAATGTTACTGGCATCTGGTGATAATACCAAGAAACGTTTATCTCCGTGAGCAAATCTATGATAGGTCTTATTTTTAGCATAAGTCGGACATATGAGAACAATGTATTCAAAAACATTTCGGAACGGTCCTCGGAGCTGTTCCGTGAGGTACTTTGTTTTACCACAATTTGTCGGTCCAGTTATAATACAGTGAAAAGGAACTTTATCTCGTAATTCTTCCATAATTTTGTATTATAACAGTTGTTCTTTTTAATACACGATTGAATGCAAGTTGGAATTCATGACCGTCATCAACGCGTCGGCCACCACAAACATATAGCAGGTAATGGTACCAGACCCTGAAGCTTTTCGTTTCATCTCTAGATGAACTCCATCTCTTGTATTACTGATGTGTAAGCCATTACCATGTATAGAGTCATCATGATATGTTCGTAGGTCTATCCATATTGCAAATTTATCATTATAAAAATCCTTGATTGATATATTATCACTCGATCCAAACCGTTTGACAGCTGCATCATAAAAATCTGAGGCTTCCATACCTTTGCTATATAACCGGTTTGGTACGCCATCGATGTTAATTTTAACACTTGTGATACTTGGATTCACAAAACTTTCACTATCACGTGCCCCATCTGCATGTGGTGTTGTAAACAGCATTAGGATGCCAGTCATACTTCTACGAGGGATGTTAATATTTTCATTTAATATGCTATCCGTCCCTTTGGTAATTGTGAAAGTCTTATGAAGGTGAATATTTTCATAATAGAATCCCTTCCCAATTTGATAAGCGCTCTTTGCCTCTTTTGCTAGGAAGTCACTTGAAATGCTTTGGTATTCTAGCTCAAGATTGGAAATAGCATATGTAAATGGTTTTGTTTTATCTGAAGTGATTGTAAGATCTTTTGATTCTGGAAGAGTAACCTCAAACATAAACCCTTGAGCAAGTGCCATTGGATAAAATACTCCATGATTGTCTATAATTGGATGCTCAAGAGGGAGTCTATATTTTGTGTTATATACAGCTGATAATGCTACTTCTGCTGCATCTGTATCTGCTTTATTATTTGCACCAGCCCTCAGTTTACGCATGTTGAGACTGGAAATTCCTTCTTTGAGCCTAGTTTCTCGTTCCTTTTTAGAAAGATGAAGATCACTATATAGCTTATATAAATCATACCTATTAGTATCCTGCACTGTTTCCCCACCAAAATGTATCTTATATCTTGATTTCAAGCATGCTGCCAAATTGTTAACAAATCTATTATCCACATGCTTATCCGTACCAGTTAGAGCAATGTTAAAGGTCAGCGCTAGGGTATTTGGAACAATAACCAAATTATCAGCCAGTTTCGGAATATTAATATAGAGTCTCTCTCCGGGACTAGCTGAAGAGGGATTTAATGTAATTCGATTCAGTGACGATTCAGCCTTCAAGCCGAAAGGCTCTCGTAGGACCCTGTTTGGATTAATGTTTTCTGATATAGCTTGTGTCATCTTTTATTTAAAAAATAGATGGATTATTCTTTAAATGAGTAACGAAAGAATGTTATCGAAAATATACTATTCCACAGAAGGTTACTGGAAAGGTTATTCAGCTATTCCAAAATTAGCTAATGTAGCTAAAGTTAGTGAAGCTGAGGCTAAACGGTGGCTTGAGAAACAAGCATTGTGGCAAATTTATTTACCAGCTCCAAAGTATGTTCCCAGACCACATTGGACTGTTGATAAACCAAATCAGATTCATCAAGCAGACTTGCTATTTCTACCTCATGATAAAGTTGGTAGGAAAACGTATAAGTACGCGTTGGTGGTGATTGATATCGCCTCGAGATACAAGGATGCCGAAGCATTAACTTCAAAAGAAAGTGGTGAAGTAGCAAAAGCATTAAGTAAGATTTATTCTCGAAAATTAAGGTGGCCAAAGACATTAATTGTTGACCCTGGTAAAGAATTCATGGGAGATGTGACGACTATAATGAAAAGATATAAAGTTACTATCCAACGCAGCGAGACAGGAAATCATAGAGCTCAGGCATTTGTAGAGCGGGCGAATCGGACTTTGGGTGAGAAATTATTTAGTCATCAATATGCACAGGAAATGATTAGTGATGATAGGTCTAGAGTGTGGGTGAAACGATTGCCTGCTGTCTTGAAAACTCTGAATAGCCAGCCGATTAGAATCACTGGCAAAGAGCCTGAGAAAGCTGTGAAAATGAGAGAGGTTGATATTAAGGGTGTAGAATACAATCGTCCTGTCGGAGTAAATGAAGTGAGATTACCTCCTGGTGTTAAAATTAGATATTTATATGCTCCTGGTGAGGGTGAGGGCGGAGAGAATCGTCGAGCAACGGATCCTATCTGGAGTCTGGAGGTTTACAATTTATCACGTAGCGTTGTATCACCAAATCAGCCTGTGTTGTATTATCTAGAAGATGGACCAAGGCGCGGATTTACTAGGGAAGAGCTTCAGGTTGTGCCTCCAGACACTGAGCTGCCTCCTAATTCTGTGTTGGAACGATAATGTCCGTGGGCGTATGTATGTATACCATCTTTACAAATGATTCTCTTGTCATCAAATGGGGATAAGGCGACCTTGTTAACAGTCTCAGTGAAAATTTCATGTTTGTGGCTGCGAATTACATTCATCTTTCTCATCTTATTTCGTTTATTGAATAGACAATCCTTGTAATCATAAAAACTGATGCTTTTCTTCACGACTGCTTGCTTAACACCCTTACATTTCTTTGCTTCCCACCCCTCATCCATCTTATACGAGTATAATTTAGCTCGTAGACCAACAAACTCAGATATCTGTTTACCTCCAGCCTCGTCTTTGAACATACCGATCACCTTCTTGTTGACTCCAGACTTAATACCTGATGGATGATCTTTGGGGTAATTACTCGTATCAAACATAGACTTCACATCTGAGCTGATATCCTTGTAGAAATCATCTGTTTCTATCTCGTAGGCGAGACTGTCTGTATCGGTAAACAACAGCTTGGCTTTTTTACCATATTTTGGCTTGATGTAATTGTAATGAAACTCATACATCAATGTTTTACTTAGGTCCAGAATGGACATGCCTAAGTAAACTGGCTTATCGAAAACCAACTTTGTTTTCTTCATGTGAATAGCAACAAGGTTCTCGCAAAAAATTGTGCGGTGTTGATAGTTCGGTTTCGAAATGAACTTCTTCGCGTCTTTTTCATTCGTAACCAATCGAATGTCTGCCCTGTTTCTAATGTTTTCCATTGTTTTACCAAAGACAGAGTTATTCATCAACTTGAAAAAATCTTTCTCAAAGTCGTTGGATGCTTTTGCCCTAAGGTTGGTATTCAAATCGATGTATGGTTTCAGCCATGCAGACTCTTCGAATGTGATACCTCTATGAATATTTATGACTTTGAGTCCGAGCTTTTCATAATGTTTCAACGCCTCGTGGTGAACTACATACTTTACCTTGTCGTTGAGGTTTGGGATCAATTTCTCAACCTTGTCAACCACAAGTCTTTCTGGAGCTAGTGGATAGTCGTTGTGCAAGTCATGAAGGCGTTGAGGATACTCCAAGTCAACCTCAAGTATACATGGGAGATTTTTCCAGCCCTTGAGTTCTTGGTCAGTCAACCATCTAAAACCGTGAGTAGGGAGTGGTTTACTCATTGCCCAGCCGTACAGGTTGTTTGCATCTAGATAAGTGATATACTTATTTGGTAGATTTGGATCATAATGTCTCATGTATGGGTTGTTGGCTTTTCCATATCTAGTAGAGATCATAGATACACCACCTCGAATGCCTTTCTCAACCATGAGCAGCATGTCAGGATCTGTCAAAAGTTCCAACTCCACTTTCGTTAACTTTAACGCTGCATCCCAGGCTAATCCAGGTGCTGTATAATACCACGCTGGGTCTAATCCATAGTTTTCTTGACACACGTTTCGAAAGTTTTCAAAGACATCAGCTAACAGGAGAACGTCTGAATCTAAATAGAGGTCGTGGTATTCCCTTATTGTTTTCATCTCAAAGGTTTCCCACACCTTTTGAGCGTGTTGATAGTCCTCCTCTGATATGTCGGTGTCATTGAGTCTAGAGAAGAATGCCTCCTTTGGTGGAAGCTGAGTTGCGTTGAGTTTCTCGAAGCTATCGAACCAATCGTATGGGAAAACACCCTTTCTTAACAATAGTTGTAATTGTTCTCCTTCATAACTTTCAGTGAGATTTTTGAAAGAATATTGTGGTAGATTACTGACTAAACTGTTAAGACTTGTTGCCATAAATTTAAAGATGTCGATGAATCTGATGTCCCGCTTAATGTCAATATGTTTTCCCTCTTTGTTCGTAAAGGTGTCTACAACAATCTGCTTTGTGAAACTGATATACTTTTCCTCATTATTAGGTATACAGTTTATTTTACCTTTTGATGTACCAAGGTTCTTTATAAATAGGTGTGAATCATATCCAGATAGGTTGTGAAATAAGACTGGGAAGAACTTTGGAATTTTGAATTGAAGGTTGCATTCGTTATGAGCTGCGCCTCTAAACTTTCCTGAGAGGTGGCAGTGGTCCAATACCTTATCTTCTCTTAATTCACCCTCACAGATGTGACAGTGAGTGGCATTCTTATAAGCGATTCTATCATTCTTACTCATCTTCACCTTCTTTGAGAACTTGAATTTGTTGTAAATATCCTTAATATCCGACTCTAAATTTTCTATAAAAATCTGTGGGATATCTTCGTCTGGAGATTCAGCTGTGTATCGAACAAGCGTAGGTGGAAATATGTTGTCGTCAAAACACTTGATGAGATAGCAGAAGCCTGATGGTTTGTGCTTCTGATATTGCTTAGTAAAGCTTTTACTTTCATCTGGTGAACATGTGTCAATGTTCTCTGTGAAGCTCTCAAAGTCAGCATAAACAACAAATGGAACTCGCATTTTTCTGTTAACGTTCTTAAAAGCTAAATAACGAGGGTTACCATCTTTGTCAACCGGCATATCAATCTTGACTTCTTCGTTTGTGGCGCAGTATTCAATATGTTTTTCTAGTGATTGTTTGCATCGAAATGAGTTTAGGCATCTATAGCATAAAAATCGAGTATGATGAAATTTATCAATTTGAGTAGATACTAATCTCATCATATTCTTTATCCAGCAGTAGTGATTTGTTTCATCGTTTGAGATGAGAAGTAAGTTGATAACATTAGTTTGGTAAGCTGATAAATACTTCTTGCTGATTCTCAAAGGGTAAACAACCTCTTCAAATCCGAAGATGTTAATCGCATATGGGTTTTGCTTTTCGAACTTATCGATTTGTCTTAGGGAGACTGGAAACTCTATGCCTGACCAGTCGAACTTCTTAGAGTTCTCTCTCATTTGTTTATTAAGTCTTTCAGGATGAACATCTTGTGAATATACAGCAGACGTTACTGCCCATTTGAAACACTCGTGATCGTTCTCGTTCTTAACATTGATGATTGCTTCCTTGGAAGCTAAGGTTTTTGGGAGTTGAATGTAGGAGCTTCCAGAAAGCGGCTCAAATGGATCAATGCTGATATCAAAGTGTTCGACTTGGTTGAATTGCCAACCAGAGCCTTGGTTCTGAAATTGCCCAATCAATTCAAGTAGGCGATTTGTCATAACATTGAAAATGTCGGAGAAATCGGTCGATTCAGTTACTATTTCAACGTCGGAATGAAAGTACCCTGAATTTTCATCTATCTGACCAGTAGCTGGATTCTTTTTTATGAACTTGCAGGTAAAGATGAACTTTACTTTGATAGGTTTCTTTTGTTGGTTAATAAGAGTCAGAACTTTTGGTTTGGAATTATTGAGAAATGTTTTGGTATCATACCCACTCTGCCCGTCTATCCTATGTGTTTTGAGATACCCCTTCAGCGCTGTTTGCTGTTCTTTTGGAGTAAAGTGATCATGCCTATTAAAAATACGGTTTACTTTTTCCTTCAGGTCGTTAACTCGTTTGCTTGCGTCGTTCTTAATTGGATCTGGGACATGAGATAATATCCAGTCTTTGAACTTGTTAATCTCTTTCTTTACTGTTTCAACAGCCCTCGAAGTCAGGCTTTTCAATGACCTTGGTGCTGGAATGGGTCTTTGCACTGGTATATTAGTCCTTGGCGTTGGAATGGGTCTTTGCACTGGTATATTAGTCCTTGGTGTTGGAATGGGTTGGGTGGGTATATTAGTTCTCGGTGTTGGAATGGGTCTTTGCACTGGTATATTAGTCCTTGGTGTTGGAATGGGTTGGGTGGGTATATTAGTTCTCGGTGTTGGAATGGGTCTTTGCACTGGTATATTACCCAAAGCTTCGATGAGTTCAGCTTTACGTAATTTGTAGTAGCCTTTAATATGTCGCTCTTTGGCGAGGGCTCTCAGCTCATTCACTGTTTGATTGTTCATTTTTATACCCAAAGCTTCGGTGAGTTCGGCTTTTAGCATTCGAGAATAGCCTTTAATATGTCGCTCTTTGGCGAGGGCTCTCAGCTCATTCACTGTTTGATTGTTCATTTTTATTATAAATTCTATCTCTTTAAACCGTTTTTTCATTTTTTAAAATTTCTCGAAAGAGAGGGTATTTCAGTCACCTTGTTACACAACTGTCAGAGATATGTGTTAGGGAGACTTTTTTGAGGGATTTGACAGGAAAATTTTTTAAAGGTGTGCGCATCTTTAAAGGGAACTTTTTAAAAGGGTTTGACAGGATTTGGTGCACAAACCATTTTTGATAAAATTGAAAAAGTCATTTTTTGATATAAAAATGAATTTGTCCTCGTGGCGCCACTTTGCTACTACTGCAAGGAAGCCAAAGGATAGCTCAAAATCATTTGGTTGATTTGGCAATCAATTTCGATCCACTGATTAAGTGTCCGAATCCAATCGTTTTGGCTTCGATTTTGCAGACTGACTGCTTAAAATCTCCAATCGCCCATCGCAACATTGAATTTTGAGGTCGCGGAATGCATACGGTTGTAACATCCAACCCATGTAATTTTGGATTTCTTTTCAGGGCCGTAGCACTCTTAGGTCCCCCTCCCTCCCAGTTTTTCCCAAACAATCGATCCTTAAAGCTCCCGGATTTTGCACCCTGTATATCAAAGTTCCCCCAAACGTTCTGTAATTGTAATTTCACATCCTGGGCATTAAATTTTCCGCGCGCTTCGTTAAACTTTCCCTTACAACTATAATGATTTTTTTTCTATGTCGTGCCCCTCAGTTTTTGGAGGTTTCCTACGGCCCTGCATTTGATCTTTCCAGAGCTTCCTAACCATTCCACTCTAGTATCAATGCACATACCAACAACTCCATTATCCTTTGGCCAACACTAGAACGACGACCTGTCACGTGCCCGGCGATTTTGCCCCGTTGTTTGTGATGTCTGCCACCCAGAGTATCTGCCATTACAAACACATTTATGCCTGTTGGATTAACGATGTGGTTTAGTGCATTCTGGTTGGCTGTATTTTTTGTAGCACGCTCTAATTACCCCCCCCCCCCCCCCCCCCCCCCCTGAGGGGGGACTCCCATATTTTGGGGGCAGGGGTGCTCGTCGTACTTTAGGGTTTAAAATCAGGCCTGTGGTGCCTTTTAAGGATAAAAATCGAAAACTTTTTTTTCAATGGCTTTCGAGTGGCAATAATGCAGAATATCCCATGCGACACTTTAGGTGATGCTAAGGAAGTACAAGTGAAAAGTGGGATTCGATCAGCAGTATGCAGTATATGCTACGGCCTGAAAGCTCACACGGACTTCGAAAACGGCTGCATAAGGTATAAGATTATTATGATGATTTCGCCGTAGATTTCACATGATAGAACTTCGCCGTAGATTGTATTGCACAGATGATAGAACTCCATATGTATTATAACTAAGACACAATAATGTAAAACAAATTTCAATTATTTTTAAGCACAAGAGTGACAAAATTCAAACAAATACCGCAAGACCGCAAGCACTGACCCGGGAGAATTATCAGTAAATAAAGTTGATTTTATTGCCTCCTGAGTTGCGTTGTGGAGAGAATAGAGCTCTCCTAGCTGTTTCTGGTCTTCCACAGATCATTCTCCCCAAGACACAACTCAGACATTGAGAACGTATTGAGAGGTAATAAGTCAACTTTATTTACTGATAACTCGCCTGGGCTTACCTGTGCAAATACATACAGATAGGGATGCTGTATTTTCCTGTGTCAAAAGCCCTATATTTTGGTGTCTCTTGGTTTTTCGAGCGACAGGTTTGACGTCCCTGTGTGACTAAAACTTCAACCATAAATCTTCAACCGTATATGACCCAGGAAATAGCATAAATGTTAATATTAATACAGTGGATAAACTATAGTTAATATGTGGATAAACTATGAAGCAAAAAGACTAACCCAGATCCGTTGTGGTGATTTAGAATCCATGGTTTCTCAGAGCATGCTGCATGATGTTAAAAATATCATGCTCTTCAGGTCTCATCACATGTGTAGCGCATTATTTTGATATTTAGCATCTATTGTGCATAAACTAATTTTGTACTTACCAAACGAAGCTTCTAGTGCCTTTTTAGTACTTTAAAGTTCAGAATTGCAATCAGGAGCAACCTAAACATTTTTCTTCAAAATATGCTTTGTTTGTTATCTTCAAGTTACGCAAACCTCGGTAAATGCGATTGGTTTCCGAAAGGGGGTATTCCCCTGACGAGCCGATTGTCCATTTCCGAGAATCATGTAGCACGCTGGTACTGATATACTGAAATATGGATTGGACTTAGGGCGGACTGGACTCCGAACTGGATTTGGATTGGAAGTATCGTCTTCAAGTAATGTATGATGCGTTTTCGTTGTTGGGATTTGACGCTCGCTCTTCTCAGATGAAATACTGAGCGCGAGCGCGCAACTTTGATTAATTCTGACGTCATAATGAGAAATTTGATTCTCGCGCTTGACACAGAAGCCGATGAAGATGAAACCACGAATTCGCATCGAAAGCTATTAAGGTAAGCTAGTCACTGGTTATATTCTTTGTTCTAAAACTCATGAATAGTCAATCAGGCAAACACAATGGAAATCAGGACCATGAAGGCCGTTTGTATACCCCGATAGAAATTAGCATTTTGGGGAGTTGATTGATTGGTTGCCATATCATAATGGTGCTCAATCAGCCAGAAACGATATAGAACTGCTGCGCACTGAACTGAATCTGATATAGAACTCCGGTGACGTCAGAGTTCTATATCAGATCCAGTTCAGTGAGCACAGTCTCTATCAAAATTGGCTCACTGAGCATCAGTAATGATAGGACAACTCACCAGAACAGCATGTTTCCCCGATAATATTCATGGAGACCCTATCTCTTACAAACGCTCTGTGGTCATGATTTCCACCTTTTCCCGTAACCTACGAAAAAAAGAACGCATGTTAGAAATGAATACGTGCATTTTGTAAAACGATAGTTCATTTATCACATTTATTAATTTTCGGTGGCCATGATTTAAACATCCCACAACGACTCGGGCAGTGCCGACCACCCTTCTGTGAACATTTCGTGAAACGAGCCAAAACGGACATCTTTGACAATTATTTGGCAATACTTGAGTTGAATTGGGCTCAAAATCATGCACAGATAAACGAATTTAACTCACCCGTCCAAGTTACTCTACTTGGCGAGTCCGTACGAACCGCACTGCTTTGTTAACCGAGAATGAATGGGCAAATTGCATATGATGCATTACGCGCATGACAAAGAAAATTTCGTCAAAGAAATTTGAATCATAAAAAGAATAAAAAACAATAGGAAACACTGCCCCAAAAACTAATGACATAGCACTTTCTTTACAAAAGCCAATCAGAAAGCCCTAGCATTATTATAGGTATCGCTATTATCGCTAATACATTCATTTCTTTTCAATGACATTTGAACGGCATTTCTTTGCTCATCATAATTATAGGTAAAAAAGTGACAGCTATTCCAAAGGGAGTTCTTCTCTTTTGAAAGTCATGTAATTATGAACAGACCTTTTGTCCCAACACAGAAGATATGTCAATTATTCGGAACGCCTCTCTAAATACACTATTCGTAATGAAAAGCTCTCGTTGTCGATCTTTTGTTTGCCATTTCAAAATAGCTAAACAATGCAACTTGAAGCCAGTCTATATCAGATTTCTTATTCTCGATTTCAATGAAGTAGTTCTCACAAATTTATTTCCTTTTTTTTTAACTAGCTTGGAATTATGAATTATTACTGGCAACCGTTTTAGAAGTAGTTTACAAAACTCGCTGTCGTGTTTTATCAGCAGATAGAATCACTCGGCTTCGCCTCGTGTTTCTATCTGCTGATAAAACACTCCAACTCGTTTTGTAAACATTACTTATAATCTGTTGCATTGTTGCTACTGCTTTTTCATGGTATCTCTGAGATTACCACTGTATGCATTGCTACGCGACCTGATGGGCGATTTTTAGCCGTCAATCAAACAAATACGCTGGATTCGGCCACCTCAGTTGGTCAAAATTAATTGCCATATCAACCTTGTATAATGGTTTCAAGCTATCTTTTGTCTTCCTTGCCTCGACTGTTTAACTTTCTGATTCAAGAAAATTACAATTTTCTTGTGTAAAATCGCCAATCGCAACAAAAATTAACATTACAATTTTCTTGTGTAGAATCGCCAATCGCAACAGTGAATTGAGGTCGCATAGCAATGCATACGGTGGTAAACATAGAAAAGAGGAATATCTTCCTAGATTAATTTCTACCCAAGAAAAAACAAAACCCTGCCTGGGTTACATTCAATGTCTGTATCAATAATTTGCATTCTGGTAGTTGTGGGACACGTCTTGGGAATTCTGAATAAAGAAGAGGGCGCGCGCTTATAGATGGAATCGTCCATTGCCCCTAAAAACGTGGCGTATGTGGCTTTCGGTATACAACCGTGGACCGTCCTGGGGCCGGTTCCTAGAAGACCAGTTAAGAGTTATCAGTAGATAAACGCTTATCCAACGGATAAATCCTATACAACAGATAACTTTTATCCGTGGATAACTTTTTCCAACCTTTAAAAATAAAAAATAAAAATAAATAAATATATGTTTATTATACTTTTTGCAGCTTAGAGCTGAATTACAAGTATGGTCAGTAGTTATAATATTACAAACTAAATACATGCATTCTGGAACCGGCCCCAGAAGTATATTTCTATTGGGGTTAGGTACGAGTAATAAAAAAAACGCTGACAAGGACTTTCGCAATGCTAATTTTAATGTCTTTGTTTCGGCTATGTACAAATACACTACAACACACAGGTATATCTTCAAATATTTACATACCATTTTCGATTTATAAAACAATTTCAGAAAAATAGACAGTGGTCACCTGAGAAAGTTACGGACACCACAAAAAACAGACTACAATTCTAAATATACAAATTAGGCTATCAACATCGTTCTGATTGGCTTAATTAGTTGATGACGTCACTTCCTGTCATGCGCACCAGGTCATGGAGGGCTCAATGCCTTTCAGTGCTAGGAAATTATCCAGTTTATGATCGAAGTCGATTGGCCGTTTTTCGGGTTCGCGGTATACGAGCGTCATTTCTTTACCGAGGTATTTGAGCAGTTCGCACTCATCCTCGTATCGCTGTAGTTTTTGCTTGTATTTTTTCCGCACGTATTCGCTGCTTTTCGGGTTATAGGCTGTAAGGAAAAATACAAAATAGGTCAAGTATGTACCTGAAGAAAGCTTGGGAACGGGCGTAAATAAGAACCTCGTCGTCGAAGCCTGCGTAGCGTTTCCGTTGAGGTTTTTTTATTAGAGATTTTCGATGGTTTTAGCCGCACGAAACCCTTGAAACCCTTGCTACGCAGGCTATCCTCGTCGTTGTCAGCTTAAATGGCCTTTATATTACGATTATCATCATTTTGGGGACATGACTATTTTGCGCTTATCTTCGTGCTATTAAAACTATCAATAGAACAAAGCAATGTGTATAAATGAACACAAAAAAGCAGCCCCTGGCCCCCACCACTGTTTCAGATCGCTTGATACAGGTGTACTTCTTCAACCTAGAAGACATATGGGACACTTGCACATGTCAAATAACCATGTCACCAGACTGACGATAATCGTCAATTCGAAGACGATTTGTAACATTTAGTGATATTGATAATTAACAATTAGACCTCAGCCCGAAAGGGCTATTGACCGGTGGCCCTTGAGGGCGAGAGGTCTAATTGTTTTAGTATCACCCAACTAGTTGGAGAAAAAAAGTGAAAAAATGTGTTCACAAATCACCAGAAACCTCGACAAAACGAGAAGCGGCCGCCATTGTTTTCATGTTCAAAATCGGCGCTTTCGCTACTAGAGGTCTACTGATAATAGTCCCCTAGTAGCGTAGCCAATCAGAATGCAGCATTGACAAAAGTCCACTAGTTGGGTGATACTAATCTCCAATAGACCTCCTCGGCTTGGGCGTAATGTTTTGCCCATTTCAGATCACGTGGCATTCCCATGAGTATTCTCTCTTTGTTTGGAATGCTTCCATATTTTTAATATCCTTCGGTTCGTAGCAGAAAAAGAAAGAGAGAATACTCATGGGAATGCCACGTGATCTGAAATGGGAAAACATTACGCCCATAAGCCGAGGAGGTCTATTGGGGTTGGAGATCATGGGCAAGGTTATCAGCAGCACTGATTGGCTAACATGGTTACAGCAGTTAATACATTTTTAACGATATATACCTTTGAGATGATAAGCCACATAGAGCAATGCAGACCTCTTGGCGTCCAGATACGGATACTTGGGTTTAAAACACCCGGTCGCGGTCAAAGCTTTCGTGATCGCCAATGACACGGCCTGCTCCATGTATCCCAACATAGGAAGTGACGTCACGTTCAGAGGGTCCTTTTTAGGAGGTAGTTTGTGAGGAAGCTTGAGGCCGTGGTAGAGTTCCGGAAGTCGCATGAACTTGTCGAGTTTCTCTTCGGATTCCAAGTAGTACAACTTGCCGCGGTATTCTGCTACAAGTTCGGGATCTCCGGGTACAATATGCTCGTATCTGTAGAGAAAGAGGAATTGTATTTGAATTAGTTTGATCGAGCGGATTTCAGTTGAGTGTCGAGACATATATGATATTTACCGGCTGGAAGGTCCGTAGAGCGCTGTTCACTGTTTATCAACATTGCCATTGTAATGCTAAATGTGCCAACCGTAGATTGAATAGAGCCCTTTGTTCTGTGAACCAATCGATCTCTGGTTGGCACATTAATAACAATAGATGACGTCAGGGTGAACAGCGCTATAGGGGAAAAATGTCAATATTTCCCAGGACAAGATCAGTTACCTATACTAACAAACGCGGTTTGGCTTCCGTCAATCCAAGGAATGAACAGTTCTGGTGATTTCACGCGGGGTTGAGAGGTTTTTGGAACTTCTAATGAAATGAATATATTATACCTAGGCTAGGCTTCAAAACCAAATTTCCCACCAATAGAGCGGATTTCAGATGACCGTCGTGTTTGCAATTGGTTTGCTTTCTCATTGGCTGCTTATTTCTATCAACCAATCAAATTGCGAACTAATTACAAGCAAGGAATTGGTTCGGCTCCTGATTGGCTGGGCTGGAAACCATTCAGCAGTAAATTGTAATTACTCTTGTTTCTGATTGGCTAGTGATTGCACAATTGCGTTTACTTTCACGATGGGCATCTGAAATCTGCTCTATATGCAAGCGAAACTGGTTTGGGATGGCAGCTAAGACGCAGTTTGGCGTTCGGAAATGTAAAGCGGGAGTTCGAAGAAATATTTATGAAAAAATGAAAGAAATAAGAAGAAGGACGTCTACCTTTGTTTCCCATCCCAGAAAGTGACGGGGCAATACCCTTGCAACTCAATCTGTATTGGGAACATAGCTTTGACTTCAGCAGAGGTCCGCCTTCTGGGGAGCATTTCCGGTGGGGGCAAGGCCCGAGGTGCGTTCGGGGGCACATATCTTGAAGGTTCGGCGAGGAACTTTTCTAATTCGGCTCTGGAACCCATTTTGTAATAACGTCCCCTAAACTCTGCAGCAAACTCTAGAGACGGTACTACGGAGCAATCGACAAGTTCTCCTCGATCGGCCAGGCTGACAGGACAGTACTGTCCGAAATCTCCCAAACGGGCGAGCAGTTCTTTTTGGGTGATGCACATGTCTGCTATAGAAGCAGCATGACCTAAGTAGGGAGAAAGAAGAGGGAGAAATTATGACCGCCGCCTTGGATCAGCCATTTTGGATTTTTCAGCAGCAGGTAACAAAATTGTCAAAACGCTAATTAAAAAGCGTTTGTCCGGAGTTTCGTCGCTGGCCAAAAATTCACGTGCTCTGGGGGCAAAACCTAACGGAATGTTTTAAGCTAATTACCTGTTGATATTCTATGCAGGTAGATTTGGATCTGCCGAACAGATTGACGCGAATGCTCCAGAGCCTCGTTCCAGACCCACCATTTAGACCGCTGTCCATCTAGTTCCGACCAGTTGCGGTGCTCGTTTTGGTACCAGTCTCTCACGGCTCCGACCTCCTTCTGCCAACAGTTGAGTCTGATGGCGAGAATCTGGTGACTGTCATGGAGGGGTAGCAATCTGAAAACGGAGGAACATTTAATGTGCTGCTAGCTCTGATAGGACCTATTTAACAATTAGACCTCAAGGCCGAATGTGCTATGATGAATAGACCATGGGACCGAAGGCCGATATCATAGCACATGAGGACGAGAGGTCTAATTGTTTCAGTATAAATCACCTAGTTGGTCGGTTTTGTCAATGAATGCCATTATTTTATGTTGAAAAAATCAAGTTTTCTTGCAAAGAAAGATGGTGGTTTGCCAGGGCACCGTCTATCACTAATAGACCATTAGTAGCTCAGCCAATCAGAATGAAGGATTTGTAATAGGCCATTAGTTGGTTTATACTAAAGTTTCTTATTTTTAAATCTGCGATGATTTAAAAAATAATAATATATTATAACGGAGGTCCTTATATGGGGAAAAACTGTGATCGAGGGCTGGCGATGTTGATCGCGCACTCAATTAATTGGACAGTTTTGTCAATGAGCGCGCGCTCAAATTGGACAGTTTTGGAAAAGTCTGAATGCTATATTAACAAATGATAGGACTCCATGCTTCAAAAATTCCTTTGAACTTATTGTTTTCTTAATTGGACAACATGGATTCTTTTTATTTATAAAAATCTGGTATTTTACACCAAATCGCCTCCCCTCCCCCAGAAAATAACATGTTTTTCTCTCATAGAGCAGATTTCAGATAACCGTCGTGAAAGTAAACGCAATTGTGTAATCACTAGCCAATCAGAAACAAGAGTTATAGACCTCCTCGGCCTCATATGGCATTCCCATGAGTATTCTCTTTTTTAGTATTCTTCCTTTTTCTGCTACGCACCGAAGGATATATGAACATGGAAGCATTCTAAACAAAGAGAGATACTCATGAGAATGCCACGTGATCTTAAATGGGCAAAACATTACGCCCAAGCCGAGGAGGTCTATTACAACTTGCTGTTGAAAGATTTCCTGCCCAGCCAATCAGGAGCCGAACTAATTCAGGACTATATGTAGATGTTCAGGCAAGCCTGTGGCCACGTAGCACTAAGTTAAACAGAGTGGAGATAAGGAATTAACCTTGTATGAAAGCGGAAGTGCGCCTAATGAAATATCCCATGTGTGCTTCTAAGCGTTAGCCCTAGTAAGCGGAGAAAGAGAAAAAATCTCTGACCCCGAGAGGGATTCGAACCCACGACCTCCGGAATTGTACATCCGATGCTCTACCAGGACTACTTCGTAGGCACGCAATAGTTCCGGCATAAAATCTCTAACCTGGAGCAAATGGCAACGATGTGAATTTCAAGAATTGAATTACAATGTATTGGATTTGGGTCACGTCACCCAGTTAGTGCAAGTGGTCTATTGCTCTCGAATTTGATTGGCTGGTAATTCCTTGCTTGTAATTAGTTCGCAATTAGATTGGTTGATAGAAATAAGCAGCCAACGAAAAAAACAAACCAATCGCAAACGCAGTTAAATCACGACTGTCATCCGAAATCCGCTCTAAGGGCTTCTCCAAAAACAATTTTGCTACGGCCGCCGCTGAGTTGATATTTCATCTTACCTTGCTGGGTCGTTTCTGTCAGCCATCCCTCTTTTGAGCACCTCCTCGTCCGACACTTTCAGTTCCACGACCTTGACGGGGATGATTTTACGTTCGGTCATCAGTTCAACTTGTCGGACAGTCAACGGATACCCGTCCAAAACAAACCTGTAAATCAGATACACATGCAGTTTTCCTGGTAAGATTCAGCTTCATTTTTTGTACCTTTTTTTTTGGACTGTGATACCAGCTAAGTAGATAAATTAGACCCGCTAGCTCCTTTTGCGACAACAAATAAAGTTGTGATTAAACTATATAGATTTTTATTGTCATTTTCATTCTAGTTATAGTTGTTGTTAGTGTGTTGATTGTTGCTTCTGTTGTTGTTGCTTCTGTTCGTGCTGCTACTGTTGTTATTATTGTTGCTGCTTGTATTGCTATTGCTGTTGTTGTTGTTATTATGTTGCTGCTGCTGTTGTTGTTGTTGGTGGTGTTTTTTTGTTATTGTTGCTGCTTGTATTGTTATTGCTGCTGCTGTTGTTGTTGTTGGTGGTGTTTTTTTTGTTATTGTTGCTGCTTGTATTGTTATTGCTGCTGCTGTTGTTGTTGTTGGTGGTGTTTTTTTTGTTATTGTTGCTGCTTGTATTGTTGTTGCTGCTGCTGTTGTTGTTGTTGGTGGTGTTTTTTTTGTTATTGTTGCTGCTTGTATTGTTATTGCTGCTGCTGTTGTTGTTGTTGGTGGTGTTTTTTTTGTTATTCTTGCTGCTTGTATTGTTATTGCTGCTGCTGTTGTTGTTGTTGGTGGTGTTTTTTTTGTTATTGTTGCTGCTTGTATTGTTATTGCTGCTGCTGTTGTTGTTGTTGGTGGTGTTTTTTTTGTTATTGTTGCTGCTTGTATTGTTATTGCTGCTGCTGTTGTTGTTGTTGGTGGTGTTTTTTTTGTTATTGTTGCTGCTTGTATTGTTATTGCTGCTGCTGTTGTTGTTGTTGGTGGTGTTTTTTTTGTTATTGTTGCTGCTTGTATTGTTATTGCTGCTGCTGTTGTTGTTGTTGGTGGTGTTTTTTTGTTATTGTTGCTGCTTGTATTGTTATTGCTGCTGCTGTTGTTGTTGTTGTTGGTGTTTTTTTGTTATTGTTGCTGCTTGTATTGTTATTGCTGCTGCTGTTGTTGTTGTTGGTGGTGTTTTTTTTGTTATTGTTGCTGCTTGTATTGTTATTGCTGCTGCTGTTGTTGTTGTTGGTGGTGTTTTTTTGTTATTGTTGCTGCTTGTATTGTTATTGCTGCTGCTGTTGTTGTTGCAATTGTTGTTGCTGTTGTTGTTCTTGTTGCCGCTGTGACTGTTGTTCTTGTTGCTGCTGTTGTTGTTGCTGATACTGCTGTTGTTCTTTTTGTTGTTGCTGTTGTTGAGTTTGTTGTTGCTGCTACTGTTGTTTTTGTTTTTGTTTTTGTTGCTATTGTTGTTGTCATTGTTGTTGCTGTTGTTGTCATTGTTGCTGCTATTATTGTTCTTGTTGCTGGCTGCTGCTGCTTCTGTTGTTGTTGTTATTGCTATTGTTATTATTGTTATGGCTGTTGTTGATGATGATGCTGTTGTGACTGCAATATATGTTTTATACTCTCTAAAACGTACCCTCTAGTCTGGCAGTGCATATCCAGTAGTGCTATCTCCAGTGCTTGTACCGCTAGCTCATCTGGCACTGTGCTGCCAGCTCGTAAGTGTAGATTAATCTGGCGCGCTAGATCTGTGTGCGACTGATTGTTTAAAACCTTTCGTATGGCTTCACCGATTGATAACCGAATAACACCGTACTCTGCGGTAAAACGCTTGGCCACTAAAAAAGTAACAGAACGAGGATTAGTTAAACGTGAAATACGAAATGATGTGAGTATTGCCCATCAAACAAGCGCAGTGCTTTTTTGGGCCCATTGACGCTCAGACTGGGCTGTTTCGAAGCTCCTTGTTTGGTACTTTCGACCGCATTGAGGTCCCTCACGATGAAGAAAAGAACCTTTCTTTCTCACTTTTTCCTCACTCTTTCTCACTTTCTTTCGTTTTTCTTTCCTCTGACTGAGGAAGGGAACTCCGCGGCAAAAGGCATTTGCCATGCCCTAAAGATTCACTTCCTGTGAAATGAACACTAGAAATAATCTACATAACAAAAATACATCGTGCTGTCTTGGAAATTTGGAAAAATTAAGCTACAGACACTAAACTTAAGGCCAAAAATTGCAGAGCAGCTAGACTATTATCATATCTTTCTCTGAACTTTTGCACCTCGCACTTTAAGGGTTGCACCCGAGGTGAAAATTATGGTTTAAAGTAAAAATGTATCGTTCGCTGTTGTTATGTAAATTATTTCAATTATCTTTATTTCACAGGCCAGCGAATCAGCATGTCAACTGCATGTCAACTGCATTTTGCCGCTGTGTCGAGGAAGGGGGGTTTTATGTACGCATGCGCGCCAATCAGCGAAGGTCCTTAAATTGCTGTCACCAGAGCATCCCCTGCGTGCCTGGAGCCCTGGCTACGAAAATGCCAACCTTACTTTGAAGAAGCATGGAGTAGATAGATCATAGCACCGGAAAAGGTCATTTCAATCCATACGCTGCTTATTGATAACATATTGACAACTTACAGGAAGTCTTGCCAGACTTTGGTGGTCCAATGATAGCGATCTGTATTGGGACAACGGGCTTAGGCGAAGGCTGCTTCAAGTACTTAGCAGGACAGGCCATAAACTCATCTCTGGCCTCCTCGCTACAGCAGAAGTAAACATGCTGGCGGTAAACCACTGGATAAGCTGGGAGACCTGACCCGTACTGGGGTTGCATCACTTCACCTGTCAGTAGCTAGAGAGGCAAAATAGACTTAAGAAAATATAGAAACTTGGGCTAATCACAATAATAGTCTATTAGCAATGGTGCGTTCTGATTGGTTGAGCTACTAGAAGGCTGTAGCCTACTAGTACTGAAAAGTGTCGGATTTGAAAGCACATATAGTAGATTTCGATTGAGTCTCGAAAGCTCCTGATGAGAACTAATATCCTACCTTCACTGGACACCAGCGTCCGAACCTGCTTGGGAATTTATAACCACCAACAATCATCTTGTTGGCCAAGAACGTGTCGATGGGGAAACACCGATCAAACAGGCTCTCACGGAAGTCAATGACGGGACGCAAAGACTTTTCCACACAGAAACGAACAATACGTGGCTTGCGACCCCCGTTGATCTCTACGCGGGGGATAAGGAGCTCTTCCAAAGTTTCCTGGGGATTCAAAGAAACGTAAATTGTTGAATGGACTAGTGCACGGCACATAATGGAGAGTGGAAATTAGTAATAAGCTAGTTAGACTGTGAGCTCTGATAAGAAGAAGACTTAAAGTGAATCACTGCTCGAGTGAGGCCGGTTAATGTATGGTACTGTAAGATATAACAGGCTTTTTTTTGCTCAAGCTTGATTATTGAAAAGGTACTCTCTACACTTCTACCAACCTGCACCACAGCCAATCTGCCGGTCTCCTCGTCGTACCGATCACCAATCTCCGTCTTGAGTCTCTCGATCGCATCCTCCTCACTCTCCTCCTCTTCCTCATCCAAATCCTCCTCCTCCTCCTCCTCAAACTCGGCGTCTAGGATAGCCTCGATGTCTTCCTCTTCATCCTCCTCCTCCACCTCCTCGTCGCTGTCATCGCTATCACGGGCAGCTCTCCGCGCCTGCAACAGGTCAACATTAGAGCGGT
This sequence comes from Scolanthus callimorphus, assembly GCA_033964015.1. NCBI lineage: Eukaryota > Metazoa > Cnidaria > Anthozoa > Actiniaria > Edwardsiidae > Scolanthus > Scolanthus callimorphus. The sequence goes on along the minus strand of CM066922.1, from coordinate 24,527,220 downwards.
TTTCACATGACTGTCGTAAAAACAATTGCAATTGAACAATCACTAGCCAATCAGAATCGAGAGAAATCACGACTTGCTCCTAAATGGCTTTTTTCTCAGCCAACCGCAAGCCGAACCAATTACTAAGTAATTACACAATTGTATTTACTACAGAATATGATTGGCTGAGAAAAACGAGTAGCCAATGAGAACGCAAAGCAATCGCAATTACATAACAAGTCTTGACAGCCATGTGAAATCCGCTCTATGGTAGTAAGTGTCAAACGTAACCAAACGTTACCCAGGGTTCGCACGCTCAGAAATTGGACAAAATCCAGGAGTTTCAGGAGCTGTTTGGGAATTGTTCCAAGAGTTTTCCAAGATGATTTTCAGCCTTGGCAGTCCATTTTCATTAACGTTTCAAGCTTGAAAACGATTTTGTGAATGAAGAAATTCGTTTCATTTTGTAGGAGTTTTTCAGGACTTCGTTCGAAATTCCAGGAGTTTTAAGGACTTTTCAGGAGTACAATAACAATCCAGGACATTCCAGGAGGCACACGAACCCTGTTACCTGTTACGAAATGTGAAAAAGGTCCCTATGGGTAGTTCCCGTACCCAAACATCCCTATTTGCGCGAGTTCTATGAGTGCATTCTTATCACGTCTGTTCCTCCTGCCCTTGCTGTACGCTGAAGTGTTTCAGGGCGTGATGTGACTGGTAGACTTAGGGCCTGTTTAAATGGAAGGTTAACCCTAGGGGATAGGGACCACCCTATCTGGTAGGATTAAAGCTATCGCCGTTTCACAATATGCATTATTTCCGATTGGTAGGGTCACCCTACAAGCTGGGGTCAAAAGGTAGCCCTCCTTCACATGCAAGAGTTGTCCCCACCCACGAGGACTCAATAAATAGATTTGCATAGGAATCTAATATTTTCTTTGAAGCTACAGCAAAATTAGGTGTCTGCTTAATGCTTGGATTCTGCTGTGGAGTACTATGTTTGCTTTATTTATAGCCGATATTTCGCTCGCAAGTCATGCTGCGATTCGTAGACTGTATTTTGCAGATTCAGGATTTAAACTCTCATTTAGAAGGTCAAACTCTTTAGGCTGAGAATTTAGCCCTATTCTAGGCGAATATTGCTCTATTGTCACGCAATCACACGAGTAAATGAAATCCAACACCACTTAGCCCTAGCCCCTAGGGTTATCCCTACTCTGTGCTTTCACGTGAGCTTATGTAAACAAAAGTTAGCCCTACTACCTAGGGTCACCCTACCTTGAAGGTAGGGAAACCCTACCCCTAGGGTTAAACCTACCTTGCATGTGAAACTAACCGGGTTTACGTTAAGGAGAAGGGTAACCCTACTACCTAGGGGCGCCCACCCTGATGTCAATAGCCCCTTAGACTCGATTTGATGTGTTCCCGGACACACCGGACTCCCATAAAAAGCTCGCTATTCTGCTTTTCTCAGCGTGGTCCTCGTAAGTGAAAACTGTACCGATTTATTAAAGAAGCAAAGAATGAATCAGGCTACTTGTATGAATATACGAAGGCTGTGTAATGCTTATGTCTAGAAATCAAACGCTGAAACGATTTCATGGCAACGCATACTGCTTTTTTTGTGATTTGCCGCAGAAACGTTGGCAAACAAACGCGCTTTGTCGTAGCAAATTTTCTCGCTGAATCGCACGTGTTACTGGCAACGGCAATGATTCACTTTCCCATGCCATATTTAATCAAGTCGCCAAGGACTCAAGCTTGTTTCCCTTTCTCCTAGGAGCTCACATTAATGGGTTCCTATTTTTTTCTTACCAGTTTTTCAGCCTTTCTTGCGGCTATTTCGGCAAGCTTTTCTTCACGTCTTCTTACTCTCTCCTCTTCCTGATATAAAACAATTGAAATGAATCATTATATTAACAGTGTTCAAAGGTTTGTCATTCATTTGTATATTTTTTTTTCAGAAACTATCCTTGCCAACAAAGCCCAGGCCTTCAACTGACCATTTCTAAAAAATAGGGCTAAATATAGGGCATTTTTCCAAAATATATAGGGCCAATATAGGGCATCTTGAGAAAATATAGGGCAAAAATAGGGATGTAGTCCTGACATTGGTAAAACTTTATATTCTCTACACAGTCTATGCACAATAAGACTTTAAAGGGACATTGTCACCGAAAACATCAAAATTATAACATCACCAATAATACAAATAACAAGTCAAATTTGTAAAGAATGCTATGAACTTGATATTGTGAAAATTAGATGTTATTTCGATTTAGGATTGCAAAGATATTCGCGGATTGCAATTACAGCTTACATGAGGAAATCTGACTCATTTGAAATCGGTTTACTAACATACTAAATTTGCCATCTTAATTCGCTCATATCCCAGCAATCCTTCATCGTAATCCCATGAAAGTTTCCGTACTTCTTTCTCTAAACTAACTCTTTCAATTTCAGAGAATATTTTTGTTTTTTGTGACAATAATAATTTTAGTGTTTCCTAGGTGACCATGTCCCTTTAAGCTTCAAGACATCGATGTTTCATGTTACAATAACGATGCAGGGCCCGACATCAACTTTTTTCAAGAGGTGCCATTGGTGCTTAAATAAAAAATTATTGTTGCCAAATAGTGAAGTTTGGTCGTCATAATAGAAATCTGGTCGCCATCGTTTTCTCTTCTGTTTGTTATAAGAAAGAGTTTTTTCATTAACTCTAAAAGAATTTGAGCTATTGTAGCAGGTTTCAGGTTTCTTCCTTTTAAGGCCTTTCCTTCGCCTCAGAGTACAGTGATTTGGCTGCATGTAGCTCCTGGTCTTTCGTTTTTCATACTTTAGTAGTTACAGGGTCGTAGCAAGCCTCCAAAAACTGTTTCAAGGGAAAGTTTTAACTCTTTTGCGCGCGAAGCTCGCCGAAAATTTAGCGCCCAGCATGTGAAATTACCGCATGTTTAAAAGAACTTTGATATGCAGGGCGCAAATCGCATTGCCCAAATTCCACTTTCAATCGTTTTCAAGAAAGGGTTCAAGAAAGGGCTCACGTTTTTGTGCAAGATATCCAAAATATAGGGCATTTCAAGACAATATAAGGAAATACAGGAGAATCTAAAAAATCTAGGAAATATAGCGCCGGTTGAAGGCCTGAAAGTCGCGTTTGTTTTTCATTGATGCAGTAGGTCTATAAATAGCAAATGTACCTTCTTTTTTCGGGCTTCAGCTTTGAGGCGTTCTTTCTCAGCAACTCTCTTATCTCTTTTTTTCTTCCATTTCTCTAGTAACGGCGGTAGCAGTCTATTGGCGATATCTGTATCTTCTACAGCCAATAAAATGGCTGCGTCCGGGAACAGACCCGCGCTGGCTAAATATCGGGCCTCGGCCACGTTACGAGGGAATCCCTCCAAGATGAAACCTTTGTTCCTACGGGAAAGAAAGATGGTACACATAGATTTTACTGCAAGTCTAGATAAATAGATAGATGTGTTTGGAACTGAACCAAAGATGCAGTGATTTATTTAAGACAATTATGTATTCACTGGGCCATATCTCGGTCGCGTTCCAACCGATTTGCCTTATTTTTGGTGTGTAGCTTTCATTAGACATACCCCTTCGAAATCAAGGGCCAAATATTGCTAAATCGAAAAGTTGTTTTTTGTGACGTCATCACTTTAGGACTCTATGGCTGATTGCATTTTCTTTCCGCACGGGGGGGTCGAGAACCCTGGAAATTCCAGGGGGGTAGGGGTCTATCTAAGCCCTGGAAATTCCAGGGGGGGACCCCTGGAAATCCTGGAAATTCCAGGGGGAGGGGTCTGTTGAAGCTGTGGAAAAGGGCGTGTTTAGGCAACCTAGAAATTCCAAGGGAGGAGGTGTTCAAATTCCAGGGGAGGGGGTGTTTAGGCCCCTTGGAAATTCCAGGGGAAGGGGGTGTCGAAGACCTCTGAAAATTCCAGGGGAGGGGGTCTTCAAATGGTAGCGTCCCCGACCCACAGGTTTGGAAAAATAATGCGATCAGCCTATGTAAGATGGTAGGTACTTACTTGAAAGGCTCCTCTTGCCACCAGGCCGGTAGGATCTTCTCCAACGTCTCATTCGGAAGCTGTTCACCGTCCAGTAGGTTGGTGCGAATGTTTTCCTCATCCTCAGTGAATTCCACTTCCGGTTCCTTCTCTCCTTCCTCCTCACCCTCCCCTCCCTCCTCTCCTTCAACTTCTGATTTCCCGTTATCCCCCGCGGTCATGCCTATGGCAGAAAAAAAAATGCAAACATTTTTCGATTCTAGAAACGTAAATAAACACCAACAACAAGAACACTTTCAGTTGTCTCCCGGTGTTTTTTTTTTAGGTGACTGTGCCCAAAAAAATAAACTTAGAAGGGTTCATTCGCTCAGAAATTGGAAAACATCCAGGCTTTTAAGGAGCTGTTTTGGAATTTTTCAAGGAGTCCGCCCATTTTCGATAACATTTCAAGCTTGGAAACGATTTTTAGAAGGATTACATTCTTGATTTTGTGAATGACGAAATTCGTTTCATTTTCCCAGGAGAGTTTTCCAGGACTTTGTTCTAAATTCCAGGAGTTTCAAGGACTTTCCAGGAGTACAATAAAAATCCAGGACTTTCCAGGTTTTCCAGGAACCGTAAGAACCCTGACTTACCAGCCCCCTCCATACCGTCAGGCGGGGTGATGGCCTGATCCCCGTCTTCTTCGTCATCATCCTCGTACTCAGGTCCAATTTTCTTCTTGGTTTTGGCGATGATGAGCTCTTGAAGTCGATCGTTGAAGGAGATGTGGAACAGACCAAGCTTCTTGGCAAGGTACCGGCCGTGTAAGGTTTTACCAGAGCCTTTAGGGCCGACCATGACAAGGCGAATAGGAGGGGGCTAGAGGACAGAATGATCAAGAAAGGGTAATCACTTCATTGTAAGGGAACTCTGAGTGGCTTAAAGTACGCAAACGCTAGTCAAGGAGGGAAACGGGCTACACAAATGGCGCAAATTACTGTCGCGCAGCTTTCAATCCATACCTCGAAGATCCGGGGTTATGTTTTTTCGGCCGCGAAAACAATAAATAACCTAGGTCTATTTAGAGATGTAGGTACTTTTTTCCATATTTAGAGGAAATTATATTGCTATATAAATGAGAAAGGGGTGAATGACTGAGCCTCTTTGGGGTACAGTTATCCAGGAAAGCTACTTTCAATCCAAGGGCAGGGTCCGTACGCTTTCACTCGGCTCAAAGGATATGGCGCTCTGAGCGGGTTCCCTGTGATAGAAACCTCAGGAAACCCGCTGACAGATTTCAAATCCTGCTTACCTCGAGGGATTTATTCTCGGGAAGATAAGCCTCCGGCTCTTCTAGGAACTTTTTCCTCGCTTCTAGGCTGGAAAAGAAGAATGTCCTTTCCCTGTGCTTGGCCGCGCAGTCTACCATGCCCGGGCACAACACGTTATTCTCCTGAAAAAAAAAACACAAGCGTTAAGTTCTTGTTACTAACTCGTTGGCCATAAAAACGACTGCTTGGAATGTCACGGACATAAAAACGATCGTTTGCGCACGCATTGTTTTTGTAGCGTAATATTCTCGTACCCAGAACTCTCCGGCTCGTCACCTTGCGGGCCAGGCTTTAATAGCGACCATTTGTATCGGCTGTATTATTTTTGAATACTTTGAAATAAGCTGGACTAGACAGAGCGGAAATGACATGCTTAGATCAATACATTTCAAATAATAAGAACAGGTTAACTCAGATAAGCTTGATTTTTTGCATACAGACTCCTTGCCTGATTAAAAACAAAATATCAAAAACGACTTTTTTCTAATGGATCCGTCTTTGAGATATCAGGCTTTAAACTTTAGTTTCTGTGCCATTTTATGGGAGAACTAGTACTTTGATCAGGAATTCTGCAAACTTTGTTCAATCATATCTAAAATTCATATTCTTCAAATTTCTTAAAAATTTGGAATTACCACTGTATGCATTGCTACGCGACCTTCAAAATTCACTGTTGCGATTGGCGATTCTCAGCAAAGGAACTGTAACGTTAATTTTCTTGAACCAGAAAGTTAAAATTCGAGCCAGGGAAGACAGAGGATAGCTTAAAACCATTTGGTTGATATGGTTATCAATTTTGAGCCGCTGAAGTGACCGAATCCAGCGTTTTGGTTTGATTGACGGCTAAAAATCACCAATCGCCCATCGCAACATTGAATTTTGAGGTCGCGTAGCAATGCATACAGTGGTAAGCTGCTGGTCATAGAAACTCTTTGTATACGGAATCTTGAGCTTATATAGTAAAATATGGCGAAGTTAGACATTTTATTTTTGGTCATTTCCGCTCTGTCGCTGGACTACCACTGCTTATTTGTTTCATGGGAACCTCCAAAATCATACCAAAGTAAAGGCAATATGTATCAAACTTTAGAAAATAGCACCTATGTGTATTGTGAATGTGATTGGTTAAAAAGCGTGTTTGTAAGAGACCTGAGAAACACGATTGTGACGCAACGCTGTCGCGCGTGTGTATGTTATTTTCTAAAAGCAATAAAAATACTTTCTGCGTGCTCTCTGGTTTCTTACAAACACTCGGGGAATGTTGGTCGAACTGATAAAACTTGAAAGACACGAGCCGATGCTTATATCTCCCAACATCCACTTCGTGTTTGTAAGAAAGCATAGAGCACGCGGAAAGTACTTTTATTGCTTAATTAAAATAACTTGTCCAGGGTTCCAACGTTTTCTGGCTTTCAATGACTTTTTCAAAGACGTTTGGAAACATTTAATGACCTTTCATAATGAAAAATGCGTGTTTTCCCGCATTATAAGAACAACATGGGCATCCTTTGTTTCAAAGATAGCACATTGATAATATTTTTTCAGGTTCCTTTATTTTTATTTTACACGTTTCTTCAGGAAAACATTTCTATGACTTTGATAGGTTTTTGTAACAATTCCATGACTTTCTAGGCCTGGAAAAGGACATTTCTAAAGTCCATGACTTTCCATGTTTTTAATGCATTGTGATCTAGCTTCGGTACAAACAAATCACCAAACAATGGGCAGTTTTTCCCAGGTGAATTCATTTTTGAATCCACTGGGAAAAACTGCCCATTGTTTGGTGATTTGTTTGTACCGAAGCTAGACCACAATGCATTACAATTCGCGACTTCCGGTGTATCTCAAAAAAGACCTATGGGAACCATGTTGTCCTAAAACCATTATTACCTTGAGAACGACTGGGCAATAGTGCTTGACATCACCAAATATTTTCTTGCGCTCAGGACGGAATGGATCCTCCTCGTCATCTTCGTCTTCCTCGTCCTCCTCGCCTGCGTCCTCTTCTTCCTCATCCTGATCCATGCCCGTGTACTCCCAACCACGGTAACTAAACGGTGCTACAAGCAAGAGAGAGAACGGGTTCAATTAATTTCATTTAACGAATGGACGATTCCAGCTATAAGCGCGCGCGATCTTCTTTTTTCAGAAAAAAGAAGCCAAGCCATGTCCCACAACTACCAGAATGCAGCGTGCGTTTTTTTTTTTTGCAGTCAGGGGGCCACCGAAATTTGGACATTTAACAATTATCATCGACATTGCGCAGAATATTGTCTGACACTGGCGTTCCAATGACTATATTTGGGCAGTGTATCATGATGTGCTGAATAATAGCACCAATCACACGATTGTGACGTAATTTCACCATATAAGGGCAAAATTAAGTACGGATATGGAGCCGTATTACACGGCAGAAGCAGTATAGCACAGTTGAAAGCCGTATTACACTGTAGCAAACCGGTTACGAACTGGTTGCGCGTGCAGCTGAATGGCTTTCCGATCGTGTGCTAGTCAAATGACGTACGTTTTTCTGGTGAATTTTGAAAGAAAAAGAAAATATATTGTTCGTGATACAATAAATAACTCATCAGATGTTTTTTTCATGTAATACTGGCGGACATTTTACTCATTGCTCGCATTTTTCCTAACCCCTGCGGGGCTCGGAAAAATACGTCCGAAACTCTGAAAAAAAACAGCTAATTAGATATATTTATATGCAGCACGCAACATTGCGTTCTGCGTTTACTGCGTTTGTGGCTAGGAAACGATACGATAATCCTTGTGTCGTTGTGCCTTGTGTTATAACTCGTGTCAAAACGTTTATTTATGTCCCAGCATACAAAATTTCTCGCGCGTCGAAACCGCGAAACATGAAGGAAACATGTTTCCGGCTACAATGTCGCGCGCTACATGTGTCTTAAAATAATTTACACTTAATGAGCAAATAATTTACACTTAATGACTGCCTCCGAGGGAAAACAAAACTCGCTGTTTCCCGAGGATGCAGTCTTTAAGTGTTTTATTATATAGCAAAAAGAAAATTCGGTGTAAAAAAAGTCCGCCGAAATTTCTCGCTCCAGCGACGTCTCCCGCGCGGGTAACAATTTGAAAAAATTAAAAATGGTTACCCGCTTGACTTTACCACGTGACCATGATAGAACCGATCAGAGCGCGCGCTTTGATCTACTAAATACGACTATTTACTAAATAAACCCCTTCTGGCGGCTGTAATATCGGCGGATAATGTCTAAGGATGAAAAATGGTACGAAAAATGAACAGTTGGCTTCGAGGGCAACTGTGAAATTTTGAGGACCTTTTTCATCCGCGGACATTATCCGCCGATATTACAGCAAGCCAAGAAGAGGTTTATTTATTTTATATCCCAGCGACTTCATCACTGAAAAACTCGAGAGAAAAAAACGTTGTGAACGTGAGAAAACCACTAAACTGCAGTATGGCGCGAAAAGGCAAATCGTAAGCGGTGATTGGCTAAGGCATTTTTATTCGAGCTGTGATTGGTTGACACAAAAACTGTCAATCAAACCCTAACGTGGGGCTAGAAGAAATCAGAGCGAATTCACAAAACAAATCTAGAACGCACAAGTTCTAGTGCTTTCCCGAGTGCTTTTCTACAGAAATCTAGCCCAGATTCCGGGTTTTCAGGTCTAATTCCTTGCCGGACTGTTAATTAATTGTTCTGCTGTGAACTGAAGTAAAATTACAGCCGTGAAATGCAGAGTTGGAGAAATTTAGCGCTGCTGATCGAACTTGGAAGTCGGCTTGCTGGACTACACTCGAAGTGGTTGATTTTGGTTGAGCTGATTGCAAGTTGTTTTTCTATTTGCCAAGCTACGACAAAATGGTAAGTTTAAAAACAATTCTCTAATCGTCATTTTGCTCTTTTTTGTTTAGTTCTTTCACTTTTTTCGCGAATGTCAAACCGAATTAACTTGGATTGAAACAACAACAAAAATTGGCCTGTTTAGTTGACTTTTTTGTGTTTTCCGGTGTCGCCTCAGCCACCAATTTCCGTATTTCATCAACATTCTTAGACAAAAACCTTGGTTGCTTGTTTTCCATTATTTTTTAAACAGAAAATATCCAGTTTTTGCTTAAAACATTTCTCCCAGGACGGATATCACTTCCGACGGACAATATCGTCTGATATCTGTCCTGTGAAAATGCACCACGTGATACGTTTCGAACAATGAGAGCGCGTTAAAATTGATCACTGGGATATAAATAATAATATACACTTAATGACTGCTTCCGAGGGAAACAGCGAGTTTTGTTTTCCCGATAATCTCGATGTTTCCCGAGACGAAGTCCCTTTATATAGCAAAAAGATAATACACGGTAACAATAGCAAACAGCTTTCCCGCCGAAATATCCCGCTCTAGCGATGTCGCCCGCGCGGGCAACAATTTTTGGATTGTAGCCCGCGCGGGCTACATTGAGTTTATACTTTCCCACGTGACCATGACAGAACCAATCAGAGCGCGCGCTTTGATAGAATAAACACGAGCTATATAATAAGAAGCTTTAATCACGCAAGCACTAATCTGTTTGCTACGTGCAAATGGTGCGTAAGACGTGGAAATACGCGAAGGGACGCGGAAAGGCTTGCAACACAAATGCCGTTTGGAACGCGCATTACTCGATATTACTCTTACCTTCGATTCTCCTGATAACTTCTTTTCGTGTCTCTTCCACCTCTTTCTCCACAGATACATTAATGGGCTCGAGGTTATTAGTCCCCTTAATCACCGCTAAGAGCTGAGGAAAGTCGCGCTCATAGTTCAACCTCTGGTTCCTGAAAGCTTCCGTCTCGGGAGTCTCCGGTGGTACCTCTCTATCAAGTGTTAACTCCTCAGCAGCAGCAATGTCTTCTTCTGAAGGGCGAATCATTTCGGAAGGTTTCGGATCGGGAGAGTCTGCCTCAGAAGAAGCCCTTCCCTTATTGTCTTCCTCTTCCGCTTTAGCTTCCTCTGCCTCTTCGGGCTTTGCCTCAGATACAGCCCCTTCTTCCTTTCCTTCTTCCCCTTCTGCACCCTCCGCTTCTGCTGCTGCTGCCTTCTCAGCCTCTTCTTCTGCCTTCCTCCTGGCTTCCTCTGCGGCTTGGCGTTCTGCTTCCTCGCGTTCCAAGCGTTCTTTTTCTAGTCGTTCAGCCTCCCGTTTCGCACGGAGCTCCGCTCTACGCGCTTCCCATGTTTGATGCAACTCTGGAAATGGGCGAGGAGTAATATGTTATAAAATATCGCTTGAGCAACAAACTTCCTTTCATAATTTTATGCGGTTCTGTTGATTGATTAAATGATTGCCTTGCCCGTGGGGATGTTTTCGTTGGTGCAATTCTGGAAATGGGTGAGGAGTAATATGTTATAAAATATCGCTTGAGCAACAAACTTCCTTTCATAATATTATGCGGTTCTGTTGATTGATTAAATGATTGCCTTGCCCGTGGTGATGTTTTGGTTGGTGGGCTTTGTTGAATGGGATGTTTAGAATATTATGCTTGTTTTAAGCAATAAAAGACCCTTCCGCGTGTTCTCTGGTTTTCCTCTCGAGGGAGATGTGAAAATAACGTACACACGCGCGACATCGTTGCGCGACAATCGTGTTTCTCAGGTCTCTTACAAACACGCCTCTTGACCAATCAGAATGCGCACATTATTATATGAAATAGGTTTTATTTTCTAATGATTGTTTAGGCTGGTAAGAATCCGTCTACTCCATCTTTCGATAACGTTAGACTTGTGGCAGTTCAGTGGTTATTTACAGGGTTGCGCGCCGAATCGTAGCCACAAGGATAGCGTTTTTGGTTAGTTTTTTGACAAATTTGGCCGCCTGTCTGACCAAATTCGTGAACAAATCACATTAGAGGGCCATTCTCGTTCCCAGAGCTTCTCGGTGATGCTGACTGTAGGAGGCTGGGACATGCGGCTTTTCGATATATAGTGACTGTCTTTGTCCGTTGGGCGAATTTCAAAATGGCGAATTGGCCTACGATTGTCTGGCGCCAGAGCCTACGACAAACAACGGAGTAGGCTCTCGAGACGAGACTGATTAGAGGGCGAGACAAACAGAGCTACTTGTATCTATGTGCACCATCGTTTCATGTGATCGCTTTGCTAATTTGCCGGTTCTTCTTGTTCTTCTAGTTAGTCACACCTCCTTCTAAAGAAGATTCTTGTGAGATTTTAGAAACAAAAAACTTGTCAAAAACATTATCGTTGTAGAAACGGTTTTTGCGCGCAACCCTGTAGCAAACCTAGATGAATATACAAGGTCGTACGCTTTCTGGATGACAAATAATCCAGGATTTTCCAGGAAGTCTTTAGTTATTTTTCCAGGAGTTTTTATTGGGTAAAAATGCCCCTCCCCTAAAGTCTGGAGGATGTCATAATTTGTAGCCCAAAATCAGATTCACGAAACAGACTGACTCAACCACATTTGAGTTGAAACATTTTTCCAGGATTTTCCTTAAAATTCCAGGACTTTCAAGGATTTTCCAGGAAAGGAAATGAAAATCCAGGATATTCCAGGATTTCTAGGATACGTACGAACCCTGTTATATTGCTCTCTGGGGTTTTTGTAGCGGAGCTCCTTAGCGGCCGAAGGCCGCAGAGCGGAGCACCATAGGTATTGCAGGAAAAATGCACTAGAATTCCGCCATACGATCGACTTCATTTTTCATGGTTCAGCGGTATTCCCATTTGGGTATCGGGGGCGCGTCCGTGTCTGCGCGCCCCTACCACAGGCAACCCCAAAACCGTATTTCATTTCGGCGGGAAAATACTGTGCGTCCGTTAACAAAAAAATATGTAACCGGGAGCTCCGGTTTTAGCCAGTGGCTAAATCTATATATTACCTTCTTTGTTGTCTGCGTACCACCTTTTCAAGAGGAACTCGCCATTCTCGCTTTCATCTCGTAACACAACCACCTCGTCTGGGATGATTCCGCGCTCAACCATGGCAGAGAACTGCTCGCGGGATCGCGGGAAGTTATCGATCACGTAGCCACCGAAGCTGGGAAACAGAGTAGCAATATGTTTTAGATTGTCCAATTGCAAAAGTAATTCTAACAATATTTACGCTCATCTTGAATAGTCAGATAACTGTGCAATTGTTCAAGTCCAGAAAATTGTCTGCGCATTTTGTAATCAGTCATGCTCCGAAAACAAAAGAACATTTATTTTCAAAAGTGCGAACCTCCTGGCAAAAAAGTATTGGATGAGATAGCGCTTTATACCGCAACGCGCGCGTTTCTCGAATTCTCCGTTCTCAGCCATTAGTACATAAAAGTATATACCACGGAACGCGCCATCATAAGCGCGCAGTAAAAACAACCAATGAAAACGCCGTTTGGCTGCGCGCGCTAAAAACAACCAATGAAAACACCGTTTGGCTGCGCGCGCTGTCTTTTGTTTTATTGTTGCCTTATTGTTGTGGTATAAAACAAATGTTCCATGATATACCACGGAAAATCAGAGGACATTTGTTAAATGCCCACCTTAAATGCTCCATCTCTTACCTTGGTCCATTGGGCATATGCTCCTTCATCTTCTGCAGCTCTTCACACCGTTGCTGTATAGCTTCATCCAGCACTGCGACATACTCCTCAGCCGTAAGTTCCGGCTCCTTCTTCTCCGCCTCTGTCATCACATCTGCCACTATCCTGATCACCTCTGGGTGGTTCATATCAATAGGGATCTCCTCTTTTTTCTTCGGCTCCTCCACTGGTTTGTCTTCAGTAGAGGGTGCTGAACCAGATTCGGTGCTGTCTGCTTTGCTTTCTTTGTCTTCCCCTTCTTCTTTATCTGTCGAAAATTGGACCTCATTAAGGCTTGGCTTTTTAAACAGGGCAAAATTGGGGAAATAATTCTGATTCGTAAGGGGAATTGAGTTTTGAGTCAAAAGTCTTTCTTCAATAGAGGTCTCCTAGGCTTGGACGTAATGTTTTGCCCATTTCAGATCACGTGGCATTCCCATGAGTATTTTCTCTTTGTTTGGAATGCTTCCATATTCATATATCCTTCGGTGCGTAGCAGAAAAAGTTAGAGAGAATACTCATGGGAATGCCACGTGATCTGAAATGGAAAAACATTACGCCCAAGCCGAGTAGGTCTATTTGGAAATTGTGTTGAGAGATATTATAAAATCGGTTTGAAGCCCTAATAACTGTTCCTGTGACTTTTTGTTTGGCACAGACATATTTTTCAAACATTTTCCGTATTTTATGACCGGGCTAAATTAAGGAGTATCTTATGAAAAACAAGCACACTGAAAAATCAAACCCGATAGACATCTTTTACCTTCTGCTCCCTCTCCCTCGGGCTTATCCCCGTCCGTTTTCTCCTCGTCCCCTTCCCCCTCGGGTTTGGTCTCCTCTTCTTTGTCTTCCTCTTTTTCTTCTTCTTCTGCTTCCTCCTCTTCCACCGGAGCTGGTTCTGAGGATTCTTGAAAAAAAAAACATTAATACATTTTCTATGTAACATGCCGAATGAACGCCAGAGCCAAAAAGCTAAACAGGGTCCGATCCCGTAAGATTATCGCTCACCGTCATCCCACGGGTACATTTTTGGTCGCAATACAAAAAAATACTGACGGATTGGCTCGTGCGTGGTGACCCGCGACATGCTTACGACAGAATTTTTCGTCCGCTCGTTCTAGCAAAACATGTTTGATTTTCAAATCGTCGCCGACAAAAAATCGTCTCGTGTGTGGCGGCGCGCGATATTTTGTCGTAAACTCGTCGCGAGTCACCACACACGAGCCGATCATTAAAACAGTGCACGCTACAACAGTGTTGCGCAGTTTGGTGAAGGCAAATCCTCACCTAACGTGCAAGAGTACTTCGTACACAGGAAATTTCACAGGTTAAACGAAAATAGTAATATTCGCCGTACCTTTCTCTTCCTCTTCCGCCTGTTCAGCCTGTCTTGCAGCTGTAACTTTCGAGATGGCGGAGGAGATGGCTTCGTCTCGCGTTTCGTCTAGCATCTTCTTCTTAGCAGCGTCATGGCGAGGCTTGATTAGCTCGTCCATATCAAGCACCTGGGACGCGAGACGGTTTGGTGTATGATGATTAATATTAAACATAGGTACGCTGAGCGTACGGGAAGCTATTTGAGAGTCTTGAGCAAAGAGACGGTTTGGTATGATGATTAATATTAAAAAGCATTTAATCACCCAGCATTTTGTCAACCAGGTAAAATACCGTGTAAGAGCAAGCATCCATTTCCATCGGCTGATTTACTTAGATATTCTAGTGCATTATTTTCGATTATTATTCATTCAACATATATTCCCGCTTCTGATTGGTTGAGCACCAGAGGCGAATTATTGATGTATTTAAAGACGAGCGACTTATTCGATGACGTCAAAGATTGGATAAGTTGAAAAATTATTGCACGCGTGACGTCACGCACTTGTAGGCAGACTGACCAACTGCCTGCTACCCAAAGACGTATAACGGAGAAATTCAATTTGATGAAAAATAAAACAATAATGAATTCAGCTTTCGTATGATGTGGAGAATTATTCAGATCTCGGGGATGTTATCTGTCGAGGCCACTCAGCGGAATTCATTGCAGTTGTTTTAAGAATACTTTTCCGCGCCGCGTTGCGCAAAGTTGGTTCCCGTGTTCCCAACTAAGTTTGTAACTTCGCATCTAAGTTGGGAAATTTTGTTTCGAAAACTCAACCGTTAGCTGCTTAGGCTTCTTTGGCAGTAATCTGTGAGTATTGCAAGGGTTTTATGTGTTTTTATCTGTATTTTCCATCTGAGCTGCCATATTAGTTAGGATCTTGGTTCGCGAACTTAGGAACGTAGTTGGGAACACGGTAACCAACTTCGCGCGGAAAAGTATTGTGAAAATAACTGTAATTGCTAATTGAATCCAGTAAATATAGTACCAAACGTTGCTTGTAGATGGTTATTTCGAGGTTTCTACGCGTATTTCGTCTTATAGCGGAGCTCCTTAGTGGCCGAAGGCCGCAGAGCGGAGCACCATAGGTATCGCAGGAAGAATACTCAAAGTAGAACTCAGGTATACGAGCGACTTCATTTTTCATGGTTCAGCGGTATTCCCATTTGGGTATCGCTGGCGCGTCCGTGTCTGCGCGCCCCCACACAGGTAAATCAAGACCCCAACACAGAAAAATATGTAACCGGGAGCTCCGCTTTTAGCCAGTTGCTAAATCTATATATTAATAGGGCTGACCAGGCTCTTTACCAACAAGAGTCCACACTCCCGTGTGAAAGTAAAAAAATAAAAGTAAAATTCGCTTTTATTTCTCCAGTTTTCAGAGCACTCGCACATTCGGGGTGTAACTAAATAATTATAGAACATATTGAATGTTTCACTGACTCAATATTTTAATTTATCCGGCGATGACACCATGAAGCAAAGACAAGACGTTGAAAATAAAAAAGAGGCAATAAATAGCAAAAAGAAAACCATATTTACCTTGGCGTTATACCTCTCCGCCAGTTGCTTAGCAACGAGTGACTTGCCCGAGTGAGGCGGTCCCAAGACACAGACTTTGCATGGTGGTCGAGGAAGATGTGGAGCCAAGTACGGTCGAGGGTTGCGCATAAACTCGCCAAGTAACTCGCTTGACGACATGACGTATAACTTGTCTAAAAAGCTGGAAAAGGAAAGAAAAATAAACTCAAACTAAATAACACAGTTTAGATATAGTCGATGTTTTTGACTTACTGACATTTTTGTTGTCGCAAAATAGAAAATTCTGGTCACTTTTGCGACTGATACGGTGGTAAGTACGAGCCCTGTGCTGTCATCTTCACAAAAAGGTGAGGTTACTAATGCTAGATACCAATACTGCAATGCAGGGCCCCAAAATATGCGACTCAAACCGCATTCACACGAGACCGGTACAAAACCGGACCTGTACAATTCTGGTACAGTACCGTCTGTTCATACAGTACCGGTACAATTCTAGCACGTTTTGCAACAGTGTTCACACGGCCTAGCCGTGCCAAAATCGGTTCGGTCCCGTGTGAACGCGCGACGGTACCGTACCAGAATTGTACCGGTCTCGTGTGAACGGGGTCTCAGAGATCAAGTGAGTTGCTGGTTCAAATGTGCGCCTTTTGTTACCACCAGCTGTTAGTTATCTCACGATCTGATTGGCCAATGTGCCGTGGTAAATAAGAGTCTACACCACACTGCTCGTGAGGCCACAACATTTTGACCATGATGATGACGTAAAGCGTGGGAAACAAAGAGTACCACTGTAAAACCCTGGACATTTTTTAAATTGCTGCAGTGTTACATAGTTTTTTTTTTCACCTTTAAAACATCGAAAATCTGTTTGCGTGTTGTTTTTGGTTTGCGTGTTGTTATTCTTTTGTGGTTATGTCGAGAGTGTAAACTTGCCATCACAAACTTACTACTCTTCCCAATAGACTCTTATTTACCACGGCACATTGGCCAATCAGATCGTGAGATAACTAGCAGCTGGTGGTAACAAAAGGCGCACATTTGAACCAGCAACTCACTTGATCTCTGAGACCCCGTTCACACGAGACCGGTACAAAACCGGACCTGTACAATTCTGGTACGGTACTGTCTGTTCATACAGTACCAGTACAATTCTAGCACGTTTTGCAACAGTGTTCACACGGCCTAGCCGTGCCAAAATCGGTTCGGTCCCGTGTGAACGCGCGACGGTACCGTACCAGAATTGTACCGGTCCGGTTTTGTACCGGTCTCGTGTGAACGGGGTCTCAGAGATCAAGTGAGTTGCTGGTCCAAATGTGCGCCTTTTGTTACCACCAGCTGTTAGTTATCTCACGATCTGATTGGCCAATGTGCCGTGGTAAATAAGAGTCTACACCACACTGCTCGTGAGGCCACAACATTTTGACCATGATGATGACGTAAAGCGTGGGAAACAAAGAGTACCACTGTAAAACCCTGGACATTTTTTAAATTGCTACAGTGTTACATAGTTTTTTTTTCACCTTTAAAACATCGAAAATCTGTTTGCGTGTTGTTATTTGTTTGCGTGTTGTTATTCTTTTGTGGTTATGTCGAGAGTGTAAACTTGCCATCACAAACGTACTACTCTTCCCAATAGACCGTTACACCTCTCGGTTTTTCAGCCCGCCGGCGGCTGTCTTAAATTGATCGCGTGATCACTTTTTTGTACCACGTGATGAGTTGCTTATGTACCACGTGATCAATGTTTGTGGGCGTAAACTTTGAGAGTTCATTGTTTTTCTGCATTCCAACGAACTCTACGCCCAAAACGGTTGATCACGTGGTACATAAGCAACCCATCACGTGGTACAAAAACGTTGATCACGCGATCAATTTTAGACAGCCGCCGGCGGGCTGAAAAACCGAGAGGTGTAACGGTCTACTGGGAAGAGTAGTATATGCTGCCTAGCTCTATAGCTCTTTAGTATAAACCAACTAATGGTCTATTACAAATCCAGCATTCTGATTGGCTGAGCTACTAATGGTCTATTAGTGATAGACAGTGCCTGGCAAAACCACCACCTTTATTTGCAAGAAAACTTGATTTTTTCAACATAAAATAATGGAATTCATTGCCAAAACCGACCAACTAGTTGGTTTATACTAAAACAATTAGACCTCTCGTCCTCATGTGATATGATATCAATAGACCATTTGGCCTTCGGCCTCATGGTCTATTCATCATAGCACATTCGGCCTTGAGGTCTAATTGTTAAATAGTTAATTTCTAGGCAGCATCATACCAAACGCATGGTTTTCTTTTGTTTCTTATTTCTATACAATGCCCAGCGTAAATAAAGAAAGTTGTTGTTGTTGTTGTATTATGAAAGTGCTATGTACCTGACTGAGAACTGTGCGTTCCCTTGTACAATGTTCCCGTCTCTCAGACTAACAGGGCACGCCCGTCCCCATTTGCTCCTACGCCATCGGAACTTGGGTGCGACCATCTCCGTAGCCGCTAGCGTCCTCAGCAGATCATCCGTGTCCGTATCATCTGATATTTCCTCACTGTCTTCTCCCCCCTGGAGTCGTAATGGTACCAGGGCGCGGTTCAGCACAAATGTGTTCAGTCTCATCATTAGGCTCTGCGCACAAAAGTAAAGTTGTATTTCAGCCTATTGATCATTTGGTAGAACTCGCATACTATGGATAAATTCATCGCATCGAGTGATGAATTTTTCTTGAATCCATAGCAAAGATCTGATATCATTTTAGTGTAATGATTTGGGCTTTGAGCTTTCTTTGCGCGCCGGTATCCTGTTCTATAGGATTATTCACAGCTTCAGGAGGCTAGATTCCGCTAAGAAAATAGCACCAAAAAGCGATATCGCCTTTTTGAGTGCTATTTTCGGCGGAATCTACCGACCGCTTTGAATAGAATTGAATCCTATGATATCTCGTCCTTAATTTACACAAAAGAGATATCATAGGATTCTATTATGAATCTTGTAATCTGATTCGCTTCCCTATTCACTATCTATTGAACAATTAGACTACTCGTCCTCGTTTTCTATGATTGAATAGATAGAACGAGGCGCGTAGCTCGAGTTGACTCAACAAGTAGCCTAATTGTCTTAATAGAAACCCACTCTGCCTCGTCCCTAGGCGTCTCTATTTGGTAGAAACAGAGAGAAAAGCCTCTTGCGAGTGTTCTGGTAGCGAGCGCGCAATGCATCTTGGGAACGGTTCGATTACGCAATGCATCATGGGAAGGCTTCCCATGATGCCTTTCGCGCTAGCTCGCTCCCAGTCGCTCTCGCCTCGAAAATCACTAGAACGCGCCTGGGTACGAGGCAGGAAACCCACTAGCATACTACCTTCGAGTTGTTGCTAAGACCTTTTTGAATGATTTCAGCACGTTTTATGCAAGCATGCTTCGCTACTCACCATCTATTACGTGATAAATAGTTAGTAGGGTAGCCAATCAGATTACAGGATTCGTGATAGTATGCGACTGGGTTTTTACTAATTAAGACAGGTTATTTTACAACTTCGAGCAACGTTTGGCCAAAAATACTGTTACTCAATGATTTCTATCCTAATTTGTAGATTTGTGGTCCACATTTCGAAATATCACAAAAGGCAGAGGGCTTGGTTCGCGCCGCCACAGAAATAAGCTTTCAACAATGGAAAAATTCTATAGAATGTAGGCTGTGATTGACATCACCATTTTAGGTGCGAAAAATACGTCTATCTGTAAAAACAGAAACATATAACTTAGTTGAAACATGTAACGGCGAACCAAGCTGTCGATTATTCGAGATGAATTTATGACCATATTTGGTCAATAATGAACTCTCGACTGCTATCCCAAGTAGGTTTTCTCTTCATAATATTTCATGTTTCGCTCATGTAAAGTACAGCAACGGTGTAAGTGATAATATACTAACATTTAACATCTTGGAGTCTTGCAACAACATTATTTTCAAAATCTTTTCAATTGTTTATTCTACGAATATTCCGCAGCTTGGCACTAAAGTAATGTATGCTTGTTACACGTCTCAACTCACTTATATGTTTCTGGTAAAAACTAAAATGTATTCATTTTCTCAGCTTCCTCTGGAAATTTTTTACCGGCGCGATAATACACGAACACTACCATGAAGACCTTTGAAATGAGACTAAATTCAAAGCAACAACTTTTTTTATTTCGAGTAAAAAGATTTTTTGCCGCTTTCTGACAAAATTGCTCGAAGTTGTAAAAAAATCTGTCTTAACAATTAGACTACAAGTTCGATTTTTCTATGAGTCAATAGATAGTTAACGAGGCGCGTAGCGCCGAGTTGATTATTTGACTCATAGAAAACGAGAACGAGTAGTCTAATTGTTTTAGTATAGAAAACCCACTAGCATACTACCTTCGAGTTGTTGCTAAAACGTATTTATTTTCATGGTCTTAGAACGTTTTACGCTAGCGTTTTCGCTACTCACTATCTATTTAACCATTAGACCTCGAGCCCGAAAGGGCTACGCAAAAAGTTTCCAACTAAGACAGGAATTTTTTCTGACGACAAACTCGTCACACAGACGGGAAACTCGTCTCTAGTGTGAATTCGGCTAATGAATAAAAAACCCCAATAACGAAATGTTGTTTACTCTTTACAACGCATTACACCGCGTTTTCATAGGGTTCTTCACTGACAGCAATATTTTATCAGGAGGGGGCACTCGCCTTGAACAAAATCTTTGGGATTTCGTTGGCGTCAAGTTCAATGAGCTTTTGTTGATCATGGTCTGCCATATAATCCTGGAAAAAAATGATTTTATCGTTAGATAAAGCCTGAAACCATAGATAATTAATTAAAAACATATGAATCAAATCATCAAGGGCCCTCACGACTATTAAATCGGTTTTCTTGGAAATGACGTACCGTAAGGGCCCTCACGACTTTTAAAGAGCCCTTGTCAGCCACTCCTTTGTTATTGTTTTCAGCCGATGTCAGACAACGAATTACGTGTAGAAAGCTTGAAATAGTCTTCTAAAAATGAAGTTTTATTATTCATTTATCGAATTCAATCGCAAGTATTGCACTACATTCCCTAAATCAGCCGATGGAAATGGATGCTTTCTCTGTCTTGGTATGTTGCTAGGATGACAAAATGGAGGCTGACACAGGCTCTTTAAATCGGGTTTCTTGGAAATGACGTACTGTAACTCAAACTCCAACCGCTCGGCACGAGCCGCAATGCTCACGTGTATCGTGCTCTGCAACGGAGCGAGACGAGACTCCATAGGTGCTCACCATTGGTCAAGAGAAATGTTCATGGAAAATCCATGGAAATTTAGGTTTTTATACAGCTACAAACTTTCCCTGTATATTAATCATCGTGTGTAGTAAAATGGCTGATTGCATTTTTAAACCGCACCGGGGGGTTGAGGACCTAACTAAAAAAAGACCCCCTCCCCAGGAATTTCAACTCGTGAAACAGACCCCATCCCCTGGAATTTCCACCCTCATAAAGGACCCCCTCCCTGGATTTTCCATTTATTCTGACAAAATACCCCGGAAAATCTATTTTGGGATAAAATGTCCCTGGAAAGTCACCTTTTTTACCCCTCCCCCTTGGAATTTCCAGTCTCCTGACACACCCCTCCCGTGGAATTTCCAGAGTCCAAAACAACCCCACTGAAAATATACCGTAGCTCCTCAACCCCCCGGTGCAGTTTAAAAATGCTATCAGCCAATCCAATTGGCAGTCACGCAAAAGCAAACTGGTTTTTCGACCTAAAAACTACTCGCTGACGCCTACGAATAGGCTAATATGTGTGAGCAACGTAAATTCCCATGACAAACCATATTTAGTAGAGGGGACTAACTATGGACCCAGTAGGGGGGGGGGGGGGGGGGGGGGGGGGGGGGCTTAAAGTTAAAATGCTAGGGGTGACCGTCGGGAAACTCGAATTTCAACCCTTAAAATATACCAACAATTTTGACAGATTAAATTTTATTCTGACCGTTTATTTGATATACATCAAATGTATCCTCTCGAGTTTCAAATACACTATCATTTTCAAATATTTTCGCCCTATGTATCACCAGGTTTTCTTTGAAGCGTACTTTATTTGGGTGAGAACCCCCTAAAAAATACTTTATTCTTCCTTACCATACCGTTTTTTATTTATTTCCGAACCCATAAAAAATACCAGATCGCCGATTTCAACCTCTAAAAAGTATGACTGTCACCCCTAGCATTCGAAAATAGGGAGTCCCCCTTCCACCATTCGAATATAGGGAGTCCCCCCCTTCCCCATTCAAATATAGGGAGTCCCTCTCCCCTGGGCTATGGACAAACAAATGACAGAAGAAATGTTTCTCAGTTCATCGTGTGCAGTCAAATCCAGGTTGTAAATCTCTATTTGTTACCTCAAGTGTCCTTAGTACCATCTCTCTGTAGTGTTTGATACTAGATGTAACATTTTGAGGAAGATCCTCTGGTCTTGTTGTCAGTCTAGACAGTAAGTCTGGGGTGATCTCTTCTTTCTCTTCAACATCCTAGTGAATGAATAAATCGTCATGATCATCAGTATGATCAATGGGCAATTCCAGAAATTAAAGGTACCCTCCCCACGCGCAGCACTAGTTTTTTACCCCCCCATGCATCCAGAATTTCCAAAATGGTTCCCCCCCCTTGCATATAGAATTCTGGGCAGGTTAAAGAAATCCAGCTTCGAAAACCCCCCCTTGCAATCAGAATTCCGAGCTCTTAAAACCCCCTATCCCATAGGAATTTCCAAATGCCGCCAAATTTCTGGCTACGGGCTTGGTACCTCGCGATAGGAGCATCTGAATTCAGCACAAGATTTTCTAATCCATTATGGGATCACAACCAAGTAAAAACCTTTATTTTTTAGAACATTTCCAGGACGTACGCAAGCTGATGCAAGTTTCCAATAGATGCAAGTTTCCAATCATGCAATATTGTTTAGTATCGCGATTCACCCTGCCACTCTGTGTTGTTGTGAGCCGTCAATATTTTGTGGTATTGACGGCTCAAAAAGAGCTAGCAAAATTCAACTTTTTTCGCACGAATTTATGTTTCATTTCATTGTCAATAGTTAGAAATAACGTTTAGCTATATTTCTAGCAATATCTTATGGCAGAAAGAGATTTTTTTCGCCGAAAAAGATGGAAAAATGTAAACAGAAAATGCTCGAGCTCGTGCGAAAAGCCCATGTGATTGCGTGAGATCGTGCGTAAATGTAATGAGAATTGAAATTTCAATCGACAATAAATAGCACTATTTCTTGCCATTTCCTCCAGAAAATCTTCAAGAATCGCGATACAATATTAATTACGATTTTGAGACGGCAATTCCACAAAATATTGACGGCGTTGGAAGAAAATATTTTCACGTATTGGGCTCCGTCGCTGCGCGACTCCGCCCAATACGTGAACATATTTTCTCCCAACTAGCCGTCAATATTTTGTGGAATTGCCGTCTCAAAATCGTAATTAGTATATAATATAAATGGAATCAAGTTTTCAATTCTACACATCCGTATTAGTAAAACTGCAAGGTTTCAAAAGAATTATTTGAAATCTGGCTGAGATATGAATGTTCAAAACTTCGAATTCTGGCTTATTTCTTACAAAGAAATGTATGGGAAAATACGTCAAGTCAAGACTGGACGGGCATCGATGCCCGTCCAGCCTCGTTCCCATGTATTTTCTCATACATTTCTTAGTAAAAAATAAGCCAGAATACGAAGTTTTAAAAATTCATATCTCAGCCAGTATTCATGCCATCTTCACCAAACTTTGCAATTTTACTAATACGGATGTGTAGAATTGAAAACTGGATTCCACTTTCTTATAACTATTATTTGTTATAAATCAATATTGCGCGATAAAGGCCTATTGTCTTCGTTTTCTAAACTTACGCAATTTGTTTTGACCAAAACAAGTCATAAAAGTGTTGCACTAATATTTTTCGCTGCTACTTACAAGAAAGTAGGTGAGTTTTCTTGCAACTCGCAACGCAATATTCGATGCGTTGCGAGTTGCAGAGAAAAGCGCGCGTAATATCCCCCTGCAATGCGATATTTTGTTGCGTTGCGAGTTGCAGAGAAAAGCGCGCGTAATATCCGTCTGCAATGCGATATTTTGTTGCGTTGCGAGTTGCAGAGAAAAGCGCGCGTAATATCCGTCTGCAATGCGATATTTTGTTGCGTTGCGAGTTGCAGAGAAAAGCGCGCGTAATATCCCCTGCAATGCGATATTTTGTTGCGTTGCGAGTTGCAGAAAATGTAGAACCGAGCTCTACTTTTCGCATCGTCGCGAGTAACATGTCTTGGCAATTTATCGCGCAATGGTTCCCTGAATGATCCAGTCCGCGCGCTTGATTTTGATAGTGCCGTTGTATTTTTATCATTTTCCAGTCGGGCGCATTACGTTGCAAGTTGCAAAAATATTGCGATCGTGTAGCCTCCCGCGTCAACAGTCGTAATGATTTTTAATTCGTCATCGTTGCCTTGCCTCGTGTACCATGGCATTTAATTTCTCTCGCCTTTTTTTAACAAGAAAAGGTTTAGCTCAGATTAGCTGGGATTCGCGTCCAAGAGCGCGCGCTATTGTTCGAGAGTGGCGTGAATATGTCATCATTAGCGCACACAAAGCAGCAAAACACTCAACGTGCATCAAAACTTGCATCTCGACCGTTTGGCCACCTTCTTCCGGTTTTCGCTCGCTCTGACTCCCTCCGCTTCCCTTTAGAGCCGCTACACAGACTCCATCTCAACGCAAGTTCACACAAATGAACTGAAGGCTTTCTGTATTTCTCAGGCTTTTTCTTTCATTGTCTCCACAAAGCACAACTTACAGGGTATTCCTCATTATCTGACAGTGACTCTTCTTCATCGTCCTCCTCCTCGCCCTCTCCTCCCTCCTCGTCATCTTCACCCCCCTCGCCCTCCTCACCAAGGAGAGGGGGAGGTTTGTCAGGAGCATATTCTGTCTTGCTGTACATGTGACCTGACAAGGGGTCCAACTTCTGGGTAAGGCGACGCACTTCCAGGTCTTTGTCTGGGATCTAAATGGAGGTATAAACATTAGTAGCTGTTTTCAGACTAGTAGAGATGGGAACTAATCTTAGAGTTTTTCATCCAGATGGTAAATTTGCCTACTTCGGTAATATTTAGAATTACATTTACCATTTATTATATGGATGCCAGTGTTTTAGCGGAAGCTAAAACACTCGTATTTTCCATATCTTCACTAGTGAAAATATGAAAAAAATATGTACCGAGTGTCCCGGATATGCACGTTTACAGTGTTGTTTTCCATTTCGTCTGCAGTTAAATCTCGCTCGGTCACACAAGTTTTAAGCCACAAAACTAAGTTTGTTCTAGTTCTAAACAGCAAACCCTTATTTTCAACTATGGCAGAGAAAGCTACAGCAACACAAAAAGGGAAATTAGTTCTTAACGACACTGGGAATCAGAAAGATTGAGGGAGCATTTCACAAATAAACACTTTCAACTTTACCAAGTGAGTTGTTCAATTTGTTATATTTTGCTGCTTTGTCAATCTTATCCATATAATAAAAAGAACGCGCTCATTCGTAAAAATATTGTTTTTGACACGAGAAAACAAAATCCATATCTTCACGCCACCGTGTAATATCCTCTATGTTAATGCATTGCTATGTGACCTCAAAATTCAATGTTGCGATGGGCGATTTTAGCTGTCAATCAAACCGAAAATCCCATAAGCTTTTGCAGCTTCCGTAAAATATTATTGAATGTATATGCAGGTAAACAAAGTTTGGTGGTTGAGGGAAGAAAACATTGTAGGCAGCCCCCATAATTATTGCACCATCTTGTCCTGATTACCTATGATGCACCTGAGAGTGCGATCTCTGATGGTTCGCCTGTCATATCTAACAGGACCTTCCGTGATTTGATTGCCAAATCAAACCAAAATAGTTTAAAGCTATCCTTGGCTTCCTTGCCTCAAATGTTTAGGGTCATTCCACGGTATTTTGAGCCTGAACATCATTTTTTAAAATTCATAAATATTAGGCTCTTTTCCAGAGAAACTTACAAGACAATGTCTGAAGTTTATTTTATTACTATTTATTTTGCTCTAACTGGCGGCACTGATGAATAAATTAGCATCATTTATCCAAATTAGGTAAAATGCTGTTGCGGAGTCTACATTTCAATTCTGCTTGTTGAAGAAAATAATAAAACATAAACAGTTTGAAACTTAGATAGACACAATCTACTAATGGTGCTCTCTCTAAAAACACATAGCAGTCTAGGCTGTTTAGCTGAGCTTGGGAGAATTTGCTGTCCAATGAAGAATTGTAGACTCCGCAACGATTTGGTACTTTTAGTTTTAATAAAAGTTACAAAAATAAACATTTTTTTCTGAAAGTTTGTAAACTTCTAATTTATCACTGTTGTAAAATATATATGGAAGAAATTATTTAAAATTTGTTTCCTTCGAGTAGTAACAAGCAATTAATTTTCGTTGCGGAGTCTACATTTTTATTGCGGAATCTACAACTTCTTCTGGACTGCTAACTAGAAAACTGTTGAATTTGTTAGTAGTAGTTGTATTATTGTTGTAATACATCAGTAACAACCAAAAATTAGTGTTGGAAAGGTTGCAAGACTATTAAATTAGTATATTTGCATTGCAGGATGCCAGCTTGTTTATTTGTAGACTCCGCAACAGTGGACTCCGCAACAATTCCCAAATTTTAATTCTGATCACCAAATAGCTGGAAATTTACTGGAAAGGGATGATATTGATTTATTTGGAATTTTCTATTTAATTGAAGTACACTGATAGGATTGTTTTGTATTTTTGCCTAGTTTTTCCTCTTGTGCCCTATTGTAGACTCCGCAACGTAGACTCCGCAACAACACCAGCCTTTATAAAATAAATCGTTTCTCCAAAAAAATAAAACAAAGCAAGAAACTCTCTGTGTTTAAAATAAACACAGATCAATGCTTCTTCTTTTAACAAAAACCACTATTCAAAACAGCTGAAAAATTCACAGAGATTTCTAGCTAAAGTTACTTGTTGGAAATCAAAGGTTCTTCTGAGTAGACTCCGCAACACCCAATAAACAATAAAATATCTCGGAACCCCTTTAACTAGAATGATGGTCAACTCTACTGTATAAAGCAATTAAATGCTCTTATACCCTAGACATGTAAAGTCACTTTGACTGAAGTTCTAGATTTGAAGTTATGATGCCTCTAATCTCTCTGAATGTAGACTCCGCAACATACGGTTTACTGTGGAATGACCCTTTAACTTTCTGGTTCAAGAAAATTAACATTACCATTTTCTTCCATAAAATTGCCAATTGCCAATTATACAGAGAAGTCTCACCTTCAGATTAATAATAAAATCTGGGGTCAGTGGTAGGTTCTTGACAAGTTCTAATTGATCAGCAAGTGATAACCAATCCTCATTCATGGAAGGGAATCCATCCAGTACATAGCCTAGAAAATACAATTAACATATTACCACGATAAATAACATTAGATTCAGTTGCAGCATAACTATAATGATGTAAAGGGGCATAAGGGGTGTTCAAAAATTGCAAACCCCACAAAAAATACATTTGAGGCATAGAGAATCCATCTTTAGTATTTTGCCCATAGCTGCAATGGCATTCCATAGTTTTAACCAAGATAGATGGTATCATAAGCCATTAGAGACCACAGCGCAGAGTATCAAGAATAATAATACCATGCCACAGAAAATACAGCCAATCAGAATCCAGTAAAAGGAGTTGCATATTCGGTGATATTCCAGTCAGCCTTTCCCATGCGCTGCACTTATAATTAAAACTTTGCCTTTTATTTTGTATAAAATATTATAATGCTTTCCAGTGACATCTGCTGACGTCCCACTAGTCACTGTGTGTATTTTCCTTTCTTTTAGCAGAAAATACATAGTGCATGCTGTGTGGGATATTCCGCAGTATGCCACTCGAAAGCTTTGTATAATTACAAAATAGTAAAATACTAATAAAACTATTATAACAGATGAATGCCATGAAAACCAGCTGATGCTGATCAGAATTTACCATGTTTAAAATAAATAACATTATATTCTTATCTACTACTACAGGTAAGTCTTTCTATCTCAACAATGTATAGCTGGGATCAGATTACAGTAAGATGAGTAACCAGTCAGCAAATGTTCATACCACGATGTGCAGTTTCTGGTGATGAGACTTTCTCCATGAGCATTTTAGTCACTAATTCCTCTGGCAGAGCCTCTCCCCTCAGGAGGATTTCTTGAGCCTGAAATTTTTTGATAATCTCCATGTTAATGAAACTATCCAGTAAAGAAAGAGCACCTGCACCACTGCATAAAATCACCAGTACCTTGATTCCCAGCTCTGTCTGCATTTCAATGGCCATGTTAACCACCTCTGAGCCTATTATTGTTCAGAAAAAAAGCATTCATTTCAAAAATGTATATCCTGTACACTCTGTAATGTCAATGACAAATTGCAATAAGTAAAAATAATATTTCTTGCAGGGGTCTTGCAAAGGACATTGACCCATAACACTTGTTATTATAAGGCTGCGATATAACACAGGCTGAGCTGATTAGGCTGATACAATGGACCGCAGGCATTACAGAATTTTCCACCATTGCATAAAGGCACACTCGTCGCTCTTTCAAACATTCCTTGTGGTTGTGATAGAGAATCTTTCTCTAGTGGTTTTGCAGGTAAAAGCTTAAAAGTTGCAGTATAAAGTATTTTCAAAGTCTACTGTGTGCACAAAAATTAATTGTGAACTATAATTATTATAACTTTGGTGAGCTCTATTATATGAGAGACTGTTGCTCTGTAGTCGCTGCTAATGGTGGTTGCCAAAAACATATCGTTTTTGTAATGCTCTCCAAAGTTATAATAGTAATGTAGTTCATGTTCTTGGGTATAAATAAGTTTGGGGCTCTTTTCTCAGTGCTTATTCGATCCCTCAGCTAAAACAGCCTGAGTCGAACCCCCCCAAAAAATATTTACACACACGAAACATTATTAGATATATAATAGTCTGAGATTACATGTAAATTTGTGAACACAGATGTATTGCGGTGTTTGCAAGTCCACTGTGAAAAGTCTATGCAGAAATGTGGGGTGTTTTCAATGTTTTATATGGCTTCGCTAAGAACCCCCAAGGCCCTTAGATGGTTACACAGGCCGAGGCAAATTTTTGAATGGGCAAATTCTGGCCTACTTACGGCCGCTCCTGATCACACGGGTCTGGCAGAACTGGACCAATTTTTGCATTCTAGGTACAAATTCGGCCATTCCAAAGTTCGTCCAGACCCGTGCAACCGGTGTCTCAGTTAATTTAGCTCTAGCTGAGACTTACAATTATAATGTAACTCCAGATGATATCCATTCAAATGTAACACCAAAGGAAATTACCAAAGAAACTTACCATTAATAAATTCACATTTCCAAGCCCGTGATAATTGTCTAGCCAAGGTTGTCTTTCCAGAACCCTAAATTGTAATTTAAAAAATCAGGTATCAGCAACAGTTTAGGTTCAAGTCTGAACGAAATCCTAGCCCACAAGAAAGGACATGATTAACCCACACATTAGCTATGTTTTGGCTTAGGGAGAGACTTAGTATAGCCTTTTCTTAGTTCTGAACATAATATGCTTCTCTTACCGGCTTCCCAATTATTATAAAACATGTTGGCTTTGACTCCAAGTATCTTCGTTCAGCCTAGCAAAGAATACAAATATTTTCCAGAAGTCAAACTTCACTCGGTTTGATAATTTGAACTGAAGACAATAATATTTGTTTTCAATCGAGTTTAGATCACAACAATGTACAGCAATGGTCTGAAAAGTGAATATAACGCATGTAAGATGTTTTCGAAGATTCCACTGCTACAAAATACTAAAAGTAAAAGCATCAAGTTGTGTTTCTCTACACTACAGGGTCACAAACTTCCAATAGGCCCATAGCACCAAAACAAACTGCACTCAAAAATAAAGAAAGAAACCGCAGACTGATAGATAGATATGTTTATTAAAAAATGTCATATAGCAGCCCAAGGGCTGAATTGCATGATATTTACAAATTTACAAATTAATAATCAATATTTACAAATTAAACAATAATAATATTATATATATTGAAACACTTGTTAAAATTATCTATTTGACATACTGGGAATGAAAGTGTCCATGTAACGCTTTGTTCTAATAGCAGAACGCTGAAATTGGCGCTGCTTGCGAAGACAATAGCGTGCCTCGTTCTTCGGAGGCAAGAGATGGTATATCTTATGGTTTGGGTCAGATACAATTGCTTCGAATAACTTATTACATAGTTCATTACGTCTGTCCTTAAGCGATTCAAGATTACAAGCAGTAAGCCGTTCACGATAAGACATGTTGGGAGATATAATGGCGACTTTCTAAAGGAAAAAATTCTTCGTATGATAAAAAAAAGAGTTATTACGGTGAAAAATACTAAAAACGTGGACAATAGTACTGATTGCAGTTTCGGAAACCTCGAAATACGACACATTCGTCGAATCTGAGATTTCAGAAACTTCGCCCCAAAAAAGTGCACAGAAGTCAATTGATAACCATACCTTATCTTCACTGAAAGGGTCCAAGTTCGGGTTATCCATCTCGGCCGTGTTTTCCGAAATATTATCTGTTAAACTGTTAAAATTTCAACCTTTTTCTACTTGAATTTGAACTCTTGATACTCTCCTCCATTGCTGCGGCAGAACTGGTGATGGTTGCTATGGAAACACCATTGTTTACGTAATAAGCGAGAGAGACTGAGCACGACTGACTAGTTCCCAGTTGCATCGCGAACGGTAAAAGGCAGGCTACCCAAGCATGATGTCCTTTTTTCATCAAACCGTGAAAATCAACATACAGCTGGCATTCTTCACGAGTATTACTACCGAAATCATTAAACTGCCGGCACCCTGAGGCCTTATGCGCAACAGAGCGTGAAGAAGTGAGGTAAGGTAACCTCGAAAATTTTGATCGATCGAAATGGTCACGTGATATCAAGAGTATTTAAATTTTGTACCAAACAAATGGGAAAAACACGCTTTTTCCATTATTTGATGCAAAATTTAAATGTCACGTGACCATTTGGATCGATCAAAACAGCCAGACGAGCGAACTGAAACCGACAAACGATCGATCAAATTTTCGAATTTTAAAAGAAAAAATAGCTGTGAACGTTTGGAGGGCACACCAACGAGAAAAGAAGAAGAAGAAGAAGAAAAGAAACTACACTTTTGTTTTACCATTTATCCAGATCATGGCGCTTTTATTTTTAATACAAGTCGAAAGAAGAGTGAGGGTCAAGAATTCACAGCGAAAAAATGGTAAAAAACTACTTTCGCGCCCTTTTTAACCCAGGCTGAAGTTTCTCGGGATTCCTGTGTTTGTTGTGCATCCGCGGCCTTTTTGCGCGCGAAATTTTGACGTCACTAATCATGACTTCCAAACTCTGATCGACTTCATTCTTTGGGGGAAAAACAAATAGCTTATCAAAACATCATTCTATTTAGCTGAAAGAGACGAGTTTGGAGAGTAAAATGTTTATAGCTATTCGATTTGGAGGTAAGCTTCAACAACTGACATACATTTTCTGTGAGAAAAGCTCCATTTTACGGGAAAAAATTGATTATGCAGAAGGTTTTTCTGTATGATTTCCAAAGAACTTGAGCTATAGCTTTTTGGGAAAAGAACAAGCTCGATGTTTTTAAAGCAAGTGACTGATTTGTTAGGACTAGTTATAGTTTTCTTCCGGCTTGTCAACTTTCGATTTCTATGATTCTGCGGGTTAAAGTTTTAGCTAATAACTTAGTTGTGTTTTCCGTTCAAAGAATTCCCTGAATCAAACATCTCAAAGCAACCGTACAGCTATTGAAATGATAGGACTCAGACTCATGTTCTGATACCGTTGGGTGTTTTCTGCAAAATCAGCCTGAAAATGCTGTTAACATCAAATACTGCATATCGTGCCAACAGTCAAATAAATAATGTGATTGGCAGAAGGTACAGTAATTTACCGTGAAAGTCTGCATCCTAAAAATCCCAACACAGCTGTAGAACGCTGTGTGCATTGGTCTAAACATTATTATATTGATTTACTTAGTAATGACAACCATTAATTATTTTTATACGAGAACACTTTTCATTTTTCAGGCTGCATGTGCTCTTAGTATCTATAAGGCACCTTTTTGACCAAATTTCAGCCTGAGTGTTCTTGGGTTTTTTACTGTTCCCCTGTTTGAGTGATGTTTGTGGGTGCTTTTCCGCAAAATGACCGTTACTTCAGACTTCGCAGATTATTTATGAAAACTACAGTAATATTGTTTGTCGTTTTTCATTGCGTAGAGGACAGACAGCTGTTGTTCAACGCGAACTGCCGATCACGCGTCCTTTACGAAGACATAAAAAATAGATGCGAATGCCAACAAGAAGGTAAGCCATCTCAGGGGCGTAGCCAGGGGGAATTCCAGGGGTTCTGGAGCCCCCTCTCGCGTCAATGAATCCCCTTCCTCTACTCCTAGTTTTAATGATTTATTCCAGTAATTGTTCATTTTGTTCCATGCGTGCCATAAGTAAAGCGAATAGTCATTGCGGAATTTGTTTGCGCATCTTTTGTGTGTATTTCCGAGACATTAGTAATTAGTCACTGGGCACCCAATTTAGAACCCAATTTAAATCCATCCCCCCCCCCCCCCCCCTATCTTCCCCTCTTAGAAATCCTGGCTAAACCCCTGCCCACCTCATCTTGTTTACATATTCAGGGAACGCGGATCGTGCGATTCGGCGACCTTTTCACCTGCAGACTTTGCCAAATTTGAAGATCAAGATCACCCCTAAAAGAGACCAAACCCCTAGAAGATACGACAATCTTCAACCAACAAACAATATGGGAGTCCACCCCAGGGGCAGATATGTACCAAAAATTGTCGTTGGGTGTGCCCCTGAGTCCTGACCTGGGATATAATTGATCCGCGCCATCATTGATATAATTAAAACGTCACCATGTATTGCATTATCCTTTTTCCAACAGACATGATTGACCTCGCAGACGAGAACGGATTACTAAAAAACCTCCCAGAGCGACCCGACCAACAATACGCTACAGAATACCTGCCAGGCAGAGCTAGTTATATATTGCTGCGTGTCAGTAAGTAGAATGACACATTCAAATTACACGAGTCAGTAGCCCCATCAACAGGAGTCTCCATCACTTATTGGGTGTGCGTGCTAAGCACACGAGTAGATCAAACTATTTTTAGATTGTGGTATTTTATAAACGGCCTAGGCCATGGCCTGACTGTGTAAGCACTGAAAGCAAAATATTCCTCCTGGCAGGTAAACAACACAAATAAACAACCTGCCAATCAAACTATCACATCGGTACTTGACACCTGTCAGTCAAAATGTGACGCCATCAATCACGTGATTTCCGAAAACTGCTTATAACTCCGTGAATGTTTAGATTAAGACCGCCAAACTTTGTCAACATTTCATTGATAAAGAACCTATCGCGGTTCGCGGTTGCAATTGGCGCTTGAACAGAGAGATTTTCACTGGCGTTTTCGATATTTGATATGGAAAGATCTTCCTTTTGCAATAAAAGATTCGACATCTACTCTATTTCCAAAGCTAGCTAAACATTATCTACTGCTCAAACAAGAAACTTAATAGATTTATTGTAAAACGTATCATTTGTAAAACAGTTCTCTCAGGGTTTCTTTTTTTTTTTCTTGGGGTGGGATGCGGGGGGAGGAAGGGAGTAATTACCTGGTAATAAAAATAACTTAATAAGGTTAGCTGGTTAGGCAAGAGTGGATCCACTCTTGGGTAGGGAAACTAGCTCGAAAACCCAAGGGTTAATTTAGTTTTCCTGCTCAAACTTTTCTATTGTTTTTTCTCTTTCTTGCAAACTGACACTACACAATTCAACCTCTTGCAGTTTACTAACTGAATTACAGGGGAGTCAGCAGTGGCGTGACAAGTAAATACATGCATAAGCAAAACTCAGTTTAGGCAATCAGCAAACTACAGTTACAAAATCTCTAAATCGATTGGTGTTAACGGGCCTTTGATAGGAAGTACTTTTTGATCTAAGGTTGTAACCTGACTCGTGGTGAACTAGGCGATTTTTGATAATGATGTATAGAGGGTTCCCCGGTTTATTGCGGCACCGCTGGCACGCATGTTTCCTCCTCTCATACAGCGTTGGAAGGTTTGCGAGCAACAGAGCTTCGATCCTCGTACTGAATGTTAGGAAATATATCCTTAGGGGCCGACCATTTAATCGACCTTTTTTGAAAAAAAAATTCCTGCACGGCCCGGAAGGCCGAAAAAAATTTCTTGCACTGCAAAATGATGACTAAAGCCCTTCTTTCTTATTGGAAAAAAATTCTCAGCGTCTAACAGAGGTATAAAAAGAAATCTTGCACCGACAAAAAAGCCCCCGACCCCCCTCAAAAGTTAAATGGTCTGCCCCTTCGGAGCGCGCTTCTGAACGCTCTCTAAAGCGTCAGACAAACAGAGGGGAAGGTTGGCATAAGCAGCAGACGCATACTCAATAAAATATCTCTCTAACAGATCTCACGCATAGGTGAAGTATAGACTAAAATATGAAAATCCGCGAACCAGGTATTTTGCCAAGCTGGATCCTGAAAAAACGGACAGTTGAACTAACCAAGGCAGTTGAACTGAGAAAAATATATATATAATGAAAGGTCGACGAACAGTATAACGATAATTATTTAATAACTATTATTAAATAAATAATTATCGTTTAAGGTGACTCAATCGAAATTCAAAATGCACCCAACTGTGTCTAGAGCGCAAATCTGCGTCGCCAAACTCAAGGCTATAACTTTTGTGTCTTTTCCCCTATTGTTATAATTCTTTTTTCAAATCCTACTTTAATGATGTATAAATCAGTTATTAATAACCGATCTTCTTGGAAACATTTTTAGAAGTCACAATCAAAATTTTTGTGAGGCCCTAGTTTCATATTCAGGTCGTACTAGAAAATAAAAAAAGGCGGTTTTTTTGGCTCAAACTCCAGGAATCGATTCCAGTTGAAGTAATCTCAAATCGAGCTAAGTTACAGAAAATTCGTCGGAACAGAAACGCGGTAATAAAAATGCCGTCAACTTTGGCCAAATTAGAAGGCTCATTCAGCTTGGCTTGAATTGAATTTAATAGTGCCCCGAAAACTCATTACGTGGGGCTCTTCCTTCGGCACTAGATTGTATATTAACGTATTAAACTTTACCGAAGGTCAGATTGTAAATACGATGAACTACTAAAGTGTTGGAAAATTATTTACCGAGGAAAGAAATCGTGAAAGCGCAATAAATTTATTACAAGAATGTCGCGTTAAAATGTGTTGTTATTACCTAGTATTTCTTGCTAAGATATATATAGACGTTAACCTTGTGGCAATGGTAAACCTTTGTAACCAAGTTTGACCATTTTGTGTGCTTATTTGGTATAGAAGAAAATTACAAAGTTACGACATTCACCCTCTACTCTTGCACGCAGATTTGAAGCTCTCTTGTTTATGAATGATAATGAAATCTGACGTTTTTCCAGGGGGAGCTCATTAGGCCAAATCTAATCAATAGCAGTCACGCTCCGAAAATAGCAATTGTCTGATTAAGTCCCTATGGAACATAAAAACTTGCTATGATAAAAGCTTTCTTTGTTCGCTGTTTAGAGTAGCTCAGATTGTTTAAGGCAAGGCTGTCACAAAAATTGGGTGAAAAAACTTAGGGGGTGGTCTATATTCGACAGTTTTGACACTATCATTACAAAACAGTCTTTAAGTTGTAGAGGTTCACAAAATGGACATATTTTCAGTAACGTTTCTATGGTAACATATGATGTGACCTTTGAACTCTGCATTTCAACGGTTTTTAAAAAGTGCCTTTGTGGACAAGGAAAGGCTAAATATCCTGAAGATGTTAAACGTGAAGTGATTCAGGTTGTGGTAGGCATCATTGATCTAATTGGATATGTTGACTTTCTCAACAGGAACCCTATTTTAGGACAAGTGTAATTTGATATCTTTCCAATAACTTTGTAATTACAAATGCAGTGCAAGATTTCCAATTAGCCTAATGAAGCCTTTGGTAAGTCCGTTTGTTCACAATAGAAAAATGTTCGGTAACGATGCATTTTCCCTGTCTACATTGGCAGTTTGTGAAAATGTTTCAACTGTGAGTTCAAAGGTCATATTTGCCGTTGCCATAGAAACGTTATTGTAAATATGGTAATTTCGATAGTCTCTACAAGCTGAAATATGTACCATAATGATATCTTCAAACGTACCCAATATAGACCACCCCCTAAATTTTGTGATCGTCCTAGCGAGTGCCTTGCCTTAAACATTCTGAGAGGCCTAAATGTGCTCCCCCTGGCGAAACGTCAGATTTCATTACCATTAACAAGAGAGCTTCAAATCTGCGTGCAAGACTAGAGGGTGAATGTCGTAACTTTGTAATTTTCTTCTACACCAAACAAGCACATATAATGGTCAAATTTGGTTACTAAGTTTTACCAATGCCCCAAGCTTTTCGTCTATATAAATCTTAGCAAGAAATTATACGTAATAACGACACATTTTAACGCGACATTCTTGTAATAAATTCATTGCGCTTCACGATTTCTTTCCTCGGTAGATAATTTTCCAACGTTTTAGTAGTTCATGGTGTTTACAAAGTTTAATACGTTACTATACAATATAGTGCCGAAGGAAGAGCCCCAAATAATGAGTTTTTGGAGCACTATTAAAATTCAATTCAAGCCAAGCTGAATGAGCCTTCTAATTTGGCCAAAGTTGACGGCATTTTTATTACCGCGTTTCTGTTCCGACGAATTTTCTGTAACTTAGCTCGATTTGAGATTACTTCAACTGGAATCGATTCCTGGAGTTTGAGCCAAAAAAACCGGCAATTTTTTTTTTCTAGTACGACCTGAATATGAAATAAGGGCCTCACAAAAATTTTGATTGTGACTTCTAAAAATGTTTCCAAGAAGATCGGTTATTAATAACTGATTTATACATCATTAAAGTAGGATTTGAAAAAAGAATTATAACAATAGGGGAAAAGACACAAAAATTATAGCCTTGAGTTTGGCGACGCAGATTTGCGCTCTAGACACAGTTGGGTGCATTTTGAATTTGGAATGAGTCACCTTAAAGGGGCTCTTGCACGCCTGCTGGTCACATCTCTGACAAGAAAATAGCTCCAATCGCAATCCAATTCCATCCGCTCCAGAACAGGTCAAAACAATCTAGAATTGCACTTGTCTAACACTTGAAAGGTTTTTATAATTAATCTGGAGGATTATTTTGATTACTACGGGCAATTGTACATGTGTTTTATGGTTACAATTTTACTTATTTTATGTCCACGGTGGACGAATATTAAGCGTGCGAGTGCCCCTTTAAGCTGTTCGTCGACCTTTCATTATAATTTTCATAGCATATGGTGAACTCTTGCGTATTCGAATCGTTTTCGCTTACGTGTGGACAAGAAAATGCATTTTTTTAAAACACGGTGCGTGTAGACACGGACTTATTTAAATGCGGAGAAAAATTAAAATCCGTCTGCGAAAATATCCGGATACGTGTCGACGGGGTCTGAAAGATTGATGAAGCTCGTAGTAACAGTGGAATGCATAAGGAGCAGAAAAGCTAGGAAATAATTCTAACCATTGCGTTGTTGTTGTTGTTGCTTTCAGAGAAAACTGAAGACTTCAGTGGAAAAGAATGTAGAGAATATGAACCGATGCTGAATGGACTCCAAGAGACAAACCCTGACTTTATGGGTGAGTACCGGCGATACAAACCCCCTCCCCCTTTCACGGGAGATTTTCCCATACATTTACTGTATTTGCTGGAGGAAACTTCAAAATGTTCGTCCCATGTTTTCAGTATCCGGCACCCCTTTCTTTAATTCCTGGATCCGCGCCTGCAAAATGACATAGAAATAATGACAATAGGAATGACAACAAACAATAGCAATGACAATGGAACAGATTTCCTACTTTCTCTTACCCAGAGCTCCCCTGCTCGTAACCTCGCGGGGGAGGCTCTGGTGACAGCCACTGACGCATGCGTGAAATTTAATACATAACCTCTGAGAAAAAGACCTTTCAGCGCATGCTCCAACGCTCAAAATCAGCCAATCAGCAACGGCTCTCAAATGGATGTCCCCAGAGCCTCCCCTGCGAGCAGACGAGCCGGGGAGCTCTGGGTACGAGAATGGATTTCCTACGACTGTGAAAAGTGCCGCGGCGAACCGTTTTTTTTTTTTATTTAACATGCGCACTGAATGCATAAGAGCGTTTTCGTACATTCTCGAACCCAGAGCTCCCCGGCTCGTCTGCTCGCAGGGGAGGCTCTGGGGACATCCATTTGAGGGCCTTCGCTGATTGGCTGATTTTAAACGTTGGGGCATGCGCAGAAAGGTGTTTCTCTCAGCGGCTCTGTATCAAATCTCGCGCATGCGTGACGAGCAGGGGAGGTCTGGGTTCGAGAATGGTTTTCGTACGGATATACGCGTTGTAGTGCGAAAACGAAACGAAAAGTGTGGTAGCAAACCTTTCTGAAAACGGAGCAAACGGGTATGCCGTTTTCGCTTGAAAACGGTGTAGTGTGGACGGGGTCTTAGTATATACAAAATCAATAGAATAAAATACGGTGATTAAAAAATTGAAAACTCAGTATCGCGCGCGAAACGAGCCGCCATTTTGAGTTTTCTCAAAAACAGTAAATAGTGTTTGATATCTACTATTTCAGGAACCAATCAGAGCGCGCGAAAATGACTTTTCACTGATTTGGTATATACTAAATGGTTATATTTCTATGTATTCAGCCGCCAGGGCGATCAGGGTACCTTTGGCGAAAGGAAGTAAACACTCAATTATTCTCCCTTCTTTCTTATACAGCCAAAGTATACAGCAAAAAGGTCAACCCTGATGTTGTTTGCCCATCTTCACAGCGAGCTGTCGCCTCTCCGAAGCCCGCAACTAAGACCAGCAGAGCAACTTCACGGAGCCAGACGAAGGCAGCGACACCTTCAAATGTCCGGATTAATGTGTCCGGCAGTAAAGGCAAAAATGCAAGACATCATTAAACACTTTATTGTTTGAAATCATAATAAAATCTTCGTGTGTGTAATAATTTCGGGTAGATATGTGACATTTATCGAACAACTGTAAAGTGCGCGCTTTATTCTGGGTTGTGGGTGACAATTCCCCCAAAAAAAATCGTGCAAGGCCAATCCTTCCAATATAAAAATCTTGCAGAGATCCAAGCTAGAAAAAAAAATCCTACAAAGGCATGGATTGGGATCTCGTTAAAAAAATGTCTGAAACTAGTTATTCCAGCAACTTCTCCATCATTGGAGTTTTCTACTTCACTTCACTTCACTTAATATAAATTTCGGCGGGCTTCGCGCGCATTAAAATATCATCAAATATATAGTCGATGAGAATTCACGCAACGAAGACACTGCTCTCACGTCGTTTACAAGAACAAGTGTATCTTGCCGAGGGAAAAACAAACTCTCCCAAAAATAATGCCCTGCAGTGATAGGCCTGGCAGGCAGTCACTATGTTCGAAAGAAGACCACTTAGGTAAGCGTGAGTTCTACGTTACAAGTATAGAAATTCGTCATGTGGACCGCTTCACACAAAAAAAAAAAAAATAATGTAATTTGCGGCATGAATAATAAAAACCTACAGGCTTTGTTTACTATACACAAAAAACGGAATGTTCGTCTACCCTTTCTCTGAGGCTTGACGAAATACGTTTATCAAAATTTGGGCGCGCTTCGCGCGCAACGGAAGGAAAAATCTTCTACAAGGTCAAAGAGAATAAAATATAGAATAGAATAGAATAGTTTAATTCACCCACTTGCAGGTAGACCTGAATTGCTGGGAAGGCCAAAGCATAAATATACAATGAACACAGCGCGCGTAACACTACTGGTACTTATAAGTTACAAAGGAATTGAGCCTATTTGTACTACCCATTACACGTCGGGGATGGGGGATGGCGAAAACAGCAGCGTTTAACAGCTTCATTCTTTTTTAATCAACCAATAAAAATATAGCATAAGAACATTTGTTTTCCCTATACATACAGCAACAGGATTTTCTTAATCCATTTCTGAACCAATATGAATATAGTATAAGAAAATTTTGTTGATGCGTTTACATACAGCAACAGGATTTGGACGGCCTGTGGGAACGGAACGCCAAGGGAACAGGTCTTGCTGAATGCGCAGGTCTACTCTCTACCCCTCGTGGGTTTAGTCCTTTCCCACTGTCTATAGTTCTCTCTCTGACAAGTTTCGGTATGTATGTATAACGTGTATTACAAGATATTTTGTGTGTGTGTGTCTGCAAAAAAAAAATTCGTACATGGCCTGCAAGTCCGAAAACAAGTATACACAACCTGATCCCCGAAAATAAAATTTATATTCAAAACAATTGCCACAATTTCTACTGGTCCACCCCTTAGCAATAAAGTTCAAAGTCGGGTCGTTCCCAAGCACCCTACCAGATTGAAGCGCGCGCTTTTTAACACTTTATTCGACAAGTGTTCCTCATTTACCGACACGCAGCGCGCTACCTGGTAGAATTTTCAACCCCCCAGAAATTCTTAGCCTGCTCTCCCTCATTAGGGACGTGTCATTATTTAGCGGGGGGGGGGGGGGGGGGGGAGGGCTCCTATTTTTGTGGGGAGGGTCCTAATTTTTTTCGCGTGTCTAAAGGGAGGGTCCAATTTTTTTTCACTCCTGTTTGGGGGATGGTCATAATTTTTTTCAGCAACATTTGGACGATGAAGAGGGTAAAACCAAATGGCGATAGTGGTTATTTCAGCAACTTCTCCATAAAAATTTCGGCGCGCTGAAACAATGACTTGAACAATGAGGACACTACCGTTGGCAAGAACAAGTTATCTTGACGAAGAAAATCAAACTCGCAAAAAATGTCCCTGCAAATGATAGGCCTAATGGGCAAGTCACTATATGTTTGAAAGAAGCGTGAGTTTTCGACGTTACAAGCATAGAAATTCGTCCGTTGGGCCGCGTTTCGCGCTCATGAATATTAATAACTTCGTCATTTGCGGAGCGCAGTTGTGCGCATGAATAATATATTGAGCTCCTGACAGGCTTTGTTTACTATGCCCTACACAAAACATGTCCATCTACCCTTTCTATGAGGCTTGATGAAATGCGATGAACAAAAAGAAAACGATGAACAAACAAACAAACGTTTATCAAAAGGAAGGATATGCGAGCCCGTTTTTCTGTAAAATGTCTACAGTACTAGGTCAAACAGGGGACGGGATCGAGATGTGGGATTACGTTAATCATTGTACTTAGAGGGAGGATCACTGCATTTTACCCGTGTATTACCAAACATCCTCACGTAAATAATCG
Source organism: Scolanthus callimorphus (assembly GCA_033964015.1). NCBI lineage: Eukaryota > Metazoa > Cnidaria > Anthozoa > Actiniaria > Edwardsiidae > Scolanthus > Scolanthus callimorphus. The sequence continues at coordinate 24,485,924 of CM066922.1, read as the reverse complement.
AGGCGATTAATAATAACCGCGGAACCTTATGCGCAAGTCAATTGACACCCCGGCCCCCACCCCCGGGACAGGGCAGGAAAGTAACGCGGTCAGGCCGGGGAATTAACACGTTAATCTACGGAAGGGCAGGGAATTTAACACGGACCTTCTATAGCAGGGATATTCAGCGGGCCATTAATGGTGAATTAACGCTGAACCAGAAGTTCGATTATCGTGCGAAAATATATTGGTTTAAGGACCGAGGTCGGAGGATTTTGGGAGGGATCACTTCATATTTGGGCGAGTGAAAGGGGAGGATATCTTGAAACCTGAAGCCTTGAAAGAGAGATTCCTGCAACGAGTTCTATATCATTTTCTAGTTTTATGTCACTCATTATGTTGAAAATTTTGGCGCGCTTCGCGCGCATAAGGAATGACATCTAATCTAGTTTTAGAGAACTTGCCCAAAGAAAACAATACGCTTGTGGCGCTTAAATGGCTGCCTCGTCCCTAGGCGTCTCTATTTGGTAGAAACAGAGAGAAAATATATTTTATCGCGTTTCGGAATGTACACTTGTGTTGTGTCCCTAGGGATGTTAGTTCAGTATTTAAAGGAGCTTAATGTATGTTAAGTCATTCGAAGCGTCTTTTTCTCTTGTTGAGCTTTTCCGTTAATTTTTTGTGGCATGTCGGAAACCGAGATTCTTACTAGTGAACCTGAAAATCAACCTTTTTCTGGTCCCACAAGACAATCTTCTACAGTTCATCAATCTACGTCACAACTTTCCTCGGCGCAATTCTGGATTTGTTTTCAAGAACCATAGACGCCAAATTTAACGAGAAATTTGATGAGTTCAAACGTGGTTTAGAGGAAAGAGAGAAAGCTCAGGATACCAAGATCAAAAACTAAAAACCAAATCTTCTTTCAAGTTTAAAGGAAATGAGATTCAGTTTGAGTTTAATAACTCTATTTTAGAAGGCCTTGAGAAAATTTGCAACAACATTTCTGGCGGTAATTTGGCCTTGGCGGCTACTGAAACTGATAATTTGAAAACACTGTTGAATAAGAGGAATAAGTTAATCCGTTTTGCAGATAAAAGTCCAGGTGGCTGGGCTGCGGCTGAAGAATATGAATCTGACGAGCTTGCCGAAAATTCCGAAGACGAGAAGAAACTCAGAGCCGCTGAACGACGCGCCATGGCCAGAATACGAGCTTCCAAGACAAGAAGCAACGTTTTAATGAGTCACAGTCACAGTTCTAGTCACAGCCCCAGTCACAATCCCAGTTGCAGTCTCAATCACAGCAATATGGATTTTCACGAAACAGTTTTTTCGGGCGTACCAGACGACAGCCGCAACCAAGCGATAAGTGTTTTAGCTGCGGTGGCTTTGGGCACTGGTCCATCAATCCAATCTGCCCAAACTACAGTAAACCAGCCGGCGGACGTACACATAATATCACCTCTAATGTCGCGACCAGCACTTACTAAAGCCGGAGAAATACGAGGCACAAAATCCCTCAACTTGTCGCGCAACATTGTTGCTTTGCAAGTTGATGAACGATGTTGCGCGTTTTTCATCTCGCGCCACAACTTGTCGCGCAACAAAAACATTTGTTGCAGGTTGTGAAAACTTGTTGCGCGAAGTAGATCGCGGGTCTACTTTTGAGCCGCATATTCTGGTTTTGTTGCTCGTTTTTCATCAAACACACAACTTGTCGCGCAGCAATTTGTCTACAATTCAAGTTGTTTAGTCAACAGAAATTAGGTGCTAAAGGGCAAAATCTACGTTGGGCTCGCATGTGTGATCATCAAAACAAAGTGTTGCGCGACAAGTTGTGAATTTGATGAAAAACGAGCAACAAACATTTAGACTTGCAACGCAGCAATGTTGCGCGACAAGTTGAGGGATTTTGTGCCTCGTATTTCCCCGGCTTAAAGAGCCTAAGTACACAGCAGCACTGTCGAGGCTTGGTCAAGATAAGTATGTTATTGATCATGTTGAAAGTTCGAAGGTGAGCTATCAATAAAGAGACGCTCACTCCTAATTGGTATTGTGTTATTAATGTAGATTAGAGATAAAATATTTTATACTCGTTCAGAAAGTAAGAGTATAAAGCCTCTTGCGAGTGTTCTGGTAGCGAGCGCGCAATGCATCTTGGGAACGTTTCGTTTTCGCAATGCATCATGAGAAGCTAGCTCGCTCCCAGTCGCTCTCGCCTCGAAAATCACTAGGTCTGATTAGCCTAGAAGATCACAGGTCAGCTCTTTGTTCCAAGTTTGTGGCGAGGTTGGACAAGGCCAACCCCCTTTACAATCTAATTAAAGGGACAATTGGAGAATAATTTTGCCCTCTAAGCAATACAGTCTCAGGCAGGCATCAGTCCCCAAAACGAAACTTTGCCACACGGACAGATTCAAGAACTTTGTGTCCGTAAAGTACGGCCACCATTTGAAATTGAATTAATGTATATTGTTATATATTTATTTGTATTTGTCTCTTAGTGTGTATTTTTATCATGACCTCTTCCTGTAGGATGGAATAAACTACATTACATACATCACATTACATTTCACAACTATCCCCCGAAGGGGAGGCGAATAGTGGTGGGATATATACCGAGATGCGAACGATGACGTCACCACAGCAAACGTTTTTTAAACATGCCCACTGAATGCATAAGAGCGTTTTCGATATACGCGTTGTAGTGTGGAAGGGCGAAAACGTTAAGTGTGGACGCAAATCTTTCTGAAAACGGAGCAAAATGTAAGCCGTTTTCGTTTGAAAACGGTGTAGTGTGGACGGGGTCTTAGTATATACAAAATCAATAGAATAAAATACGGTGATTAAAAAATTCAAAAACTCAGTATCGCGCGCGAAACGAGCCGCCATTTTGAGTTTTCTCAAAAACAGTAAATAGTGTTATATATCAACTATTTCAGGAACCAATCAGAGCGCGCGAAAATGACCTTTTTCACTGATTTGGTTATACTAAATGGTTATATTTCTATGTATTCAGCCGCCAGGGCGATCAGGGTACCTTTGGCGAAAGACTTATTCTTCCTTCTTTCTTATACAGCCAAAGTATACAGCAAAAAGGTCAACCCTGATGTGGTTTGCCCATCTTCACAGCGAGCTGTCGCCTCTCCGAAACCCGCAACTAAGACCAGCAGAGCAACTTCACGGAGCCAAACGAAGGCAGCGACACCTTCAAATGTCCGGATTAATGTGTCCGGCAGTAAAGGCAAAAATGCAAGACATCATTAAACACTTTATTGTTTGAAATCATAATAAAATCTTCGTGTGTGTAATAATTTCGGGTAGATATGTGACATTTATCGAACAACTGTAAAGTGCGCGCTTTATTCTGGGTTGTGGGTGACAATTCCCCCCAAAAAAATCGTGCAAGGCCAATCCTTCCAATATAAAAATATTGCAGAGATCCAAGCTAGAAAAAAAAATCCTACAAAGGCATGGATTGGGCTCTCGTTAAAAAATGTCTGAAACTAGTTATTCCAGCAACTTCTCCATCATTTGGATTTTTCTACTTCACTTCACTTCACTTAATATAAATTTCGGCGGGCTTCGCGCGCATTAAAATATCATCAAATATATAGTCGATGAGAATTCACGCAACGAAGACACTGCTCTCACGTCGTTTACAAGAACAAGTGTATCTTGCCGAGGGAAAAAACAAACTCTCCCAAAAATAATGCCCTGCAGTGATAGGCCTGGCAGGCAGTCACTATGTTCGAAAGAAGACCACTTAGGTAAGCGTGAGTTCTACGTTACAAGTATAGAAATTCGTCATGTGGACCGCTTCACACACACAAAAAAAAAATAATAATTTGCGGCATGAATAATAAAAACCTACAGGCTTTGTTTACTATACACAAAAAACGGAATGTTCGTCTACCCTTTCTCTGAGGCCTGACGAAATACGTTTATCAAAATTTGGGCGCGCTTCGCGCGCAACGGAAGGAAAAATCTTCTACAAGGTCAAAGAGAATAAAATATAGAATAGAATAGAATAGTTTAATTCACCCACTTGCAGGTAGACCTGAATTGCTGGGGAATGCCAAGGCATAAATATACAATGAACATAGCGCGCGTAACACTACTGGTACTTATAAGTTACAAAGGAATTGAGCCTATTTGTACTACCCATTACACGTCGGGGATGGGGGATGGCGAAAACAGCAGCGTTTAACAGCTTCATTCTTTTTTAACTCAACCAATAAAAATATAGCATAAGAAAATTTGTTTTCCCTATACATACAGCAACAGGATTTTCTTAATCCATTTCTGAACCAATATGAATATAGTATAAGAAAATTTTGTTGATGCGTTTACATACAGCAACAGGATTTGGACGGCCTGTGGGAACGGAACGCCAAGGGAACAGGTCTTGCTGAATGCGCAGGTCTACCCTCTACCCCTCGTGGGTTTAGTCCTTTTCCACTATCTATACTTCTCACTCTGACAAGTTTCGGTATGTATGTATAACGTGTATTACAAGATATTTTGTGTGTGTGTGTCTGCAAAAAAAAAAATCGTACATGGCCTGCAAGTCCGAAAACAAGTATTACACAACCTGATCCCCGAAAATAAAATTCATATTCAAAACAATTGCCACAATTTCTACTGGTCCACCCTTAGCAATAAAGTTCAAAGTCGGGTCGTTCCCAAGCACCCTACCAGATTGAAGCGCGCGCTTTTAACACTTTATTCGACAAGTGTTCCTCATTTACCGACACGCAGCGCGCTACCTGGTAGAATTTTCAACCCCCCAAAAATTCTTAGCCTGCTCTCCCTCATTAGGGACGTGTCATTATTTAGCGGGGGGGGGGGGGGGGGGGGGGGGGGGCTCCTATTTTTGTGGGGAGGGTCCTAATTTTTTTCGCGTGTCTAAAGGGAAGGTCCAATTTTTTTCACTCCTGTTTGGGGGAGGGTCATAATTTTTTTCAGCAACATTTGGACGATGAAGAGGGTAAAACCAAATGGCGATAGTGGTTATTTCAGCAACTTCTCCATAAAAATTTCGGCGCGCTGAAACAATGACTTGAACAATGAGGACACTACCGTTGGCAAGAACAAGTTATCTTGACGAAGAAAATCAAACTCGCAAAAAATGTCCCTGCAAATGATAGGCCTAATGGGCAAGTCACTATATGTTTGAAAGAAGCGTGAGTTTTCGACGTTACAAGCATAGAAATTCGTCCGTTGGGCCGCGTTTCGCGCTCATGAATATTAATAACTTCGTCATTTGCGGAGCGCAGTTGTGCGCATGAATAATATATTGAGCTCCTGACAGGCTTTGTTTACTATGCCCTACACAAAACATGTCCATCTACCCTTTCTATGAGGCTTGATGAAATGCGATGAACAAAAAGAAAACGATGAACAAACAAACAAACGTTTATCAAAAGGAAGGATATGCGAGCCCGTTTTTCTGTAAAATGTCTACAGTACTAGGTCAAACAGGGGACGGGATCGAGATGTGGGATTACGTTAATCATTGTACTTAGAGGGAGGATCACTGCATTTTACCCGTGTATTACCAAACATCCTCACGTAAATAATCGAGACGATTAATAATAACCGCGGAACCTTATGCGCAAGTCAATTGACACCCGGCCCCCACCCCCGGGACAGGGCAGGAAAGTAACGCGGTCAGGCCGGGGAATTAACACGTTAATCTACGGAAGGGCAGGGAATTTAACACGGACCTTCTATAGCAGGGATATTCAGCGGGCCATTAATGGTGAATTAACGCTGAACCAGAAGTTCGATTATCGTGCGAAAATATATTGGTTTAAGGACCGAGGTCGGAGGATTTTGGGAGGGATCACTTCATATTTGGGCGAGTGAAAGGGGAGGATATCTTGAAACCTGAAGCCTTGAAAGAGAGATTCCTGCAACGAGTTCTATATCATTTTCTAGTTTTATGTCACTCATTATGTTGAAAATTTTGGCGCGCTTCGCGCGCATAAGGAATGACATCTAATCTAGTTTTAGAGAACTTGCCCAAAGAAAACAATACGCTTGTGGCGCTTAAATGGCTGCCTCGTCCCTAGGCGTCTCTATTTGGTAGAAACAGAGAGAAAATATATTTTATCGCGTTTCGGAATGTACACTTGTGTTGTGTCCCTAGGGATGTTAGTTCAGTATTTAAAGGAGCTTAATGTATGTTAAGTCATTCGAAGCGTCTTTTTCTCTTGTTGAGCTTTTCCGTTAATTTTTTGTGGCATGTCGGAAACCGAGATTCTTACTAGTGAACCTGAAAATCAACCTTTTTCTGGTCCCACAAGACAATCTTCTACAGTTCATCAATCTACGTCACAACTTTCCTCGGCGCAAATTCTGGATTTGTTTTCAAGAACCATAGACGCCAAATTTAACGAGAAATTTGATGAGTTCAAACGTGGTTTAGAGGAAAGAGAGAAAGCTCAGGATACCAAGATCAAAAAACTAAAAACCAAATCTTCTTTCAAGTTAAAGGAAATGAGATTCAGTTTGAGTTTAATAACTCTATTTTAGAAGGCCTTGAGAAAATTTGCAACAACATTTCTGGCGGTAATTTGGCCTTGGCGGCTACTGAAACTGATAATTTGAAAACACTGTTGAATAAGAGGAATAAGTTAATCCGTTTTGCAGATAAAGTCCAGGTGGCTGGGCTGCGGCTGAAGAATATGAATCTGACGAGCTTGCCGAAAATTCCGAAGACGAGAAGAAACTCAGAGCCGCTGAACGACGCGCCATGGCCAGAATACGAGCTTCCAAGACAAGAAGCAACGTTTTAATGAGTCACAGTCACAGTTCTAGTCACAGCCCCAGTCACAATCCCAGTTGCAGTCTCAATCACAGCAATATGGATTTTCACGAAACAGTTTTTTCGGGCGTACCAGACGACAGCCGCAACCAAGCGATAAGTGTTTTAGCTGCGGTGGCTTTGGGCACTGGTCCATCAATCCAATCTGCCCAAACTACAGTAAACCAGCCGGCGGACGTACACATAATATCACCTCTAATGTCGCGACCAGCACTTACTAAAGCCGGAGAAATACGAGGCACAAAATCCCTCAACTTGTCGCGCAACATTGTTGCTTTGCAAGTTGATGAACGATGTTGCGCGTTTTTCATCTCGCGCCACAACTTGTCGCGCAACAAAAACATTTGTTGCAGGTTGTGAAAACTTGTTGCGCGAAGTAGAACGCGGGTCTACTTTTGAGCCGCATATTCTGGTTTTGTTGCTCGTTTTTCATCAAACACACAACTTGTCGCGCAGCAATTTGTCTACAATTCAAGTTGTTTAGTCAACAGAAATTAGGTGCTAAAGGGCAAAATCTGCGTTGGGCTCGCATGTGTGATCATCAAAACAAAGTGTTGCGCGACAAGTTGTGAATTTGATGAAAAACGAGCAACAAACATTAGACTTGCAACGCAGCAATGTTGCGCGACAAGTTGAGGGATTTTGTGCCTCGTATTTCCCCGGCTTAAAGAGCCTAAGTACACAGCAGCACTGTCGAGGCTTGGTCAAGATAAGTATGTTATTGATCATGTTGAAAGTTCGAAGGTGAGCTATCAATAAAGAGACGCTCTCTCCTAATTGGTATTGTGTTATTAATGTAGATTAGAGATAAAATATTTTATACTCGTTCAGAAAGTAAGAGTATAAAGCCTCTTGCGAGTGTTCTGGTAGCGAGCGCGCAATGCATCTTGGGAACGTTTCGTTTTCGCAATGCATCATGGGAAGCTAGCTCGCTCCCAGTCGCTCTCGCCTCGAAAATCACTAGAACGTGCCTGGGTACGAGGCAGCTTAAATGGAATGCGTACGAATGTCGTTACAAGCATGTGTATCTTGGCAAGGACAAATGAAAACCCCCAAAAGCCCTCCAGTGATACGCCTGGTTGGCAGTCAAGTCAATATGTTCAAAAGAAGTGAGTTCGACGTTACAAGCTGCATAGAAATTCGTTTTTTGGGCTGCGCTTCACGCACATGAATAACAATAATTTGTAGCGCGTGAAGAATAAAACCAACAGGCTTTTTACTACACGCAGAAAATAAAACGTTTATCTTTTCTCTGGAGGCTTGATGAAATGGGTTTATCAAATAAGGCGCGTTTCGCCATGTTTAAAAAAAAAAAAGTGTCCCGGGGGCCTTGAGCTTTAACAACGACCATGTCCCTGGTAACCGGGAAAATAGTAACATTAACACTTAGTGAATGTTAAATCGGGGGGCCGTGATGTCAATTGACTGGTCCATGACAGAAGTAAGAAAAAAGTAGTTATTAAGAAGAATGAAAGAGACATTTCATCACTTGGACAATAGTCTATCTTAACAGGTTTTTCAGAAATAAATTGCATGGGGGAGGGTCCCAATTTTTTTTACCTACGACTGGGGGAGGGTCACATTTTTTTTTGTTATGTTCAAGGGGAGGGTCCTAAGGGTCCCCCCCGGTAAATAATGACACGTCCCTTACTGGCTTCCTATCAAGGAAATTTTTTCTCATAAATAGCTTTAGTCCAGACAAAAACCTTCTTCCCCAGCGCAGCACTCTCTTCAAGCAACTGTTTCGCACATGTGGTCTTCTCTTCGTGAGTGGGATGTGAGAAGAAGAAAGCCAGTGATTTCTGTGCGGACATGACATGATGAACAAGTTGAGCTCTTACATGTGCCGAGTAATTAGTTGCATCTTCTCCATAGATCATACAATCAATGACGGTAGCTTCAGCTCGCGGGGACTCACGGCTATGACTGAATGATCTTGACTCCTTGTCAACATAAACCACATCCTCGTTGAGAAATACCATATCTTTGTCTTCATCCAGATACGTTCTTTCAAACAGTTCCCAGTCCACCATAACTATGTTGCCCGGAAAAAGGCATCGATTCCGCTGGTCTTTAACAAACTCGATAGCTTCGTTCTTCGTTAATCGTATTAGTTCATTATTTGAACCACATCAAAGCATAATCCCCTTGAGAACCCATAAGTCTTAACTAGACCCGACGCAAAGTAGCTCCCCATTGCTGCATTAACAAACCATTCTTTCTTCACCTATGGATCAAGTTGTCGTTGTTATTATCGTGCAAAGCGTCGACTATTTTATAACTAAGGCGTCTACCTCTGTGAGAAGGAGCAACTCGAACGGCTTGAATAAACAGTGTTGTCCCGCCATTGTTTACGAGACTTGCAACAAAACCTACTACGGCACCGTTCTCTTCTAGGACGACCATTCGTCGTGTCGGGTGCGATAACCAGGAGTGGAAGACTTTAGGAAGGTAGTCATTGCCATTATAGAGCCCTCGAGATATTTTCAAAATGCCTTCGTAATCCGATTCTTCGGCTTGGCGAGCTATTACTTCGGCCGCCATCGCTTCCTTTGCGAGATATAAGGTTGCATAGCATGCTATTGATTGCGTTATTCATTGCGTTACATACAAATTCGCGTCAAACGTCTCACTCCTCGCCCAAAAGGATGACTGGTCATCCTTGCTTTTCTAATCGTAATTACTCTGTATGATTCGCTACTCTCTTGTTTCTAACGATCCATGACGGCTATGCTAGGGGATGTCGTCATCCTTGGGTAGAAGCAGGATCAGCTTGGTAGGGCGCAGCAATGACTTCTTCTTTCTCGGATGATATACTGCGAAGTGCGCCACAGGAAGATTGGGATTGGGATGCGCGGCCTTTACCAATGATCTTACCCATGAACTCCTCTATAGTCTTTCTCGATTTGCGTGTTTCTGTCGAGGGTCTTTAACAAGCTCTTGGGGCGTTTTAAAGCTTGCTTCTTGATGTTTATTAGGGCATTAGGGCACAGTGAGCTGACCGAGATTTGGGGTCGAGGTGATAAAGGGTAGTCTCCTCCCTCCCTCTCCCTCGGTCACGCAGGGAAGCGTTGCGTGACCGACACAAAGAACGGGCTGCGAGGGAGACTAAGCATGCTATTGATTGCGTTATACATTGGAATTACATATAAAGTAAATGGTGTAGCGCTTTCCGTACTCAGGCAACGGCTGGGTTTTTATGGACTTTATTTGCACACAAGCCAGTTATGTACAGTACAAGCGGTATAAACAATAAAAGATTACATACAAGCTCTTGATAAATATACAACACAAAGATTAATTTCTAAAAATCAAAAGTAACAAATATAGAACTGTGCTACAACTGCTCCAAAAAGTAACTCCAAATATACCAAACTCCAACTTCAAAATTAACTTCTTACTCCAAGAAAAACATAGGTCGATTACTAGGCTAACTGATAACATGAATTCTTTAAGCGTGATATTTGTGCGTGATATAGAGTTTCGCTAGCTATTCTAATTAAGTGAGATAAACAAATCAAAAAATAAATAAGCATACCTGCCAACCTTGGACAAGTGAAAACCGGGAGATAGGGGAAAATGTTGTCATAACCTCGTCTCACCCCCCCCCCCCCCCAAAAAAAAAAAAAAAAGAAAGAAAGAAAAAACGTTGCTCGCTTAAAATCTGTAGGTTTTAACAAGAGTAGATTACTCTTGGTTGTAATGCAGAAATTGACTGAGCGAGTTTGATTTCCCGGGAGATTTACGGTGAAAACCGGGAGACCGGGAGATTTGACTCAAAACCGGGAGTCTCCCGCGTAAACCGGGAGAGTTGGCAGGTATGAATAAGGTTGCATAGCATGCCATTGATTGCGTTATACATCTACATGTTCAAAGTTCGCGTGAGAACGTCACAGTAAGAAATAAGCTTGGAAAACTTCTGGAATTACATATAAAGTAAATATTACCATGATGCATCCATTACTTCACGAGATATCGGTAATTGAATCCGATTTTTAGGAAAAAATTAATTGCAAGAGGTGTGTAGAAGCCCTAAATGTAATAAGTGGCCCTAAGTGTAATAAACGCCCCAAGTCCCCAAGTGTAATAAGAAATGGCCCTAAGTGTAATAAAGGCCCCAAATGTAATAAAAATTGGCCCTTAGTGTAATAAAGGCCCCAAATGTAATAAAAAGTGGCCCTAAGTGTAATTATGGCAATGGTCATACAAACTAGCAGGGTAGCGATTTTTGTAAGTTCCCTAGAACAGGGATACAGAATAGAACTTAGTTGCAGGTTTAAGGTCAGCTTCTCAAAGAGTAGTAGCACACACCTAGTCACGTTTTCCATAAGTACCCCGAAGCCGATACTTAATATTACAAAGCCCGCGGCGTTTGCTTCATATTAGACCCCGTTTACATGCGGTAAAATATCCGTCCTTTGGAGTGACAAATACGCCATTTTGGGATTTTACAAAGTGGCTGCTCAATAGAGGATGGCCGCTTAATTGAGGTATCACTGTAAGGGACGTGTCATTATTTACCGGGGGGGGGGGGGGGGGGGGGGGGGGAGGGCTCCCATTTTTTTCAAACAAAGCTAAAAAAAATAAGGACCCTTCACTTGAACATAACAAAAAAATTGTGACCCTCCCCCAGTCCTAGGTAAAAAAAAATGTGACCCTCCCCATGTTATTGATATTTTCAAACGAATCTGGATCAAAGTTGTGGAATGCGGTTTATTTTAAACCTTTTCATGATTAACAAAAAATCCCGCTTTGATGGCGACCAATTGGACCACCCTAGTGGCGTGACTAACTTCAGGTCAGCGGTACGGTTATACAATTTTAACCGTAGGTCTACGGTAGGGTATAAAAACGGGGAGTTTTGATCTGACAGGGTCAGGCTTTGGAGACCTTGGCGACACACCCCTACTAAAAATCAGTGGAGTCCCCCCCCCCCCCCCCCCCCCCCCCCCCCCCCCCCCCCCCCCCCCCCCCCCCCACCGAGGACCTTAGTACTTGCCAAAATGACAGCTTTCGACGTTCATAATAATTTTGTAGTCTCGAGATACGCACTTTCTAGTACGTAGCTAGGAAGACTAGGAAGCCGTGAACTTGCTTTACTTTACAAAGTCATCGTCCTTTGCCTTTGGATGGAGGTACTTTGAAGGCTTCCCCATCCTGCTGAACGCCAAGCTTTGCTATAATATCATCGCTTTTTAATGTTTTCAAAATGTACTTACATTTTTTTATGAAACCTCGGATGGCCTGTTTTTCAAAGAAAGTCTCTAAGTCATTTCGCAGTTGAAAGGTTATCTCGTCTGGCTTCATCACGCCCGTTTCCTCATCCTTCACACTGCTAAAAAATCCTCCCATCTTCTTTGCGTTTTCCGGGTTGGGCTGTACATCCTTCAACTCGTACTTCAAAGAATGTAATGAATACACAATATCAATAAGTCCTTCCCTGCGAATTGCTGCAATTCTCCCGAAAACCATGCTCCCATCCTTTGAAATGAACTGTTTCCTATCAACTGCCGTCACACTTCCATCCTTCAGTCTCTTCGACCTCTTCATCCTTCGTCTCAGAACATCCGGCATGTTTGTCATATCCGCAATTTCATCCATCGCATCGTCAAAGTATTCAACTGGAAGTCCTTCCAGAAGGTCACAGAGATTGTTTTCCTCGTATTTCGAGAATCTTAATGTATTCAGAAACTCCTGCGCTCTAGTTTCGTCGCCTTCTGTCAGCTCGTGTGCATCATTCTCATAGTCTACAACTTCTTTTTTGAGTTTTTCATTTTTACGAATAACAATTGCTTTGCCAGGATTTTGTACAAGACTCATGATGCCAGTCAAGCATTCTAGAGTAGCGTTAAAACATTCGTTAATGTTTTTCGTCAAACAAGTCGAAATGGCATTGCTGAGCCTTATAACTGCATTAGACTTCAGGAAACCCGTACTGACCAAAACCAAAGCAGCTATACCGAGCACACAAAAAAACACTCGCTTTCTTTTTAAAAAAATAGCAGGGATATCAACTTTGCCGGTATTGCCACGAGTCTCATTTTCTTTCACTTCGTCTCCCCGCTGTTTAGATTCTTTCCTTTCTTCCGGGTCCAATGCTGGACCCTTCGCAGATTCAACTTTCTCGGTTTTTCCGTGAGTCTCATGAACATTTTTCACTTCGTCTGCCTGAGGCGGACTGTCTTCCGGGATTGCAGGATTTTCCGCCATTTCAGGGCGCTCTCCAGATTTTGGAAGTCCTGCGTCTGAAAACCCTGACATAGTTATATAAATGTTTGGTCAACGAAAAAGCAGAAAAAAGTGCAGAGCTGAGCGAAAGATAACTTATTTCATCCGTCTGTATACACAGCCGAAAGAGAACTAAGTCAAAGTCTCTTTCTCCGAAATGGTTTGTTTTGATTTATGTGATACCTGCCTAGGCATGAGTACCCTTCTGTGTTATTGAATAACAAGAAATGTCATGAGCCAGAATCAACGTTTGGATAAAACTAGACTGCTTGCAGCCCATCCTTCGGCGAATGTAAATCCAGGGAAATGTTTTTACGCGCGGCGAGCTTCGATTTGTTTACAAGTGTTGAGTTTCTCAGGAGAGCCCGTGGCGCATCTCTCCTACGAGTAACTCGATACTTGTAAACAAACCGAAGCGCGCCGCCGTGGGTAAAAAACATTTCTCTCGATTTACGGACGTTCGCCGAAGAAGGGTTACGGACGTTCGCCGAAGAAGGGGCTGCAAGCAGTCTAGGATAAAACGGTAGCGTGACAAAAATCACCGGTGTTTCCTCATAAGTCACCTTCGGACGAGTGACGGGGATCTCCATTTTGTTTTGCATGAAAGGCTATTGGTTTTGCATTGGCAAGCCGGCTGGTTCATGAGTGGGGAAGTACCCTACACTCGAGGTTTGTTTATGTTTTCATTTGTCTAACAAATATCACACAAAAATATAAGCAAGTAGGATGAAGTTAAAATCCCTGGGGAATCGAAGTAACTAAGTCTCTAAGTACAAAGATCAGTTTTCCTGTCGCTATCATGTCACTTTGTTCCATAAAAATACTATATTAGGCTAAATTTGCCGACATACTGTGGCGTGCTCCCCGGGGGGTACTCCTTCATATATGGTATACGGGTATGTGCCTCCCTATAGGGTATAGTTTTGGGGGTTCCTCAGGTCTGCGGTGTAGTGTATCGTTTTTCGCTGGTTTGGTCTCTGATAGGGTATGTATTGTTTCCTGGAGTAACTGCATTGTTACCCGGGGCCGGGGGGGGGGGGGACTCCCATATTTTCAGACGGGGGTGCTCGTCCTATCCCTAGGGTATAAAATTGACAGACGTGCTATCTCTTAGGGGAGTTTAAAATCAGCCCTATCCCTTAGGGGAGTCTCAGACCAATCTTTGCCCAGAAATATTTGGTACTGACACCAGAACCGATATTTACAAAGGAAACTTGGATGAAAACCCTAAAAGACCTAAAGTTCGCTTTATTTGTTTTGACCTGCCAAATTTGCTATCTTTTAGGGGTAAATTCGGCGTTCGCCATGCCAAATTTGCTTCTTTTAGGGTATAAATCTGCTGTTGGCCACACCCATTTTGCTATCCCTTAGGGTCAAAATCAATTTTCCCGACGAGCATCCCCGTCTAAAATATTGGGAGTCCCCCCTCTCCCGGGATTGTTACTCCGGAAAACGCTTGACAAAAAACAAAGCAGCCAAAAACAGAGGATGTTTTCAAGAAAACGAAAAGCAGAAAAAGTGGAGAACGATAACTTCATCCGTCAGTATACACAGCCGAAATAGAACTAAGGCTAAAAGTCCGACCTGTCTCTCTGAGATGCTTTGTTTTGATTTATTTGAAGGTGCCTAGGCAGGAGTACCCTTCTGTTCTGTGGCGTTGAATAATAAAAAATGTCTTCTTTTAAGTGAGATCAATGTTTAGATAAGAGTGAGAAGTGAAGCCCTGCGTCCGTGGCCAAAATGATCACCTAGTATACAAGGATCCTATAGACCGCGGAGCCTCACCTGAATGGGGGGCTGGTAATAATTAGCAATAGTTAGGATTCTCAAGCTCGGTTACATGGAGTCAAAACGGGTCGGATATCTGCTGGGGGTCGAACCATATGACAAAAAAAATAGTGCGCAAGTTTTTCTAATGCGCCTGACCTCAACGTCATCATACAGACAAGGATGGAAGAAAAATGTTTTCATTAAAATATAGCCAAACATTCCAATGAAAAAGCAAACACTCTTTCATATACATGTTACATAATTATCTGCTTTAAAATCTCTCCTTTCACATTCTGACATCAAAGGTCGAGGCTACGATTTCCTAAAACTTAGTTCTTTCGCTGGAATCAAATAAAGCTACGTGTAAGGCCAAGTACAAACATAACATGTTTATCGTCCGGAGCTTTCCAAAAACGTGGCCATGCGACCCTTTTTATTTTTATTTAATTTCTTTTTGCTCCTTGTGTATGCCTTGTTTTATTGGTTTATGCCATATTTTGTGTACAAAATGACTACGACTGTTTCATAAACTATTTATAAGGGCAATCTATGTTCACATAAAGCATGTCCCGCTCCATGCTCATTAAAGCCACACTTCAAAGCCGTTTCTAACCGCTTGTGACATTTGACTTGTGAAAATAAAAAAAGAAAAGAAAAAAGGATGCGGCTCCAAAAAAAAAACGATGCGGGCGGGGACGATAAACATGTATTTTTTTTTCTTGGCCTAACTACAAAATAAATTGTACTACATGCTTTAAAATTCCAAGGTACAGTGAGTTTAAAAAACATACTATATTGACCAATGATGTTAAACAGCTAAAGCAGTTGTTTTGCTAAAGTACCTAGTTGTTTGGCATTTTCAAAATGTCGTTTTGGGTTTGCCAATCAAGTCCTTGCCCTACTA
The DNA here is from genome assembly GCA_033964015.1 of Scolanthus callimorphus. NCBI lineage: Eukaryota > Metazoa > Cnidaria > Anthozoa > Actiniaria > Edwardsiidae > Scolanthus > Scolanthus callimorphus. The sequence continues at coordinate 24,470,211 of CM066922.1, read as the reverse complement.
GTACTTTGCCTAGTGCAGTCGCATGGCTTTCTGTCGCGACGAAAAGCCAGTTGACTGCAGTACCGTACGTGAAATAACGCAATGACTTGGTTGGCTTAGATGGTTTCACCAGTGGGGCAGTAAAGGCAAAATAAAACAACAGTTTGAGCATTTAAAGGTAGCGAGAAACAATAGGTTTGGCTGTAAAATGGCCTATCCTTACATGCCACCATTTGTAGCAGCTGGCGATGTTGTGGGGTTTTAGCAGGTTTTTGTCAGCGAAATGTTAGGTAGAAACGTTCGGTAGTTTGCTTGTTGTTCGATGAGATGGCCGCGCGAATGCTGGGGCAAAGTGCACCCTGGTGGGAGGGTGGGCGGGGAGAAAATGTTCACCCCACTTCGCGGATAAAAACCTGCCAAAACCCTACAAAATCGCCATCTATGCAGATATACAGTAGGTGTTCTCATCCACTGACTGGAATACTAAATGCTAACACAAAAAAGGTTCTACAAGCTCTAAGTGTAGTTCAAAGGGCCCATCAATACTGTCCAAAACTGTTACAAAGAATCCCTACGTCCCTCCCTTAGTAGCTGTTCTCATCCATGGATTTAAATACTAAAAGATATTGCAAGATGAATAGTGTTCTAAAAGTATTCTTGGTGTGCAACCATTCCTTTGGGAATAAAAGAACAAAAGTGCAGCGGCCATGTTGGATGAAAGAACAAAGGGAGCAAATGAACTTTCGTTTGTTCTGTACATCTAACATGGCCGCCAGTGACGTCACATGCACACCAAGAATAAGTTCTAAAATGTTCTTGATGAAGTGCGGTTTTATGTTTCCAACAATATGGTCCAATGTTTAGTTAGTATGGTCTGTCTCTTCGTCCTACCCTTGGTAGTTGTATAGCTACATCAATGTAGTCCCGATCTGGAATTTCCTGGACTCTAAAGTGACTGGATCATCAGGCCCTTTCCTACCAGCTGTTGTGCTACCAATGTCTTTCAAAATGAAGCCTCCTCTGCGTTGGTCTGGGAAGACCGTAGCAAAGCTAAACACGGTGCCTTTACGTCTGGAATCCGGGTTAACCTCTTTGACGAGTCCCATGAGCTCTTTGAGAGTTGCATCTTTCCTGTTAAATATGACAAACCATTATTTGATTAAAATTGAGCCTTTTTGTTTTCTCAACTAAAGCTAAAATACAATCTTTACCAAAAACATTTGGACAATTTTAACAGGAACCCAAGCTATTTAGCCATTTGAAGCTCAGACAACTAACAACTCAAAATATTCCATGGGCCTTTATAATTGAAAAGAACCAAAACTTGGCCAACAGGACTCATTTGCGCTGGCGAGGTTTGAATTTTGTGGGTGCCACCATCTTAGAAACATGGCATCATTCTTGTGCTAAAAACTATGCATAGATCCATGAATGTGCTGAAAGAGGCTTTACTCACCATCCTATAACCAGTATAAGAGCACCAGGAAAACAAATTGTCTATGAATTATTGGGGGTGGAAGATGAATTATTTGCAAGCCATAACTTATTTTTCAAGCTCATGTTTCCTAATAATTCATTTTCTCATTTCATCCATAATTCATTTGGGATTCAAATAATTCATTCTTTTGACAATCTTCATAATTCCTTTAAAATTGAATCAAATAATCCATCATTCCCAACCATTTTACAGCAATAATTCATAATTCATCTTCTACACCTAAGACATTGATGTTGAAAAAGGTGTTTATGCCATCCTCATTAAGCTTGTAGCTATGGACATTATTGTGACTCCTGTCAAATGACGAGAAGGTCCAGCTAGCTCTACAAAACCATTTTTCTTCCCAGAGGCCCCAAACATGGACACCCTATGTCACATTTTCAAGGAAAACATAGTAGAATCTATAACTTACCATGTATAGACCTGAAGCTCATTGGATGGAAGACTACTTCTTGTATACTCATCCACTCTGTGAAAAATTAGAGGAGAGGATAAATCCGCAAGCAGATGGACAGATAGGGAATAACAATTTAAACAAAAGACATTAATCAGTAAAGTCAGTGTTATTTTGTGAAAATATATTTGTTTCTGTTAGAAATCTGAGCCTCTGATCCACTCAGCCTCTCTGAACAGTAGAACAACAGTCAGTCTTCTATGCAATTTATTAGAGATCAAGTTTCAGTTTGCCATGATTTTGATAGCAGTGATGCAGTGATTTTGTCACTGCATGTAGCAATGGTCACTTTTGGCTGCTTTAATAGTCAAAGGGTTAAAATCAAACTTTCTGCCATAAAACACAAATGAAATGTCCAGTGCTGTTTCATTTTTGATGGACAGAAGCCAAAATATAGTTTGGTGAACTTGAAAATTTAAAGTCAAGGAAGTTAGCAGAATATAACGAAAATGGCAGTAATACACTGTCAACATTTTTGTTTGAGTAAGCATTACTGCAATTTGGCTTTACATCAATCAGTCCTTTTTAAGACAGGCAAATTAGATCTTTTTACATAGGATAACTTGAATAACACGAAAGGTGTCCATGGTCTATGCTCAAATGCAAACCAAGAAATGCCAAAAATGCCAACTCCCCTGCTTTTAGCGGGAGACTTGCACTTTTTTGAACAGTTGTATTTCCAACAGTGGAGCCCGGGGGTCTAGCTGTTCCGCCATCCCTGCCGCTAAAATCTCCCACTTCGTTTTTAATAGGCAAACCTGTCAACCCAGGGCCTGACACTGCAACCATATGGTTGCCAATGGCAACTAAATTTGGGGACTTGGTGACCACAATTTTAGAGCTAGTCGCCAAATGGCACCCATCTTTCTTAGTTCAGCTGAGAAGATGTGGTGACTAAATTTTGTTTATGTGGCGACTAAATTTTGCTTTCTGGCGACTAAAATGTTTGAATTAGTTGCTTATGGCACCTAGCAAAAAAAGTTAATGTCAGGCCTGGCTCTGCAACCCCAGAACTTCTGAAATCTGGATAATTTGTCTGAACCATCTCAGTCTTTCCTGAAACCTTTCAAATCCCTTCTGAAAACATCCTCCCAATCTTTGCCAATGACACAGACTTAGGTTGACTTTTTGTGCCTGACTATTGTATGCATCATAGAATATGTTGAAAAATCTGGGAGATTTGATGCTTTAACCTGGAGACTGGGAGATTCGATAAAAAAGCCTGGAGACTCCCAGGATAACCTGGAGAGTTGGCAGGTGTGAATAGGGTTGGCAACACTGATAAGGGTTTCCTGCTAAGTATGAAAGATTTAGTAAATGTGAAACATCTGCAATCACCTGTGATGACGTCCTTGGTTACAGAAAACTCTGAGCAACAGAGGGCAAGTCTGACAAAAGGAGGGAAAACAAACAAATAGACAAATTAATTTGGGATATTGGTTTGATAATGACATATCCATACAAATTAATACTTTTAGTCACCATATTTATTCTAGTTCTAAGGCATCCCCGAGTAAAGTTAATCTGTAGTTCGATGCAGAATGTTTAGGTTGTAATCTACAAGCGTTTGCAACAGCAAAGAGCTTTCAGACGAACAAAGACAAGCGCAAACCGGCACATGGCTATGTCATGGCTACAAACACACTATTTCAAAGACTTTCCAGTTTACCTTTTCTCTATCTATACCGATTTCATCTCTTTGACGATTTCGCGACCGAAATCTCTCTCCTTTGCGTTTTTGAAGTTCTTTCTCTCTCTTTGGAAGTAGATCGGGAACGAGATCGAGAACGAGCACTTCGGCGTCGGTCAGCCATCTTGGAAAACAGTAGTAGTGAAGCGTGCTACGAACACCAACATCAATAACACAGGAACCCCACATTTGAATGTGATCCCATTCTCGAACCCAGAGCTCCCCGGCTCGTGCTTCGAAATCGAAATCAGCTTAACAGCTGTGGGCAAATAAAGCTTGACTTGACGTGACATGCATTTGAGGGCCTTCGCTGAAATGACGCGCACGCGTACGAAAAGTAAAAAACATTTCTGTCAACACTGGCGCTCATTTCCAAGTAGTCGACATTTCAACCTATGCCTTCGATTTGAACGCTCTATAAATAATTGTGAGGCATATTAAACCACCATTTTCTTTTACGCATGGATGTCACCAGCTCCCCCGCGAGGGACGAGCCGGACCTCTGAGTACGAATGCAGTAATCCAAGCTCGCGCGAAAAATATTTGACCACTCATTAAAGCCTATATACTCTTAGGGACGTGTCATTATTTAGCGGAGGGGGGGGGGGGGGGGGGGGGGGGGGGGAATGACATCTAATATACTCTTTGAGCAACAACAAAGGCACGCACTACCCTGACGCCGTTTACAAGAACTAGTGTATCTTGACGAAGAAAAGCAAGCTCTCACAAAAATGCCCTGCAACGATAGGCCTGGCGGGCAAGTCACTATATGTTTGAAAGATGACCCCATAGGTAAGCGTGAGTTTTCGACGTTACAATCATAGAAATTCGTCAATAACTGGGCCGCTCTTCGCGCACATGAATATTAATAACTTCGTCATCTGCGTCGCGCAGTTCTGTGCATGAATAATATAGCCTTGCTGGCTCAGGAGCCATCAATAGAAGCTTTCATCTAACCTATAGTCGAGGTAGCGTACTTCCTTGGCTCCTGACAGGCTATGTTTACTCCCCTGACCGTACACAAAGCATGTTCATCTACCCTTTCTCTGAGGTTTGATGAAATGCGTTTATCAAAATTCGGGCGCGCCTTGCGCGCACCGAAAGAAATATGCGACTCCCTTTTTTCTGTAAAATGTCTTTAGTACTATTGTAGGTCAAATAGGAGACGGGAGAGGTGGGATCACGTTAATCATGTACTTATAGAGGGAGGATCACTGCATTTGATCGTGTATTACCCAATAGCTGTATTCACACTAGAGACGGAAAACTCGTCTGAGACGAGTTTCTCGCCTTGAATCTGGTTCCCTGTTCTTCTGCGATCACGCGAAACAATTTTTTTGAAGAACAAAGTTTAGCTAGACAGATACAAGCAAGTGTTTCTGAGTAGAATTGACATAAGACAGGAACTTTTTCTGTGGACGAGAAATTTGTCTCAGACGAGTTTTCCATCTCTAGTGTGAATACAGCTTATCTCCTCTCGCGTGAATAATCGAGAGGCGAAAAATAATGACGCGCTTCCTTAGCTTTGACAGAAGTAAGAAAGTAAGAAAAAAGTAGTTCTGCTTTTAAGAAGAATGAAAGAGGTATTGCATCACTCGGACAAAAGTCTATCTGACAGGTTTTTCAGAAATATAAATTACATTGGGAGGGTCCCAATTTTTTTTACCTACGACTGGGGGAGGGTCACATTTTTTTTGTTATGTTCAAGGGGAGGTTCCTAATTTTTTTAGCCTTGTTTGAAAAAAAAAATGGGAGCCCTCCCCCTCCCCCCCCCCCGTAAATAATGACACGTCCCTTAATCATCAGAATGCAGAAATGTGTAAGGTTATCTGAAAACTCTTGGTTAAATTTTTCTGCAAGGATGACATCTAGTAGCGAGGTAGCTACATAGGATTTAATTTCAAAGCTCACCGTATCAGGAAAAAGTCGAAAGTTCAAGTTCTTTATTCACACTTCCTGGTTACAATGACACTTCCTGGTTACAATGAAATTTCACTAGTGTTATAACACTGTTACACAATATTTCAAGATTGTCTACTTTATTTTCCAGTTATTACATTTCACTTTAAAGCTATACAATTCATATCTGAAAGGTCATCTACAGGCCTTTGGAATTTGAAGTTACATGTTATAAAAGAAGCTGCTTAGAAGTAATATATCAAATACGAGACCGCGTGTTTCATCAAGATTTTTCAAACACCAAGAAGTGGGTTGGAAAAACGAGGCAAAGCCCAGGTGTTTGCCTTTTTCTTAAAGAGCCTGTGTCAGTCGCCATTTTGACAGCATAGCAACATACCAAGTCGGAGAAAGCATCCATTTCCATCGGCTGATTTAGACAATATAGAGCAATTTTCTCGATTGAATTTGGTAAATCAAATCTTAAACTTTGTTTTTAGATGTTAATTTAGATATTTCTACAAGTAATTTGTTTTCTGATATCGAACGAAAACAATAACAAAGGAGTGGCTGACACGGGCTCTTAAAAAAAAAGGCCTAGTCTAAACGTCGAGCCAGCGTCGTGCCGAACCGAAATATTGGATTGAGCTTGACGCTGGTGCGACTCTAGTACGACGTTTAGAGCCAACTTTTAATTCGGTTCGACCAAGCTATTGGGCTCGACATTCTCTGTCGAGCTACCCGACTGTAGCGCGACTTGGCTCTAAACGCCGTGCCATCGTCGCGCCGAGTCTGATGCATAAATTATAGAATACATTAAAAAAAGTGTTTTGGTAAGAATCCAGGCCTGTCACGTGGCCACAGGAATCCCCAAAACTTCGCATTGCCGGCTCGACTCTGGCTCGACGTTTAGAACCGCTACCGCGCCAGCGCCGAGCCAAATTAGAATCGGTTCGGCACGACGCTGGCTCGACGTTTAGACTAGGCCTAACAGAAGCGTCCGCTGTACCATCCTGGGAGAACCAGGGAGATCACCTCGTGTGAACGGGGTCCAAGAGAAAGCGACGCGCGTCTCGCGTCTCGTTTACGACCATACCGTTGTACAGATTCTCATTGCGCGAGCGTGTCTGCATTTTTAACAGTTAAAGATACGGGGCCCGCCGAGCGAAAAGGGAGCCTAATATGATATGTGTGGTTCCAGAAATTATCCATACCCCCTACGGAAGGGCAATGGAAATTCCGGAGGGATGGGGGGGGGGGATGGGGGGGGGGGGGGGGGGGGGGTCAATTTACCTGATCATTTCCATACAAATACTGTATTTTTCCTTGGAAATTCCGGAGGGGCGGGGGGTCACTTTTCAACACGTTTCCGTGGAGGGGTATGGATATTTTCTGGAACCACACATTATAAGATTTAGGGAGCTAATTTATGTATCTATGCACTGAGCAAATTTTTCTCAATTTTCCGAATTCTGTATAAAGGCCCTTTTCGCTTGGCGGAGCGCATGCTACTTTTACTATCATTTTTTTAACTTCTCTAGACTAGACCATGGGTATGCGCGTAAACCAAAAACGGTTTAGGGGAAAGAAGAAATTATTTGACATTTATTCCATCAATAACAAGCAATCTCGGGGCAGGCCCAGTAAAGGTCCAGTAAATTAGAGGGCCTAATACACAGAGAAGTTCTGAAGAAACCTTTCCATGGTAAACGCTGAATTTCCCAAGGGGAACGCATGGGAAGTGCTCGGGATTCACATCAGGGACGCAGCAAGCCCCCCCCCCCCTTCTCGGGAGATTTTCCCATACATTTATTGTATTTGCTGAATGAAATTTGAACATTTTCGTCCCATGTTTTCACTATCCGCCCCCTTCAGAAATTCCTGGCTATGCCGCTGCACATGGACAGCCATGAGGAATCCGAAGACTTAGCAGTCTTCTACCATGGGAAATTCAGCTTTTCCCATTGGCAGGGGCGTACCTCAAGTGGTGACCTTTGACTAAAATGAAATGGCGCATGGCTCGGCAGTTACCATTCAAGCAAGCGGAATTTAGAGTTATTCATGGGCAGGCAATCAAATCCGGCTGTGCCAATCACATCTAGTAAAAGTTATACGAACATTAAATGTATTTTATCGCGTTTCGGAATGTACAACTGTGTTGTGCCCCTAGGGATGTTAGGAGCTATCAATAAAGAGACGCTCGCTCCTAATTGGCATTGTGTTATTAATGTAGATTAGAGATAAAATATTTTATACTATAGTGAGAAAGTAAGAGTATAATGTGTGTTGTAAAATATCTTTATATAAAACAAAAAGATGTTGTTAGTAGTGCAGTGTTCCGTGACTCGACTTTTTTTCAGCCACTTATGACTGAAGAATTGCTTTTTAGCCTGCTTGATGTTATCCCCGCTTTTTGCACCCCCCCCCCCCCCCCCCCCAAAAAAAAATCCCCTTTTCTAATGGTCCGTCCCTTAGCCTTCTTCAACACTGTGAAAAGTGCTGCGACACGGCGCGGTACTGTCGCGGTGGCGGTACGGAACCTGGCCTGCTGTAGAAACCGAATGAAATCGCGTAGTCGCGGTACGGTCACGGTCGCGGCGCGGCGTAACTCTTTCGCGGTACTTTCACAGTCATACGAATTCTGCTCTAATAGGAGACTACTATGGACTACTACGGGCATAAAGGCCAAAAATACCCTGATTGGATGGGTTTCTGCAGAAATTCTCTGTGATATAAGAAACGAACGACCATTTCTTGAGAGCAACTGGGGTCATGACGCCCCGTCCCTTCCACTTGCTCCTGCTCAGGTGCTAGCACTAGATGGTTTAGATGACGAATACAAAGAAGAGTCAGATGCCATTCTAACATCCCAGCTATTGCCGTAGTTTTGCTAATCTGGATGAAAGCTCATCCTGAAACAAGAAAATACAAACAACAAGATCACTATCAACGCAATGATAGTATAGTATACTTTTTAAAACTATTTTTTTATAATAAAGATGGATATTTTTTTTAACAGAAATTCCCACAAATGCGGTCGTTTTTAAGTTTTCCCTTTTCTTGCAAGATTGTGGAGATTTGTTTCTCGAAAACGGCCGAAAAAAATCTCGGGCCCGAGAATGTTTGTTTGAAATCTTAATAGATTGATCCCCAAGTTTTCGTATTCTTTTCTACCTGATGATTTAAATACTCTACAACTCCTGTCCCGTCTCACGTCTCAAAATGAAATTTTCGATTCAAACCCTCACCATTGACAAAAAATTACCCGAAAAGTCTCGGAAGGTCAGTTGCTCCCGAAAGCTTTTTCACGAGTTTTTTTCAAACAAATTTTACGCAATTCTATCAATACCATAGAACAGAAATAACCACGAAAAAGGGAGTTAAAGACTACTCAAACAGGGTAGAAAAGAAAACGAGAAACTTTTCGAGAAACGGGCGTCAGACGCTTCCCTTCTTTCTCCGCATGTCCCATAACTCTCTGCGCGTCCTGTTAAAAGTATCCCATAGCTCTCTGCGCGCCCTGTTAAAACCATCCCACAAATCTTTGCGTGCCCTAAAAAACCCCGAAAAGTGTCAGGGTACAAGACTGTAGTTCCACTGACCTGTTCGGCGGAGGCTGTAGATGCTGTACCGACTGCTTGTTGCTGGCTACTGGGAAGTTCCATATTCAGCTCAAGACTGAAAAAGACAAAGGAAAACGTGAAACAGAAAAAAAGGCCATGCGACGGGTTAGAGCAGTTTTCATATGACTGTCGTGAGTAATTACAATTTACCCGGTAATTGCGATTGCTTCGGGTTGTGACTCGTCGAGGGTATGACCTTTGATTCTTCAGCCAATCAGATCGCGCAGAGAAAACAATTACACAATTACTTGTGATTACTTCGCTCTCGACAAGGAGAGATTGTTAATCACCTCTATCTCTGATTGGTTTGTTGTTGAATTACTATCGCATTTGATTGGATAGTGAATTACTCACAAATTGCTTTCTGCGTAAGAACGTTTTTTATTTTTATTTTCTAGTTACTGCTATCATATCATACTACCCTTCCCTGCGTAACAACTTTTTTTTTTTTTTTAAGTTACTGCTATCATCGTCATACCTTCCCTTCCCTGCGTAACAACTTTGTTACTGCTATCATTGCGTAACAACTTTGTTACTGCTATCATCGCCTTCCCTTCCCTTCCTTCCCTTCCCTTCCCTTCCCTTCCCTTCCCTTCCCTTCCCTTCCCTTCCCTTCCCTTCCCTTCCCTTCCCTTCCCTTCCCTTCCCTTCCCTTCCCTTCCCTTCCCTTCCCTTCCCTTCCTTCCCTTCCCTTCCTTCCCTTCCCTTCCCTTCCCTTCCCTTCCCTTCCCCTTCCCCTTCCCCTTCCCCTTCCAGCTCTGCTCAGAATCATCACACTTTTCACAAGAGCTAGTTCCCAGAAACATTGGAAACAAAAACGGTTTCTTTCTTACCCTGCTTCATCAGCAGCTTGTTGCATTAAGCTGTCCACTTGACCCTAAGAAACGAAGAGATAGTAAAATCAAGAGTCCATTGCTAAGAGTGAGAATCTTGTCTCTGCTCTACATGGCCACCCAAAACTGAGATGCATACCTGTGGTACAGTTAGTGTCGTGGTACTGCTCATGGCATCATCCATAGACTGAGTTTGGACGTCAAGATTTTCAAATTGCCGCTCAAATTTGTCCATCAATGCTGATACCTAATAAGAAAAAGGAAAACAAGAATTCATCAACTTCAATTTCAACTTTTTCACCAAAACATCAGTAGAGGATGGGAAGGGAATGTAGGGATGTGAAAAGAAAATCTAAAAAACTCAAACAGTAAATTATAGAATTGATGATGCAAGTGATAGGGATAAAGAATTTGGTCAAATCCTAACTTTCCAAACGCGAGAACACCTTGTTGCAGACTTCTGTACATCGAATCTGGGCCTAAACCCTTTTGAAAGTTAGAAATTCATCAACTTTGAGATTCCAAATGGTGAACAAGACTTTTTTAACAAATTAACACTGATGTGGGGTACGTGAACACCTCCATTTTCCCCATTCTGGGTAATTTGACCACAGATTTTGCCCCATGGTGCAGATATTTGAATTTCATCGGCAGGATGCCATCAATTCCACTTATAGTTTTTTCTTCAGTGGACATAAAACTAAAACAGCTTTTGGTATCCCAAGGTAAGGAATTTCCATGATATTTGAGCACTTTTCCAGTCACACAAGAGTCAGGAATTTTATAAAAATAAAATGCCCCACATCTGCCACCCCACATCCCATCTTTACATTGATGCATGCACAGCGTTTTTAAAAGAACGTCTGTCCACTGTGTGTGACATTGCGGTACGAAAGAGTTGAAGTCGATTTCTTTCAAAATTTTGCCTCCTTTTCAGTTTTTTGTTAGAAATCATACCTTTCTATTGGCTTTTGATGAACTGGCAATTGTACTTTTAAAGTTTCTAGGAGAATTTTAGAACCTCAACAGAATCAAAACATTGTCAGGGACAGACGTTCTTCAAAATAAGAAGCATCTAGCATTTGAAGTAACCTTTCATCTGCCAGGGAATAAAATGTTATGGAGCAGAGATGGATTTGGATTGCGAATGTTCACCAAAGTGGAAACATCCTAAGTCAGGCTATGTAATTTCTAATATTAAGGGAAAAAAATAGCAAATAAAAGATCTGATATCCTGCTGCCCCTTTAACCCCAAAATTGGAGAAATCCTGCATCGCTCAACACAGTCCGAGAGTCGTCCCTTCCCCAATGTAAACAGCCCCTATGTGAACAGCCCCTTTAATGGGTGACCTACCTTTTCTAGGTTCATTGATTTTAGAGCTGCATCCATGGATTTGACTACTCCACCCATAGATTGTGTCACCTATAATAACAAATAACAGTTAGTAATACTATAACAGATTTCATGTTGTACCACAAAATAAAACATGATGTTAGCACAGTGGTAGGGCACCAGGCTTAGTGCAGGAGGCTGGGAGTTCAAACCCTGGCTGGACTCATCATCTCTGACCAAAAAATATGGGAGTCCCCCCCCCCACCCACCCACCCACCCACCCACCCACCGTGGAGTTTCTGAATGTCGCCCTACCTGTTTCATGGTGACAGCAGTCTGTACTCTCCCCCACCCACCCACCCACCCACCCACCCACCGTGGAGTTTCTGAATGTCGCCCTACCTGTTCATGGTGACAGCAGTCTGTACTCTCTGGGCAACTGCATCTATTCTTGAGCCCATCCTCATATAGTTCAGGCCCTTAACAATGATAAAGGTCACAATAAATAAGTAACTGCAACAAGGTAGTTTCTGTAACAAATTGCTTTTTTAAAATGCTGTGTCGTGGCCTTATCTCCAACACCCGGGAAGAAGAGGATAACTAAGCTATAACAATGGGCATACGGTAGTTAAGGGGGGTCCTAGGGTGTATGTGACCCCTCCCCTGTGGGCGAAAAATATAGTGAACATGGACAGAAATGGTCACCCATCATACATTCAGTGTCAATCAAAATGAATTATTTAAAGCAATGGCACAGCTCAATGCATTTGGCAAGACAAATTGCTTTAACCAGCAGGGGTGTAGCTAAGGGGGGTCCTACGGTATATGTGAACCCCTCCCCCCTTGGAACAAAAAATATAGTAAACAAGAGCAAATATAATTGGGCAAACATGGTCAGAGTCATCATACATTGAACAGTGTCAATAAAATTAATTAATCAAAATAATGCATTCTGTAAATTTAATCGCTTGTCACAACAAGCATGGTAATTGTCACTGAAAAATGAGCATTTGTAGTGGGTTGTTCAACTATCAATAACTGTGAATTCTGTAAATTTTGCAGCTTGCTGGGTACCTGATTCTTTTGCCTAATAGCATTTTCCCCATGTATTCGCGCACCATCAATATTCCCTTTCTGAAGTGCCTGCAATTAAAATCAACGCTCTGTTGTTAGTATGTGATTGTACTGTATACAGAGCTTCTGAATAAAGATGTGGAAAAAATATTGAAACTATGCAGGATTTGAGAGTGAAATTATGCAGAAAATTGCTGATAAGCCAGAAAATTATGCAGGATTGTGTAAATAATTTTTTGGGAGTGTACAATTACATAGAAAATCAATTACATAGGATTGCACAACCATTGTCATGCTAAAAATATATCAAACAAAATCAAACAGAAAGTTCACTGGAAACAAGAAAGACACAATCTTGAGCAGTAATAACAACTAAGTCACATCTGCAACTGTTCTGGGGATATCACAAAATGATCACGCATTCTGAGCCACAAAAATCTCATTTCAGGAGTGTGGTAAAAATAGTGTTCATAGCTTTGAGCACCAAACAAACCATGTTTTCTAGTCCAATTTTTGGTTTGCTTTCATTATTGGGCCTTACCAGAAGTGTCAAATAACATGGTGCATACTTATGTGCTACAAACCAGCCTCTTGCAGTTTTGATAGAATGCCTATTGTTCAATCTCAATCTGTTTCTGTCAATACGATATTTCACTATTTTGAGCAAAGGAATCAGCAAGTTTCTTAAAAACAGTCATTCAAAAGGATTACATGGAAATGAAGGATTATGTGGATTATGTGGAAAAAGGGACATTTTATGTTACTTTCCTTACATCAAGTACGCAGTTCCAGAGGCCTGCGTAGGAAGTCACAACACTTAATTATGCCCATTATGAGGGTCCCAATTTACACAAAAGTTGTAACAGTCAAATGCACATTACCACCCGAATCCCTACAACAGGGTGCCTTATAGGTCCTTCCTTCATAACTTATAATGAAGAGCAAGGGGTCCCATAGACATTTAGATTTCTTCTCTTGGGTTGTGGCAACATCATCATCATCTTCATCATTTTATTCACATTTCGCTTTTTTCATTCTGAAATTTTCTTACATTGTGTGGTTCCAGAAATTATCCATACCCCCCTACGGAAGGGCATTGGAAATTCCGGAGGGGGGGGGGTCAATTTACCTGATCATCATCATCATCATCATCGTCATTCCCCTTTGATGGAGTCATTGACATCCAAATACTGTATTTTTCCTCAGAAATTCCAGGGGGGGGGGGGGGGGGGGGGTCACTTTTCAACACCCTTCCATGGGGGGTATGGATATTTTCTGGAACCACACATTATTTGCAATGTTTATGTCCGTATTTTATTAATTAGTTTCTTATAAAAAAATACAAGTAGCATGTAATGCCTAGTGTCTTAATGAAAGTCTTCCAGTCAGGCACTTTGAGACAAAAACAAATGACAACAAACAATAACAATAACAATAACAACAATAGAATGAGGCATTTGGAACTTTAGGTGGATTTTTCATACCTTCTTTAATTTCAATTTTTCTGCTTTCTCTTCCTTCTCACATTTCTTTGCACTTCTTTCCAATTGTTTTGCAGAAAACTGAAATCATATCAAATGTGATGCTTGATAACAATTAACCCCTTTAAATAGAACCAAGGAGTTTCCGGGTATTACATCTCTTTGGCATTCTGTATATTCAGGGATCTGCACAGATTTGGGCAAAATGCACCTTCCACATCAGACACGGATCCAGGGGGGTTCATTGGGTGCAAATGAATCCCCCTTTCCAAACAAACGTCCAATTTTTTCTGGGATCGGTTCGCTAAAGACGTTTGCTAAAGTACCTAAACGTCCAATCAGACTCAATAAGGGCGAGAATTTTTGTTTTATTAGCCTATGCCTATATAAGAACTTGAACTCTTTCATGAATTACCATACCACTTGTACTTGTACATGTACCTCTGAATGGCGCTGTCATGAGGCCGCCAAAACGTCGGTTTAATATTATTTTGCTAGTTTTTACTTGCTTATGTGTCTCTAAATCATTACTTAACGTATTAGTATTCCTAATTGATTTATGCATTAATTTTTGATGAATACACCACTTTAAATGATGGGGTAACATGTACTAACAAAATTACAATTTCTTTATTTTGGACTAGGTGTGTCCTCATCGTTGTCAATGTCTGCAACATGTGCAGTGGTACTTACCTTGAGGTTAAAAAGATGCTCTTTGAGGAACAATAGTTAAGGGAAAAAATGGAAGAGTTTAGAAGATGAAAATAATTTCTGGAGGCAGATGGAATATATGCTATATGCTTACCATTTTGAACATACAAAGGAGCCATAAATTTTCTGTGCAATTTTATCAGCTGGTGGACGTGTTTCACTCTTGTGATGTGGATAACTCAGACTGAAACAAATTGTGGTAATCTCATATCTTTTCATTCTCCTTTCTTAAACAAGGAGCATGACAAGCCTATTCAGGAAGTTCAGAAAGGGGCCCAAAAGTCAAACTATAGGACAAAAATTTCAATATGAGATGGCCATGGAATATCAGAAGACACAAAGCAGTATTCATAGTTCCGATGAAACAATGGAGCCATTTCACGCTATCTGGAGATACCAATCAGAGCTGGAAAGATTTTCCCTCGGGAACTGATCTTGTCCCACAAAAAGTATTTCAGGACTTCCGAAATCAGTCCGATGTGCAGCACTTTTTTGCCTTTTATGACAGTATAAACTCAGATCATCTGAAGATAAGGATATCTGGTAATCCTAAACGGGATCGGAATATTTTTGGACTTTTTTTTTAAGGAAAACCCTGGTTTGTTTGTGGGACATAACAACAGTAACTATGGCTTTGAATGACAGGTCGGAACTATGAATTACAGTGGATAAGTTCTAGCTACAACTTTTCTTGCTACATTGTTGTGCTAAAGGCTTAAAGAGCCTCTGTCAGCCTCCATTTTGTCAGCCTAGCAACATACCGAGACAGAGAAAGCATCCATTTCCATCGGCTGATTTAGGGAATGTAGTGCAATATTTGCGATTGAATTCCATAAATGAATAATAAAACTTCGTTTTTAGAAGACAATTTAAGATTTCTACACGCAATTTGTTGTCTGATATCGACTGAAAACAATAACAAAGAGTGGCTGACAAGGGCTCTTTAATGATTTTCAATCTTTTGTCAATTTATGCTACACAGGACAACATTTAATGCAATTACAACAACTGCTGGCAAGGGGCATTTTGAAAAAAACTTTAAGTGAATGCTGCTGATGCATTTTGTTGTTTGTCTCACTTCCAAACAAGCCAGTGTTGCATGAAAGGTTGGCATGGACATGTTACACAAGAAAACTATATTGTAAATATTCCTCATCATTCTCCCAATATGTTGTCAAGTTAATAATATGTTGTTGCATGAAACGTTATCTGTTGCACCATGTTAAACTGACACAGTGTTGAACATTTATGCACTAGTCATTTGTTTCCACCGACCCCAACCCCAGCGACATAGCACGGGAATATGAAACAGATGTTGTCAAATTTGAAATAATTCCACTGCCTACCAGGGGAGAACGCCTTGGCAAATTCCCTACACCCTGGGGAAACATTTTCACACCCAAGGGACAAATTCCACCCTCCACAAGATGGATACAAGAAACTTTCCTAATACTATCAAAACCAGTAGAGTGTCTTTTCCGAAATGAAAAAGACAGATGTTTTGTTTCCCCCGCCATTCCCCCGGCCGGTTATCTGAGCCATAGCAAATTTGAAGTAAACTCCCTGGGGATCGGGGCAAGAATACAAGACAAACCACTGATATTTCCCCAACTATTGCCTGGCAAATTCCCCGCATGTCGCGGGGGTTGGGGGTCAGTGGAAGCAAATGACTAGTGCATTAGCGCAAACTGTTGCTGAAAGTTTCCTGTGTAACGCCGCTTTTATGCACAACCTCATCCAATATAACAATTCTTAAGCAGGGATCAAATGGTGATGAGAGCTTAAGAGAGTTCCAACTATCATCTAGTCTCACGAGAAGCGATCAAACAGTGATGAGTGTTGATAAGAGTCAGCCAGAAGTCGTGCAGCCAATCTTGCATGGTGAGCACTTAAGTAACCAGGTCCTTTCCGTGGAGAAAAACCTGCAATTCTTTAGAACCAAATGACCTGCATTTCTTTTGGTGGCAGCTTCTGACTGAAAAACTCTCATCCGCACGATCAGATGGCTAACAACTCTCATCAACTCTCATGAATGTCCAAAGTGCATGAGAGCAGATGGAAGTGAATGAGAGTCAATGAGAGTTAGGCCCCGATTACATGGAGCGGGCTGGCTCGGATGGGCGGGCTGAAAACACAATCTCAGCCCGGTATTATATGAGCCGAGCTGGCCCGCTATAGTGAATCGTGGTTCGTTGGTGATAGTTACAAAATGGCGGACGCGCGAAACATTCGCAAGGCACTTATTGCTCTTCTACTACGGCAACTTGCGATGTAGCGTATTCTCTTCCAACTTCATGGCATATAGGTGCTCTGGATAATGTATAAGAAGTGTAATTCTTATCAAGAAGTGTAATTCTGACTCTTCAAAGCGAGACCGGGCCAGCCCGGTTGAGCGATTACATGAGAATTTTTCAGCTCGCTTTGCCGGGATCCCGGAGGGTGACTACCGAGATCTCGGCAAACCGGGCTGAAAATTTCCCATGTAATCGCGAGTCAATTTTTACAGAGTTTCTGCAGACAGCCAAGATCTCGGTAGAAAAACTCAGCCCGTCCATCCGGGCCAGCCCGCTCCATGTAATCGGGGCCTTAGCGATCAAATGGGAAATTAGCTCTCATCACTGTTTGATTGTGCCTTTTATGTGACAATCTTTATCTAATTGTATTAACAGCCTAGACTAGATAAGTAATATATATCTAGTTGTGCTACATTCCCTGACAGACATTGAGCTTTTCTAACTTGATTGTCGTTTTACTGCTTATTTGAGTTGTTTGCTAACTGAAACATATCAATACAGCGAAAAATACCCTACACACAAGATCAGAAGAAAAATAAAGCCGGAAATTATGGGCTCTGCTTGGGGAAGAGCCTCCTCGTACTCAAATGAAATCCTAGCAAGTGAGGCAGCTAGACACGCAATGTCTGTGCTAAAAAGGATACTTTCCATTTGGCTTGACATGGTGAAGATGCTAAGATTCTTGAGCTTGCTTTTGGTGTGCTTGGATGTATGAAAAACCCAAATTCACTTGCGATTTGACGTAGTTTTCTGTAGCTCTTTTTACATCACTTGATGTTTTTATCTTCCAAGTCAGAACTAAAATTGTAGCGGTGACGTCATAGCGGAGCTCCAGCGCGGGCCGAAGGCCCGCGCTAGCGGAGCACCATACCTAAGAGAAAAACGTATAGTATACTATCGAGTTGATTTTGAACGTCACGGGCGTTATGGATCTTTTTGATGACGTCATTGATGACGTAAGGGCACGTGACTTCGGTATAGAGTTCCTCTTATGGTCTTTGAAAGTTTGTCCAAGTTTGGCCTCTATAGAAGCTACCCTTCGGGAGATATGATTTTTTCTTTATTTTTCTGGCATTAAACCTACGCCGTCCGTCCGTCGTCCGTCCGTCGTCCGTCCGTCCGTGTACACATGGCAACCCTGTGATATACAAAGAAAAAAATATATCTCCTCAAGGGAACATGCTAAGACAACCATACTTGGGATATTTTGTCTATGCCACAAGGGGGGTGCTGTAACCCGGACACGTGATGTGACGTCATCGATGACGTCATCAGTGATTGAAAAATGAATATCTCGTGAAGGGAAGACTCTACTGGAGGACAACCAAACTTTGGTAGTGTAGTCTAGGTCACCAAGTGAGCGAAATGAAGTGGTCACGTGATATGACGTCATCGATGACGTCATCTATGCTTCAAAAATGAATATCTCATGAAAGCAAGACTCTAAAACAACCAAACTTGGGTAGTGTAGTCTAGGTCACCAGATGAGCGAAATGAAGTGGTCACGTGATGTGACGTCATCGATGAGTCATCTATTCTTGAAAAATCAATATCTCGTGAAGGAAGACTCTAAAACAACCAAACTTGGGTAGTGTAGTCTAGGTCACCAGGTGAGCGAAATGAAGTGGTCAAGTGATCTGACGTCATCGATGACGTCATCTATGCTTCAAAAATGAATATCTCATGAAAGGAAGACTCTAAAACAACCAAACTTGGGTAGTGTAGTCTAGGTCACCAGATGAGCGAAATGAAGTGGTCACGCGATGTGACGTCATCGATGAGTCATCTATTCTTGAAAAATCAATATCTCGTGAAGGAAGACTCTAAAAAACCATATAAACATTGTACACATGGGAATCCCTTTCATTCACATAGAAAATTTTATAACCAGGAGCTCCGCTTTTAGCCAGTGGCTAAATCTATATATTATTGTGCCCGCGATAATGACGCCTTACAGCGGATTTCTCCACCCTACACGCTCCCGTGATGCTCTGGGGGCGCTTCTCGTACCCAGTTTGCCGCAATCATTCACGGTCAATATGGCGGACGAGCATGAAGCAAATTATGAATGTCGACTTTTTCATGAATTTGCCCTTATTTCATTATGATGATTGCTAGAAATATAACACGATTGGGGAAACAGTACCATGCAAGACTACCTGTGCGATATCTTTGTGCGGAAGCAAGTAAACAGACGGTAACGAAATGCCGCTTTGCATTTGATTTGAGTGATGACCGCGAGGTTTGAAAACGTTTGTTTCCAACGAGGAAACGATTCGTCTCTAGGTCGCATTCGAGACTCTTCTGACTGCAGACAGACTAAAATGAAACGATGTCAGTTAACCAATATAAATCGAAAACCAGTAGAACATATATTATCAGGGACGTCTGGAGACTGCCTTGAAATCGGCAGGTCCAAAATTTAAATGCAGACTGAAAAATTGATATTTCCTCTGTTTGTTTTGTTTAAGAGTTCGATAGCCGACATCTTTAATTTCTGCAACCAGGGTGTTTCAGGCTTCTCTCTGAAAACTCAATCTAACAGTTTTATTTCATCGTATGACGTATGGCTAGCACATGAATTATATTACAACATTGACAAACTGCAGTATATGTAAGGTAGTAGAAATATGCAGTTAAAGAATTTTGAACTGTCAGGCTGTTACTAATGTAGGCGGTTGTTTTATCGACTTTACAATCTCAAGGGGAATTATTCTTGTCTCCAATCCTACACGCAATTTAACAATTTGATTCTTTTAGCGCTCACCTCATTGTTTGCGAAAATAAAATAAAATTGGAATCCTTAAATTGTGTTTCTCTTACATGTAAAAAGATTTGAGCTCCGTGCCTGAAGAGGCTTGGCAAGGAAAGTAAACTTGAAGCTAAGAAATCTGCATGTCGGCCATTTTTCTTTGCAGCCGGCTTCTTTCAGGCACCTACTTCAAAACATTCTGACAGCTCTGGATACAGAAAATCTATCAGGGATATGAAATCTATACTCTGGTCTGCATTTTCCAGTATGCATTTTGGACCTGCCGCCTTGAAATGGCAAAATTTCCTGCAATTCTCCCCGGAGAAATACCAGTACAGTAAATGTATAGCAGTGTCTGGAATTTTCCCGGGAGATGAAGTTAAAAATCTTGAGACTCCTGGCAATACCAGGGAGAGTTGACATCCCTGTATTATACATCATTTTTATTGTTTCTAGGTAGAAAAGCATCCCAAGACAATATTCTCAGGTATCCAACCTACTGGATCAATGCACCTTGGGAACTATTTAGGAGCTATCCGTAATGGGTAGCCTTGCAGGATGACAGTAACTCCACAAAACTGTACAGTATTGTGGATCTACATTCCATTACAGTACCACAACCTCCAAGAGTGCTGCGTCAGAGTATCCACACCATGGCTGTGAGTCTGTTAGCCTGTGGGGTGGACCCTGAGAGGAGTATTATCTTCCAGCAGTCTGAGGTAACTTATCACTAGGCTTTAAGTATCCTGACTTTGGGCGCTTTCCATTCAACCAAAATTCCCGGTTCGAATTTCCAGGAATTTCTCTCGTTCAATGGAATGGAAGATTGAGAATGACAAGATCACATGCTTTATTTCAATAGCCATATTGAGCTATTTTCGGTGGTAATTACAACAACACTTTATTTATAAACACAATATCTTTTACAGAACAGAGTATCCTGACCTAATTTATGCTGGCCAGGGGCTTTCCGACTGAGAATATCAATTGAGAATCTCAAATGGTCAAATGGAACACACCAGTTCCAGGAATTTCCAAAATTCCCACCTTTTGGGATCACTCAGGAGGTTGTCCAAAATTTCCAGGAAAATGGTCCTGGGAATGGTGTGCTCTACTCTAGCCTGATTCTAATTCCTGGAATTTCCAGGAATGTTTTTGGTCAATTAGAAAGCAATTCTTCACATGACCTCGTCCATTTTAGGGACATAGCTAGGGGGTGATGCTGGTGCGCCTGTGACCCCCCTTTTTAGAAGAAAAATAAGGAAACATTAACGGAAAATAATGAAAAGCTGGAAAGGGGCACCATACATTTGTACAGATGTGACCCCCCTCAAATCCTGGCTATGCCCCTGCATTTGTTATTTTACCAATTTCACTTTGTTGGCCACATAGCAAGTAAAATATGGCTTGGATTTATTTACAGGACAGTCTACAAACATATTATTAGAAAACAATATAAAATCACATATAAATAACATAATAATAATCAGTCAATCAATCTACCTTCAGCTTTCTAATACGCTATACCAGAAATGCAGTAGTCATGCAAGGATCAAACAATGTTCGAGTAAGAACTATAATCAATAAAGAAGTCTACTTTGGTCAATGAAACAATTTAAGTACGTACTTCCTGAGTTGCCCAGCTCTTTCACTTTTGGTTGTGCAGATTAAGTTCCCATTTCCTAGCAAGTGATTAATTTATGTGGATGAAGAATGTATCCAAACAAGGTTTACAGTGGCATGGCCATATTATTGTGTTCCCTGCAGGTTGCCTGCCATGCTGAAATGACCTGGATTCTAAGCTGCCTAACTCCTGTTGGCAATCTAAACAGAATGCATCAGTGGAAAGTATGGAATTAAGCTTTTATTTACATGGTTGTCTTTTCTTTGAGCTAATGCCTAAACATTTCTTACAAGCTTGCCACTTCTCTTAATTTTTTTTTTTTAGAGTAAACATGGTGCTTCAAGAGACAATATGCACTTGGGCTTGTATTCGTATCCTGTTCTTATGGCAGCAGATATACTTCTGTACAGGTTTGTCTCTACAAGTTTCCACTAAAGAGGGCTCAAAATTAAGACTGTATTTTCTATGGAATTTCAGAAATGTTGGCTCATATCTCAATCCCTTTCCAAGTTGAAATTTCTGGAATTGCACAATTGGAAATTTGGTGGGAGAAAAACAATTCTCTCTTTCCAATGTTAGTCTGACACAGACTAATGCTTGATGAAAAGTGGTGCGCACCAAAAATCCTAATAAATATGCTATGTTCACAAACTTCTTAGAGAGATTTAAACTCAAATATAGTATGCTGTGCATTATTTTAGAGCTTCTCATATTCCTATTGGTGAAGATCAGCTACAACATTTGGAGCTGGCAAGGGATTTAGCAAGCTATTCAACGCTTCATATGGACAGTTTTTCACCCCTCCCAAACCTATATTGGGTAATGTATAAAAACACTTTTCAAAATTTTAACCGCTAGAATGATTCGTCTCCTTCAACGAATCATTCTCAAATAGTGAATGGTCAGGCAAGGCTGTGCAGTGGAGGCACAGGGTTTTTTCATCTAAAATTGTTTGGATTGGATTGCCAAAAATACTTGTTTCTGAGGAAGCCCTTGTCTTCGTTTAATCCCCTTGAATTGCACTGTGCGTCCCTCTTATATGCACGTGCATTTTGTGCGAAATAACCGCTGAAAAGAAGCAAAATAAGATCAGTCAAACAAACAAACATACGGAGGATGTACATGTATTTCTGGTTTTTAGTGATATTACAGAAAAACAAAGATGGTGACCCCCATTTTTCTCTAAAATTGATCATCGTACTGCTTAAAACAAGAACCCTACTCTAGCTGAGAGCACAGTCTATTTCTGAACGACCATTTGTAAAGATGCCATCTCTTTCGTTGAAATGCTTGTTCAGTCCCATACATTTACTCTGTTTCTCCTGCACAATATCCCTTAGATTTGCAGCTGCGTTCTTCTGCATTTTTTACAGACTAGGTTATTGTTCTCATTGCAATCTGAAAGCAAGAATTGATACATATTCACCGGCTAGGAGGTACTGATCGCGATATACCGTGACCTCGGTCAGTATTTTAATATAAATATTCTTTTGTAATACAGTATAGATCTTTCTTGGCTTACACTGAAACATCATAAAACTTTAGCACCAACTTGGTAGCCAATCAGAGCGTGCGATTTGATGGATTGCGGACCGCTGATAAATACATAGATAATATATATATTTTTATCTCTTATGCAGCAACTGTTAAACGTGTAATGAGCTTACGAGATCCATCCAAAAAGATGAGCAAATCGGACCCCAATAAATTATCAAGAATAGAACTTAAGGACACACCCGAAGAAATACGAACAAAAATAAAGAAGTCAGTGACGGACTCCAAACCGCACATTGGCTACGACCCTAGTAATCGACCAGGACTGAGCAACTTGATTGACATTTATGTGGATCTGAGTGGCAAGACTCAGGAAGATATTTTGTCGAAATATGCTGGTCTGGAACACTGTAAATTATTATTTAAAGAAGACTTGACTGAGCTGGTTATACAAACACTGCAGCCAATAAGATTGGAGATACTACGTTTGGATGAGGACCAGGGATGTGTTGATGGAGTTCTGAGGAGTGGTGCTGATAAGCTCATGAACTAGCGTGTGAAACTATGGCAAGAGTCAAGAAGCTAGTAGGATTGAGATAGCCGTTGCTTGTTTGGCTTTAGTATTTGAATAGGTTTCACACAATCCTGGAAAGCCTGAAAGGTGATTGGATTATGAAAAAAATATATTTCCTTGACTGTAAGAAAAAGTACTGAAATAGCCATAAAGAAGTATGGAATTTTACATGGATCATTAGCCATTATTGACAATTAACGACAAAATTTCAACTTAAAATTAGTTTAAAATCAGCTCAAATGGGTAAGGGTTCGATAGTTCTTTTAACAAAATTACACTCATTTAGTCCCGTTTTAGCTACATAGAGATGACGTACGGGGGGAGGGTCGAGGACCCCAGAACATCCCAGGTAGGAGTGTATCTCTGAGCCCTTGAAATTCCAAGGTTGAGGGGTTAAGGACTCATGGAAATCCAGGGGAGGTAGTCTACCTCGCAGCCCGTTCTTAATAATAATAATAACAATAACAATAACAATGGGCAGTTCGAGAAAATAAAGGTACCCTCCCCACGGGCGGCACTAGTTTTTGACCCCCCACGCATCCAGAATTTCCAAAATGGTTTAAAACCCCCCCCCCCCCCCCCCCCCCCCCCCCCATGCATATAGAATTCCGGGCAGGTTAAAGAAATCCAGCTACGAAAATCCCCCCTTGCAATCAGAATTCCGAGCTCTTAAACCCCCCCATCCCATCGGAATTTCCAAATGCCGCCCGTAGGGGGGGGGGGGGGGGGGGGGGGGGGGGGGGTACCTTTATTTTCTGGAGTTGCCCAATAACAATAACAGTAACAGTAACAGTAACAGTAACAGTAACAGTAACAGTAACAATAACAATAACAATAACAATAATATACATTTATATAGCGCTTATACGACCGTTCTAAGCGCTTTACAACTAGAATGACATAAATAAAATGAAAAATTATTCTTGTCGGTCACGCAACGCTCAGGGGGAGAGGTCTCTCTGGGCTGTGAACGGTGTTCCTTCCTTCACTCGAAAGGCCGGTAACGGTGGTGGGTTTGGTCCTTGATAAGGCTTGCCCTCAAATCTCCCGCAAATGCGCAGTTGCGGATGAGTTCCTAACTGTATCTCTTCTCTTGACTACCCAGAAAATCCCTCTTAGTTCTGTTAAGGTATCCTTTTGACTCCATTATGCATCACTCTTTCGTGACAGTCCTCGATAAGAAGCTGAGTGAAAAAATGATTTGCATCTAATATAATAGGGTGCTTAGTAGTGTATGGGATATCTGCATCAGTTAACCTCCCTCCGCACCTGATTACTCCTTGATCATCCTTGAAAAGTCCAAATTCTTTCTACCAATTTAGTACTCTTGATCGTCATACTCTGGACGTCCTTAACCCAGTACTGTTCAGCTTTATTCATATCAATAACAATGTCTCCATTGTCACTGTGTTCCAATGTAAAGCCAAACTTGAAGCTAAACCACTGCTGCATAAGCCTTAGTTAACGCATCACACAGCCCATGGAGGTCACACGACAAAAAATCTCCTTCAATCCCTCTGGGTTCCCCTAGTGTGCTCTTGGCATAGCTCTCCTGGTCTTCCATGACTTGCAAAAATGCTCTTGCAATGTCTCCGGCCACTGCAACTTCGTGCATTCTAAATCGTGATAATGTCAAAAATGTGCTGATTCATAGCAGGACCTGTACGTACACTTTAAGCGAATACCCAGTTCCCTTGCATGGCGCGTAGTACACAACCCTTAATTTACTTGTTTCACGATCGCGTCTGATTATAGGATGGTGGGGCAGATATTGTACCTTACCCACCTCTTCTACACTAGTTGGGGCTAAGTCTTCCTCAACCACACCCCTTGTCAGTTGGGCTTGGATAACTGCATCATGCTCTCGCATAATGTCTGGTTCTTGTCGCAGGCGTTTAAAGTAAACTCTCAAGTCGTCTGCAGCTGGTCTCATAATTATCAGGTAACATTTGTCTGGGTTCCTTCTGAGGGTAGGGACACTTCATATCGCCCACCAATAATAAAAGAGATGACATCTTTCAGCTCTTCCAATACAGTACTCTAAGGGTTGGTAATACCTCTAATTCCCAAAACATACCCAGTTCAAAGTCAGTGTCAATATTCAAGGGGATACAAGCGTTGTTGAAGACTTCAGTGCATGTATCTGAGACATGATAACAATTTCTTGACCACGTTCCTCCTCTATGGGGCCTGAAAGTACCAAACCCAGCTCAGCATGGATGACATTGGGCCCGTTTTCCCCTGCTGTACCGCTCTGGTGACAATTTCCCAATAATGATCAGAGCCAATCAAAATATCAATCGCTGCATCCTGACTATCATCTCAATGTTCTCTGTCAACTCAAGTCCTGGCAGATGTGGAAATCTCCGTTGAGCATTCAAAACACATTGGTTGGAAATTGGTGCGCAAATGAATGGTATAGAGTATGCTACTATGTCGATGTTCCCCCATTCCCCTTCCGAACTAGATGAACCAAGGCTTGCATTGACATATAAGCGCATTGCTAACCCTTTTCAGAACATATGATCTTTTGGTCATTGACATTCATGGATTGTTCTGGTGAGGGGTTAAAGGATTATATGCCTGTCTCCGTAAGAGTACAGGAGTTGAACTGTTGACATCCATAGCAGTCGGAGTACATATATTCCCTAATTTATGTCTATTTTGGGCACTTTAACACTATCATCGATGGGAGATTTCATCTTCTTGACTCCAATTCCAGTGTGTTCTCAAGGCGATCTTTAACCGGTTGTTGATTCTCGATTATCAACTCCTCCAATTTTATAACAGCTTTGATGAAGTCCCCTTTTTCTGTTGCTCCGACCTCCGTAATTGCACTCCAGTATGTAAATAAGTATAAAGAGTATTCAAAATATTGATTCAATCTCCCCAGACAAGTCCGGTATCATCCAAGGCATAAGTGTAAACCCCTTGTTGTTTCTCACGGTTTCACCACCTCCAAGTCTCAACGACTCCATAGAAATTCCAGATAACCATCATGACTTAAACTCTGTAATTCCCGTTCTTTATCCTGCTCGAAGGACCTTTTTATAGTATAGTTGCTTCGCCCAAGATCAATTCCAGTAAATTTCAAAACCCTCTGAAACACAACAACTTTACTTCTCTTTTAGTACCATGCTCGTACAGAAAATTTTCATGTGCTATGCAAATCGATTTATAACAACGTTCCAACATTTCATCTGTTTCATGCCAAGATTCGACAAGATTCGAAGAGGTGCGGGGGCGATAGCGATAGAAGCACCACCGTGTGTAGACACGAACCTTCATGGGAGTACTTTTTGACCTACGAAAATAATTACTTATATCCCAAGCGGGATTGGATCTTTCACCGAAACATTTGGCAGGTTAGTAGTTCAATCTATCTATAAGAGGTCCAGGTAAAATGATTCGAGGCTTAATTTCGTGTGTGAATTTTGACATCGAAGAAAAACTCCGGCGCTTGTGCAAAATTTTGTTTCCTTCCTGGTTGAATTATATTGAATGGGGAGCGAGAGAACAGTAAAAAATGGCTGAAATCCCCCAAATTCTCGTAGATATCAAGATAAGTACAAGAGAGTATATATTATTTTAGAACAATTCTTGATTTGTGATTTGAAATTTCCATCGTATACTTTTCTCAGTATTTTTACCGTTAATTCTTCGCTCAAATCAGTAACCTGTGATATTACGTCAAATATCGTAGGTTTGGCATCCATCCAAATGACAATTTTATATTGTTAAACTAGGTGAAAACAATTGTATTGACGTCTGAGCATAAATTAATTAAAAAATCCAATTTTAAGCCTGTTCTCCCAGCGCAATTTCTTTGGACTTTTAGGACGTCGATGCAAATGGTTTACGGATTAGTTTTCTGAGAAAACATCTCCTGTTGCAATTACTTCCAGGTTCGGCCTTTTTGATTTTTTAGATCGACTAAAGACTAAAGGTGAAAAAGTATTCAGTGAGTTTCGCATAATAATCAACAGCAATATGGACTGGGAAAGTAGTATGAAATATTTATTCAGTTCAAGGAAGAGAATCATTTTTCTCATCTGGCTTGTACTTCTCGTGACAGGAAGCTGTGTCCAGTACTTTATGGCATCGCCGCTTTACATTCAACAGGCGAAGTTATGGCCTTTTGAAATGAATAGAAGTAATGTTATCACTGTTACGCATAAACTGGAGACCTCACCGGAACATCTGAAACGCAGGTATAGCTCGGGAGTTATCAAGTTTATTGAGATTTGTCCTGGCACATTCGTGTATTCTGTATTCTACGATAATGCAAAGCAAGAGAAGCCCTTCTTTCGGATGATGATGATAACCGAGCTGAGGAATCCTGTGACTGTACTCTGCAAAACGACAGCAACCGTGGAGTTGGCACAATCATATTTGCCAAAAGACAATAATAAAAGACGTTATGGTGCATTCATAATCTCGTGTGGCGCTCCAAAAGGAATTGGTGTAAACCCTGGATTCATCCACATTTCTACAGAAACCTGCAGGTGGTCGAACTCAATTGGTGTTCTCGTGAAAGTAATGGATACCGAAATTAGCAAACACTTACGGAATTTGAGTATTTGTGTGCCTCCACTTTTTAATAGCGGAGCTACGTCATCATCGCGTAACATTGTTGAGTTTATAGAATTCCATCAGCTTCTAGGGGCAAATCATTTCATATTTTATGACTTAGAAGCCAGTCCCAAGGTCCGGCAGGTTCTCAAATACTATGTGAGCGAAGGGATGGTGACAGTTTTGCCATGGAAGTTGCCTCCTTATTTAAAAGATGGCGCTAGTCTTCATTACTACGGACAAGTGCTCTCTATTCATGATTGTCTTTATCGTAGTCGAAAAAGCTCAAAACTTGTTGGCTTTATTGACGTTGATGAGTTTATACTCCCTAATGATGATGTTGACTTTATGGATATGATGGAGGTGGCAAAAGGAAGTGGATTTTGCTTTCGAATGGTGCTGTTTCCCAAACAATATGTGGACCCACACGGCGAATCCTCGATGCTGCTGACTCAGAGGCATTTTCAGAGAACATTGATGCAGGCTTTTCTTGACAGAACCAAGTGCATCGTTAATCCAAATAAAATTTACATCATGAACATTCACAGCATTGGACTAACAACTGATGCTTGGCAGACTTGGTACAAACCAAAGCCTCAAAATCGGATTAACAAAAGAGTTACCTTGTATCATTATAGGCAAGCATGGAACATGGAGGATGTGAGGGATACACTTATCGCTGATCACCGCATGGAACGCTTCAAGGATGTATTAGAACACAAAGTAAACAAAGTAATGAAACGACTGAGACAATAACAGAATATCTGACAGGAATACTACGAGCCCCCGTCGATAAAATACCTAGAACAGCGTATTTAGTCATTTCTAAGCGTGGGAGAGCAAAGCTATTGGTCTTTTCTGAAGTGGTGGCAAAAACTTTGCCAGTTCCTTTTTGTCAGGAGAGGGTGGAAAGGAGGAGAACGAAAGGAAGGGCTCGTATGTCGGCAAGTAGCAAGTGAAAGTGAAAATTGTGCCGTAAATGAGATAGTGAGCGGGAGTGAATGAATGTTGCCTTCCGGTCGATTATATCTTAACTAACTTGAAAACCCGAGTATTGAAAATAAACAGCTCACTAAACCAACATGGCTGCCACACGTGTTTATTCTCTGCTCAATAGACGATGTTTCGCACGAGGTTTAGTTCAAGGAAGAAAATTGGTTTCAGCGTCGAAGGAATCGCGGCTCGGCACATAGTCCGTCGGCTCCAGCGTCCTGATTATGCACAATACTCTGAACACTTTGGTTTATCAATAAGGACTATAAATTTTTGGAGACAAGCTACTAACATTTTCTCTAGCTGTATATCAATTAATTTTCATTGCAATTTGTCATACGAACAGTGGCTCGCTAGTCTCCAACGTGAAAACCAACGCCGTGAAAACCGCACATAGCTGATACTGCTCACGTATCCACGTTTCTCTTAATAGACTGCGATTTACTTGTGATGTCAATACCACGTGACAACCCATAAAAGTTAGCCGGCGTTCAGAGACCAGGTTTTCTCTTTCCAGGTTTTCCCCATCCAGGTTTTCCCAGTCCAGGTTTTCCCAGTCCAGGTTTTCCCAGTCAGGTTTTCCTAGTACAGGTTTTCCCAGTCCAGGTTTTCTCATTCCAGATTTTCTCAGTCCAGATTTTCCCAGTCCTGGTTTTCCCAGTCCAGGTTTTCTCAGTCCAGTCCAGGTTTTACAACATGCCATGCTTTTGGCGAGCTGTATGTGCTGTCGGCTTCGCAGGCTAGCGTTTCCGACATAGAATACAAGTCTCAATTTAGCCACGCACAAGTGCACTACTCAATATGAGAGACCCTGAAGTACGATTACCATACTGCATAGAAAACACTTGAGATATTTAAAATATTGTGAAACGGTATAATATGATACAGTACTTAATAATAAATCAATAACTATGAAACATCAACACTTTATTTCTTGTCTTGCTTGCCTATGACCTCTTTCGAGTTCTGTTGTTTACAGCTTTAAAAAAACGTAGTCGGAAGCTAAGCTAATCTCACAGGGAATTTCTACAGAAACCCATCCATGGGAAAAGCTGAGTTTCGCATGGTAGAATAATTGACGTGTTCGGATTTCCCACGGCTATCCATGAGAATTCCGAACACTTCCCTTGCGTGTGTGCCTTGGGAATTTCAGCTTTTCCTGCTCCTGGGTTGCAGAAATTCCCTGTGCTCGACCCACATGGTAGAATAATGGACGTGTTCGGATTTCCCATGGCTATCCATGAGAATTCCGAACACTTCCCATGCGTGTGTGCCTTGGGAATTTCAGCTTTTCCTGCTCCTGGGTTGCAGAAATTCCCTGTGCTCGACCCAGAGCTCCCCAGCTCGTCACCTCGCAGGGAAGGCTCCAGTAACAGCAACTGACGCATGCGTTTGGTAAGTTTTTTTTTTCCTCATCATTACTCAGTTACTTGTAGAGCGTAGAAGTCGAACACATAAGTTGAAAAGACGACTAGCAAACGAATGGGAAACGAATGTTAGTATTATTTAGCCAGATACGTTTTTCAAAAGCGAGATATAGCTGGTTTGCAAAGTTGTCTAGGTACGCTTAGTGCAGCATCTGAACGAACTCAATTTTAGAATCTCTGGATAAAAGTTATTAGACAAACATGCGGGCCCATTTTGAGAGGGTGTTGATAAATAACCGCAAAGCTATATGCGGTTGTAAAGTCATAAGTCGATGAGTTTTGTGGTTAGATAATAGCCTTGCCCACAGATTCTAAAATAAGATCACGATCAGACAAACAAATCCCTCTGAAATCCTATTCAGAAGGATCGCGCTCGTAATACCAGCCAGGGTAGGATTACATACAAGCTTTGCTATAATGAGTGGAAGTACCAGTTTACCAACTGGATTTTGTATCGTTCTTTAGAGAGGAAACTGAGAAAATGGTAGAAACGTATATTTCCTTGTCTGTGT
Organism: Scolanthus callimorphus; assembly: GCA_033964015.1. Taxonomy (NCBI): domain Eukaryota; kingdom Metazoa; phylum Cnidaria; class Anthozoa; order Actiniaria; family Edwardsiidae; genus Scolanthus; species Scolanthus callimorphus. Next base: position 24,439,397 of record CM066922.1, on the reverse strand, counting down.
TTTTAATGAAGGCGACGTCATCTGTGCGCAGCGCTTTAATATGAAGTCATATGTAATTTCTTGCATCATTTTGTTTGTTTCTGTACAAAGATGGCAACGATGTAAACTGAATGACCACACCGCAACAGACAACTGACATTCAATGTAGAAGTGGACGAAAGGACTAGCTAGTAAAACATGCACCATGTTGCTTTTTTCGTTTGCGATGGTTTATAACATTTTTCCTTTCATGGATTGCCGCTTAAAGTGCCACTAGTACCTAATTTGACACGATTTGACACTTACCAAAATTCCACCAAATTCGGCACTAGACATCATTATGAATGAAATGAATGAATGAATGAATGAACGACTCTTGCAGTGCACGTATAACACCGAATGAGGTAAAGGTCCAAATTACATTAAATTTAAAGAGCGAGCGAATTTGTTGGTAGCCACGTTGCCAAAGCGGTCAGTATTCGTACTTTTTGTTTTCACATTTGTATATCTTAGATTGTACTTTTTACCCGGTTTTTCGAAGCACCACCATGAGACAAAACAATTTTCGGCCCTTAAAGATACCAATCTCTCTAAAATTTAATGATCACCCCTACAAGAGACAAAACCCCCGTGATTTTAACCCCTAAAAGATACGACGATCATCCCCGACCAAAAAATATGGGATCCCCCCCCCCCCCTCGGGAGCAGACGTCTCCCTTTTCAGTTGCCAGCGCTTATGTTGCGCGGTTCTCCGCTTTCCTCTGACTGCTACTTACGCGAGCGATCTCGTGACTCTGGATATAAGAGGCTTGGTATCGACTCGGGCTTGTCAATCAGACGCCGTCTAGCTGCCTCTTGCCAAATACTGAGCTGGGCGAACGAACTAGCGACTTCGTACCCTGAAATTGACTAGAATAATAATAAGAGGGAAATAAGGGCTAGAAATACGACTCTTCTCCGTTTGCGCCACTCCATTAAATGACGACACATGGGCGTCATTAAGGGTATGATGGCCATTTGAAAGCAAAACGGCTTTGTCAAAGGAGCGTAGAGGTCATTGTATTGATGAGAATGTTGCGCGGTTCTCCGCTTTCTTCTGACTGCTACTTACGCGAGCGATCTCGTGACTCTGGATATAAGAGGCTTGGTATCGACTCGGGCTTGTCAATCAGACGCCGTCTAGCTGCCTCTTGGCAAATACTGAGCTGGGCGAACGAACTAGCGACTTCGTACCCTGAAATTGACTAGAATAATAAGAGGAAATAAGGGCTAGAAATACGACTCTTCTCCGTTTGCGCCACTCCACTGAATGACGACACATGGGCGTCATTAAGGGTTTGATGGCCATTTGAAAGCAAAACGGCTTTGCCAAAGGAGCGTAGAGGTCATTGCATTGATGAGATGAGCGCGTGCAACTGAAAAGGGCGTGTTTGGGTAGAACAGCGAGAAAGGGGGGTATTTCGGCTTCCAAGTGACGTCTCCCTATTCAGTTGCCAGCGCTCATATAGTAATAGGATTTGGACGGCTCGTGGAAACGGATCACCGCGGGAACAGGTCTTGCTCGATGCGCAGGCCTACCCTCTACCCCTCGTGGGTTTATCCTTTCCCACTGTCTATACTTCTCAGTCTGACAAGTTTCGGTATGTACGTATAACGTGTATTACAATATATTTTGTGTGTGTGTGTGCGAAAAAACAAAATCGTACATGGCCTTCGCGTCCGAAAAAAAATTCTTGCACCACCTGATCCCCGAAAAAAAAATTCATATCCAAAAAATTGCCACCCCCCCTCTCCCCAATTTCTAATGGTCCGCCCCTTACGTATACAGCGACAAGCCATTGAAGTTGCAGGTTGCAGGTTTCCAGGTTGCAGGTTGCAGGCTGCAGGTTTGCAAGCTTGCAGATGTGAGTGATTTTATGTACACATTTTAATGCACAGGCAGTGACGTCACAGGCAGTAACGGCAGTAGCGTCATTGACCACGTGACCGTGGGGCAATTACGGATTCTCTTCAGCATTTATATGAACGGCAATCAAACTTGGAGCTAAGCATGTTTAACACTAGGTCCAACAAGTACTCACTAATTAAGGACAATGACGTCATTGATCACGTGAGCGTGGGAAAATTACGAATATCTCCTCAGCATGTATATGAACGGCAATCAAACTTGAAAAAAATCATGATTAACGCTACTTCAGCAAGTACACATTAATTACGGGCCATGGTGACTGTGGGAAAGTTATGATTATTGTTATGCGAGAGGCCACGGGATGCCTGTGGTATATTATTTGGCATATGCGGGATGCCTGTGTTTTTAAAGCGCAATGCAATGGAATTAAAGCGTAACGTAATGATGGAATGTTTGAAGCTATTTTAAAAGAAAAACAATTAAGCATGCAAAGTGAAGACTGGAGAGAGAGAGAAAGAGAGACGATAATTATGCACGGCGGAGATATAGATTGAACGTTATCATGGTACAGAATATTGTGGATTTGTGCACTGGATTTGTGGATTAATACAGACAGGATTCTCAACCACGGTAAGGCCTAACAATTTGGGGGCTCAGACGGGAAACGTCATCGACGACAGATATATTTACCAGGAATATTCAAGATGTTTGGATTGATAAAAGAGTACAGTACAAGTTATTGAAGAAGTCGTTGAACTGTGTTAACTGAATTGAACGTAAAAAAAAACCCTTAAAATACAAAAAGAAATTGCAAAGATTTTAGAGTATTGTTGTTAGCAGTATTAAGAATAGTTTGCAATACCAGAGACGCGGCGCAGTAAACGCGCGGGGAGGGACAGAACGACTTATGGGGAAAAAGAGATTGAAGCAGACAAAGCTAGATCGATAGATGACCGTGTTTATGACGAAGAAGAGAACAATTTGAATCAAGGGGCTGAAGACGGAGGGGTTGAAGTTAAACTTGTAGAAATGTTTAGGGAATTGAGGGAAATAACTGCAGGGGCTGAGGATGAAAGGCGGGAGTTTGCATTACAACTAAATAACTTAGTAGACATAATTGGCTCACTAAAGGAAGAACTGAAAAGGGCTTATTGGCGATGGGAAAATGAAATTACTGTTTTGAAGGAGCGGATGGAAGGGTTGGAGGGTGCAGTGTGTTGTGGCGAGGGCGCGCTAAAAGTCGAGAGTTCGTTATTTGAAGGAAAACAACATGCAACTCGTTTAATTCCCGCACGCCGAATAACATTCGAAGAGACTTAAGGAACACGAATCCCGAATGGCGTCCGAAAACCGCCCGAATATGCAATTGGCCACCGAGTATGACTCGAATTGCTCCGAATTTCCTTCGCGATCCGAACAGCGCTCGGAAAATCGATCCGGTCCCGATTACAAAGCGAACTCATCCGAACTTCTTCCGAAAGCCGAACGCCATACGAAAGTGCGATTTAGATTCGAAACTGATCCGATCGATGGTGAAATCGATCAAATTCACGGCAAAAAGGATATAGAGCCGATTTCAAATGTGTCTTCAAAGAAAACTCAGAAACCGGTTATGCCAGTCCCTAAGTATAATGGAGATACATCGTGGGAGTCTTATTTCGCTCAGTTTGAGATCGTAGCTGAATTAAATAAGTGGACGGAAGAGGAAAAAGCGTCCTTCTTAGCAAGTGGACTTCAAGGTCGTGCAACTCTTATTCTAGGAAACATGTCGAGCAAGGATAGGCGTAGTTTTTCAGCACTCACTGGCGCACTGGCAAACAGATTTGGCGGAGCCCACCAGTCAGAGCTTGCAAGGGCAAAGTTTAAAGCTAGAGTTAAAAGAAAGGACGAGACCTTGCCGGAATTGGCTGCGGATATAGAACGACTAGTACATCTGGCCTATCAATCGGCAGGGTCCGAAATCCAGAACGTCTTAGCTAAAGATCAGTTCATCGACGCCCTTTTGGATGATGAGATGAAAATCAAGATAAGACAAGGACGCCCAGAAAGCGTCCAAGGCCTTAGAAATAGCGCTGGAACTAGAATCGTACCATCTCGCGAACCGATGGAATCAGACAAGGCCGGTGAGACAAGCGACTGCCTCCAGTACACACCAACAAGCGCCTCAACACTTTGAAGCTGACCAGCGATCTTTTGCGAAAATAGAAGGGTTATTTTCTGAAATAATCAAAGCTATACGGAATCAAAATAGCTCGGATTCTTACGCAAACGTCCGGTGTCATAAATGTTTCAAATTCGGACACGTGCAAAGGAATTGTACCGAGCGAGAGGGTTACCATGGAACTAATGGGGACATTTCTTCAGGCTCGCGGCCAAGGGGGCGTGGGAGGAACCTTAATCAAGAGAGACCGCCCTACATGAGACCAACCTATGGGCGTCTACCCGGAGTTGCTGAAGAATTTCCGTAGTTTCCTGGCTACACTACGCCTATGCCACGAGAGGAGAGGAGGGACTTCACTCCAAGTTATCAACAGCGTGACTCCCGAGTTATCAACTGCGCGGCACCCTACCCTTATTATGGATGCACCACAGGGTTACCACAACAGTATCCAAGTCCAGGTGGCCACCCCACAGGGTTACCATCACAGTACTCAAGTTCAGGTGGCCACGCCACAGGGTTACCACCACTACCACAGTACCCAAGTTCAGGTGTCCATACAACAGGGTTACCACCACAGTGTCCAAGTTCAGGCGATTACACCACAGGTATACCGATGCGATGTTTAATGTCCGGTATTCAAACCGCCAGCTCCGGCTTACCAAGCCATGGTTTAAGCCAAACCACAGGGTTACCAAGTCACAATTTAGGTCAGACCACAGGGTTACCAAGTCATGGACCAGCAACGACCACAGGGAACCTGAGTGGAGGCCGGTCCCCAACCACAGGGTTACCACCTACCAGTGACACAATAAAGGTTCATGCCCGTCGTGGCGGTGGAGGGGGCTTGATAGTACCTGGATTTGTAGAGCAAGTTCCCTGCGATTTCCTGATTGATTCTGGAGCAGATGTTACAATAATCACTCCTGAGTTGCTTAATCAGATCTCTTTGAGTTCGGAAGTTAGAAGAGAAGAAACTCAATGTAAGCTTACAGTTCTGCACGGAGATACTGTGGATGTAGTTTGTAAGTGCAACCTCAGGCTACAAATTGGTGAGGTGGATGAAGAACAAGAGATTTGGGTAGCCCCTGTAGCCGGTCATTGTATACTCGGCAGTGATTTTCTGAAGAGGTTTCGTTGTGTTATTGATTATGGAAAGATGATTCTTGTTGTTGATGAGGCCGAGGTACCGATAGCTCATGTTCAAGACGATGAAACAGGAGACAAGAGAGTTTTTCGAGTGGTTCTGGCCGAAAATGTGAAGATTAAGTCGTTTACTGAAGTCATCACACAAGGAAAAGTTTTGGAGTCAGAAGGAGTTAAGGGTTGGAGTGTGATTGAGCCTGTGGAAAGTCTTTATGGAATTGAAGGAATTGTTGTCGGCAAGACTTTGGTAAAAACTGAAGGGAACACGGTTCCTCTTCGCATCGCTAACGTTTCCAGAAAGCAAAAGAAGTTAAAGAAAGGAAGAGAGGTTGCAGTAAGCGTCCCTTGTGCTAGTGTCCGAGTAGTTAAGTTATCTGAAACACGGGTTGAAACTCCCCGTTCCATGCAGTCCCAGGAGTTTCTAGATGTACCTTTGGGAGATGAAACCTCGACCCCTAAACCCAATGTGAACCAGGAAGTCCCGAATTTCTTGAATGAATTATTTGAAGAAAGCTGTGTTGACCTAGATGCTATCCAAATTCAAGTCGTTGCTAATCTATTGGTCCGTTATCAAGATGTCTTCTCACAAGGGTCAGCGGATTTAGGAAAAACTTCCATAGTAAAACACCGAATTGAGACTGGTCAATTTCCACCCATCAAGCAACATCCTCGTCGCCTTCCGATGTCCAAGGTTCAGGAAGCAAACGATTCCATTCAAGACATGGCAGACCGAGGAGTAATTGAGAAATCTTCAAGTCCCTGGTGCTCACCCATAGTTTTAGTTAGGAAGAAAGACGGAAGCACACGATTTTGTGTGGATTATCGTAAACTAAATAACATTACGCGCAAAGATTCATACCCGCTTCCACGGATAGACGCGACTCTTGATGAGCTTGCTGAGTCGAAGTGGTTTACTACATTAGATCTAAGAAGCGGTTATTGCCAGGTGGAGCTTGCCCCTGAGGACAAGGAGAAGACAGCCTTCTCAGTCGGGAGAGGACTTTGGCACTTCACGGTAATGCCATTTGGTCTTACTAATGCTCCGGCAACACTTGAACGGTTGATGGAAACTTGCCTCGATGGATTACCGTCAAGTTCCTGTCTAGTTTATATAGACGACATCATCGTTCACGCAAAAGACTTTGACTCTGAGGTGGGTCATTTGGAGAACGTCTTTCAGAGATTGCGCCAAGCAAACTTAAAGCTGAATCCCCGTAAATGTGTGTTGTTCAAAAGACAAGTTAACTTTCTTGGTCATGTTGTGAACAGTCAAGGAGTTGCAGTTGACCCAAAGAAGGTTCAAGCGGTACGAGAGTGGCCCACACCGACCAATGTAAAGGAGCTCAGAAGCTTTCTCGGTCTGTGTGCTTATTATCGGAAATTTGTTGCAAATTTCGCGGAAGTGGCAAGGCCATTGCATCGTCTCACAGAAAAAGATAAACCCTTTGACTGGGATGAGACTTGCGAGTTAGCGTTTCAAAGGCTGAAGAGTGTGTTACAGCAAACACCAGTACTTGGCTACCCAGACCCCCAAAAGCGATATATTCTCGACACCGATGCTAGTGGCACGGGTATTGGGGCGGTACTATCTCAGTTAGATGAGGACGGACGCGAGAAGGTGATAGGTTATTACAGTCGCGCGCTTTCTCGTCAGGAAATCAATTACTGTGTTACAGAAGAGAATTGTTGGCTGTTGTAGCGGCAGTAGAATTCTTTCACTGCTACCTCTATGGTCACACGTTTACAGTTCGAACGGATCATTCAGCTCTCCAGTGGCTTCTCAACTTTAAAAACCCTAGAGATCAAATGGCGAGATGGCTAGAGAAACTCCAAGTGTACGATTTTATTGTTGAACATCGTCAAGGCCGATCACATAGTAATGCGGATGCATTATCCCGTCGCCCTTGCGCTAGCTATGAATGTAAGTACTGCGATAGGAAAGAATCACGAGATATTACTGAGGAGCAAGCTTCAGTTCGGGTAGCTTTGCATACCGTCGAAGATCCAGAGGCGCTTGGGAGATGTTAGACCACAGACGAGCTACATGAAGAGCAATCTAAAGATGAAACTCTGCAAAATATTGTGCAATGGATAGACGAAAAGAGAAGACCGAAATGGCAAGAAATCTCTTCGTATAGTCCAGAAGTGAAAGCTTATTGGGCGCAGTGGAACTCTCTCGTTGTTGAGAATGGTTTATTGCAAAGGAAGCTCGAGGAAGGAGGGGGGAAGTTTAGATTCCAAACAATACTTCCGAAAGCGTTACGAAGTCAGGTGTTGCATCAACTACAAAGCGTACCAACGGCAGGACATCTTGGAATAAAGAAAACAGCTGACAAAGTCAAGCAACGTTTTTATTGGGTCGGTTGCTCTCGCGACGTCGAAGATTGGTGTAGGAAGTGCGATGCTTGTGCCAAGAGAAAAGGGCCTCATAGAAAGGCGAAAGCTCCTATGCAGAAATACGTAGTCGGCGCTCCCATGGAAAGGATGGCTGTAGATGTCCTTGGACCACTCCCTACGAGTGAATCTGGTAACAAGTATGACCTGATTATCGGCGACTACTTTACAAAATGGATGGAGGCATTTGCAATCCCGAATCAGGAAGCTGAAACTGTGGCCGATACGTTAGTGCGAGAGGTCGTAACGCGTTTTGGAGTTCCAGGGGAGCTACATTCCGACCAAGGGTCAAACTTCGCATCGAAAGTTTTCACCGAAATGTGCAGAATTTTGGGATAAGGAAGACTAGGACTACGGCGTACAGACCACAGTCAGACGGCATGGTAGAGCGGTTTAACCGAACATTAGAAGCAGAAATTGCTATGTTTGTGGAAGGTTGTCAGAGGAACTGGGATTTCTATATCCCTTTCCTAGTAATGGCATATCGTTCATCCACGCATGCGTCTACCGGAGTTTCTCCGTCACGAATGATGTTTGGAAGAGAGCTCCGCTTACCGGTGGATATTATGTTTGGCAGCCACGAGTTAAAATACAACCCTGAGAGTTACGTTGGACAGCTGGAGGATGCTCTAGATGAATCCCATAAATTTGCGCGACTCAAGTTGCAAATGAATGCAGAAAAGATGAAGAATCGATATGATGTTGGAACCAGAGTAGAGAGTTTCAAGCGAGGCGACGCAGTCCGCTGTCACAATCCAAGACGCAGGCGAGGGTTATCTCCAAAGCTCACAAGTAGTTGGGAAGGTCCGTTTCTAGTCGTCAAAAGGATAAATGATGTAATTTATCGCATTCAAGGCTCTCCAAGAGCGAAGTCACAAGTAGTACACAGAGATAGACTCATGAAGTTTAACCAGGAATACAATAACTGGTTACCCCACATCCCCGAGGAAGAAGAGGATGGCCTGCCAATCAAGGATGCGGTAGGAGATGTGCAAGATGCGGTAAGGGAGGCTTCAGACTTGGACGACGATAATGTAGACAGAGCGGATGATACAGATAGCGCGATGAGAAACTCAGACGGAGTTGAAGTCAATGATGCAGGCTGCATCTCAGAGACGGAGACGGACGAAGAAGTAGATAGGGCAGATAATGTAGATGGCACGACAAGAAACTCAGGCGCAGTTGAAACCAGTGATGCGGGGTGTATCTCAGAGACGGAAACGGACGAAGGCGACAGAGCAGATAATACGGATAGTGTGAATAACAGGGAAGAGACGGATGCTGCAAATGAAACGAACACTGCGGAAGACACTGAAGACAAGGAAATCAAGAACACCTCTCCAATAACAATGCGGAGATCATCCCGAAAACGGAGACCACCTCCCTATCTTCAGGACTTTTTGACATCTTAGAAGGGGAAAGAAACCAAGCAGCAACAACAATACCAAAAACAAAAAAAAACAAAAAAAAAAAACAAAAAGGTGTTCGAGGACGAACAGATTTTAATGGAGGGGGGAGTGATGTTATGCGAGAGGCCACGGGATGCCTGTGGTATATTATTTGGCATATGCGGGATGCCTGTGTTTTTAAGGCGCAATGCAATGGAATTAAAGCGTAACGTAATGATGGAATGTTTGAACAATGTTAAAGCTATTTTAAAAGAAAAACAATTAAGCATGCAAAGTGAAGACTGGAGAGAGAGAGAAATAGAGACGATAATTATGCACGGCGGAGAGATAGATTGAACGTTATCATCGTACAGAATATTGTGGATTTGTGCACTGGATTTGTGGATTGATACAGACAGGATTCTCAACCACGGTAAGGCCTAACATTATCTCCATTCATTAAGTTCATGGTTCCCACTCGATCGATTATTCTCTATCTATAATCTGATCAAATTCCGGTTCTATCAAACCGGAGTCTGAGTACACATATTTCCTAACTTGATATGTCTATTTTGGGCACTTAACAGTACTTGTAAATATTACATAAAGAGTTTTCAAAATATTGATTCAATTTCTCCAGACAAGTCCGGTATAATCCAAGGCATAAGTGCCGTGAATCCGTGTTGTTTCTCACGGTTTTGCCACCTCCACCACGACTCCATATATTATTTCCAAGCAACCATCATGATTCAATCTCTGTTATTCCCTTCTGTTTCCGGCTCGAAGGACCAATCATTTTTTTAGTTTGGCCCAATATCAATTCCACCTCTGAAATACAACAACTTTACTTCTCTTTTAGTACCATGTTCGTACACTGTAAATCGATATCTTGTCGCGCGCTCGTGCACCCTTCACATGCCGTTCGCGCATGAGTTCTTGTATTCAGTCTATAACAACGTTCCAATATTTCATGCCAAGTTTCGTCACATTCGTTGCACTCTACTTCTAAATTCTAAAACTCTCAGTTTTAAGAGACACGGGAAAGAATGTCATAACAACCTACAACCGATCATGGTAGTACTTTTTTACCTGTTTGACCTGCGAAAATAATTTCATATATATTCCCAGCGGGATTGGCTCTTTCACCGAAACATTTGGCAGGTTCTAGCTAGTTCACTGTCTATAAGAGGTAGGTAAAATGATTCGAGGATTAATTTCATGTGTGAATTTTGACATTATATAATAATTATATTGAATGGGGAACGAGAGAACAGTAAAACATGGCTCAAATCTCCCAAATTCTCCCAGATATCAAGATAAGTACAAGAGAGTATATATTATTTTAGAACAATTCTTGATTTGTGATTTGAAATTTCCATCGTATACTTTTCTCATGATTTACATGGCCATTCTCAGTATTTTTACCGTTAATTCTTCGCACAAATCAGTAGCCTGGGGAGCCTGTGATATTACGTCAAATATCGTAGGCTTTAGAGTCCATCCAACTGCCAATGTTATATTGTTTAAGTAGAGAAAAATAATTGTATTGACGTCTGAGCATAAATTAAATAAAAAATCCAATTTTAAGCCTGTTCCCTCAGCGCAATTTCTTTGGACTTTTAGGACGTCGCTGCAAATGGTTCTTTTGTTGCAATGACTTCTAGGTTCGGCCTTTTGTTGATTTTTTAGATTGACTAAAGAATAAAAGTGAAAAAGTACTCTTTGAGTTTCACATAATAATCGACAGCAATATACAGGAAAAGTAGTATGAAATACTTGTTCAGTTCAAGCCGGAAGAGAATCATTTTTCTCATCTCGCTTTTACTTCTCGTGACAGTAAGCTGGGTCCAGTACTTTATGACATCGCCATTTTACATTCAGGCGAAATTATGGCTTTTTGAAATGAATAGAAATAATGTCATCACTGTTACGCATAAACTGGAGACCTCACCGGAACATCTGAAAGGCAGGTATACTTCGGGAGTTCTCAAGTTTATTGAGATTTGTCCTGGCACATTCGTGTATTCTGTATTCTACGATAATGCAAAGCAAGAGAAGCCCTTCTTTCGGATGATGATGTACTTTGCAAAAATGATACTGTACTTTGCAAAACGGCTGCAACCGTGGAGTTGGCACAATTATATTTGCCAAAAGACAATACTAAAAGTCGTTATGCTGCATTCATAATCTCGTGTGGCGCTCCAAAAGGAATTGGCGCAAACACTGGATTCATCCATATTTCTACAGAAACCTGCAGAGGGACGAACACAATTGGTGTACTCATGAAAGTCATGGATACCGAAATGAACAAACCCTTACGGAATTTGAGTATTTGTGTGCCTCCACTTTTTAATAGCGGAGCTGCACCGACATCTCAAAACATTATTGAGTTTATAGAATTCCATCAGCTTCTAGGGGCAAATCATTTCGTATTTTATGACTTAGAAGCAAGTCCCAGGGTCCGCCACGTCCTCAAATACTATGTGAGCGAGGGGGTGGTGACAGTTTTGCCATGGAAGTTGCCTCCTCATCTAAACGATGGCGCTAGTCTTCATTACTACGGACAAGTGCTCTCTATTCATGATTGTCTTTATCGAAGTCGAAGGAGCTCAAAACTTGTTGGCTTTATTGACGTTGATGAGTTTATACTCCCTAATGAGGATGTTGACTTTATAGATATCCTTGAGGAAGCAAAAGGAAGTGGATTTTGCTTTCGAATGGTGCTGTTTCCCAAACAATATGTGGACCCACACGGCGAATCCTCGATGCTGCTGACTCAGAGGCATTTTCAGAGAACAGTGGCGCAGGCTTTTCTTGATCGTAGAACCAAGTGCATCGTTAATCCAAATAAAATTTACATCATGAACATTCACAGCATTGGACGTCTAACAACTGATGCTTGGCAGACTTGGTACAGACCAAAGCCTCAAAAGCCGATTAACAAAAGAGTTACATTGTATCATTATAGGCAAGCATGGAACATGGAGGGTTAGAGGGATACACTTATCGCTGATCACCGCATGGAACGCTTCAAGGATGTATTAGAACACAAAGTAAACAAAGTAATGAAACGACTGAGACAATAACAGAATATCTGACAGGAATACTACGAGCCCCCGTCGATAAAATACCTAGAACAGCGTATTTAGTCATTTCTAAGCGTGGGAGAGCAAAGCTATTGGTCTTTTCTGAAGTGGTGGCAAAAACTTTGCCAGTTCCTTTTTGTCAGGAGAGGGTGGAAAGGAGGAGAACGAAAGGAAGGGCTCGTATGTCGGCAAGTAGCAAGTGAAAGTGAAAATTGTGCCATAAATGAGATAGTGAGCGGGAGTGAATGAATGTTGCCTTCCGGTCGATTATATCTTAACTAACTTGAAAACCCGAGTATTGAAAATAAACAGCTCACTAAACCAACATGGCTGCCACACGTGTTTATTCTCAGCTCAATAGACGATGTTTCGCACGAGGTTTAGTTCAAGGAAGAAAATTGGTTTCAGCGTCGAAGGAATCGCGGCTCGGCACATAGTCCGTCGGCTCCAGCGTCCTGATTATGCACAATACTCTGAACACTTTGGTTTATCAATAAGGACTATAAATTTTTGGAGACAAGCTACTAACATTTTCTCTAGCTGTATATCAATTAATTTTCATTGCAATTGGTCATACGAACAGTGGCTCGCTAGTCTCCAACGTGAAAACCAACGCCGTGAAAACCGCACATAGCTGATACTGCTCACGTATCCACGTTTCTCTTAATAGACTGCGATTTACTTGTGATGTCAATACCACGTGACAACCCATAAAAGTTAGCCGGCGTTCAGAGACCAGGTTTTCTCTTTCCAGGTTTTCCCCATCCAGGTTTTCCCAGTCCAGGTTTTCCCAGTCCAGGTTTTCCCAGTCCAGGTTTTCCCAGTCCAGGTTTTCCCAGTCAGGTTTTCCTAGTACAGGTTTTCCCAGTCCAGGTTTTCTCATTCCAGATTTTCTCAGTCCAGATTTTCCCAGTCCTGGTTTTCCCAGTCCAGGTTTTCTCAGTCCAGTCTAGGTTTTACAACATGCCATGCTTTTGGCGAGCTGTATGTGCTGTCGGCTTCGCAGGCTAGCGTTTCCGACATAGAATACAAGTCTCAATTTAGCCACGCACAAGTGCACTACTCAATATGAGAGACCCTGAAGTACGATTACCATACTGCATAGAAAACACTTGAGATATTTAAAATATTGTGAAACGGTATAATATGATACAGTACTTAATACTAAATCAATAACTATGAAACATCAACACTTTATTTCTTGTCTTGCTTGCCTATGACCTCTTTCGAGTTCTGTTGTTTACAGCTTTAAAAAAACGTAGTCGGAAGCTAAGCGAGCCCATCTCACAGGGAATTTCTACAGAAACCCATCCATGGGATAAGCTGAGTTTCGCATGGTAGAATAATTGACGTGTTCGGATTTCCCATGGCTATCCATGAGAATTCCGAACACTTCCCATGCGTGTGTGCCTTGGGAATTTCAGCTTTTCCTGCTCCTGGGTTGCAGAAATTCCCTGTGCTCGACCCAGAGCTCCCCAGCTCGTCACCTCGCAGGGAAGGCTCCAGTAACAGCAACTGACGCATGCGTTTGGTAAGTTTTTATTTTTGCCTCATCATTACTCAGTTACTTGTAGAGCGTAGAAGTCGAACACATAAGTTGAAAAGACGACTAGCAAACGAATGGGAAACGAATGTTAGTATTATTTAGCCAGATACGTTTTTCAAAAGCGAGATATAGCTGGTTTGCAAAGTTGTCTAGGTACGCTTAGTGCAGCATCTGAACGAACTCAATTTTCGAATCTCTGGATAAAATATTATTAGACAAACATGCAGGCCCATTTTGAGAGGGTGTTGATAAATAACCGCAAAGCTATATGCGGTTGTAAAGTCATAAGTCGATGAGTTTTGTGGTTAGATAATAGCCTTGCCCACAGATTCTAAAATAAGATCACGATCAGACAAACAAATCCCTCTGAAATCCTATTCAGAAGGATCGCGCTCGTAATACCAGCCAGGGTAGGATTACAATATACGAGCTTTGCTATAATGAGTGGAAGTACCAGTTTACCAACTGGATTTTGTATCGTTCTTTAGAGAGGAAAGTGAGAAAATGGTAGAAACGTATATTTCCTTGTCTGTGTTTTTAATGAAGGCGACGTCATCTGTGCGCAGCGCTTTAATATGAAGTCATATGTAATTTCTTGCATCATTTTGTTTGTTTCTGTACAAAGATGGCAACGATGTAAACTGAATGACCACACCGCAACAGACAACTGACATTCAATGTAGAAATGGACGAAAGGACTAGCTAGTAAAACATGCACCATGTTGCTTTTTTCGTTTGCGATGGTTTATAACATTTTTCCTTTCATGGATTGCCGCTTAAAGTGCCACTAGTACCTAATTTGACACGATTTGACACTTACCAAAATTCCACCAAATTCGGCACTAGACATCATTATGAATGAAATGAATGAATGAATGAATGAACGACTCTTGCAGTGCACGTATAACACCGAATGAGGTAAAGGTCCGAATTACATTCAATTTAAAGAGCGAGCGAATTTGTTGGTAGCCACGTTGCCAAAGCGGTCAGTATTCGTACTTTTTGTTTTCACATTTGTATATCTTAGATTGTACTTTTTCCCCGGTTTTTCGAAGCACCACCATGAGACAAAACAATTTTCGGCCCTAAAAGATACCAATCTCTCTAAAATTTAATGATCACCCCTACAAGAGACAAAACCCCCGTGATTTTAACCCCTAAAAGATACGACGATCACCCCCGACCAAAAAATATGGGATTCCCCCCCCCCTCGGGAGCAGACGTCTCCCTTTTCAATTGCCAGCGCTTATGTTGCGCGGTTCTCCGCTTTCCTCTGACTGCTACTTACGCGAGCGATCTCGTGATCAGGTGTGTTAAGGCCTGACTTAGGGCTTGTACGCGGGCAGAAAAGAATTTTGCCAATATCTCTAATACGAAAATAGCTACAGCAATGAAACTTTGCATCAGTGTTAATTCTAGTACCAGCAAAATTTTGACAGTTGATGTTTCCATGACAACCAAATTAAAGTGGCGTGTACCATATTTATACACACGCCTAAATCGAGGAATGCTCACTGGCACTTAGAATTTTTTTCTAAACAAGCGCTCACCTACAGAAGTGAAAAAAGAATTGTGAAAATCATCAGGGTTCGAACCTGTAACTTTCCAGTTACTATACCCTAACACTAACCACTACGCTACCAGTGAGTTCGCTGGTTCGGACAGCTCGTTTAATTCACTACGTACCTTAATAATATTAATATTTAATAGAACGAAGCATATACTATAAAAATATACTAAAACGATATATTAACCCTTATCCTGACTAGTAGTCTTGATAGTTCAGATATTTTGAATGTTTTTAGGTGAATTTGAAGTAATATTGTCAAAAATATCGTTGAATTATTCATGGTGAGCATTCCTCCATTTAGGATAAATGATATTTATCCATTTTGGGGACAAAACTTAAAATGGGGAACAGAAAACCTCATCCTATTCTGAAAATACGATGGAATTTTCCTTTACTGCATTGATTCCTTCAATAGAGCGTCTTTTAAGGCCGACCACCATGAAATTAGCGGAGATAGGAGAGAAACTTGGTTGCTAGGGCAACATTTCTCACGATCACGTGACCCTGGACACGATTAAAAAACGCTATGAAATGCAGAAGTCCATGAAGATTAGGAATTTAGGGTCAAAAAGTAGGAAAATTGGCAGTAAGTTTTCCCCGTTTTTGATTGAAAGTAAATTTTAAACGGTACTTACAGATACTATAAAATTGTGTCTCCATAGCAACTAAATGCATGGAACAGTTAAGGTCCGGGGACGTGTTACTCATACTAAGTTCCATTTCGGTAGCTATTTTGCTAATGTAGTTATTTGCAAAAACAGCTTTTTGCCTTAAGAATCCGCGTATAAGCCCCACCTCCTTTCAAGTCAGGCCTTAACATGCCTGAGCTCTGGATATAAGAGGCTTGGTATCGACTCGGGCTTGTCAATCACACGCCGTCTAGCTGCCTCTTGCCAAATACTGAGCTGGGCGAACGAACTAGCGACTTCGTACCCTGAAATTGACTAGAATAATAATAAGAGGGAAATAAGGGCTAGAAATACGACTCTTCTCCGTTTGCGCCACTCCATTAAATGACGACACATGGGCGTCATTAAGGGTTTGATGGCCATTTGAAAGCAAAACGGCTTTGCCAAAGGAGCGTAGAGGTCATTGTATTGATGAGAATGTTGCGCGGTTCTCCGCTTTCTTCTGACTGCTACTTACGCGAGCGATCTCGTGACTCTGGATATAAGAGGCTTGGTATCGACTCGGGCTTGTCAATCAGACGCCGTCTAGCTGCCTCTTGGCAAATACTGAGCTGGGCGAACGAACTAGCGACTTCGCACCCTGAAATTGACTAGAAGGGCTAGAAATACGACTCTTCTCCGTTTGCGCCACTCCATTAAATGACGACACATGGGCGTCATTTAGGGTTTGATGGCCATTTGAAAGCAAAACGGCTTTGCCAAAGGAGCGTAGAGGTCATTGCATTGATGAGATGAGCGCGTGCAACTGAAAAGGGCGTGTTTGGGTAGAACAGCGAGAAAGGGGGGTATTTCGGCTTCCAAGTGACGTCTCCCTCTTCAGTTGCCAGCGCTCATATAGTAATAGGATTTGGATGGCCCGTGGAAACGGATCACCGCGGGAACAGGTCTTGCTCGATGCGCAGGCCTACACTCTACCCCTCGTGGGTTTATCCTTTCCGACTGTCTATACTTCTCAGTCTGACAAGTTTCGGTATGTACGTATAACGTGTATTACAATATATTTGTGTGTGTGTGTGTGCGAAAAAACAAAATCGTACATGGCCTTCGCGTCCGAAAAAAAATTCTTGCACCACCTGATCCCCGAAAAAAAAAATTCATATCCAAAAAATTGCCACCCCCCCCCCCCCCCCCCCCCCCCCCTCTCCCCAATGTCTAATGGTCCGCCCGTTACGTATACAGCGACAAGCCATTGAAGTTGCAGGTTGCAGGTTTGCAGGCTGCAGGTTTGCAAGCTTGCAGATGTGAGTGATTTTATGTATGAGTGATTTTATGTACACATTAATGTACAGGCAGTGACGTCACAGGCAGTGACGGCAGTAACGTCATTGACCGCGTGACCGTGGGACAATTACGGATTCTCTTCAGCATTTATATCAACGGCAATCAAACTTAGAGCTAAGCATGTTTAACACTAGGTCCAACAAGTACTCACTAATTAAGGACAATGACGTCATTGATCACGTGACCGTGGGAAAATTACGAATATCTCCTCAGCATGTATATGAACGGCAATCAAACTTGAAAAAAATCATGATTAACGCTACTTCAGCAAGTACACATTAATTACGGGCCATGGTGACTGTGGGAAAGTTATGAATATCTCCATTCATTTAGTTCATGGTTCCCACTCGATCGATTATTCTCTATCTATAATCTGATCAAATTCCGGTTCTATCAAACCGGAGTCTGAGTACACATATTCCCTAACTTGATATGTCTATTTTGGGCACTTTAACAGTACTTGTAAATATTACATAAAGAGTTTTCAAAATATTGATTCAATTTCTCCAGACAAGTCCGGTATAATCCAAGGCATAAGTGCCGTGAATCCGTGTTGTTTCTCACGGTTTTGCCACCTCCACCACGACTCCATATATTATTTCCAAGCAAACATCATGATTCAATCTCTGTTATTCCCTTCTGTTTCCGGCTCGAAGGACCAATCATTTTTTTAGTTTGGCCCAATATCAATTCCACCTCTGAAATACAACAACTTTACTTCTCTTTTAGTACCATGTTCGTACACTGTAAATCGATATCTTGTCGCGCGCTCGTGCACCCTTCACATGCCGTTCGCGCATGAGTTCTTGTATTCAGTCTATAACAACGTTCCAATATTTCATGCCAAGTTTCGTCACATTCGTTGCACTCTACTTCTAAATTCTAAAACTCTCAGTTTTAAGAGACACGGGAATGAATGTCATAACAACCTACAGCCGATCATGGTAGTACTTTTTTACCTGTTTGACCTGCGAAAATAATTTCATATATATTCCCAGCGGGATTGGCTCTTTCACCGAAACATTTGGCAGGTTCTAGCTAGTTCACTGTCTATAAGAGGTAGGTAAAATGATTCGAGGATTAATTTCATGTGTGAATTTTGACATTATATAATAATTATATTGAATGGGGAACGAGAGAACAGTAAAACATGGCTCAAATCTCCCAAATTCTCCCAGATATCAAGATAAGTACAAGAGAGTATATATTATTTTAGAACAATTCTTGATTTGTGATTTGAAATTTCCATCGTATACTTTTCTCATGATTTACATGGCCATTCTCAGTATTTTTACCGTTAATTCTTCGCACAAATCAGTAGCCTGGGGAGCCTGTGATATTACGTCAAATATCGTAGGCTTAAGTTTAGAGTCCATCCAACTGCCAATGTTATATTGTTTAAGTAGATAAAAATAATTGTATTGACGTCTGAGCATAAATTAAATAAAAAATCCAATTTTAAGCCTGTTCCCTCAGCGCAATTTCTTTGGACTTTTAGGACGTCGCTGCAAATGGTTCTTTTGTTGCAATGACTTCTAGGTTCGGCCTTTTTTTGATTTTTTAGATTGACTAAAGAATAAAAGTGAAAAAGTACTCATTGAGTTTCACATAACAATCGACAGCAATATACAGGAAAGTAGTATGAAATACTTGATCAGTTCAAGCCGGAAGAGAATCATTTTTCTCATCTCGCTTTTACTTCTCGTGACAGTAAGCTGGGTCCAGTACTTTATGACATCGCCATTTTACATTCAGGCGAAATTATGGCTTTTTGAAATGAATAGAAATAATGTCATCACTGTTACGCATAAACTGGAGACCTCACCGGAACATCTGAAAGGCAGGTATACTTCGGGAGTTCTCAAGTTTATTGAGATTTGTCCTGGCACATTCGTGTATTCTGTATTCTACGATAATGCAAAGCAAGAGAAGCCCTTCTTTCGGATGATGATGATAACCGAGCTGAGGAATCCTGCTACTGTACTTTGCAAAACGGCTGCAACCGTGGAGTTGGCACAATTATATTTGCCAAAAGACAATACTAAGTCGTTATGCTGCATTCATAATCTCGTGTGGCGCTCCAAAAGGAATTGGCGCAAACACTGGATTCATCCATATTTCTACAGAAACCTGCAGAGGGACGAACTCAAGTGGTGTACTCATGAAAGTCATGGATACCGAAATGAACAAACCCTTACGGAATTTGAGCATTTGTGTGCCTCCACTTTTTAATAGCGGAGCTGCACCGACATCTCATAACATTATTGAGTTTATAGAATTCCATCAGCTTCTAGGGGCAAATCATTTCGTATTTTATGACTTAGAAGCCAGTCCCAAGGTCCGCCACGTCCTCAAATACTATGTGAGCGAGGGGGTGGTGACAGTTTTGCCATGGAAGTTGCCTCCTCATCTAAACGATGGCGCTAGTCTTCATTACTACGGACAAGTGCTCTCTGTTCATGATTGTCTTTATCGAAGTCGAAAAAGCTCAAAACTTGTTGGCTTTATTGATGTTGATGAATTTATACTCCCTAATGAGGATGTTGACTTTATAGATATGCTGGACGAAGCAAAAGGAAGTGGATTTTGCTTTCGAATGGTGCTGTTTCCCAAACAATATGTGGACCCACACGGCGAATCCTCGATACTACTGACTCAGACGCATTTTCAGAGAACACTGATGCAGGCTTTTCTTGACAGAACCAAGTGCATCGTTAATCCAAATAAAATTTACATCATGAATATTCACAGCATTGGACGTCTAACAACTGATGCTTGGCAGACTTGGTACAGACCAAAGCCTCAAAAGCCGATTAACAAAAGAGTTACCTTGTATCATTATAGGCAAGCATGGAACATGGAGGATGTGAGGGATACACTTATCGCTGATCACCGCATGGAACGCTTCAAGGATGTATTAGAACACAAAGTAAACAAAGTAATGAAACGACTGAGACAATAACAGAATATCTGACAGGAATACTACGAGCCCCCGTCGATAAAATACCTAGAACAGCGTATTTAGTCATTTCTAAGCGTGGGAGAGCAAAGCTATTGGTCTTTTCTGAAGTGGTGGCAAAAACTTTGCCAGTTCCTTTTTGTCAGGAGAGGGTGGAAAGGAGGAGAACGAAAGGAAGGGCTCGTATGTCGGCAAGTAGCAAGTGAAGTGAAAATTGTGCCGTAAATGAGATAGTGAGCGGGAGTGAATGAATGTTGCCTTCCGGTCGATTATATCTTAACTAACTTGAAAACCCGAGTATTGAAAATAAACAGCTCACTAAACCAACATGGCTGCCACACGTGTTTATTCTCAGCTCAATAGACGATGTTTCGCACGAGGTTTAGTTCAAGGAAGAAAATTGGTTTCAGCGTCGAAGGAATCGCGGCTCGGCACATAGTCCGTCGGCTCAAGCGTCCTGATTATGCACAATACTCTGAACACTTTGGTTTATCAATAAGGACTATAAATTTTTGGAGACAAGCTACTAACATTTTCTCTAGCTGTATATCAATTAATTTTCATTGCAATTGGTCATACGAACAGTGGCTCGCTAGTCTCCAACGTGAAAACCAACGCCGTGAAAACCGCACATAGCTGATACTGCTCACGTATCCACGTTTCTCTTAATAGACTGCGATTTACTTGTGATGTCAATACCACGTGACAACCCATAAAAGTTAGCCGGCGTTCAGAGACCAGGTTTTCTCTTTCCAGGTTTTCCCCATCCAGGTTTTCCCAGTCCAGGTTTTCCCAGTCCAGGTTTTCCCAGTCAGGTTTTCCTAGTACAGGTTTTCCCAGTCCAGGTTTTCTCATTCCAGATTTTCTCAGTCCAGATTTTCCCAGTCCTGGTTTTCCCAGTCCTGGTTTTCTCAGTCCAGTCCAGGTTTTACAACATGCCATGCTTTTGGCGAGCTGTATGTGCTGTCGGCTTCGCAGGCTAGCGTTTCCGACATAGAATAAAAGTCTCAATTTAGCCACGCACAAGTGCACTACTCAATATGAGAGACCCTGAAGTACGATTACCATACTGCATAGAAAACACTTGAGATATTTAAAATATGTGAAACGGTATAATATGATACAGTACTTAATACTAAATCAATAACTATGAAACATCAACACTTTATTTCTTGTCTTGCTTGCCTATGACCTCTTTCGAGTTCTGTTGTTTACAGCTTTAAAAAAACGTAGTCGGAAGCTAAGCGAGCCCATCTCACAGGGAATTTCTACAGAAACCCATCCATGGGAAAAGCTGAGTTTCGCATGGTAGAATAATTGACGTGTTCGGATTTCCCACGCGCGCTATCCATGAGAATTCCGAACACTTCCCATGCGTGTGTGCCTTGGGAATTTCAGCTTTTCCTGCTCCTGGGTTGCAGAAACTCCCTGTGTTCGACCCACATGTTAGAATAATGAACGTGTTCGGATTTCCCATGGCTATCCATGAGAATTCCGAACACTTCCCATGCGTGTGTGCCTTGGGAATTTCAGCTTTTCCTGCTCCTGGGTTGCAGAAATTCCCTGTGCTCGACCCACATGGTAGAATAGTGGACGTGTTCGGATTTCCCATGGCTATCCATGAGAATTCCGAACACTTCCCATGCGTGTGTGCCTTGGGAATTTCAGCTTTTCCTGCTCCTGGGTTGCAGAAATTCCCTGTGCTCGACCCACATGGTAGAATAGTGGACGTGTTCGGATTTCCCATGGCTATCCATGAGAATTCCGAACACTTCCCATGCGTGTGTGCCTTGGGAATTTCAGCTTTTCCTGCTCCTGGGTTGCAGAAATTCCCTGTGCTCGACCCAGAGCTCCCCAGCTCGTCACCTCGCAGGGGAGGCTCCAGTAACAGCAACTGACGCATGCGTTTAGTAAGCTTTTTTTTGCCTCATCATTACTCAGTTACTTGTAGAGCGTAGAAGTCGAACACATTAAAGAGACGTTTTGGCTCAACCCAGCTCTAGCTTCTGAATTATGCACGCATAATTGCCACTGACACCCCAAGAACAAAGACACCGATAGTGTGTACCAAGACGACGAGCGAAGAACAGAGGAGATCTGTGCTGTGGGACAAGTGGCAATAGAGGTACGAACGGATGTAGTTCTTTGTGTTTGATGGCTACAACAACACGCTAACCACTAAGAAAATGACGCAGAACAGAAGGACGGAAACAAGATCTGTCCATTAAAGAGCCTGTGTCAGCCGCCATTTTGAAAGCATAGCAACATACCAAGTCGGAGAAAGCATCCATTTCCATCGGCTGATTTAGAGAATTTCAGAGCAATGTTCTCGATTGAATTTGGTAAATCAAATCTGAAACTTTGTTTTTAGATGTTGATTTAGAGATTTCCACGCGTAATTCGTCTTCTAATATCGAACGAAAACAATAACAAAGGAGTGGCTGACACGGGCTCTTTGAGTTGAAAAGACGACTAGCAAACGAATGGCAAACGAATGTTAGTATTATTTGGCCAGATACGTTTTTCAAAAGCGAGATATAGCTGGTTTGCAAAGTTGTCTAGTACGCTTAAATTGCAGCATCTGAACGAACACAATTTTCGAATCTCTGGATAAAATATTATTAGACAAACATGCAGGCCCATTTTGAGAGGGTGTTGATAAATAGCCGCAAAGCTATATGCGGTTGTAAAGTCATAAGTCGATGAGTTTTGTGGTTAGATAATAGCCCTGCGCACAGATTCTAAAATAAGATCACGATCAGACAAACAAATCCCTCTGAAATCCCATTCAGAAGGATCGCGCTCGTAATACCCGCCAGGGTAGGAGTACATACAAGCTTTGCTATAATGAGTGGAAGTACCAGTTTACCAACTGGATTTTGTATCGTTCTTTAGAGAGGAAACTGAGAAAATGGTAGAAACGTATATTTCCTTGTCTGTGTTTTTAATGAGTGCGACGTCATCTGTGCGAAGTGCGAAGTCATGTGTAATTTCATGCATCATTTTGTTTGCTTCTGTACAAAGATGGCAACGATGTAAACTGAATGACCACACCGCAACAGACAACTGCACTTTCAAGGTAGAAATGGACGAAAGGACTAGCTATAGTAAAACATGCACCACGTTGCTTTTTTCGTTTGCGATGGTTTATAAATTGTTTCCTTTCATGGATTGCTTAAAGTGCCACTAGTACTTACGACGATCATCCCCGACCAAAAAAATATGGGAGTCCTCCCCCGAGCCTTTTCTCCTTGGTAACAAGTAAGCCGGCTCCTGACTTCCGCTTTTGTTATAACCGGTCAATGAAACATATTATTATATAGCTCGTATTTATATCGATCAAAGCGTGCGCTCTGATTGGTTCTATCATGGTCACGTGGTAAAGTCAAGCGGGCAACAATTTTCAATGTAGCCCGCGCGGGCTACATTGAAAATTGTTGCCCGCGCGGGAGAGGTCGCTAGAGCGAGAAATTTCGGCGGACTATTTTTACAACGAATTTTCTTTTTGCTAATAAAACACACTTAATGACTGCATCCTCGGGAAACAGCGAGTTTTGTTTTCCCTCGAATCTCGATGTTTCCCTCGACTTCGTCTCGGGAAACATCGAGATTCTCGGGAAAGCAAAACTCGCTGTTTTCCTTTGGAAGCAGTCATTAAGTGTATGCTGTGCCCTCCCAGTTGTCGCAAGGGAAACAGTCGAAATTTTCTTCACCTGCACCTGATACGCCCAATAAGATACTACAAAAAGTGAACTTTGACACTTTGCGACGCGCAGTTGAGCGCACAAATAATACAACCTACAGACTTTGTTTACTATACACAAAAAAAACGGAATGCTTATCTGCCTGTCTCTAGGCTTGATCGAATGCGCAACGAAAGAAAAACGCGGTAACCCGCTATCTGTAAAATGTCTTCTACTAGGTCAAATAGGGGGCGGGGGGATGGCGAAGACGTTTAACAGCTTTATTTCTTTTTTAACTCAACCAGTAAATATAGCATAAGAAATTTGTTGTACACTATACATAGACCAACATAAACAAAGATTTCTTACTCCATTTCTGAACCAATATAAATATAGTATAAGAACATTTTGTGCTGCATATACATACAGTATTATAGGATTTGGACGGCCCGTGGAAACGGAACACCGCGGGAACAGGTCTTGCTCGATGCGCAGGCCTCCGTGGTCTTATCCTTTTCCACTGTCTATACTTCTCACTCTGACAAGTTTCGGTATGTATGTATAACGTGTATTACAATATATTTTTTGTGTGTGTCTGCGAAAAAAAAATCGTGCATGGCCTTCGCGTCCGAAAAAAAATTCTTGCACAACCTGATCCCCGAAAAAAAAAATCATATCCACGTGACCGTGGGACAATTACGAATATCTCCTCAGCATTTAGATGAACGGCAATCAAACTTGGAGATAATCATGTTTAACACTAGGTCCAACAAGTACTCACTAATTAAGGACAATGACGTCATTGACCACGTGACCGTGGGAAAATTACGAATATCTCCTCAGCATGTATATGAACGGCAATCAAACTTGAAAAAAAAAATCGTGATTAACGCTACTTCAGCAAGTACAAATTAATTACGGGCCATGGTGACCGTGGGAAAGTTATGAATATCTCCATTCATTTAGTTCATGGTTCCCACTCGATCGATTATTCTCTATCTATAATCTGATCAAATTTCGGTTCTATCAAACCGGAGTCTGAGTACACATATTCCCTAACTTGTTATGTCTATTTTGGGCACTTAAACAGTATGTAAATACGTATAAAGAGTTTTCAAAATATTGATTCAATTTCTCCAGACAAGTCCGGTATAATCCAAGGCATAAGTGCCGTGAATCCGTGTTGTTTCTCACGGTTTTGCCATCTCCAAGTCTCCACGACTCCATATATTATTTCCAAGCAACCATCATGATTCAATCTCTGTTATTCCCTTCTGTTTCCGGCTCGAAGGACCAATCATTTTTTTAGTTTGGCCTAATATCAATTCCACCTCTGAAATACAACAACTTTACTTCTCTTTTAGTACCATGTTCGTACACAAAATTTTCATGTGCTGTAAATCGATATCTTGTCACGCGCTCGTGCACCCTTCGCATGCCGTTCGCGCATGAGTTCTTGTATTCAGTCTATAACAACGTTCCAATATTTCTTGCCAAGTTTCGTCACATTCGTTGCACTCTACTTCTAAATTCTAAAACTCTCAGTTTTAAGAGACACGGGAATAAATGTCATAACAACCTACAACCGAAACTTCATGGTAGTACTTTTTTACCTGTTTGACCTGCGAAAATAATTTCATATATATTCCGAGCGGGATTGGCTCTTTCACCGAAACATTTGGCAGGTTCTAGTTCACTGTCTATAAGAGGTAGGTAAAATGATTCGAGGATTAATTTCATAGTGTGAATTTTGACATTATATATAATTACATTGAATGGGGAACGACGAGAGAACAGTAAAAAATGGCTCAAATCTCCCAAATTCTCCCAGATATCAAGATAAGTACAAGAGAGTATATATTATTTTAGAACAATTCTTGATTTGTGATTTGAAATTTCCATCGTATACTTTTCTCATGATTTGCATGGCCATTCTCAGTATTTTTACCGTTAATTCTTCGCACAAATCAGTAGCCTGTGGAGCCTGTGATATTACGTTACATATCGTAGGCTTTAGGGTCCATCCGACTGCCAATTTTATATTGTTTAAGTAGATAAAAATAATTCTATTGACGTCTGAGCATAAATTAAATAAAAAATCCAATTTTAAGCCTGTTCCCTCAGCGCAATTTCTTTGGACTTTTAGGACGTCGCTGCAAATGGTTCTTTTGTCGCAATTACTTCTAGCTTCGGCCTTTTTTTGATTTTTTAGATTGACTAAAGAATAAAAGTGAAAAGGTACTCAGTGAGTTTCACATAATAATCGACAGCAATATGGACAGGAAAAGTAGTATGAAATACTTGTTCAGTTCAAGGAAGAGAATCATTTTTCTCATCTCGCTTTTACTTCTCGTGACAGTAAGCTGGGTCCAGTACTTTATGACATCGCCATTTTACATTCAGGCGAAATTATGGCTTTTTGAAATGAATAGAAATAATGTCATCCCTGTTACGCATAAACTGGAGACCTCACCGGAACATCTGAAAGGCAGGTATAGTTCGGGAGTTCTCAAGTTTATTGAGATTTGTCCTGGCACATTCGTGTATTCTGTATTCTACGATAATGCAAAGCAAGAGAAGCCCTTCTTTCGGATGATGATGATAACCGAGCTGAGGAATCCTGTGACTGTACTCTGCAAAACGACATCAACCGTGGAGTTGGCACAATCATATTTGCCAAAAGACAATACTAAAAGTCGTTATGCTGCATTCATAATCTCGTGTGGCGCTCCAAAAGGAATTGGCGCAAACACTGGATTCATCCATATTTCTACAGAAACCTGCAGAGGGTCGAACACAATTGGTGTACTCATGAAAGTCATGGATACCGAAATGAACAAACCCTTACGGAATTTGAGCATTTGTGTGCCTCCACTTTTTAATAGCGGAGCTGCACCGACATCTCAAAACATTATTGAGTTTATAGAATTCCATCAGCTTCTAGGGGCAAATCATTTCGTATTTTATGACTTAGAAGCAAGTCCCAGGGTCCGCCACGTCCTCAAATACTATGTGAGCGAGGGGGTGGTGACAGTTTTGCCATGGAAGTTGCCTCCTCATCTAAACGATGGCGCTAGTCTTCATTACTACGGACAAGTGCTCTCTATTCATGATTGTCTTTATCGAAGTCGAAGGAGCTCAAAACTTGTTGGCTTTATTGACGTTGATGAGTTTATACTCCCTAATGAGGATGTTGACTTTATAGATATGCTTGAGGAAGCAAAAGGAAGTGGATTTTGCTTTCGAATGGTTCTGTTTCCCAAACAATATGTGGACCCACACGGCGAATCCTCGATGCTGCTGACTCAGAGGCATTTTCAGAGAACAGTGGCGCAGGCTTTTCTTGATCGTAGAACCAAGTGCATCGTTAATCCAAATAAAATTTACATCATGAACATTCACAGCATTGGACGTCTAACAACTGATGCTTGGCAGACTTGGTACAGACCAAAGCCTCAAAAGCCGATTAACAAAAGAGTTACATTGTATCATTATAGGCAAGCATGGAACATGGAGGGTGTGAGGGATACACTTATCGCTGATCACCGCATGGAACGCTTCAAGGATGTATTAGAACACAAAGTAAACAAAATAATAAAAATACTGACACAATAACATAATATCACAGAAATACTACGAGCCCCCGTAGATCAAATACCTCAAACAGCGTATTTAGTCATTTCTAAGCGTGTTAGAGCACCCGGGGGACTCCCGTATTTCTTTGCCGGAGGTGATCGTCGGAAATTTTCAGTTTTACCCCTAAAAGATATCAAAAAGAGTGCGAGAGCCCTAAACGATTCCCATCTCCTTTAAATTTTATTGCAGATCAAGGTCACCCCAAAAAGAGACCAAAACCCATGATCATCCCAATCGAACATATGGGAGCCCCCTCCCCCGTGGGGTGGAAAGAGGAGAACGAAAGGAATGGCTCGTTATAATATTTATTGACCTTATATCCAATAACTAGATACATCGGTTAATCATCCATGTTATTAATTTACAATAATAGTAATAAAACTTATTCAGGAAAACGTCCAACAAGTAAGTTGACTTTGTTAAGTAATTCACTTGCAGACAATTTGAGAGCTAAATCATCTTTCATTGCTAAAATATAGAGAAATAAGGACCTTTTATCAAAATATCTATAAAAGGCTCTGTTAATTCGGTACAAACATACTGTGATCACATTCCATTATGTAATGAAATTCATCACCAGTACATGAGTTGTCACAAATATTGCACAAGCTATCAGCATATGCAATATTGCTATAGCGGCCCCGTTCTGCCGAAATACGCAGCCGCCGTGTTACAGCCTGTCCTCGGTCATTAAGATTGGGTATTAGATCTAAGAGGTAAAAGAAAAGAAAAGGTAGGTTTGACTATACTATAAGTTCTCAACTTTCCTTTGCTTTGCGGATCATCGGAGGAACTGCTGTACTGGCGAAATTGCCTAAATCCTTATAATCAACCGTTATCTCAGAAACATTCCGTAAACCACAAAGTTTAAGAGCATAATTAACAAAAACCACAGGCTTGTAGTAATTACTTACATTCAATGAAGCAGCTTTTCCAACTAGAGAATCAAGATAAAAGGGATATTTCAAACGTAACCAGTACTTGAGTACCAAGGGAACCATTTGAGTAATAAGTAGGGCGAGACCCAGCTCTCTCGTATGTTAGCACGTGAAAGTGAAAATTGCGGCGTAAATGAGATAGTGCGCGGGAGTGAATGAATATTACCTTCGGGTCGATATCTTAACTGACTAACTGGAAAACCCGAGTATTGAAAATAAACAACTAAGCCAACGGCTGCCACACGTGTTTATTCTCAGCTCAATAGACGGTGTTCCGCACGAGGTTTAGTTCAAGGAAGAAATGGTTTCAGCGTCGAAGGACTCGCGGTACATATTCCGTCATCTTACAGCGTCCTGGTTATGCAAAATACTCTGAACACTTTTATTTGGTTTATCAATAAGGACTGTATAAATTGTATTTCTGATTTGGAGACAATCATATACTGAAATATAGAAAACAATAGAAAACACTTGAGATATTAAAATATTGTGAAACGGTATAATATATAACTATGAAACATCACCAATGTATTTTTTGTCTGTTCTCTGTAAACTTAATATATCCTGCTTGTTACACTCGTTCATCAACTGTGCTTTCGCGAATTTGTTTCACGTGCCGCGACTGGTTTTTAGTGGACTTCAATGGAAAGAAAATTCTTTCGCACACCGCCAAGAATAAAATGCGTAGAGGTTTCTCTTATGGCTTCAGATGAAGAGTTATTTATCTGAGGGGAAGAGGCTGATCACACAAAGAGATAACTGACATTTTAAGTGTTTGCAAGCCGATTCGTCTCTATGTAAACCCTTTTTTCACATTTCCTTTCCTATGCAAACTTTCATAGTTACAGTTTTCACTTCAAGTTTTCACCACGAAATACGGAGAAAAGAGGCCTCTGCCAGCAGGGTAAATGATTTGCAGACAGTGGCTGTTGTTATTCTCTAACTTTCAGACCCATAATTACTCCGGGATTCAGCTCGAAAGCTTCAGGCGTCTCTACGAAAATTCTCACGCTTTCACGCGGCGCAGGGAAGACAAGTTTTCCTCCTCGTGTCTTTTTTAACGAAAATTGCCTATTACCTCCTTCGCGTTCTGAGTTTTGTTGTTTGCAGTTGTCGGAAGCCACGCGAGCCCATTCTTGTAGCCAGCGATCCCCGGCTCGTCACCTCACAGACAGCCACAGACGCATGCGTATAAGTAAATTATCTTTTTATGCCTAATCACTTGTAGAGCGTAGACGTCGAACGCATAAGTTGAAAAGGCGACTAGCAAACGAATTGTTGGTGCCATTTAGCCAGATATGCTTTTCGAAAGCGAGATATAGCTGGTTTGTTTATTTGCGAATGTGCGCCATTTTAGCCAATCAGCGATAGCCCTCCAATGGCTGTTGCCAGGTTACCAGAGTCTCCCCCGCGATAGGTGACGAGCCGGGAGCTCTGGTTACGAGAATGATGCGAGCCTGGAACGCAAAGTTGTCTAGGTAGGAGGTCCTGAATCTGCTTACTGTTTGAGTACGCGCGTTTACTAGGTTAAAGTGCAGCATGATCTGAGTCGAACCCAATGTTCGGATATCTGGATAGACTATTATTAGACAAACATGCAGACCCATTTTGAAAGTGCATTGATAAACAGCCGCAAAGCTATGCGGTTGCAAAGTCATGAGTCGATGAGTTTTGTGGTTAGCTATAATACCCGGGAGGGGGGGGGTGGGGGTGCTTGTCGTACCTTTTAGGGTTTAACATCAGGCCTCTGGTACCTCTTAGGAGTAAAATTCGAAAACTTTTTTCGAGATAGGTACCTGTTAGAGGTCCATTTAAGCAAATCACACTTGTTTGTACCCTGAATTTCAGACGTATTTTCCCTCGTAAAAAAACACGAGAGAAAAATATGAGGGAAAAATGCGTCTTTTTGGTACCTTTTAGGGGTCAAAATTAACTAAGTGATGCCATGTTTGGTACCTTTTATTAGGGGTAAAATCGAAAGTTCCCGACGAGCACCCCCATCCCAAAAAGGGGAGTCCCCCCCCCCCCCGGGCTATAATAGCCTTGCGCACGATTCTAACTCAGACAAACAATCCCTCTGAAATCCCATTCAGAATGATCGCGCTCGAAATACCAGCCAGGGTAGGAGTACATACAAGCTCTGCTATAATGAGTGGAAGGTACCAGTTAACAATTGATTTTGTATCGTTCTTTAGAGAGAAAACTGAGAAAATGGTAGTGAGAATTTGGTAGTGCTGAAGAACATGATGTCTAGTACTTATGTACTTCTTAATGGAATTTCGTGTAAGTGCCAAATTAAAATATTTTTGTCTGCGTCACTCCATTTCTCAAACCTGTTGATGCCATATGACGTTGCACGGCGAAGTCTATGCAGAAACCCTCCACACTTTCAATAGCACCGGAAACCTCTCTATAGCAGTTTCTCCTGAAAAATGAATCCTAGCATGCCCTATGGGAAGTTTTTCACGTCCATCGCCAATTACTTGGCCTTGATCGATGGTGCCTCGGCATCTCTCTTTCGTTTCAACTTTACAGAGTTGCACGGCTTTTGGCAGAAAATTGAAGAGAAAAATCTCACGTTTCTCGAGTTTGGTGGAGGCCCATGCATTTACCCACTCATCAGCGCTGCTCCACATCTAAAACACATCGTATTCAGTGACTTTGATTTTGATTGCCTAAGAGCTATTAATTCGTGGTGCAAGAAGGAAGACGATGCCTTTGTCTCGCACCCTACTGTGAAACACATAGTGACAGAGCTGGAAGGCAGGCAGAAAGACGAGGTTATAAAACGAGAAGAGGAGATCCGAGAGAAAATCAAAGCGGTCGTACATTGTGACATCCATAAGGAAGACATCATCGACGTGGCAAATTTGCCGATGGAGTTAAGACCTCCTTATGATGTCGTATCCACTAACTACTGCTTAGAAAACTGTGTTTGTAGTAAGGAACAGTTCAAAGAGGCCATTCGTAAACTGGCTGAGCTAATGAAGCTCGAAGGATATCTTCTTTATTGTGGCACAGGTGAAGAAACGACTTACCAATACGTGGGAGAAAACGAGACACGCCACTCAATTTATATCACGAAAGATTTTCTTATAGAGGCTCTAGAATCGGCAGGTCTGGTCGTGACATATTACAAGTCTGTGGAGTCAGACGTACCTATAACGTCCACTGATGCAAAGCTATTTTTCTTTGTGGCAGCTGAGAAGGTTAAAACAGGAACAAAGTGACACAGCCAGGAGCGAAATCTTTCACGTTTTTCAGCTTGACGTACAGTGAAATTGGTCATCATTATTATGTATAAAATTGGTAGAAAAACTGTAGTACTAATACGTAATGATTTTCTAACCATAAAAATGGTTGCCTTGTTTGCTAAACAATAACATACCGAAAGAAACATTTTCACTACTACAACCTCTGAAAAATGAACCTAATCGGCCTGAAAAATCTGTTCAGTCTGATCCCCAAATTTCTAAGTTCTTATGAGTGTTTCTTTATTGTTGGTATCCTTGACGGGGCATTTTGGATTCATTAGGAAGAGTACGTAGGAGGTATCAAAGTAGTGGTATATACGGTGGCCGATATGGACAAAGTATAATCATATTAAATATAAAGCACGCAAACTTAATAGTATGAACACAAACTATAATTTGAATGCAAACTTAGTAATTCGAATGCAAACTTAGTAATTCGAATGCAAACTTAGTAATTTGAATGCAAACTTAGTAATTCTAATGCAAACTTAGTATTTCGAATGCAAACTTAGTCATTCGAATGCAAACTTGCATTGAAATTACTAAAGTTTGAGTTCGAATTGCTAAGTTTGCGTTCAAATTATTAAGTTTGCGTTCAAATTACTAAGTTTGCGTTCACATTACTAAGTTTGCGTTCACATTACTAAGTTTGCGTTGAAATTACTAAGTTTGCGTTCGAATTGCTAAGTTTGCGCTCAAATTATAATTCGCGTCCAAATTACTAAGTTTGTGTTCATATTATTAAGTTTGCGTGTGCTTTATATTTAATATGATGATACTTTGTCCATATCGGCCGCCGTAGGTATAGGTGCCACATCACTTTACCGATAGCTCGATAGTTCTGGATGAATTTGCAGTAATTGTGATCTCATATAGTATGGCGCGAAGTATAGTAAAATAACAATATATGCATGCATTTATATGCCGCAGTGTCCATTCAATGTTCATGCTGTTTGCACTTGTGAGTAGTCCAGTAAACTTAAACTGCAACAAATTGCTACAGAAATGTTTTTCTTCATGTTCTCGATACTCTCTGGATAAGACAAAATACCTCATTTCTTTCAATAGCGCTATTCACTGTTTATCAACATTGCCATTCTAATGCTAATGTGCCAACCGCATATTGAAGGAATAGCGCGCCATTTGTTCTGTGAACCAATCGATCTCTGGTTGGCACATTAATAACAATGGATGACGTCAGCGTCAACAACGCTATAGCCCGTGGCGCTATTTTAGCGGTCTTTGTTATTCATGAGTTCGGTGGCACTTGTAGCTGGCAAACCAGATGATTTTCTAGACAAATAGCTAGACTGTGCAGCAACATTCACCACTGTTTGAGTCACCCATGATTAGCTCCACACATGTGATTTATTTCCTTTGCGATGTCACAAATAGTACACACTACCGAAACAGAGGAGACTGTTTTTCGTCACGAGAAAAGCACTTTCATTCTCATTCACTTGATCATTCATCCGAATGAAAAATATGTTTTACTTTAAAACTCAGTCCAGATGCGAAGAACAGTAAAGACAAAACAATGTATAAGACGGGTAGCTTGTTATACGCTAAACAAGGCACCGTTGGTTTATTGACGTGCTTTACAAATATATGCTATAGACCAGTTATGCTTGAGAAGCTCTCAATCGTTGCTGTATATGTTCTTTAACATACATGTCTTTAGGCTAAAGACTAGCAGTGTCTGATCTCCACTAAAGCGCAGTCCTTCAAGTTCTTTGCTATAGCTGTCGCGCTGCCAGAGCGGAAACTATGTAAAGCATACTAATAGCAGGGTCGAAAGCCAAGCTTTTTATACACTTTTTGAAACATTATAAGAAAGAAGTATATGAATCTTTCCTGCTACCCATTATGTTCTTATTTGACGATATCATAAAAATGACATTTCTAAGACCCCGTCCACACTAACGTGTTTTCGTTTGAATCCGTATACTTTTTGATTTAGGCCTTCCGTCCACACTAACACGCTCGGATCGTTTTCATCGAATCCGTATAAGTTTGAAAACGCTCTCGAAAGTGGATAAAAACGAATCCGTACACATATCGTTTTAGTGTGGACGGTCGAATCCGGATACAAATGAAAACGATAACGTCAACTGTACCATTAATTTGAGACTGTCCTTGTACATGCTAACATCAAATAAAAACTGATCGCTTGTTTGGAGCTAAATCTCCCGTCCACACTACACACGCTGCGAATCCGTATAAGTTTGAAAATGAATACTTTTGAAAACGTGTTATTGTGGACAGGGCCTAAATAAGAAATCGGATGAACAGAGGTCTGGATAGACTATCATTAAACAAGCATGCAGACCTATTTTGATAGTGCATTGATAAATAGCCGCAAAGCTATGCGGTTGCAAAGTCATGAGTCGATGAGTTTTGTGGTTAGCTATAAGCCTTGCGCACGATTCTAACTCAGACAAACAGAATGATCGCGCTCGAAATACGAGCCAGGGTAGGAGTACATACAAGCTCTGCTATAATGAGTGGAAGTACCAGGGGCCGGTTCCTGAAAAGAGGACTAACTTCACAACTTCATCCAGGATTAGCGGCTAATTCAGGATTAAATCTGCTATTCTAGGATTAGCTATTCTAGGAATAAATATTGGTTCCTGAAAGCACAAGTTATCCCGGATTAGTTATTCCAGGTATAAGACAAACATAACCAACTGATTTTGTTTCGTTCTTTAGAGAGAAAACTGAGAAAAAGGTAGAAACGTATCTTTCTTTGTCTGAGATTTAAATTATATTTTGTACCACAAAGCTTATGTTCTTATCGAAAATACCCGTCGAAAATACACCATTTTCCTGTCAACCTCTTGCAAAATGAATGTGGTAGTGCTGAGGAACATGATGTCTAGTACTTATGTACCTTATATACTAGTTACGATTTTGAGACGACAGAGCGGAAATGACCTGCTTAGATCACTAAATTTCAAATAATAAAGTCGGCCAACTCAGATAAGCTTGATTTTTTTGTATACAGACTCCTTGCCTGATTAAAAACAAAATATCAAAAATGACTTTTTTCTAATGGATCCGTCTTTGAGATATTAGGCTTTAGACTTTGGTTGATGTGCAGTTTAATAGGAGAATTAGTACTTTGATCAGGAATTATGCAAACTTTGTTCAATCATATCTAATATTCATATTTTTCAAATTTCTTAAAAAAAAGGAATTAAGCTTTCGGTCATAGAAACTCTTTGTATACGAAACCTTGAGCTTATATATTAAAGTATGACGAAGTTAGACATTTCATTTTTGGTCATTTCCGCTCTGTCTTTTGATACGGCAATTCCACAAAATGTTGACGGTTAGTTGGGAGAAAATATTTCTTCCAACGCCGTCAACATTATGGGGAATTGCCGTCTCAAAATCGTTATTAATATTGTATCGCGATTCTTGAAGATTTCTGGAGGAAATGGCAAGAAATAGTGTTATTGTCGATTGAAATTTCAATTGTCATTACATTTACGCGCGCTCTCACGCAATCACAAGGACTTTTCGCACGAGCTCGAGCATTTTCGGTTACATTTTTCCATCTTTTTCGGCGAAAAAGATCTCTTTCTGCCATAGGATCTTGCTAGAAATATAGCTAAACGTTATTTCTAACTATTGACAATGAAATGAAACATAAATTCGTGCGAAAAAAGTTGAATTTTGCGAGCTGTTTTTGAGCCGTCAATTCCACAAAATATTGACGGCTTACAACAACAGAGTGGCAGGGTGAATCGCGATAGTTGATGGAATTTCAAATTAAAATATTTCTGTCTGCGTCACTCCATTTCCTGTTAGGCCGGGTTTTCCATATAGTGTTATCTCTCGTATCTGTCGTATCAGTCAACTCGAAACAAAAGAATAATTCCAATTTCCATTGTTTCACGGTCGACTGATGCGACAGATACGACAGATTAGACTATATAGAAACTAGCCCTTAATGTGTACTCCTCAACCCTGTTGATGCCATATGACGTTGCACGGCGAAGTCTATGCATAAACCCTCCACACTTTCAATAGCGCCGGAAACCTGTATAGCAGTTGAAAAATGAATGCTAGCATGCCCTACGGAAAGTTTTTTACTTCCATCACCAGTTACTTGTCTTTGATGGATGGTGCCTCGGCATCTCTCTTTCGGTTCAACTTTATAGAGTTGCACGGCTTTTGGCAGAAAATTGAAGAGAAAAATCTCACGTTTCTCGAGTTTGGTGGAGGCCCATGCATTTACCCACTCATCAGCGCTGCTCCACATCTAAAACACATCGTATTCAGTGACTTTGATTTTGATTGCCTAAGAGCTATTAATTCGTGGTGCAAGAAGGAAGACGATGCCTTTGTCTCGCACCCTACTGTGAAATACATAGTGACAGAGCTGGAAGGCAGGCAGAAAGACGAGGTTATAAAACGAGAAGAGGAGATCCGAGAGAAAATCAAAGCGGTCGTACATTGTGACATCCATAAGGAAGACATCATCGACGTGGCAAATTTGCCGATGGAGTTAAGACCTCCTTATGATGTCGTATCCACTAACTACTGCTTAGAAAACTGTGTTTGTAGTAAGGAACAGTTCAAAGAGGCCATTCGTAAACTGGCTGAGCTAATGAAGCTCGAAGGATATCTTCTTTATTGTGGCACAGGTGAAGAAACGACTTACCAATACGTGGGAGAAAACGAGACACGCCACTCAATTTATATCACGAAAGAGTTTCTTATAGAGGCTCTGGAATCGGCAGGTCTGGTCGTGACATATTACAAGTCTGTGGAGTCAGACGTACCTATAACGTCCACTGATGCAAAGCTATTTTTCTTTGTGGCAGCTGAGAAGATCAAAACAGTAACAAAGTGACACAGCCAGGAGCGAAATCTTTCACGTTTTTCAGCTTGACGTACAGTGAAATTGGTCATCATTATTATGTATAAAATTGGTAGAAAAACTGTAGTACTAATACGTAATGATATTCTAACCATAAAAATGGTTGCCTTGTTTG
The DNA here is from genome assembly GCA_033964015.1 of Scolanthus callimorphus. Lineage (NCBI taxonomy): Eukaryota > Metazoa > Cnidaria > Anthozoa > Actiniaria > Edwardsiidae > Scolanthus > Scolanthus callimorphus. Next base: position 24,402,778 of record CM066922.1, on the reverse strand, counting down.
CTAAACAATAACATACCGAAAGAAACATTTTCACTACTACAACCTCTGAAAAATGAACCTAATCGGCCTGAAAAATCTGTTCAGTCTGATCCCCAAATTTCTAAGTTCTTATGAGTGTTTCTTTACTGTTGGTATCCTTGACGGGGCATTTTGGATTCATTATGAAGAGTACGTAGGAGGTATCAAAGTAGTGGTATAGGTGCCACATCACTTTACCGATAGCTCGATAGTTCTGGATGAACTTGCAGTAATTGTGATCTCATTTAGTATGGCGCGAAGTATCCATTCAATATTCATGCTGTTTGCACTTGTGAGTAGTCCAGTAAACTTAAACTGCAACAAATTGCTACAGAAATGTTCTCGATGCTCTTCATGTTCTCGATACTCTCTGGATAAGACAAAATACCTCATTTCTTTCAATAGCGCTATTCACTGTTTATCAACATTGCCATTCTAATGCTAATGTGCCAACCGCAGATTGAAGGAATAGCGCGCCATTTGTTCTGTGAACCAATCGATCTCTGGTTGGCACATTAATAACAATGGATGACGTCAGCGTCAACAACGCTATAGCCCCTGGCGCTATTTTAGCGGTCTTTGTTATTCATGAGTTCGGTGGCACTTGTAGCTGGCAAACCAGATGATTTTCTAGACAAATAGCTAGACTGTGCAGCAACATTCACCACTGTTTGAGTCACCCATGATTAGCTCCACACATGTGATTTATTTCCTTTGCGATGTCACAAATAGTACACACTACCGAAACAGAGGAGACTGTTTTTCGTCACGAGAAAAGCACTTTCATTCTCATTCACTTGATCATTCATCCGAATGAAAAATATTTTTTACTTTAAAACTCAGTCCAGATGCGAAGAACAGTAAAGACAAAACAACAATGTATAAGACGGGTAGCTTGTTATACGCTAAACAAGGCACCGTTGGTTTATTGACGTGCTTTACAAATATATGCTATAGACCAGTTATGCTTGAGAAGCTCTCGATCGTTGCTGTCATGTTCTTTAACATACATGTCTTCAGGCTAAAGACTAGCAGTGTCTGATCTCCACTAAAGCGCAGTCCTTCAAGTTCTTTGCTATAGCTGTCGCGCTGCCAGAGCGGAAACTATGTAAAGCATACTAATAGCAGGGTCGAAAGCCAAGCTTTTTATACACTTTTTGAAACATTATAAGAAAGAAGTATATGAATCTTTCCTGCTACCCATTATGTTCTTATTTGACGATATCATGAAAATGACATTTCTAAGACCCCGTCCACACTAACGTGTTTTCGTTTGAATCCGTATACTTTTTGATACGTTTAGGCCTTCCGTCCACACTAACACGCTCGGATCGTTTTCATCGAATCCGTAACGATAACGTCAACTGTACCATTAATTTGAGACTGTCCTTGTACATGCTAACATCAAATAAAAACTGATCGCTTGTTTGGAGCTAAATCTCCCGTCCACACTAACACGCTGCGAATCCGTATAAGTTTGAAAATGAATACTTTTGAAAACGTGTTAGGTCTGGATAGACTATCATTAAACACGCATGCAGACCTATTTTGATAGTGCATTGATAAATAGCCGCAAAGCTATGCGGTTGCAAAGTCATGAGTCGATGAGTTTTGTGGTTAGCTATAAGCTTTGCGCACGACTCAGACAAACAGAATGATCGCGCTCGAAATACGAGCCAGGGTAGGAGTACATACAAGCTCTGCTATAATGAGTGGAAGTACCAAGGGGCCGGTTCCTGAAAAGAGGACTAACTTCATCCAGGATTAGCGGCTAATCCAGGATTAAATCTGCTATTCTAGGATTAGCTATTCAAGGAATAAATATTGGTTCCTGAAAGCACAAGTTATCGCGGATTAGTTATTCCAGGTATAAGACAAACATAACCAACTGATTTTGTTTCGTTCTTTAGAGAGAAAACTGAGAAAAAGGTAGAAACGTATCTTTCTTTGTCTGAGATTTAAATTATATTTTGTACCACAAAGCTTATGTTCTTATCGAAAATACCCGTCGAAAATACACCATTTTCCTGTCAACCTCTTGCAAAATGAATGTGGTAGTGCTGAGGAACATGATGTCTAGTACTTATGTACCTTATATACTAATTACGATTTTGAGACGACAGAGCGGAAATGACCTGCTTAGATCACTAAATTTCAAATAATAAAGTCGGCCAACTCAGATAAGCTTGATTTTTTTGTATACAGACTCCTTGCCTGATTAAAAACAAAATATCAAAAATGACTTTTTTCTAATGGATCCGTCTTTGAGATATTAGGCTTTAGACTTTGGTTGATGTGCAGTTTAATAGGAGAATTAGTACTTTGATCAGGAATTATGCAAACTTTGTTCAATCATATCTAATATTCATATTTTTCAAATTTCTTAAAAAAAAGGAATTAAGCTTTCGGTCATAGAAACTCTTTGTATACGAAACCTTGAGCTTATATATTAAAATATGACGAAGTAAGACATTTCATTTTTGGTCATTTCCGCTCTGTCTTTTGAGACGGCAATTCCACAAAATGTTGACGGCTAGTTGGGAGAAAATATTTCTTCCAACGCCGTCAACATTATGGGGAATTGCCGTCTCAAAATCGTTATTAATATTGTATCGCGATTCTTGAAGATTTCTGGAGGAAATGGCAAGAAATAGTGTTATTGTCGATTGAAATTTCAATTGTCATTACATTTACGCGCGCTCTCACGCAATCACAAGGACTTTTCGCGGCACGAGCTCGAGCATTTTCGGTTACATTTTCCCATCTTTATCGGCGAAAAGATCTCTTTCTGCCATAGGATCTTGCTAGAAATATAGCTAAACGTTATTTCTAACTATTGACAATGAAATGAAACATTAATTCGTGCGAAAAAAGTTGAATTTTGCGAGCTGTTTTTGAGCCGTCAATTCCACAAAATATTGACGGCTCACAACAACACAGAGTGGCAGGGTGAATCGCGATAGTTGATGGAATTTCAAATTGAAATATTTCTGTCTGCGTCACTCCATTTCCTGTTAGGCCGGGTTTTCATATAGTGTTATCTGTCGTATCTGTCGTATCAGTCAACCTCAGGCACTTTAATGCCTGGGTCAAAGGGACCACGCCCTGTTTAGCATTCGATTCGTTCTAAGTTAACATCTGTTCAACTTATCCTTCCAATTCCCTTACAATATTGAAGACCTCAACGTCCTTGATAATTTAATAAGTTGCTGTTACCATAGGAACAAAAGCCCGACCTTTGACCTATGTTTAAAAAAAATTCGTTTCAAAGCTTGACGAGGAGTGGAAAATGCAAACAAACCTGCAATTAAACTAAATGAAGTAATAGGACATACCTTCAAGTTTATCAGTCCAACTAGATATCGTGCATAATGTTTTCATTTACGAAGTTATTAGCAGATATCATATTTCAGAATGTCCAAAAATAGGCTTCCCGATTAATGGACATCATATCTAGTTGGACCAGTGATACTTGTCCTAGCATTAATTACATAACGTCTTGATATCCTTAAAATGTTTTGTCCATATCAAGAAAGTGCTGTCGTTTTTATGGCAAATCCGCGCGGGTTGCCTGTGGTGTTCAAAACGTGACTCAGGCCCCTCGGCGGGGGGTAAAAACAAAATGGCGATCAAGAGAAGGATGTTTCTCGAGTATCTGCAAGTTTTGGTCAATTTTCCTGCTTTTTTCGCTAAGATGTGAGGAAAAGTACTTACAGACCTTCCAAATAAGAAGATTAAAACAAAGTGACACAGCGAAATCTTTAACCTGTTCAGCTTGACTTACAGTGAAATTGGTCATCATTATTATGTATATTATTATACATTGAACTCACTATCTCGATTCTGATTGGCTAAAAGCGCGCGATTTACTTTGGGAATCACGCACTTTAAGGGTCTCCAAGAATCAGCATGCTGATTCTTGAAGAATCAGCTAGCTGATTCTTGATCCTACGCCCGCAATGTTTCATGGGACTACAGCCCTTGAATGTTTCCCCTATTTAACAAGGCGCTTGTGTAAAAGAAATTGCTTGACAGAAAAAAAGTATTTTCACTGAATCAATGTATAATAAAACAATTATTGAATTCGGTTTTTGTGATTTCCAGAATAAACAATATCTCGCCAAGTGGAATCAGGCTCGGCCTTACGGCCTCGCCTGATTCCACTTGTCTCGACATTGTTTATTCTGGAAATCACAAAAACCTCATCCAATAATTGCTTAAAATCGGTAGAAGAACTGTAGTACTACTGTAATACATAATGATTTTCTAACCATAAAAATGGTTGCCTTGCTTGCTAAACAATAACATACCGAAAGAAACATTTTCGCTACTACAACCTCTGAAAGATAAGAACCTATCGTAGTGGCTGAAAAGGATGCAGTAAACAAACACTTTACACTAGAGCAAATATCTCCGGAGACGAAAATTTCTACGGAGACGCGTTTTCGAGTATACAGATAGGCGAACCGTTTACACTACGAAATACCACGGACACAAATGCACCTGAATACATGATCCCACTTTCAAAACCGTAGACGCGTCTCCGGAGAAATGACCCCAATCCGTGATAGTTTGATCTCGGATTGACAAATTTGTGTGTAAACGGCAAAACGTCTCCGTTGACAAATGATACCGGATTCGTCGTGTATCCGGGACAATTTACCCTAGTGTAAACGGGGTCTTATGTGAACCTATAAATTTTGGGACCAGGCTGAACAGGTTTTTCAGGCCGATTAGAACATTATACCATAGCGGATGCGAATTAGGCTAGCCTTGACGGCGCATTTTGGATTCATTAGAAATAGTACGTAGGAGGTATCAAAGTAGTGGTATAGGTGCCACATTACTTTATCGATAGCCCGATAGTTCCCTAGCTGTGGATGAATTTGCAGTAATTGTGATCGCACCGGCTGAGCTATAGAAAGCTGGCTGCTTTCTATAAACCTTGCGAAGTGTAAAGTACAACTTATCTGATCTACATTAGAGTCCATGAATTCAAGACGGTCTTTGATCTAATTTTATTTGTATTAGTTCCATTCGAAAAATAATTTAAAACTCTCAAATAAAAGGGCACTTTTATGGAGTTTAGGTTGAATAAAGTCCAGTTCATGTGGCGCCATTTTGTATTTGCGAGTCGTATGGCATTACGCATGTTCTGTCCGGGGGACACCGACTTTTGCGACGAGGGGGAGGAATTGATTTTCAGGTTTGACACAACAAAGTGCAATTTGCATTCATTATTTGCTAATTCACATAAATTACAAGTAAGTTTGGTGCGACTCTAGAACGCCGTTTGCCGCCACGCCGCACCATGGCCAGAGTCGTGATTCCCGGCACGGCTCGTCGATCCAGAATTCTGGGTCGACCCAATCAATTAGGTCGATCTCGTGCGCGGCAAACGCCGTGCTACCGGCCGTAGGCCTTATCGAAATTCGGGCGCGCTTATCGAAATTCGGGCGCGCAACGGAAGAAAAAAATATTCTTCTAGGTCAAAATAGGGGCCGGGGGATGGCGAAAACGTTTAACAGCTTCATTCTTTTTTAACACAACCAATAAATATATAGTATTAGAAAATTTTGTTGATTATACATACACATCATGAGTTTTTGACATACAGCAATAGGATTTGGACGGCCTGGTGGGAAACGGAACGCCACGGGAACAGGTTTTGCTCGATGCGCAGGTCTACCCTCTACCCCTCGTGGGTTTATCCTTTCCCACTGTCTATACCTGTCTCTCTGAGAAGTTTCGGTATGTACGGTATAACGTGTATTACAGAAGATATTTTTCGTGTGTCTGCGAAAAAAAAAATTCGTACATGGCCTTCGAGTCCGAAAAAAAATTTGCACAACCTGATCCCCGAAAAAGAAATTCATACGCAAAAAAATTGCCACCCCCTCCCAAAATTCTAATGGTCCACCCTTATTAGTCCACAGAGACACTTGAGCCTGTCACACGCTCGCAAAGGTCGATGGCCTAGCAGATGGTGTCTGGAATCGCTGTGTTCGATTTAAAAAGCCTTAAATCTATTCTTGCATGGGACTCCTGTGGTACACAATTCCCGATCCCAGAAGCCCGTACGGGAATACAAATTGAACCTCGCTTTGGTGGTGAAGCGGCACGAGCGGATTTGTGATCGAGTGAGCGGGAAAGTAACAGGGATGGCTCTCTCTCTCGCTTTTTCCCCTCAAACACGCTGAAATTATTCCCTTTTAAGTAATTGCAGTACTGCCTGTATATTCTTTGATGAGCAGGGAATGCTTAGCTGAGAGAAAAATCGTAATTTAGCGACTGAATGCTGCAGTGAGGTGCCTGAGTGAAGAGAGCGTGTGACTTAAAGTGAAGTTTCTCTCAACGCGGCCTCAACATCAAACATTCGTTTACAATATTATGGGGCTTCTTTCAGGCACTTCGTTCAGTCTGTGAGGATCAAGGTTAGTGACAGACTGTAACTGCTTTCTTGGAGAATTTTGAAAAACTTTGAGATATGTTTTTCTCCAGCAAAGGGCTGTAACCTAGCTGCATAAACAAGACTAAACAAATGTTAGCATGACAACAGAGCCGATAGAGCGGTTTTCACATGACTGTAGTGAAACCAATCGCAAAGTGATTACACCAATTCTGAATAAAACCTATAGGAGTGATTACAAAGTAATTGCGAATTGCTCACAACAGTCATCTGACTCTAATTGCATACACTCATTTCAGAAAAGGTTGCACCGTCAAACTGTCGTAGCGGGTCAGATAAATTATGCTCGAAAATTCGAGTATTATGCTTTTGAGCATTGCTCCGAAAAACATAGCATTATGCTCAAAATAATGCTCGAAAAAAACCATAATGCTCGACATAATATTTTTTGCGACACACTTTTCCATGCCCGTTTATAAAAAAACATTGGCAGCCAAAGGGTACAGGCCTCCAATATTAGCAGCCAAGCCTTTAAAAAATATAAGACTTAAAAATCCTTTCTTGGAAGGATCAAAACAGACTGCACTCACTTGTTTTGCATGAAATGTTGGTTTTATTTGAAAACAGAGAACAGAAAAGAATAAATCAGACAACCACAGGAAGCCTGTGCGATCATAGAGGAAGCCGTCAGTGCTATTTAAAAAAATAATTCAGAAAAATATGGGCATTATGCTCGATGCTCCAACTATAGTATTATGCTCAAAATTATGCCAGCATAATTTATCTGAGCCTAGTCGTAGCAAATGGTGCGTCATGGGAGAAACTAAGAAGAAGGAATTCTCATTTTAACCCAGTACAAAATTTCTTGTGAGCGATATATTGTAGAATCATTTGGCATATTGCATGTAGACCTATAAAAGCAGGGCGATGGAGCGGATTTCACATGACTGTCAAAACTTGTTATGTAATTGTGATTGCTTTGCATTCTCATTGGCTACTCGTTTTTATCAGCTAATCAAATTCTGTAGTAAATACAATGGACGATTCCAGCTATAATGCATGTCGCGTTAACTGCATGTCAGTAGATGTGGGAGATTTGTCGAACGAACTGTTAAAAAAGTGGGTGCTGCATGCTGGTAGTTGTGGGACATGGCTTGGGTGTTTCTGAATAAAGAAGAGAGCATGCCCTTATAGCTGGAATCGTCCATTGTGTCATTACTTAGTAATAAGTTCGGCTTGAAATTGGCTGAGAAAAAAGCCATTTAGGAGCAAGTCGTGATTTCTCTTGATTCTTATTGGCTAGTGATTGCTCAATTGCAATTGTTTTCCCGACAGTCATGTGAAAACTGCTTTAAGTATGGCTATTTATCCTAAAAACCAGTGTTCATGATTCTGTTTTATACCTATTTGCTCCCATGATGCATCGCAGGCTACAACAAACAGTTGTGATGGTGCAACATTTTCTGAAAAAGTTCTATAAGAATGTATGGGGAAGTGCAGAACCTAAGCTGTGGATAGCCTGAATTTCAGCCATCTTTTCTTCCTACACTAAACGTTGCAGGAGAAAAAATGCCGACTTCCAAAAACGTGCCCAGGAGTTGCGTAATTCTCAAGATCTTGAGAATGGATGGTGATTGGTCAATTTTCTTATGAGCTATATTTATGCATTTCAGTGACAAGAGAACTGCTCTCAAAGGCAGATACATGGCAGCCCACAGAACGGCTAAAATTTATCCGGAAAGATATACCTCAGCCTGGTAAGAATATTATGTGCCTGTTACTAAAGGCCAAGTGATCTTAGAAACACACTGCATGCAGAAAATTGGATTCACTCCAGGCTCGTGAACTCATCGCGAACTAGCAATTCACTTTGACGAATGAGTACAAAGTAAGCTTCGACAGTATTGAAGTCCGACTCCTCAGAGACCAAACTTTCTTAAAATGATTTCCAAAACAACGTCCCAACTTTTTGAGATATTATTTCATAATTTTAAAGCACCAAAGAGTTGTACAGTAGGAACAGAAATGGCTTTGATCTGACGGCAGCTGACGGTTTTCTCGGATTCGCATGACTAAAATGTTTTCTTGTCAAAATACATCATGCTGACTCTGATTTCGAGGAAATCGCTATAGCATTACCATCAGCATTACAGGCCCCAGATTCGCTTGTTAGCGATTGGAAGTTGCATAACAATTTTAAGAATCTAAAATTTAGGGTGTTTGGAGGTGAAAGTATCAACACGCCGAGTTTTCGGCCTGTGAAATCCGTGAGTAAATGATATTGTGCCGCATGTTATGTGGTTCCCTAAGATCACTTGGTCTTTTATAACAGGTACATAATATTCTCACCGGGCTGATATATATTTTTCTGGATAAATTTTAGCCGTTCTGTGGGCTGCCATGTATCCACCTTTGAATGCAGCTCTCTTGTCGCTGAAATTATGCATAATATAAATGCTCATTAAGAAAACTAACCAATCACCATCCAGTCTCAAAATCTTGATAATCACGCAACTCCTGGGCATGTTGTTGGAAGTCGGCATTCAGTCCTTTTTTCTCCCGCAACGTTGGAGTGTAGGAAGAAAAGACGGCTGAAATTCAGGCGAAGCTGTGTTGGGAAACAACTTTTATAAGTCAATACACAACATTTATTCTACAACACTGAACAACACTGAGTGGTTACTTGTGTACATAGTTTCCTGCATGCAGAGACAACATTTTTGTCCATAGGCATAGTCCATATTATAGTCCAAGCGCCATTGATACATGATACAGGGGGGGGGGGGGAGGAAGAGGTACTCCCTATAATCAATGGTAGGGGTGTCCTGCCTCAACCTTTAGGTACTACAGAAGGGTCCAGAGGGCACAATTTGAAAATTGAAATTTCGCGTTCTATTTCGTTTCACCCAATCAGCATTTCAGCATGCTTTCCTCAAACATTTAGCTTTTCAAATTTTGCGACTAAACATTTCAGAAAATGCAGCTAGAATGTTGAAACTTGGCCTTAAATGTAATACCCTGCCCCCGGCGGATATGGGTAAAACATGGACGGGGACGCGGGATGGGGACGTCGTCGGGGACGTGACCCGGGACGCGGATTTGGGTGAACGAAAATGCGAAAATATAACATTTCATGGTACCTTGTTCACGCTTGGGTAAATTTAGTACATGGACACCACATTTGGTTAAATTTAACTAGCTGACACTGTCAATGACGTCATTCAAAACAAGAAAAAAGCGCATCTTTAGAGGGGAACACTGTGGCAGGCAACCAAACTTAGTTGATTGTTTCAAGGACAAGGGGTTGCAACACTATGGCCACGTGGCATGAGGTAATCGAGAAGGGAACAGCTGTCAGCAAACTTGATCAAAGCTTTTAATGGGCAAGGGGGGTGCAACACCATGGTCACATGGTCACGCCATCGCCATCGATTTCCCTCCATGCGTTTTTTTTTCTCATGTTTTGATGCAACGTCATTGATGTCATACGGTATCACATGACCACTTCAAGCCGCACCCTCAAAACAAAGTTACCCATTAGTTGTCTGACAGTGTTTCCTTCTTGAGATATTTTTTCTTATTTTGATGACGTCATCAATGACGTGACACCACATGACCATGGTGTTACATACCCTTGAAACCATTCTCCCAGGCTCTGGTGATGAAGCTTGATTGCCTGACAGTGTTTCCTTGTTGAGACATGATTTTTTCTTGTTTCGATGACGTCATAAACGGCAATCGATGACGTCACATCACATGGTTATGTGTTCCACCCCCCTTGCTCTCTAAACAACTTTGACCAAGTTTGTTCGTCCGTGTTACCTTCTCGAGATACGATTTTATTGCCTGTTCAGACGCGGATTTTTTTTTGTGTGGTGTCCATGTACTAAATTTACCCAAGAGTGAATGAGGTACCATGAAATGTTATATTTTCGCATTTTCGTTCACCCAAATCCGCGTCCCGGGTCACGTCCCTGCCGACGTCCCCGTCCCACGTCCCTGTCCATGTTTTACCCACATCCGCCCCCGGCTGATTTAGATACCCTATCCCAAACTGAATTTAGTATCCTATCACATAATCAAAGCCACACTGTGGAATCGTCATTGATGATAAGCAAATCATATAAATTTGTTGACGTCTTTTTGCATGTTCGCATGCAGCATAGTTTCATATGTCCCCAGAGGATCCCATGCATTGGTTGATTGTATTTTTAAACCACACTGGGCGGTCAAGGAGCTCCCACCCCCTCCCCTGGAATTTCCACTCATGGATCAGACCCCCTCCCCTGGAATTTCCAGCCTCATAAAGGATGCCCTCCCCTGGAATTTCCATTTTTTTGTTGCAAAATACCGCTGGAAAATCTATTTTGGGATAAAATGTCCCTGGAAAGTTCTTTTTTACCCCTCCCTCCAGACACAATTTCCACTGTCCAATACTCCCTGGAAAATTTTCCATAGGTCCTCAACCCCCTTCTCTGGGTACCAGTGTCTCCAAGCTTCCCTTGTTTACAAAACGCATATTATTTACTGATCGACGAGCGAAGCGAGGAGCCTCTGGCCTCACGTCCTTGTTTTCTCAGTTCCAGTCACGCATTGTTTCAAGTTTCTTTGTCTCAGCTGTCAAAGTTTGATGGTTTGATGTTTGCAAGATACGCTTCAACGATTTAATCAAAGCTCAAAAGCTTTACTCAAACAGAACCTCTGTTTGGTATTTCTTTGAAGTTTTTATTCAAAAACCTGAAAACGTAGATTATCACGTGCCTGGAATCAATTAACTTTGTCTGTGCCACTGCACGTCGGTTTCAAAGGTCAAATATAATAAGAATCACGTGCTGTCAACTCACGAAACATAAAGCGGCTTCTGTGGATTATAAGCAACCAGCCAATCAGCTCCGTAGTACAAATTCTGTACTAGCGGAACTGAGAAAACATGGCTGTGAGGCCAGAGGCTTGTTGCTTCGCTCCTCATGCCAAGCCCCTGCTATCACTGCGTCTTGGCTTACCGTGTCACGTGTCAGTAAACGGGTGAAGCTTCGAACCTCTGGTATCCAGGGTATTGGATTTCATTAGAAATAGCGCTATAGAAATGTAATTATCAACCCCCCTTGGGTGGTTTAAAAATGCAATCAGCCATTACATCTTAGAGTTGGTCAGATTATATTTACTAGCTGCCGGGTAGTCAACATCCTCTCAGATAAGATTCAAACTTAACTGTGAAAAGGCTTTTTTCCCTACATTAAGCTCTTCTGGTTTCGAAATATTATGTTTCAGAAAAAAGGTTTCCCTGAAGATGTGAATATAGCAAGCGGTATCATTTATCAGCGTTTAACATTACAAGGGTTTGTTTCATCACTCATGCAAATGTGTATTACACAAAAAATGAATGATTAGTCCGAACAAAACAGCAGCAGCAGACGACTTAAGAATATCTATATCATTTTTGACCTGGCTGAGACAATAACAATCTATCTCCTTTCTTGAGTTGCTTTATATAGAGAGCAACACTATACAGAGATTTGACGTTTGTGATGCTACGAACTGATTTTCACAACATTTGACCCAGGGTGGGTCACTTCGGTGTTCTTGCTGGAGTCCTTATCCTGCATGTTTTAATGCTAATTGTCAAAACATAAAGATCAAGGGTTGTTTTAAACCTTTATTTGAAATTTGTGGAATCAGATTTGTGCGAGTGGGTATCAGAGTATCACACTTTGCGTCTTGCAGAGTAAATAATCAAGGCAACTTCGAAGTCGTCAAAACTATAAATCGTTAATGGTATTTTTTTTGGTTTTTAGTTTTATTGATATCTGTTCAATAGTCCAATGGAGTGAAAATACTCAATGATTAGGAATACAGAATTCAGTTTTGTGTCTCTGTTGAATTCTGACCATTTGGCGAAGATGGTCGCATGACATGATATCAGGCTAAAAATCTACACAATGAAATATTTTTTCTTGCAGAAAAGGTTTATAAACACACAAAAGACATTTATGTTTCTTACCTTTCAAATTTGTGATTCTATTGACATAGCAGAAATGACCAAAAATGAAATGTCTAAATTTGCCAAATTTCAATATATAAGCTCAAGATTCCGTGATATGAATTTTAGATATGATTGAGCAAAGCTTGCATAATTCCTGATCAAAGTACTAATTCTCCCATAAAATGGTACGGAAACCAAAGTTTAAATAAAGCTTAATATCTCAAAGACGGATCCATTAGAAAAAAGCCATTTTTGATATTATGCTTTTAATCAGACAAGGAGTCTGTATGCAAAAAATCAAGCTTATCTGAGCTCACCTTACTTTACTATTTGAAATTTAGTGATCTAAGCAGGTCATTTCCGCTCTGTCGATTCTATTGCTTTAGAGGAAATAAATGGTACAGTCATTTTTTTCGGTCATCCTGGTTCGAAGGAGCGGATTGTCTCAACAGGCTGCTTACCATTATGCCAAAATTCCTGGAAATTCAGGTTTGGAGATAAATGGTACAGTTAATTTTTGGTAATACCGGTTAGAATGAATGGTTTACTTTCAGAGGTTGTCCATTCATTCCGGTACAACAGACTCAGGATTTTCAACTAATTTCTCAGTTTTAGTCCTCTCGCGACTGGTCAACCCAACCGAAATGGTTTGAACCATTAATTGTGACCCTGCATGGGAAAACGTATAATAACGACTTTCCGTTTTTTGCCTTAAGTCGTTCGGTACCCGTTCAAACGACCTGAAAAGTCGTTTGCACGGCTGAAAAAATCGTGCTCATTAACCTCAAAGTCGTTTGAACGACTTTAAAAGTCGATTATGCTAATTAAAAAGCCGTTCAAACGGAACGCAAAGTCGTTTTTAAAATTTTCGATAACGTTTGAACGAGTAAAGTCGTTTATTTCAATGCGTTCGTAGTTTTGTCGGAAAACGAGCGGCGTACGATGGATAGCAAAAGCAATTCAATGCAAAGTGAAAAACAAACATGCACAATATTTATATTCTGATTAAAATACTCCTAGATTACCCGGGAATCTCCCGGGTTTTTTTACGTCATCTCCTGGGCTCTCTGTATTCAAGTAAAATCTCCCGAATTTGTTATATCTTGGAAATAGGTGCTCAATAGAAAAATGTATTTCGATCTTTTTGAAACGCGTTTTCTGTACTTTTCCGTGAAGTAAAATGTCGCGGCGCGACGCGACGCAATGTATCTTATGAATTTGTTGTTGTTCACTTTTATTTTCGGTTGTTTATCGAAAATACTTCCCTTTTTGCATTCTCAAAGAATTGCAGTTGAGTCTATGCTTTGTGGATAGAAAGAAAAAGAAGAAAGAACGAGAGAAGAACAAAGGTAACAAAGGAATTCTACTGAGAGATTGAATAAAAAGTGCGAACCAGTTTAATGAATATGTAATTAGTGTGTATCACAAACACGTCTTGTCCTCTGGGCGGCTAGAAGTTCTGTCGTGCTCAGTACTGCAAATCGCACTCAAACTGTGCTTTGAAGGGATAAAAGTCATGCATAGTGCATTGTTAGTATTTCTGAACCTTGAAACAGGAATTGGAATGCCGTGAAATCGACTGAGACGTCGGGTAAGTTTTACACGAACTTTTTGTTTACGTTCTGCGCTTGACAGTGAATGCCATCAGTTTCAGGCTGCGCCAAGTTCACCCTGCTTGTTCTGGAAGCCTATACTGTAACTCGACATTCGCGCCGTGTCACTAGTATTCGCACGTGGGTATTGTTATTTTTGCATCGTAGGATCTACCCGCATACATGAAGTTCTTACTTTTATCTCTCACTTTGAGAGCATTATTCTTGATGTCATTTTGCAAAGCCCTGTTCATTTTTATTTCGCGATGTTCTGATTGTTGTTTTAAAGGCGCTGTTTTATGCCATCGCACGCTCTAATGGCAGATCGTTTTCAGGGGACCGGGCTTTAGCAGTACTCTATCCGATGCTTTTCGTAATTTACTCGGCGCTTGTTCGTAAGCAGGGCTTGTTTCGTAAACTCGTTCGTTGAAAAATCCCGTTCGGTCGTTTATGCAAGACGTTTGAACGGCTGCAAAAGTCGTTTGTTACCCATTCGTTTTGGCCCAAAAAACGGAAAGTCGTTATTATACGTTTTCCCATGCAGGGTCACTTATGTCTCAACAAACCAACCAGAATTTTTCGCTTGTTCGAACTGGGATGACCGAAAAAAAAAAATGACTGTACCATTTATCTCCCAACCTGAATTTCTTGAAACTTCGGTATAATGGTGAGCATCCCTGGTATATGTTGGTGATGTTCTCTTTTGAACATAGCATTCCTGCGCATGCCATCAGTTATTTGGATAATATTAAGGATGAATGTCCATCCGAATAGGGAAATTTTCATTGTTGCAATATTGCCATTCGGATGGACGTTCATCCTTTATTATTATTTATACATTGAACTCACTATCGCAAATCTGATTGGCCGAGAGCAAACAATCATTTCTCTATGTGGTGTGAACTTGACATGCTAAATGCAGTATCTGCAGCGGATATTGCATTTAGGATGTCAAGTTCAAAGCAAACTTGTTCCCAAGCCCCTTGTCTGTGTCTCCATTTTCAATTTGAACAAAGTCATTTGGCATCATATCAATGTGTCCTTTTTAAAATGTATAATAAAACAATTACTGAATTCGGTTTTTACATGACATTGTGAGTTAGCAAAACCTCATGCCTGTGTATCTGCCTCAGCCTTCGGCATCGGCAGATAACACAGGCCTCGGTTTTGCTAACTCATCTTGGCATGCTCAACCTCATCCAATAATTGCTTATTACTTGAAATTGTCAGCCGGTCATGGTTTTTATTTGGATAAGGCTGACGAAGACCTACAACAATTCTAATTTCTGCATTTTTGTCCACAGGTCAAACAACATTCTGCATTTGTCCCAGCTCCGAGAAAACTAGAAGGTGAGTTGTGTTGCTTTATTGAAGCCCGCAGCAAACATTCAGATAATGGTAGAACAACAACTTTAGTTTAGATGTTAGGATGTTTGGTAGTTTAGATGTTGAGTCACTCGTGGTGAAGTGTTTTGAAATAACTTTTAATTACAATTTATTGACATGAATACACTGTCATGACAACCAGCCACCACAGGGAATTTCTGCAGAACCCATCCATGGGAAAAGCTGAATTTCCCAAGATACATGGCTTGCATGGGAAGTGTTCGCTATTCACATGATAGCCTTGGGAATCCGAACACTTCCCATTGTTCTACCATGGGAAATTCAGCTTTTCCCATGGATGGGTTTCTGCAGAGATTCCCTGTGCACCGACCCAATTGGCAGGATTTTTCAATTCATTTCTTAGAAAAGTGCAACAAAGGTCTTTTGGTACTTACTGAATGATTTACCTCTGTCTGATGAACTATTCATTTTTAAACATTTTCAAGTGCACTAAGTCAAATAATCACCTCAAACCCCTCCTAGTAATAGTGCTAATCAGGGTCAGTTGCAAGTCAGTAAGGTTTGTAGGCTTGGTGTATTCTCACCAAGTGCACTAACCAAAATCATGACCTCAAACTTTCCCTGGTTAACGCCAGGGGCAGTATGTAGTGCTAACCTGAGACATTATCCTGGCTGAAGGGCAAGTGGGCATGATTGTGTAGGATGGCCATAACATTTTTTCATTTTTAACTGTTTAAAACATTTAAAATGTTCAATTACACTGAGCCAAATCACCACACACTACTCATGTTGGAGAGAAAGTGCTAAACGTGGCTAGCTGTTATGCTTAATGAACGGCTGGCCAGTAAGGTTTTGTTTGTTGGATGTACATGCACAGTACTCTATCCATTTCTAATATAAAAACAAAAACATTTAAAAAGTGTTCAAGTGCAGTGATAGTGCTAACCAGAGCCAGGTTTGTTGGTTGAAGGTGTAGCAAAATGTTCAGTAGGGTGGACAAAACCTCTTTAATTTTAACACATTTAAGTATCCAAGTGCCCTAAGTCAAATAATCACCACAAACTCCTGGTTAATGCCAGGAGCAATACGGTACCTAGTTTTAACCAGGGCCAGCTATGCTAAAAAAAATTAAATGTTCAATTGCACTAAACCAGATCACCACCTCAAACTCCTTCTAGTGGTTGGACAATTTCTCTTCAGTTTTAACATGTTTTAAAAACATTTTTAAATGTCCATGTGCAGCGTAGGTTTTGTAGGATGGCCATAGTGTCTTCAATGTTAAGAAGCTATACATAAGCAATAGAGAACTTTTTCCGTGTCTACATTCTCTGATGCAAACAGGAGGTGAGGTTGGGAGAATTCGAGACAGTTATGCAGCCACGAGACCGAAGGTTGATAGTGGTTATTTCAGCAACTTCTCTATCATTTGCATTTTTACTTTCGGCGCACTTTGCGCGCATAAAGAATGACATAAATTACATGGGGAGAGTCCTATTTTTTTACCTACGACTGGGGAAAGGTCACATTTTTTAGCCTTGTTTGAAAAAATGGGAGCCCCCCCCCCCCCTCCCCTGGTAAATAATGACACGTCCCTAAGAAACATTTGACAACTTTATTGACCTCTTCTATGGTGTTTATGGTAATTGAAGCATAAGCGAATGACAATGAAGGGATGTACGGGCTAAGAATTGCAAAGCCGAAGGAATTTTCCTAACAATGGCCTTTCATGTTGACTTGAGAACTTGGCTTGGCTTTTACCGAGTTTTGGAAAGGCGAACTTGGCATGGAAAAAGCTGGCTAGTCCGGTTTCAGTCTTCAAATCAAGCAAGCTGTTGAATACCAGACTGGAATGGTACCATGGGGACTTCAATTGCTGCTTATGACATGAACGAATGTCGGTGAACTGTCACTCGTATTGAATTTTTGAAGTAATATTTATAAGACGACTACAAGGACTTGGCGGGATTTCAAAGTCCGCGCAATTAGTTCCTGTCCGAGCCGAAGGCGCTGGCTTTGAAATCCCGTCAAGTCCGAATAGGAGGCTTTTGAATTACTTCAAATACTTGAATTTTTTTCTTTGTACATTACGAAGGAACTAATTCTTGTGACCCCGTGGCGATTCGGTAGTATTGCCGGGAAAAATACTTACATAGGCTGTAAAGCCGCCATTAGTATCTTATCATAACTTCACAATTCATCTCATATTCACATTTGCTACACGGCAAACAACTTCACGTAGAACCTACCAAATAATTATTCATGACCTAATTAGCCAACACAGAGGGAAAACGATCAATGTTGAAACATCTCCATTCTCATTTTTTAGTCATTTCAAATAATCAGATAATAAACTGTGACATAATATTCAATCACCAACCCCTCTGTACCTTACCCAAACAGGAGTTATCAACAATATAATCAATGTTTTTATATCTTTTGAAATTTGAATTACGTCACTAGTCATGCGCAGTGACGCTCTTCTTTCACAATCACCAGTTCTTCCTTTTCTTGCTACGCCTTCCTCTTTTCGGAAGTTGAGCGATTTCGATAAAAGTGCATCTTTTTTATCGTACTTAATGCATTGACTTTCGATTGCAACTTGGAATTATTCTTTACCCAATCTCTTACCATGCTCTTCTCCTGTATCATATTTTTCTTTTCGATCCTTTCATTTTTCTTCACTTGTTTCTTTTAAAGCTTTCATCTCCTCAACAAATTGGTCCTGGTATTTCACATGTTCCTTTAAAATTGTTTCCATGCTTTCCTCTGAGATGATATTTCATTGTCGAAGTTTATTGTTACCAGGTCTTCATTTTCAACACTAGCAATCTCTAGATTGTTTTTCTTTTCTTCGTAGTTCTTCGGTTCGTGGTTTAAGTTTAGGTTCAGTGGATCCACTTCAACTTTCTGGGGTTTAACAAAACGCAAGGCATTCTCATTTTTCCTTTCACTTTAACTCAACGCTTTCATAAACTAAAGCTTTTTGAAGTAGTGCAAGTTTATTTATGTGGATGTAACGTTTGTAACGTTTGTCCTTCCAAAGCGCGAGACGATGAGCACTTTCTGATTGGCTAAGATACGCAGCGAAAATATGATGATACCTCCCTTTTAGAGGATCTAACTATAATTGGCGAATTCATAATATTATAGTGATTGCAAAAAAGGTAAATTTGTATTCTAACCGGAATTTCGAAAAATCTTTTTAAATCGAAACAGCCATACGAAGGTCTGCTCTGCAACCATGGTGTTAGCATCTGGTATGGCATCCTTCAGGCGGTCTGGATTATAGTCTCTTTTACAAGTTGGATCTTTGTGGTTTTTAATTTGAAGGCGATCGATTATTTTCGTCACTGGGCTCCATGCCTTTTCCCAAGGAGAAGACCATGGGAGAGGATTCCTGGCTGCCTGCAGGCCATCCAAATGACACATTGTCATAATATAAATTAGGACTGAACAAATCAAGACCCAAAGGGGAACTTCACGGTTTACTATATAAATAATAGTATAAGGGTAAGGACCAGGGCGTAAGCTAAAACGGGTCCTGTGTTAGTCCAAGCTTTGGTATGTGTTTGTCTTAGATATTCTTAACTCAATGCTGAAAACTAAAAGTGTGTTTGATGAATATGATGCTAATTTTTAGAAGAAGAGGAAAAAATGCTTCATATAATATTTAAACAGTAAAAAGGAAATCACAACAAATGGCAGAAAAGTTACCATAATTCATTGGCCAAGCTTGGAGCAAAGCTTGAGATTCATGGTTATTGCAATACTTGACTCTGATGTCCGCTTTCCGGAAAGCATGATGATTTGTTAAGAGAAAGCCACTGTTGCTGGAGCTCCCTAGTTTCTGTCATGATACTCTGAGTGGGGAAGAACAGAGTTTGCATTGTATTTCATGAGGCTCAAACACAGTGGTCGAGGACTTCGCAGCTTCGTTTAATGTGGTTGCAGCATCACAAATCCGGCATGCAGGGATGGCTTCATGTGGTGCTGGGTAACGGATTACTCTTCAGCTCTATAGTAAATATGACGATACCTCCCTTTTAGAGGCTCTAACTATATTTGTCGAATTCATAATATAGTGATTGCAAAAAAGGTAAATTTGTATTCTAACCGTAATTTCGGAATTTCTCTTTTCGAGCCTTTGGCAAAAGTGGTTCTCTGCCATTCTTATAGCAATTGACAGTGTAGTGGTTGCGCCTTTTGACCATATGGTGTAAGTAGAAGAGATGTGTGTTTTTGGCATTACACATAAAATCTTTTTAAGTCGAGACAGCCATACGAAGGTCTGTTCTGCAGCCATGGTGTTAGCATCTTGTATGGCATCCTTCAAGCGGTCTAGATTATAGTCTCTTTCAAAAGTTGGATCTTTGTGGTTTTTAATGTGCAGGCGATCGATTATTTTCGTTACTGAGCTCCATGCCTTGTCCTAAGGAGAAGACCACAGGAAAGGATTCTTGGCTGCTAGCAGGCCATCCAATTGACACATATTGTCATAATATAAATTAGGACTGAACAAATCAAGACCAAAGGGGAACTTCACGGTTTACTATATAAATAATAGTATAAGGGTAAGGACCAGGGCGTAAGCTAAAAGGGGGCCTGTGTCAGTCCAAGCTTTGGTATGTATTTGTCTTAGATATTCTTAACTCAATGCTGAAAACTAAAAGTGTGTTTGATGAATATGATGCTAATTTTTAGAAGATGAGGAAAAAATGCTTCATATAATATTTAAACAGTAAAAAGGAAATCACAACAAATGGCAGAAAAGTTATCATAATTCATTGGCCAAGCTTGGAGCAAAGCTTGAGATTCATGGTTATTGCAATACTTGACTCTGATGCCCGCTTTCCGGAAAGCATGATGATTTGTTAAGAGAAAGCCACTGTTGGTGGAGCTCCCTAGTTTCGGTCTTGATTGCCTGAGTAGGGAAGAACAAAGTTTGCATTGTATTTCATGAGGCTCAAACACAGTGGTCCAGGACTTCGCAGCTTCGTTTAATGTGGTTGCAGCATCACAAATCCGGCAGGGAGGGGATGGCTTCATGTGGTGCTGGGTAACGGATTACTCTTCAGCTCTATAGTAAATATGACGATATCTCCCTTTTAGAGGCTCTAACTATATTTGTCGAATTCATAATATAGTGATTGCAAAAAAGGTAAATTTGTATTCTAACCGTAATTTCGGAATTTCTCTTTTCGAGCCTTTGGCAAAAGTGGTTCTCTGCCATTCTTATAGCAATTGACAGTGTAGTGGTTGCGCCTTTTGACCATACGGTGCAAGTAGAAGAGATGTGTGTTTTTGGCATTACACATAAAATCTTTTTAAGTCGAGACAGCCATACGAAGGTCTGTTCTGCAGCCATGGTGTTAGCATCTGGTATGACATCCTTCAAGCTGTCTGGATTATAGTCTCTTTCACAAGCTGGATCTTTGTGGTTTTTAATGTGCAGGCGATCGATTATTTTCGTCACTGAGCTCCATGCCTTGTCCTGAGGAGAAGACCATGGGAAAGGATTCTTGGCTACCCGCAGGCCATCCAAATGACACATATTGTCATAAGGTAAATTAGGACTGAACAAATCAAGACCAAAGGGAAACTTCACGGTTTCAAGCTTTGGTATGTGTGTGTCTTAGATATTCTTAACTAAATGCTGGAAACTAACAGTGTGTTTGATGAATATGATGCTAATTTTTAGAAGATGAGGAAAAAAATGCTTCATATAATATTTAAACAGTAAAAAGGAAATCACAACAAATGGCAGAAAAGTTACCACAATTCATTGGCCAACCTTGGAGCATTGCTTGGTATTCATGGTTATTGCAACACTTGACTCTGATATCCGCTTTTCGGAAAGCATGATGACTTGTTAAGAGAAAGCCACTGTTGCTGGAGCTCCCTAGTTTCGGTCTTGATTGCATGAGTGGGGAAGAACAGAGTTTGCATTGTATTCCATGAGGCTCAAACACAGTGGTCCAGGACGTAGCAGCTTCGTTTAATGTGGTTGCAGCATCACAAATCCGGGAGGCAGGGATGGCTTCATGTGGTACTGGGTAACGGATTACTCTTCAGCTCTATAGTATTGCCTCTTGAGTGATTTTCCATGATGGTTGAAGATGAAGAGGAATGCAAGGAATCAGTAGAGTTAGTTGGAATGCAGTTGTCAATATAGTATCACAGGCGAGGGTGTCGCTAAGGATGCACAGCAGTAGATGGAGAGGCTGGCAAACTTCTCTGCTCTTCTGATGTCTTGTTGTCGTGGTTTTGCTAGTTCTTGCACTGTTTGGAGCGGCATTTCAGCTCTCCCTAACAACGTATTTGCAGTCAATGATACTATCAGATGTTTTCGGTTGCTGCATTAGAATATTTGGCAAAATAATAACATGTATTTTTCAAGGGTAGGAAATTGGCATGTTCTTGTTCCATTCACATAATTTTAATTCCAAGGGAATGCCTTATTTTATTTATTTTTGATTTCACAAAAGCCTGACCAGGAAATGACCTTTCACAATTGAAAATGTTGGTTTTCACACATTATAAGAACAGAATGGTGTCCTGTTTGAAAAGGTAGAAGTCAACATCTGGTCAATCTTTCTTCAGTAAAATGTTTCAATGACTTTGATGGAGTGTTGTAAAAATTCCATGACTTTCCAAGTTTTTATGACCGGTGGGAACCCTGGAACAAACTTGGGGCAATCTCTGATCAATGTTTTCTGAAATCAGCAGTAATATATAACATGCACAAGTAAGCAGTGTTATATCCAGGCCATGCCATTGCTGTATTACTGAAAAACAAAAAACAGACAAGAAGTTCCCTCTATGCATGCCTGCGTGCAATATTTTTTTAAATATACCTCTTGCTAATGTGAATTTTTTTTACAAAAATGAATTGCATTATTTCGGCAGTGGAATTGAAGGTTCAAAAAGATAACAAGAAAAGGAAACTTGTTAACTACATCGTGCAGCTGCACGGCTGCCGTATTGGATTTAATTTGCCAGGAGCCTGGGACTAAATAATAAAAAATGAAAAACAAGGATATGTTTATTATAAAGTGTTCCACCTTGTTTATCCATCATCATCTGTACATAGTTTTACAGGCCTGCAATAATCATCTAAAGGCTGGCCTGCTTACCGCGATTAGCTTATGTGTATGTTTTCATGGGAAAAACCAGTCTGGCTGTCACATGAAATCTCAGTGGGTTGGAGCGAAATTTGAGTAAACACACATGGCACAACATGACCATCCAATACACATAATTTGCATAAATGACTGAACTGCATCATTTTGATACTTCATAATGAAATGTTTCATGAATTTATTAATAACTTAGAGTTTTATTGATTTTTTCAACTATTTACCTCCGCCTCATGGAATGTGACATGGGAGTATCTTGATTGAGATGTTGTGCTAGCACTTCGATACACCGCATATTGATGAACTTGATGAAAAGCTGGCTGTCCTTCAAGCTCTGCTGCCATTGCAGTTAGCTCAGCCTTGATCGATTCATCAACTGGTACTGATTTATCAGTTCTTCTGTCAACCTTAGGGACTTGAGGGGAGAGGATGGCACGGTGACAACCTTGACTAAACGGCAGCACTTAGGGGCATCTATCGTCTTTTTTTGGTAGCTGGTGCATCTACATGGCCTTCAGTTTCATAATTGACTTGAGGGGAGAGGATGGCAGGGTGACAGTGTTTGAGTATGCTCTAATGTGCTCGCACTGAAAGTCACTTCCAGATGTATTATAACACTCGTCTCTGTAGCAGAAGTTTGAAGCTGCTTGGTGCCTGTCATCAACCAAAACAAAACATCTATCGTCCCTACTGCTTAATTGGACAGAAAAGATGGACAAATTAAAATCATTGACTAAACGGCAGCACTTAGGGGGCATCTATGTTCTTTTTTTGGAACCTGGTGCATCTACAATGCCTCCAATTTCATAATTGCAATTTTGACAGAACTTTGGCTTGTGGGCAGTTCTGTATATATTTCCTACAGTTCCCCTCTTCTCTCTTTGCATGCCTCACAATGGCCTTACTTGATGGCCCAGGTTTCTGTGTTTCAGAGAATCCCTATAAATGTAAGTGTCTGTTAATATTCAGATATTTAATAACAGAAGACATTCTAGTGTTACATTGCGCAAGCTTTCAGTCACGTTGGCCAATAGTATGATACCATAGTACCCTGCTGCAGGAGGCTACTTTTTATATAACACGTATCTTTTAAAATTAAAGTGTGTTTTCCTATTCTGCAACATTCTGCAGATACATAGACTGCTTGCAGCCCCTTCTTCAGGGAACCTATGTAAATCTATGTAAATCTTCGACCATCATCGCCAGATGCTATCTAGGTGCCTCCTGAATTAGCTCCGTCATCAGCCTTTTCGCTTGTATTTGGTTCCAATAAAGTTGATAAATGCCTTCTAAATATCAAGTGCGATGGCGTTATAGGGGCTCTTCCATTTTCATAGAACTCTGTAAATTGATTCTCCAAATTTCCATGCCAACATGGTCTTCTGGGTAAGTTTTGTCATTGTAATAAATGCGCTGTTGCAGCTTTCCCAGGAGGCTCCCACTTAAGGTTATTTCCAGCTGCTTGAGTTTGCTAAACACATTATCTGTGAGCTTGTCTCAATCACATTCATACCGTCATTGTTAGTTTCATTGCATTCGCCTTTTGCCCAATCTGAATACTCCATTTATTTCTGAACAACCGTCTGAAGGACCAAGTGAAGATTATACTTCGGGGTGATGTTCCTCTCTGTTAATTTAGTCAAGTTCTTGTTTACTTTGTTCTAGCTTTGTAAAATATTTTCTGCTTAACTTCTTCCTAATACTTTTCTTTCTATCATTTTTTCGCAGTTTTTTTTTTGCAGGGTGCTTCTGAGGCTTTTCTTAGCTTATTTGCTTGACTTTGCTTTTATACGCTTCTGATAAGCTTTGAAAACAATCGTTTGTGAATGAGTGCTTTTCCTTCGTTTATGATCTTGGGTCTTCGAAGTAGTAGTAGAGTTTTTTTTATTTAAGCACAGTGGTTCTATCAGCGAGAACCGCTGGTTTACATAAAAGCCGTGATAAAAATTCTACATATATAATAATGCATAATAAAAAAAAACCTCAATACTGTTTAGAACAAGTCAAAGAAACTGGGAGGCAACTTATCTAATTTTTAAATGAAATCAGCGAGCTGCTTTTCCCTTAATCCTTTCGGCAGTTTATTCCAGATATACTGTAAGCGCCCCAGTAGCCAATTCGCTTTTTCCCGTAATTCGTCTTAGGGAGGGGTAATTTCAAAGTTTAGGAAGACCCTCAAATATCATAGTGGACTAGCGTCCTCTCGAACTTGCTCGAAAGATAATCTGGGGCTAGGTTGTAAATTTTGAACATCTCAACAGCTACAAGTTTCATTCGACGAGTCAAAAGTTTGTCCCACTCAAGTTCGACAAGCAAAGGCCCCGAACGAGAATCATAACTAGAGAATGTTATAATCCTAGCAGTTTTTGCAGTTTTAAGGCCAGATCAGAGCCTATCCCTTCCCAGACAACGCTACTGTAATCGAAGTAGGGTTGGACAAAGGACTGATACATTGTTCGAAGGGTGGAGGGAGGGACAAACTGTCTAATTCGTTTAATTGCACCAATTGCCTTAGCTAATTTTTTACAGGTCTCCTCGACGTGCCTTGACTATGTCAGGGCCTCATCTATGTGTACTCCGATCGATTTTGCTGAACTTACTCTCGGGACATCAATGCCTCCTATTTTAAGTGACGGGCAAGACACACGAGAAGACCTTTGCCGCGATCCCACAATGAAAAGTTCAGTTTTTGTCGTATTAAAACCTTAGCCACCGCAGAAACAACAGAAATTTACACAGCACGGACACACCCCTGTAACTTGATATGACCCTAGTTCCTGTATAAGCGTTATATAAATGCATTATTATTATTATTATTATTATTATTATTATTATTGCTCATGATCACAGTTTCGGACACAATGGACAACTGTTAACCTTGCTTTTATAAGTACGAGTGGAAGGTCTTACTTTGGTACAGTCTTCTTGAGCCTGTGTTTAAGTGGCTATTGTTTTTTGTAACTTTAATATGTGCTTGAAACCTGTCTGCTACTATTTAGTGATAAAAGAAAATTAGCAAATGAGCCTGTAGCTATTTTTTTTCTCTGATGACCAACTACAGCATTCTTCATCTTGACGTTTGCTCCTTATATTAGTTGATGTGACGAAATCGTATATCTCTTATTCGTAGAACTCTTATTTTGTTAGAACGTCTAGAACTTGGAACTGTCTGCCAGCCCAGCTCAGACAAGACACTCTATCGCTCAACCAGTTTAAGTCAATGCTTACTGCTTACTATAAAGACTCGGTTATTTCTGTGTATGATGTGGAAGATCCCCGTACATGGAAATCTGTTTGTCTTAAATGCAACGCTCCGCGCGGTCTAGCCAGCCCCATTACATGCTGCTATTAATTTCGCTTTTTTTTTCTTTTTACCGTTTATCCCTTCTTCTAACCAGGGCCCACAGTAATTGGTGTTAAACTGTTGTGGTGTCCCCGTCAATGTTTGCGTGACCTCATGTATGGGGATCCTCCACGTCAAATATATTCTTGGCGAAGCAAAACAAACAAATAAATAAATAAGTTTGTGGGCAGGTGTACAATTACAATTTTGCTATAAACAAAAGGAGTAGTAAACTCCCTCTTACGTCTGCATTTCTTTCCGTCCTGTGGAATGTAGCAAATCTATGAAAATCAGTGAAATATACAGGCATGTTTGCACCAACAGAACACCTGCTGCTGCACCACTGCAGCTTCAATTTAATCTTCTGTTTAATTTAGGAATGGCAGGATAAAAAGGTAGTGATGGCAATATACAGGCATATTGCACCAACAGAACACCTGCACCACTAAAGTATTTCTACCCTCAATGATAAATATTTGACATCACTATTAGTTCCCTCACTTAATGTTCATGTTTCGTCTAACATTCTCCAATACCAGTACTTCTAATCGAATTGCTTTCACCAAATGCCCGGGTGTTTAGCAAGTTCTCAACCTCTTAACCACTCTTTAATTCAATTTACTCTTCTGTTTAATTCAGGAATGGCTGATAAACGACTAGACAAGACAATCTGGGAGTTGGCCATTGAAGAAAGGGATTACAACCAGAAGGAAGCAGAAAAACAAGTTTCGGCTGGCTCACAAGATTCATCGTCATCTGCTCATGGCGATGAGTCTGGTGTTTTTATTGTTGGAAGTAAGAATTCAGGAAAGACTTCCATGATCCTGAGATTCCTTGATAGAGATGAGACGCCTAAACCAACCACTGCACTGGATTACACATTTGGAAGGAAAGCTAAAGGACATAATATTGCCAAAGATGTTGGTCACATATGGGAGTTAGGAGGCGGCACATTTCTCTCAAAGCTGACAGACATCCCAATAACTACCGAGTCAATAAGGCACTTATCCATCATCATTGTGTTGGATCTTTCCCTACCAAATGAATTATGGCACACAATGGAAACTCTACTCAGCCAGACAAAAAAGCGAGTGAACAAAGTGTTAGACGAATTATCTCATAAAGATCCCAATATAGTACAGCAGTTGAAGAAAGAGGCCTGGAAAAAGTATGGAACTGATCACCCAGACAAGAACATAGTTGAACCGTTTCCTATACCTCTTGCATTTGTTGGTGGGAAGTATGATCTTTATCAGGACTTTGATCCTGAGAAGCGTAAGATGATTAGCCGTGCTTTGAGGTTTATTGCGCACTATAATGGAGCCCATCTTCAGTTTTACAGCACCAAAACTGAAGGGCTGATAAGCCGAAGCCGTGGCCTGCTGGGTTGTCTTCTCTTTAATACTGCCCAGAGTAAAGCGATATCTGTAGATCACAACAAGCCTGTTATTGTACCAGCTGGTCAGGACAGTCTGTCCCAGATAGGAGCACCTCCAGTTGCCAGTGAAGACCTTAGTCGTATTCAGTCGAGGAGTCCGTATGATTTGTGGAAAGCAGCTTATGCCACGTTTTTTCCTCCAGAGAAGTCAAAACAAAAGCAAGAAAGCGAAGACCCATGCAAAGACGAGCAGTATGCAGAGCCAGCAATAGACGCCATGAGAAGTCAGAAAGACGAGGAGCTGGAACGCTATCGACGTTTGGCTGAGCGAAAAGCCAGGGATGTAACTGTGGGGACTGCTTCTAAATCTAAACGTGTTCCTTAAGTGTTCATTGCACAGAAAGCATGTAAATACATTTTCGACGTCAGATATCGCATGTTTGATTTATTTTTGCTGATGACACCACGCCAAAACCAAAATAGAGGTATACCAATCCTTCTCTGTTGTCCGTGGCCCTCTCACGAGGCAAAATCGTGGTTTCTACATCACGAATTTAATATACTGTATACATTGGCTCACATAAAAGAAAAGAACCACTCTGAAATGACCAAAGCTCTTTAGGGAAATGATCCCAAAAAACTCGGTTCGCTCGGAGAGAGAGTTGGGGGGGGGGGGGGGTCATTCGTTCGATGAACCCCCCTTGATCCGCGCCTGATGTAACACTCCTCAAAACAGAAATTTAACAAAATATTTCCAAGGTTCCTTTTCGCTTGGCGAGGCATTTAGTTCATCAGGCTCTTGACGTAGTATTGTTATTGAGTCCATTCCTTATCATGGGCTATCGCCTCAAAGTTTATGGTCTTTGTTCCATGCATAACTGACAATGACAGATTGTTTTGAGGCGCAAAACCATGAAACCTCAGCGGAAAACCGTACGTCTGAGGCCGGAACTTGCCTTTAACTCCAGGAATTGTGAGTAAAACAACATCACACGTTCCATGTTGTCCTCTGTTCATACTAGAATGTTTGGATTTTGTTATACTTTCGTCAGATTTATTATTTACACTATTATCGGCGATTTGTCAGCGAGACGAAGTCAAGCGACTAAATGTTTTAGGATATAATTGCTGAAGTGACAAAAACAGTTATTGTTGGATTTTTTTCACGATTATAAGAAACTTCGTACTGCGCATACAGCCAATACTTTCAATGCTGTGGTCACTGGGAGTGTAGGTTTCGGTCGAGTGTCGAGTGTAAGACGTCGAGGGTAAAATGTCGAGGGTCCAATTTTTTTCTGTAAGAAATAGATGAAAATTTTATTTTTACCGTGATACATGTTGAAATATTTTTTAAAGAATGGAAATTTGGTTTTCCTGAGATACGTGGATAGACGCCGACACAGTTGTGCTTGAGAAGTTTCCCACCTTTTTCGACTTTCGCGGAGCGGGATAAAACAAAAGGTTTTCCGAAAACTCCAGGAGTAAAATTCGGGCAATCTTTTTCAAAACTATCAAATTCCTTAAAACTGTGGCAGATTTCGTGTGCTTTTTCGCCAGGAATTCTCAGAAGGGTTTCCTCGACTAAGCGTACCGAGCGTGTGAAGCACGAACGGATCTTGCCGTCTGAAACAACCCAATTTTGGGGGCGGTGTGCTCATGGGGAACTTTCGATTTTAACCCTAAAAGGTACCAAACATAGCGTCGCTTAGTTGATTTTGACCCCTAAAATGTACAACAAGGCGTATTTTTCCTCGTAATTTTCTCATTTTTTTTTACGAGGGAAAATACGTCTGAAATTCAGGCTACCAACAAGTTTGATTTGGTTGATTTGCTAGAACGGACCTCTAACAGGTACCTATCTGGAAAAAAATGACACGGTTTTCGAATTTTATCTCGTAAATGGTACCAAGGGCCTGATTTTAAACCCTAAAAGGTACGACGAGCACCCCGCCTAAAAAAGATGGGAGTCCCCCCCCCCCCGGACTTTCACGAATCACTCTAGTGAAGTTAGCGCTAGAAATATGTTGTGAAAATGCCGCGGAAATCTTGGTTTTCCCGAAAAATCATCCTAAATTGAATAAGAGCAAAGCATTATCTTTTCTTGCCAAAAAGACTCAGACTCAACAAGTTTGCCTCGAATTTTGCTGTTTAACTTTAGAGATTTCCACGGTAACAGAAGATTTTGCTTCCCTTCACGTGCAGACTAATTAGCGAAGCAAAATATTTGATTGACAAATGTCTGCGCTGACAAAATTGTAGCGGCAAGTCTGAAGAAGCACCTGCAAGAACGCTTTCGCCAACATCGGGCATCCCGCGCGTCGGGAAAATTCTCAAGCACAGATGATCGTGGAAACCGAGAATTTGCATTTAAAGAAGAAATAAACCCTCAGAAACAAAAAAAAAAATGGACCCTCGACGTCTTACCCTCGACCCTCGACCAAAACCTGCACTTGGTCACTGGGGGAATCACAAAACACCGAGTTTGGAATCGAGTCCGAGTTTGAGTTTGATTCCGAGTTGGAACCCGAGTTGGGCTTGAGATAGAGATTTTTGGCTTTTAGTCAATCACAGAACCTGTCAATCATATATCTATCGTCGTGTCCCGTCCAGGACTTTCAACGCGTGTTCTTTTTAAAGTGTTTGTATGGAGGTCGGACGTGTCAAGTCATTTGGTGAGTTAGCTTGTGCGTCCGAGGGTTAAGTCGTGGTTCTGCATTGCATTGCCCGTGTACAGAACATTTTACGAAATTGGAGGCATTATAGTTGAATACTCTTGTGCATAGCCGCTGAGGCTGGAGTCTCGCAGCGCTCGTCCCCTAGGAAGGTAAATGTGGCTCCTTCCTATATTTTGCAGTTTTTTTTTTCTGGGCCTGAAATGTCTAGATTCCTGTTTATTACTTTTTTACTTCGCACCGTTTTTAACGGTCCGCTCCTCTCTCTTAGTGTATCCAACCTCTTCAAAATGTCTGCATTCGTTCTGGATTCGGATAAATGCTGAACAATACCTATACAACAGATAACCTTCATCCGTGGATAACTTTATCCAACCTTTCAGGGACCGGCGTCCGGTCACTGGTAGACGATTATAGAAAGGAAAAAAAAAACCATAGGTACGGAGAGCGTACGGGAAGCTATTTGCCGATGTTCTACAGGGTGGGACAGGGCTGGCCGTGTACAACCTTGTTCCCAGCACGCATTCCAAGGGAAATCCGCTGGCTGCTGAAAAAAAAAAACAGGTTGGGAGCTGATCATGTGAAGAGGTGGGACTTGTTTTGATGACGTCACTGGTTAAAGCAATGCGGTGTTAATTTTCGTTTTTCAGAAAATGAGTCGACACAACGTAGAGAATATAGTTTTATACAATAAGCAAGCGAGTTTAGAAAATATTGTGCATATCCTCAGTGGCAACTTTATTGGTAAGTAGTTCTACCTTTTGCCGTCGACTCGGAATAAATTTTTTTCCAATCACACACTTTCGGTAACAAAACACAAAAAGTGCTTGTCTTTGAAAAAAACGCAAGAAAAAAAAAACCTTGACTTCCCGATATTCGAACCCCGGACCTTCAGTTTGCAGAGCGGAGATTCTACCGATGAGCAATCGAGGAGATCACGTGACATGGCGGATCGTTATTATTTACTTATACGTCTTGCTCGAATATTCGACAAGACTTCGAATGAACTCGGGACTCATTTCTTGGACTTGTTCTTTCCCATAATTTCTCACCTGTAAGGTCTGTTCACCTTTCATTTTCAACCGTTTCATCCATATTTGTCTATGTCTTGTACTTGTACTGAGAGTCTCTTGTCAATTTCCACCCGCATTTGTTGAATTCCACGCTCGATTAAATGACTCGATCGGATCACTGACAAAACTCGCAAACATCCACCTCGTAAATTAGGTGATTGGACAAAGCAGCACGACGTTGAAAATATGCAGCACAAAACTGAGGAAAGGTTTTATTTTCAAGCACTCCGGCGTGATTTGATCTCTTGTAGCAATAAAATTAAGAAAACACATTGCCAATGCTCAGTGGCAACTTTAATATTGTTAACGTTTTTCTACCTTAGCATACCTATTTATTTGTCGTAATGGAAATATCCTAAATAATGCACGATGGTGGGCATGTATGACGTGATACCGAGAGCATGCTCAATTCACATCACCTCGAAGAAGAAAATTCCCGTCCCACATGGACGACTGATTGGCCTATTTGGCCTATATATATATATGTTGGC
Source organism: Scolanthus callimorphus (assembly GCA_033964015.1). Lineage (NCBI taxonomy): Eukaryota > Metazoa > Cnidaria > Anthozoa > Actiniaria > Edwardsiidae > Scolanthus > Scolanthus callimorphus. The sequence continues at coordinate 24,371,336 of CM066922.1, read as the reverse complement.
AGAGGTAAACTACTTAGAAGGTAGAAGGGACAAGATACAGGATACCCAACGTATTAGGCCTGAACAAAATGCATGATATTATAAACTCAACGGGCAAGTCGCTATTCCGGAGATGGATTTATACAGAGAATCTATATCAAGCTTAAGTCAGTTAATACGCTAGTTAATCATTGAGGAACTTACATTTTGCAATAATGACGTGGAAAACTATACACATTTTAATTTTGCACAAAAATGACACCGAATTGCTGAGTGCTTTGAAATAATAAGCTGCATAATATTAGTAATGTACGCCCTCTAACCTGCGAGCCTCGAAATCCAGTTTTTTTAAAGGATATTTGATTTTTGATTTTGGCGGGTGGGTCCCGCCGCCCGCGACACTGGAATCCCGTGCGCTAAAAAAATTTGAGACTGACTGGAGAGCCGGCATGCAGGCTATGTGCGCCCGAAGAAACAAATAGTTAATTAAATTGTACTATCTTGAGTACGAAGGTTCTGCGTAGCGCTTGATGAAATAAAGATTAAAAAAGCGCTAAAATTAATAATGCTATTTCCGACGTTTCGAGGCTACTGCCTCTTCATCAGGGAAAAGCGAGCAACTGAAGAGCACGCGACAGATTCAAACTTGTAAACAACAGGTAGACCTGTGCGCGCGCTGGAGGTTCTACAGAAATTTGAAGTCAATGTTTAGTCCGCGTGGTTGTAGCGTTTTGTTCTTGAAAATTAAACGCATCTCCTTTTGTCGTCTTGTTGTTGTGTCCCATGGGCCTGAGCAGATGACTGAGACAAGCATGTCTTTTCGCGTGCTCTTCAGTTGCTCGCTTTTCCCTGATGAAGAGGCAGTAGCCTCGAAACGTCGGAAATAGCATAATTAATTTTAGCGCTTTTTTAATCATTATTTGTAAACGAAGAAACAAATACACCTGCGTAATTGCTAAGTAAAGCCTGTTTGTAGAGTCTCCAGTCACTCTTCGTTTTTTTTTTGGCCTTCTCATCATCGACGGTTTCTTCACTCTGGGGACGAAAACGACTTGTACCTGTTGTATCATAAAGACTACTCCATTGGATTTTCTCTCGTTTTATTTCAGAAGTCGAATTAGTGTATTTAAAAGATCTTGAAGTTAGTCTGATTCCCCGTGTGATCATAACAAAAATTCCCCCAAACTGCAACACGTGTTCCCTTATCTTCAGTGACGTGTCAAAGGTCGTGTCCAATCATATTCACGTAATCTGAGATCTAAGTGAGTTATGAGGCACAAATAATTGTCCTTGAGGCACGTCTTCACTAGTTGACCGTTCGTAAAACCCACCCAACTAGGACGCCTTCTAAAGGATAAACTTCCATGTGATGCGTTTGTTCGCGATATGCTCTTGTAGCGCTGGCTGTCGAAAGAGCTTTCCGAGTTTTTGGTAAGCTGTCTTGAAGGTGTTGATGTTGTCTGATGTGATTGATTTCTTGATGGTTTGTGTCACTCTGTTTGCGGGTAGCGTCTTGAATGCTACTCCTTCGAGAATACGACTTCTTTGAGACGCTTCCCTATGGAAGCATGGGCGGCTTTCTCTGGAGTAGGTCTCACTGTCGTTAAGATGGAGTCTACGAATCCCCAAAATATCAATGATTTGGAAGACTCAAAGACTGATTTATCTGGGTGGACACAGAATCGAAGATTCTCAAACGAGCGAGCGCCGAGCCTTGACGAGTCTTTGAAAAAGACATTAAAACTAGAAAAAAATAGCGCACATGTGATAGGGTAGTCATTTTCACGATACCAAGATTAATATTCCACTCTATTCGACAATAAAGTCTAACGAAGAAATGCAAAAAGCAACCAAATCTAAGTTCCTTCAAAATTATCAATACCATGGCTTATCAGTTGGTTACCACATAGCTTTAGCCTGCAACTTCTCTTACTCGGTTTATCCAGCTTGGTAGGCAGTCATGGAGATTACCAATTTTCCACGCTCCTGATTCCCGTTCAATTCCATTTGCAACTCCCGCCAAATCGACAAATAGCGATGTAGCTTCGCCTTTCAAAAGATGAATTTTGAAATGAGCTATACAATTACAGCCGCGCGCTTTAAAAAAATATATATTTGATGATTTAGAAAAATATAACTTTCCTCTTCACAGAGTTGTAACCTAACAGACCCCTAACAGAGTTCATTCAACGTTTGCGAGCCTCTTGGCGAGCTCCAGGGCTATCTGATGCGAGTCTTTGAAAAACCAGGGTTCCAAGGGTCCTTGAAAACCTGGAAAGTCCTGAATTTTTTTACAAAAGACCATCAAAGTCATTAAAAGTCATGGAAATATTTCCCTGAATAATTATTTACAAGATGTTGGGTGTGTTTTGTGTAAAATTTTGAATTAAAAGATACCCATGTTGCTCTAACTTGAAACAAATCTCGAGAATGGGTATGGAGAACCTAATACTAACTTATTGAGTTAGTATTATTTAATTTAATTACAAAAAATGGCAAGAAATACCAAAAGGCTCGGGGCTCACAAAGAAAGGCTCGGTGGCTCGCAAGATAGCAACCCCAAGAGTCGTATATGTAATGAACTGAAATATATCCTTGGCTACGAAGATTGGCATAGTGTTTTTGTAAATAATCCAAGACAACAAGCTAGCCCATTTAGCAAATGGGAACTGATAAGCACACTGTAATATGCATCCTTTAATTCAACTGATGCCATATAACAATTTGGAGTCATCAACTGCATGACCGACTGTAGTGTGTCCGTCTTAACGTGATTTTTGACAACAAACTCATTCAATTTCTTTAGATTCACAACTAATCTATAACTTCCAGTTTGAATAGAAGTCATCAGCGGTGGTGGAACGTCTCTAAATCACGCCTTTTCTGCAATAGCAAATGTTTTCTCTGTATTGGAAAGATTGTATGGCTTAGGAAAAAAAACTTGTTTTTGACCAACTCTTCTGGGCTAAATCATTCCCAAAGAGATGAGTGGAACCTTCAGGGGCCTCTTCTGGACAGATTTTCTGATACTGCCTATTAAGATCTGGCCTTATCAGATCCCGACGGCGCTGAGAGAGAGAGTTCACCATAACTTTGAAGTATCAGAGCAATGGCATCTGTCATTGTCTTCATTATCTCTTTGGAGTTATTTGTCCATGCACTCTTGTCTGGATTTGTGAAGACTTAATCAGCACGAGTCACTGGGTGACTGCTTCAGTCAGAGTTGACTGGATTTTCTTAAATTTGAGGGCTCTCCCTCGAGTGCCGGATCGCAGTTTTAGCCAAATTTGTTTGTTTACTTTTTTTCGCTCCACATAGACCATCACAATTAGAAGGCTTTGAGTATTTTTTTTTCGTTTCTTTTAACTTGTCGTCCGACAGATTGTTTTGCGCCACAACAAAATATCAATGCATCATCAAAATCCTCTTTGCTTTTAAGTTTTAATTGGACAAAATTCACTAGATGAACATCATCCATAAGTCGCATTGTTCTGATGGAATCTATCACAGTACTCATGGGCAGTGATCCGATGCCTTTCAAATTCTGGACTAAAAAAGGTATCCCTGATTCATGGGGGCATTGCTGTTCATTGCATAAGTGTCAGTCAGTCTGTACATAGTTGGTAGGCCAGATATGATTTTACTGGACAGGAAGGTATAGCTTGTACATTCTTGAAAACTTTAATGATGAAAGTGCTCATAAACTTTGGGACAGAAAGGATGTCAGATGTTGTCGTCGTAATGTGTGTATTGAATTGAAATCATCCACAACAAGGTCAAGCTGCCAACCATTTGTTATTGCCTCCTCAATGATACTGTTAAGGTCATCTGGGGCGAGCTTCGGGCCGGTAATTTGAAAAAGCTTTTAGAAAAAGTAACATGTTTTAAATCATTTATTAAGAAGTCAATATTACTTGGACATACATTTGATCAAGCACATTGAATTCACATATAAAGCATGAGATTCGTGAAATAACATTGTTTTCGCTTCTTTACCTGAGCTGAGTTCGGCACACCGTTCGACAGTCACAAGTTCAGTCTCGTTCTTGAACAAAATGCTCTTCAAAAACTAATCCTGGATCCTCGTATAATGTTTGACAAGACCAGAAGGTACAAATAAGTGGATTCCTTCCTTCTTTTCCATGCCGTAAATAAAGCGTTCAAATACGCTCTTCCAAGCAGTTCCGCTGCCACATGCGAGTTCTTGCTCGGGAGAAATTTTTCACAGACGAAGAAACTGGGCCAACACACGTATGTAAAACACCGGCTTCTGTACTTAAGTCTTCTGTTCACCTCCTGTCGTAATTATTTGTGTTTTGAAAGGAAAAGGCCTCCATTTTAAGCCCATCCTGAGTATCAGGACCCTCCCCTCCTCGAAAAAAAAGCGAGAGAAGGAGGGAGAGGGCCTGACACAAATGCATTCAAAAGTTCATGTTCAACATTCAGAATCTGAATGCTGCGCTGATTGGCCAAAAGACAAAGGGACGCGTCACGTGAGTCAAACCGGAAGCGAAACTGGAAGCGTTTGCTCGTTCGAGTACAAGCCGCGATGGGAGAGAGGAATCTTTCGGGAACACGAACGCAAAGATTTTAATAAATTCGTCCTTTCAAATTCGGAATATGGACGAAAGAGAGTTTGCAGATGATGTAGAATCTGGAATACAGTTTTTTTCCTGCTATACAAGTAAAAGAAGAGCAGACCGCGTGCCTCAAATTCTAGTAGTTTTGCCAACTGCTTTTAACAAACGCTAATTTATCAACACCGATGCTGTACGCTAGCTTCTGGCTTTAGAAAGATGGAGAGAAGACCCTTGCGAATATCGTTACTAGGCCCGAAAGCAGCAAGTCGTGCCGTAAAAGCGTAGGGAATTTCAACGGCATCCCTCGAAGATCAACGATAACAAAGAAATCCTGCTCGGCAGCGCTTAATTTTCTCCTAGCTCAAGCTAAATTGTTCCCGCAGGATTCGGCAGCTTTCGCTAGAAAAAACGGTCCTTTGAGCTCGTGATAAGCTTATGCAGTTCTGTAGTAGAAATTTCCTTGCGGAATTCCTGCACACATCGAGACCCGCTCGCCGAAGTTCCCACGCAGTCCACACTTTCAAGCAGGTTTCCCAAAATAACCGACCGAGCTCCAAGCTTTCCAGATACTTTTGTTGGAGAAAATAAGTGTACTGATCCGGATTTGAGCCATATTTAATAAGCTCGATCTTTTACAAACGAAAGAAACTCGACTGTTTGGTTTTGGTTCAGGGAAGCGTACTTGAGCGAGACAATAGGCGATGACAGCTGACGACAATTTTTGATATGATTTTGACAGCCGCCTTGAAGGGGGCGGAAGGCGCCGCGACAAGTGATTGTGTCAGGCGTAATTCTATTTTTCCTCTCTCATTTTCTCACAGAAAAATAAAATTCCGCCTGATACTCAGGCTTTTTTAAGCCACGAATGTCATTTTAAATCCACTTCGCTTGCCGCCATCTCAGAAAACTTGCAGTCCGATCAGAAAGAGATTGACAAATCATGCGATAGACGGAGCGCTCTGATTGGCTGATGCAGCCTTTCATCTGTATGGAGAATTTAGAGTCTCATCCGCTTCAAAAACTTACTATTCCTGTCCACGCGGATTTTATTTATGTAGATAATTATTTTATAAAACAAATAAAACACAGTTTCCGTGACTGCACAGGCTCGCCTGCGGCTCGTGTTTCCACTGATCTGCTCTCGAATTCTCCCAACCACATCTCGGTTTGCATAAGCCTGTGCAGTCCCGGAAACTGTGTTTTATTTGTTAAATAAAACACAGTCCCCGTGACTTCACATACTTATGCGAACCTCGTTATGGTTTGGATAATTCTCGAGCAGGTGCTCTACGCATCGGATGTACAATGCCGGAGGTCGTGGGTTCGAATTCCTCTCGGGGTCAGAAATTTTTTCTCTTTCTGCGCTTACGAGGGCTAACGCTCATAAGCACACATGGACCATTTCATTAGCACGTTAGCTTTCACACAAGGTTAATTCCTTATATCCACTCTGTTGAACTTAGTGCTACGCGGCCACAGGCTTGCTTGAACATCTACTTCTACAAAATTGTTCTAAGGGCGAAAATAGTTCAACTAACAACGCATGCTCAGAATATTGTGCTTACTACTATTCCTATGGCGCATGCGCAGAAGAATTCGTGACCAAATAACTTTTCATTCATAAAAAAATTGTTTTAAAAACTTATTCTCTCCAAAAAGTTTGTCCCACTCATCAAGTTCGTCAAGCAAAGGCCCCGAACGAGAATCATAACTAGAGAATGTGATAATCCTAGCGGTTTTGAAGTTTTGGCAGTTTTAAGGCCAGATCAGAGCCTAACCCTTTCCAGACAACGCTACAGTAATCGAAGTAGGTTTGGAGAAAGGACTGATACATTGTTCGAAGAGTGGAGGGAGGCAAAAACTGTCTAATTCGTTTTATTGCACCAATTGCCTTAGTTAATATTTTAGCTGCCGACCAACTCTCTTTAGATGACGTCCGACTCTTGTTACTTGGTGACCAACTCTCTTTCGTGGCGATCGACTCTCTTTAGTTGATGACTCCCATTAGTTGGTAACCGACCCCGCAACCGATCCTGTTTAGTTGGCGGCCAACTCTCTTTAGCTTGCGACAATCCCTCCCTTGACTTGCAGCAAACTCTCTTTAGCTTGCGACAAACCCCCTTTAGTTGGTGATCAAATCTCTAGTTAGCGGCTAAGTCTATAGTTGGTGGTCACAACTCTAAGCTGTCGACCAGCTCTCTTTAGTGTGCGGCTGGGGACTTTTATGAAAAGTAGGCGCCACCTGAAGACTAAACAAAACATTGATGTGTTTGGTCCTATTGGAGTGCAGACACCGGCTAATTTCTGCCTCTTATCTTCATTTCTGTCTTTTTTAATGAATAAGAAAAACCCCTCCAGTGCTTCCAGTTCACTCCATCAGCGTAGGAGTTTTGGAGACCGTGAAGGTATTGCCCATTTAGGTTTAGCGGTGGCACGCTGCATACCACCACGCTCCCTTATATAGAATAGCACAGTTTTGTGTAGGAATGTCGTTATCTCTGTCCTTGGTGGTAAAGGCGTGTCCTCTGTGGTAAGCCAACGAATTCCCGGCTGTCCCTTAAACCAAAAATTATCAGAGCGAGGTTGGGATGAGTATGGGGACTTGCATTCTTGCATTCTCATTGGTCGCTCATTTCTGTTACCACCGTAAGCATCGCTGCGCGACCTCAAAATTCACTGTCGCGATTGGCAATTTTACGCAAGAAAACTGTAATGTTGATTTTCTTGAACCAGAAAGTTAAACATTCGAGGCAAGGAAGCCAAAGGATAGCTTAGTTACCATTTTGGCTGATTTGGAAATCAATTTCGACCCACTGAAGATGGCAAATCCAGCGTTTTGGCCTGATTGACAGCTAAAAATCGCTAATCACCCATCGCAACATTGAATTTTGATGTCGCGTTGCAAATGCGTACGGTGGTATGCAAACTTATTTTAATCTAAGCTGTGCATTTAATGACCACGTGAAGTGCTCAATTCAGGCCTGTAGCCCCCCCCCCCCACGCGACAAAAAGGTCCACGTTTGTACACAGTAAATACAGCACTTATATTATACTCGCTTCTTCTATCGAATTTTGACTAGCGGTTTCTCAATAAAAAAAGAATTCATACCACAATTGGTCCGCTTTTTCTAGATTAGCACCCCCCCCCCCCCCTAATTGCCAGTTAAGGCTTCCCTAGGCAGCTGCCATGAATGCTCATATTTCCAGCCTCGTTTCGATGCAACTTTCCGCCATTTTTGAAAAAGGTCTATAGCCTATTGCGAACTGCCGCGAGATATTATTTTCTTCTCGGCTGTCCAAATTGTCATTCGTATTGCGAAATGTCCTCAGCGATCTCGTTGCGACGCTCAACAAAATGAGTTATAAAAGCCAGACATGGTGGCTAAGGTCAAATGTTGGGTTATTCTTATTTGATTCGGTAATCATTGGTTCGAACTGTGCATGAATGTAATGTAAATGGTCATTTGAGGCTCAAATTATATAAAAGGGTAGCGATTTCGCGAATTTCGCTATATAAAAGGGCAGCAAATCACTAGATTCTGTTTAAAAAAGTAAGGGTTTTTATTGTTGCAGTATACAGGGTTCCCACGGGTCCTTGAAAACCTGGAAAGTCATGGATTTTAGAAATGTCCCTTTCCAGGCCTTAAAAGTATGGAATTTTTACAAAACCATCATAAAAAGTCATGGAAATATTTTCCCGAAGAATGAATTTGCAAGGTGTTGAGTGTGTATATTGTAAAAAAGAAAAAAAAATGAAGGGACCTCAATTAACACTATGAATCTGCTACCTTTGAAAAAAGCATACTCATAATGTGCACAAATTCGCATTTTTAATCGTGAAAGGTCATTAATTTTTTTCAAATATCCTTGAAAGTCCTGGAATTTTGAAAGCCTGAAACCGTGGGAACCCTGGTATAGAGTTTCAATATTGCGCTACGTGTTGGTGCTTTGAAGACATTAATTGTAGAATAAAGCGTTTGATAAGGTTTCTTTCTCAACTGCGATCATTAACTTTACATTTATACCGCAGTTTTGGAACCATTCAACAGAACACAATTACCTGAATAACTCCCCAAGCTAAGTTTGTAGTTTTCAACCTCCGAGGAAACAGCGAAATAGCTGTATTCCGCAAACTTGTATTGCCATCAAAGTCTTCCAGGTCAACTCGAAGTTCCATGCTTGTGGCCTCATGTGTTAACCTGTACATCTTGTCCAAACCTAGCCAGAACTCGGCAGTCAGGTTTCCAAAACCGGTTTGTAGTCCTGCCACCCGCGGTAAAAGTCCACAGACCCGTCTTGTCTACGCTGGAAAACAGTCCACCCTCCACCGTCCGTGTGCTGGTCACAAAAGACCTTAAGAGAAACGTGAAAAATGTTTCATTGTATTTTTATATAAACGGTTTTTCTCACAGCCAACCCAAAAGCCTCGAGGTTAATCCAACTTGATATGGTACAGCTAGAAATAACTCGCGTTATCCTATACATTGATTACAAATATCAGAGTTTATAGGATGATATGGATATTTAATGGTTTTCTATGAAATACATGTATCCATAAGTGATGAATGGCCCTGTATGAATTCCTGATGAAACACGCTCTCGCGTGTTTGATATCTTACTAATTTGAATATATCCGATTGGCGTTTTTTTTGTTCATCTATGCGCGATACATCTTGGGGGAGAAGCTATTCAGAACAATGGTTCCTGTGACGTAACAACAAGACAAAGAAAACAACAACAAAGGCAGGTCCCACAGATCCCACATGATGCAGCGCGCATAAAAAAAAACTAAAATATTCACGGCGCGCGCAAAACACATTTTTATTTCGGTACTGTTCCCTTGGATAATGGATCTTTTTGGATCCTTTTGATAATTTCTCCCTTTAGTGGCAAAAGGTGGCATTTCGGATGCGCGTGCAACATCGTGAAAACTGTCAATTAGTTGAATACTGCAGTGCTTTAGTCTAAGAGCATAGGAAGGTGGTTGGATAGGTTGTGTGTGGAGTCAGTGTCGAACCATCAGGTACAGTTTTCCTTTTTTATATTTTCCCAGTAATTCTCGTCTATACCTGAAATTTGTCGCTGCCACCGCCGGGGAAAACACTGTAAACTTTACTTTCTGTTCCGCCTATACGTAGGACGTCATCACAGTTCTCTATGGAAGATAGGTCGTGCATAAAGAAAAAAAAAACATGATAATATCGCAATAACAACCCCGATAACAATAAAAAAAAAAATATTCGCCGATATTTACGGAGCCTGGGGCGACTAATTGTTTTAGTATAATTACTCAAGCGACTTTTAAGATTCTAGACAAAAAAAACATCGGATTTAGGGGAATTTTTTTAGTTTCTCGTAGTAAAGTGCGCGCGCGATCCCCAATGCTTTCAATGTTATATTCACCTAGAGGTGAATATAGCAAAATATTCCGAACGTCTCGACCAATCAGTGCGCGGAACCGCTAGAGTAATTATACTAAAAGATATTAAATATATTTTCCAACTTACGTAGCAACTGGCACGCGTAGCTACCAATTACGTTTATACAAGTTTCATTAACCTTGTCACACGTGTGATTTCCACTCGCACATTCGTCCACATCTGGCAATAAAAAGTAGGAATTTTACTCACAAGACGATAGTTACCTTTCGAATGCATTTGAATTGACAACGATACGAATTCAGTCATCCGTGGTCCATGTTCGACGCGAATTTCAAAACACTTTACAAACTTGTACCCAGAGCCGGGTCATCTCTTAGTCTCTTGGCCAGTGGCAAGATTCGGGGCTCTTGGGGAATCCGATTTGTGAGCATGGTTGGTACATCAAAATCATACAGAAAACTTAACGAACTTTCAAACCGGAAACCCAGAATCTGGGTTTTAAAAATAGATTCATGTTGCTGGCCAAAAGGTGACGGGCTTATGGGTACGAGATTGAACACTTATAGTATAGTATTTGTAATTACTGCTAATTACTGTTCAGGAAGTAACCTTTTTTCTCGACAAAACATAGAATATCATAAAACGTACAGGTTTGCTTGTGAAGCCGTTTAAAGAATTCGTGTCCATGCTGTATCGGGTTTACAAAAACTTACCAATCTCACAGTTTACTCCTGTGATTCCACTGGCGCACACACACTTGTGTGACTCTCCAGAAACTACGTGACACACACCATAGATACAAGGCCTTGCGTGACAAGGGTTGCGCTTTGAACGAACACAAATCAAGTTATTTGTAATAACAAAGAGCGGGTATCAGATGAGTGTGGAAAGGAAATCAGATTTTCTTTTCTTTTTCTCGTTTTCCTCGCGTTTCGATTGGCTGAGCATCGGACTTTGTATTTCAAGCCAATCAGATTGCAAACGAAAACCAAGCAAATCATTACGTCCGCTTTATGTTGCAAATGCCAGCGTTTTCTTGTGTCACGACTAAATGCAAGTCGTACTTATTTAGCCGCCTGATTGGTTGGTTGTTTAATTCTTTTGTTTCTGATTGGCTTAGTTTTCTACCCTCATCTGAAATCCCTTCTATCATCAGATGAGTGTGGAAAGGAAATCAGATTTTCTTTTCTTTTTCTCGTTTTCCTCGCGTTTCGATTGGCTGAGCATCGGACTTTGTATTTCAAGCCAATCAGATTGCAAACGAAAACCAAGCAAATCATTACGTCCGCCTAATGTTACAAATGCCAGCATTTTCTTGTGTCACGACTAAATACATATCAAGATAACAGTGTCGACTTTCTAGCAATCGAACGGGCTTCCTGTGGTGTCTTGTCTACCTTGTTACCAGGTTCTTGACCGCGATAAAAAAAGGCAGAAAATGCACATAGCATCTTCTTTGAGTGTATTCGAGTTCTGGCTGAGTTTTAAGCTTTCTGTGTCAATAAAATAGTGAAAAACTTACTGGGATTCCAAATATGGTATGGAGATATTTCCTTATAAGGAATTGAAGAAGTCGACACATTTTCAAGGGAACTATCTTGATATGCAAGTCGTACTTATTTAGCCTCCTGATTGGTTGGTTGTTTAATTCTTTTGTTTCTGATTGGCTTAGTTTTCTACCCTCATCTGAAATCCCTTCTAGAGTACTAAAAGTGATGACGTCAAAAACAAATTTTCGATTTAGCAATATTTGTCCATTGATTTAGAAAAGCCATATCGAATGAAAGCTGCCCACCAAACATGAGGCAAATCGGTTGCAACGCGAGATATGGCCCGCTGAATACGTAATTTTCTCAAGTCACTGTAGTTTTAGCTCAGTTCATAAAGTTTTGAACTATGTCTAAAATACAGTGATTTCCTAAAGAAAATTATTTATTCAGCGGGCCATATCTCGGTCGCGTTTCAACTGTTGAACCTCATTCTTTGCCTGCAACGTTCTTTGGAGTTGGTCTTACATTTCTTGGACTAAAATCTGAAATTCCAAATTTTGAAAATTAGTGACGTCACAAGTTAGGACTATATTTGATAGGTTTGTCATGCATCGTTATGTGGTATCCGCTCTATTTGAGTTGGATTGAAGGCTTTTGTAATGTTCGCTTTCCAGGGGGTACTACGGACATTTTGTGTTGGGGAGGTGCGATTGAGTCGTGGAAGAACACCCCATTACATTTCATGGTCACTTTCCAAAGATACCCCACAATTTCATGAGCAAAATTTAAGCCCTTAAACATCCCGTAAAGATTGCAGTAAAAATACACAAAGCTTTCTACCGCAGATCCGATTAATCAAGAAATATTCCCATGCCTAGCAAGCTTTCATCTCCTCCCAGAATCCCAGGCAAAATCTTTGAACCCTAAAACCCAGTTTCAAAAGTTCCAGACCCCAAAAAATCCTTCCCACCTCCCCGACAGAAATCCCCCCCTCCATTTTCTGAGGTGCCCTTACTATTAATTCGACGTAAAGAGAACCCGGCTCCTCTTTGAAATCGTTAGGAGAATCTTCACGTCGATCATGCGACAACAGTTCACACCGATATTTGCCATCCGCCAGAGAAATAATGTTAATGGCAACACAATCCATCTCTGGCAAACATATCTGCTGACAAACTGTCTTGGGCTGTGTAGATTCTATCTGGTTTACAGATATCACTGCATCTTCGCTCGTGAAGCGTTTATTGTAGAACGGTGGTGCGAAAGACAAATTCCGGCATGTGGTATCTGTGAAGTGATACGATGACGTCAATCAATTCTTGATTAAAAATAATGGGTGAGTTGCTTTTGCGCTTCAATTACCAATTATGGGTAACTTAATAGCATGGTTATTTGGCATGCGCAAGTGTCCCACATGGTCGTAGGTTGCCGTAGTACATTTGTATATAGCTTGAAAGGGTGCATTGGATGGGAGTTCTTTGGCTGGGTGTTTTTTTTTTTTTTTTTGGGGGGGGGGGGGGGGGTCGGGCAATTTTAGAGTGTTCATACATACACATTGCTTTGTTCTATTACAGTTAATTTATACACTGCTTCGTTCTATTCATAGTATTTTATAGAACGAAGATAATTGTGATGTTAACAGTTACCCATAATGGATAATTGAAGCGCAAAAGCCACTTACCCATTATAGGTAATTCAAGGAGGAGGATATGTGCCCCACCATAACTGTTCATCAATAACAATAATAAAAATAACAATACCAAATTATATAGAGCGGATTTCATATTACTGTCAAAAGTAAAACAGACTTGCGTTTTCTAGACAATCCTATCGGTTGAGGCGTTGGGTCTACGTTTAGTCAGCTAATTAAACTGTGAGGAAAAATCGAAACTATGGCTCTTGTCTTCTTTGCTAACGGCTAAACGCAAACCGTACTTCGTCCAATGATTGGTTGAATTTCTTTTGTAGCTGATGGGTTTTACTTTGCGTTTAGTATTCGACACCCATCTGAAATCCAGTTACACTAACTGTCCTATAAGGCGCTTCACAATACTAGTATCTTAGATATATGATAAACTACAAAAGTAGAATATAAAACTATATATATGAGGTCCGGACGGTTGAGGGTTACCTTGTAATTGCCATATATCTACAATTCCAGGTGTTTCTGCTTTCTAAATATGGGTTTGAAAAGTTGTTTGGAAAACAAATTATCTGTTCCCTTTTGCCAGGAAACACCTTGAGTGCTATTTTCCAGGAGAGCCTCAGCGAGCCAGGACGAAAAATATCAAACGATGTATGATACTGCGATTTTCGTTTGAGCATGGCGCGGCTATAGCTTCCTCGATAAGTTTTTACGTTGAAACCATGTCGTTTTCCGGACAAAACGTGCATGTTGTCAATGCGAATTCAAATGTTGTCAAGGAAAGCTACGCACATGCTTCGAGCTCCTGATTGGCTAAAGGGTAGCTGGGTTGTCAAAATCAGACACTTGTCAATTATGTGCCCGATTAACGTTTCAATGAATAGCAAGTCGTTTTGGCTAAAATGACTCGGATTTCCTCCGCCTTTCGGATGCGGTTTTACATGGCTGCTTGCACAAAACGTTTTCCAAATGTTGGACACCGTCGTTCTGCTAAGCTTAAATCGATCTGAAACTCGCGTGAAACTCCCAGGAAAATATGAAGTAGACGGATCGCCTCCACTTTGAATTATCTCATAGATTATCAATGTTCTTATTTCAGGATTCAAAGGTTTTCCGCTTCTATAAGTCCTTCCTTTCAAGTTAATTCTCTCCATAGCCGTTATTCATTACTCTGGTCGTTCGAAGCGCCCAGTTTCCCTAACAACATGTGCACGGGCACGGGCACAACATTAGCGTAATGACGTCACATCTCTTTAGTTTTATAATTATCTGAAACTTGACCAGATGACAGTTCAAGTCTTCTAATGAGCATCGCCAAGATTTCAGCCGAAAATATCTGCAAGATTTTTTTATGAGAGGGCATTAAAAACTATGGGGTCGTGTTTGTATTTAAGAATTGTGACTTAAATAAAAAATATTGCAAAGATCGGAGAATTCGCAAAACGAATGACTGGAATCGGTAAAGAAACGACCGTTAACAACCTTAACCATGTGTGACAGTGGAAGTACCAAAACAACTGAAGAGAGACCGACCCGTGACGTTTTTGATCTGCCATTTTGAATGCAAATAAGACACAGGCCTTAAGGGCCCGGTCATTATTTATCGCCTGGGAGGGGGCAGAGGATATTAGGGGGGATCACTTCATTTTGGGGCGAGCGAAAGGGGGGATCTCTCAAACCCTGAATCCCTGAAAGGGGGGACCACAAGAAATTTTCTAAGTAGTTATTCAAGCAACTTCTCTAACATTTGCATTTTTGTACTTCACTTCACTCAATAAATAATAAAAATTTCGGCGCGCTTTGCGCGCATAAAGAATATAATCTAATATAGTCTTTCGCAACTCGCGCAACGGAGACACTACCTTCGCACAATTCACAAGAACAAGTATATCTTGGCGAGAAAAAAAAAAAACTCTGCAGTGATAGGCCTGGCGGGCAGTCAATATGTTCGAAAGAAGAGTAAGCGTGAGTTCGACGTTATGGGCATAGAAATTCGTCATTCGGGCCGCGCTTCACGCAAATGAATAATAATAATTAAGAAAACCTACAGGATTTGTTTATTGTACACAAAAAAAACGGAATGTTCATCTACATTTTCTCTGAGGCTTGATGACATGCGTTTATCAAAATTCGGGCGCGCTTCGCGCGCAACGAAAAAAAATGCGATCCCCTCTATATGTACATTGTCTTCTAGGTCCAATAGGGGTCGGGGGCGATCACGAAACGTCGGGGGCGATCACGAAACTGCCCCTCCCCCCCCCCCCTAGGCGATAAACAATGACCGGTCAAAAGTGATAGCAAAATTTTGTTTTAGAGATGTTTGAAAAGGAAAAAGGGGGTCCACTGTAGCTGGGATATTATTCAAAGTATTAACGCAAACAAAGATCTATCGTAATATGTTAAACTATTGCTAAACGATGCCCCCTACTGTCCTCCAAGTTTTATATCCGTCACGAGAATATTATAACAGTTATGACCGAATTTATATTTACAGAAAATACGCTTGGACTTTTCGAGGAGTCACCTGAAGTCTCCTGAGCATCCCAGAAATATAACCGAAACTTTAAAACAGTTTTCCCAGCAGAAAAGTGTTTGAATCTTTTCCCAGCACGTTGCTCCGTGAAACTATTTATCATGGAGCAATTAAAAAAAAAAAAGTGCACTCAATAACATTATGTTTGCTACTTTCTGTCATAAATTCACGTGAATTGCTGCGTTCAATATGAAACAGGTACTTTCAGTCTGGTCAACTCAACTCTCCTATAAACCCCATGAAACTAATTTAGAATCTAGAACTATCAATTTAGAAACTATTCTTTTCGTGTTTAGAGTTGGCGTGGTGTGGCGCTGAGTGCAGCTGCATTTTTTCTCATAGCTACAAAACATCATGCGTTTAAAGGGTAACTCGCACGTTAACTTTTTGTACAACCTGTCATAAAATAAGTCTAATTTTAATCACCAAAAATACATTTAAGTTTACGGGGAATAACCAAAATAACAGTCCAGGTTTGTTAAATGACCTTTTAACTGTTAAATCAATAGAAATCTATAGGGTTTTTATCTATTATCAAGAGGATGGAATTGGATTGCGATTTGAATTATTTGCTTGTCAGGCAAGCGTGCGAGTGCCCCTTTAATGACAAATTTGTTTTGTAGTTTCCGCGCTTTGGCGTTATCCCTACTTTAGATTTCAGATTCAGATTTTATATTCATTAGAAAGAATTAGAAAGGCTCCTCCCTATATTCCACTTAAGTTACAATACCTTCTTTGGCTAGGCATTTTTCAGGATTTCCAACGTATTTTTTAGGGGTTGGAATACTGCTATCATTATTAGTAATTTCACACACATAGATCCTCTATCCGTTCACTTTAGCATCTCAATTATTTGTGTAGTGAGGTGACTGCGTTTTGCAAAATGGTGGAAGATGCATGGCGCCACTTTTAGAAATAAACAAAATTACAATGAACGAGAGCATTGTATTACATGGTTATGAACCTGATAACAACCAAAAAAAAAACCATTGAATATTTGTTAGTTGATTGCCAAATATCAAATTTATGGAGCTTACAAGATAAAGAAAAAAGCTGATTTCAGTACATGTTTGATATTCTTCAGAAAATGGTTAGAGATCGAAACGATAGTTCGAAACTAGATATTTGATATCTGTAGCTGCTCCTCCTAGTCCATGGCTGCTGGGAAAAAATGAAACAAGAACAACATCTTGAGCCATTAGTACCTATTACCTTGTATGTGTCAAATTTTGTATAGTTATATACAATAAAAAATCAATAAAAAATTATTATAAATAATCAAAAAATATCAAAAAAGAAGTTATCGATAATGCCGGAAGCTTGGACATCATTAGAGCATAAGCTATATATATTTTTCCTTCCAATGAAGTTTAAACAATATAAATGATATTGAAATGCAATATTACATACCAACACTTGGAAGAAGTAATACCAGTACACTAATCATACGAAGTGTGTTAGACTTCATGTTATCCGCCATTGCCTGACTTAAACCAGGTTCATCTACGTACTAAGAATTGTGTCCTTCAAGTTGATAAAGTTTGCTTCTTTTTTAATTAGTGAGTGACATACCTGAAATGTGCTTCATTATTTATAAAGTGCTTCTACGTAGAAGCGTGGTTACGATAATCATTTGGCTTAATGATCAATGAATGCACAATGAGCCGTTTATCGACTTTTATGTTATGAATTTATAATTGCCGATTCAAGCGTGAAAGTGGGCGGTCTTTTATACCTTTTATACCGGAACCTCGTGTTTAACAAGACCTCTAGAATAAATGGGCCATTAGAGCTCTTTAACACAGCACACTCTTTATGTTAATGATCTACTATAGTTGGAATCACCATGAGACCTGTTAACTACAGCCTTTGAGACAAACATTTTTCCCGGTTGATTTGATACGTAAGAAAATATGTGATGAGAGCAGAACAATATCATTGAGGAGGGCCTTAATGTTGGTTTATATTGTTTGTATAGATTTAAAAGATTGCATGTGAAGACTAGCTTTGAAATAAATCCATGTAACCAAAAAAAACTGTATATAGGGGAATAAAAAAACAACAACAATAACAAAAATGTATTATATGCACCTAAAGAATAAGAAACTGTAAAAATAGGGAGACAGGATGTAAAAATACCAGTCATCACATGAATAAAAAAGTATTAAAAAAAAAATCATTGAGGAGGGCTGCCTACAGTTTTTCTTGAACTTCGTCTCTTATCTTTGGACGACCAGAATTCTGAAATTTACTTACCTACGGATTTGAAATTTTGACCATTTGCTGTGGAAAGATCAAAGTTCAAGATGATGCACGATTTACTGTCATCAGAGTTTCCATAGCAACGAAACATGGGGGTCACTGTTTTTAATTAGCAAAAGTTCCACGTGAAATTCGATCTAAACTTTTAAAATGACACACCAAGCCCTAATCCTTAGGTAATTGTCTATACGTTGTTACCCTGCTAGCAGAGGTTTTTAATAAAAACAACCACGCGACGTACCAGACACGCGAAGAACTTAATGGTAGCTAATAAAAGACTGGCAGAAAACAACCTCAGCTAGCAGGGTAATGCGTTGTACGAAGTTTAGAGAAATTCACCTAGCCGATTTCAAGATATTCCAGGCGACTTTTTTTGCCTTTGAAAATTCAAAATGTTTCACTTGCTTTCTGATTATTATGAATTTAATGGCTTTTGAAATAGGCTAGCGACATCTCAAATTCATAGGTATAAGTGTATTTCAGAATTGTGATTGCTCAAAGTTGAGAGGTCAAGTCCAAGAAAAACTAGCCTCCTTAAATGGTCTTTATTGAGATTTAGCTCCAAAGAGTACTTTGAAAGAGTCTAAACGTTTGTCTGTTTCGCTACTGTCAACCATGTGTTGTAGCATTTTGTCAATGTGCCCCATCATGGTCACCCACAACTTCGTGTGTGCCGTACTTGCAACAACTCGAGTTGTTCGTTTTCTTTCATGGCTTGCTTGGTCCAGGGTAGATCGACGTCGATGGATTCGATTTTTTCCTTGTCGTTCTTATTTTCAGAATCTTTATCTACACTTTAAGCATACATTTTTTCTCTAAACAGAGATCCCTCCGAAATACAACATGCATTTGTGCTAGAAATGTACACAGTTCTACAACAACAGGCGCCAAAGGCTCCCTACCAAAGAAGTGCTGACAAAGCAGCAGCCAACTGGCACTGTTCAAAGCTTTATTACTCGTTTATTAACCGATTGAATTCTTCTAAAAACTACCTTGTTTACTTGAGAAGCTCCAGGCCACTAGCGATTTGTTGCACAATTTCACACCTTGTCAGATTTTAATCTCGGAGAAATGAACTGCAAAACCGTGTCAGCGATTTTCGATATTTTGCATATTTACGAAAATATTAGGTCGCAAAGTTGAAAGTCGCATTTCTTACAGTTTGTGGCCGCAAAGTTTATCATAAAATCTTTTTCAAGTAAAAAATAAAAAGAATTTGAGTTGTGATCATTTTCTAACGACACAGAAAATTTGGGGCCGATATCTTAAATTGTGCCGGGTCAGGAGCTTCGCGAAGGTGAAAATTGACCTATAAAATTAAAATGCTAGAAACAGTGTGTAAAGTTAATTAAATTACAGAAAATGAGTGGCGGGCAATACAAAAGAATGGGCAATGGAAGCCTAGGGAAACAGTTGACGCGTCATTTGAGGTTTTAGAAATATACTTTGAAGTAATACTTTGAAGTAATACTTTGAAATAATACATTTCTTCCGAGAAATTATAAACGACAGATAATTAGCCTTAGTCATATCACACTAGTGGTCTATTATCAATGCTGCGTTCTGATTGGTTGAGCTACTAGTAGGCTATAAGTTATAGCCTACTAGTAGCGAAAAGTGTCAGATTTGAAAGCCAGAAAATGGCAAATGACCAGAACAAAAACATTTTTTTTTGCAATACAAATTGACCTACTAGTGTGATTTGACTAAAAAAATTATTCCTCTCGCCCTCATGGCCTCTGAGTCAATAGCCCATTCGGCCTTCGGCCTCATGGGCTATTGACTCAGAGCCCATTCGGGCTCGAGGAATAATTGTTAATTATATTTATCGAAACTAGTATAGTTTATGTCCTGTATGTCCTTAATATCCCCTGAAGAAAGATGGTTTTCTAAAAGAACTGACTAATTTGACTGAAGTCTTATTTCTCAGGTAAAGTAGAAAAGGGTGTCTTTATTTTTGCATTTTGTCCTGAACGGCGTACTATCTCGTGCCCAGTGTGGTGTCAATATGGTATATGCTTCATCGCTGAATGTCACAATAGTCACCTTATTTGAATATGAATGGTCCTTTTGTTTGATTATGCCTCGTTCTATTAGAAGACGGCTATATGGCATTCAGCGATGAAGTAGATACCTAAATATTAAGCTCGGAATAGACCAGGTTCGAATTACGCTCCAATGCTCACAAGACAAAAGCTTCAAATCGAGGCTTTCTCCAAGTTCTAATACATTTACAGTAATTTTAGAAGAAAGCCTCGACTTGAGGTTATTGTTTGTAGGCATTGGAGCGTAATTCGAACATGGCCTATTTGACATAGCCTTGAATAAATACTGAACGTATGGCATACTTTGCAAACAAAAATATGAACAACATATATCTATCTATCTATATTTATTTTTAAGTTGTTTGAATGACAGATGGCCAAAAAAGCATTTTAAATATATTTCTGGTAATGGGGACTATATATCTATAATCACACAAATTTAACAATTTCTTCAATTATTTCTTTAAACAAATTAAAGCCATTTTCATGAAAGAATTTTGTAAAAAATATAAAAAATGCATGAAAACAACTTTGTCAAATGATGTCAGTACGTAACATAACGAAAATCCCTCCCTTTTTATAGAACATCTATCTGTAAATAAATTCGCTCACGTGTTGTTGCGTTTTCATTGGGCAATTATGTTAATCTATACTGTGAAAGAACTAATAAACTTCGCATTTTAATATGCAATAAATGAGCAGTAGTGGAAAAATTAATAACGGAAATCATGCGGAACTGGTGTCAATTACCCTGTCGTAGCAGGGGACTTTTCAGTGTGACGCATGCGCAGATGCACCAGTGTTCGGCCTGATTTGCCTTCAGCTGAGCAAATGCTGGCTTGTTGTCGTGTCGACCGAGTTAATTTCTCCATTTTTAAGCGGGAATAAGTAATGTAAACCACAAACGAATTTCAACAGAAACACTATTTGTACTTGGGGAACGAAATTTGAGCAGTTTGAGCTTGGGATTGCTACGCTATTCGCTTCGGCAAAGCAGCTCTTTCAAGGATTTCGATTGAAATATGGCGGATGTTTGTGATCTGTGGTGGAATTCCCATGTTAACTTTCTGCTAGCAGCTGAAAGGTCAAGTGTTAAATTATCCGCCAAGGTAAGCTTTTAATTATTGTTGATTTATGTAGGTCTCTCTTTGAGACATCGCTCCAAGGGGTTTTGTGGGATCTTCCTTGCTGTAATGCTAAAAGCCGATTTCTTGCCGTCTTGCCAGAATGTGTTTTCGAAATCTAGTCGTTGTGCCACAGAGTTGTTAGAGAAAAATGGAAGTACTATCATGTTGAAATGCGTTTATCTAACGGGGATGAAACAGAAAATGGGGAAGTTAGGTGTTTTTAGTTCGACAGTTAAGCACATGAGTTTCAGTGGTTGTTGTTCTTGTACTCCCACTTTCCTCACGGGGAATATTAGATCTGGAAATATGTCACACGTAGTTTCTAGGACCCAGTTTAAATGAAACCATATTATTACCTTGAGATCGGCAGCAAAATCGGGTCTTTACTCGAGTTCAAAAATCTGCTTGAAAATGTTGTCTCATGAATATAAATTAATTGATTATTTTCGAAAACGGCTCGTTGTGCCACTGAAGTATCTCTTGAAAACAAAACTACATTCTATATGTCTTCACTGTGTGGTGCTATATTTTTGAAAAAAATGGGGGAAGTTAAGGATTTTTTTGTGTGTTCACCGACAGGACACAATAATCTTACCTATGCTTGAGCATGCTCCTTAGAAATATTTTCACTGAAATTGATAGCTTCATAGCTGTTGAAAGAACTGAAGTGCTCAATTTGTTTGCCTAAAAAGAAAAATGAATTGACATCTGAGCTGGTCTAAAAAACACTGCAAGTTGTGTATACATACTGAATTAAAAATTAAATTTGGTGAGAAATTCAAGTTTATGTTTTGATAAAACTACTCTTAGATTGTATACACGCTGTCTCAAGATTTGATAAATGGTGACTTGTGAGTGGAAATGATAAAATAATGTTACAGTCAAACAAGATGTTCTCTTCCCTACAATTTTGCAACATGGCCTAGCAACATTGATGGAAAGCTTGCTTGAATCAAATTCAAAAAAAAAATTTGTATCTGTCTTCAAGATTGTACCAGCGAATAGTCCAATTTCCAATTCATCCAACTATGGTCTTCCCTCCAGTATTCAGACATGGGCGAATGAAAGTTGTGCACGACAATTGCATTCTGATACCAGGGAAGTTGTCCATCAATGTGAGTGAAGAGAACAACTGATGTGACTGTAATAATACAAATGTCATTTCACTTCTCCTAGTTAATATAAGCATAAAAAAGGAAAGTTGTTTAGAAGCATCTGATAAAAGATATAATAGAGGGTAGGACATTCAGAAGTAACTTGCTGTGCATTGTTTGTTGCAGGTTCTGAAGGTGTAGGTGTACATGTCTATGCCCAATTCACTCAAGGGAACATAATGCCATTCTTGGCTTGATGACACAAAATAACTGTACCCTGCAAGCAAATACCAATTCCTAGCACAAGTGCTGGTGGTTCAGAGATGACACAAGTTAGATAAGGGCTGCAGTATTATGAGAGCATTTCACTTCGATTGATTTTCAGAAGTAGAACTATATCAAGAGAGAGTCACTTTCTGGGGAGTAGGAGCTACTTTCAAGAGTTTTCACTACAGATAGTTTAGTGCTCAGTAGAACATCAAAATGCTGTTATCAAAATCCTCTTTGCTTCAATTTTCCTTGTAATAATTATATTGCCACCTCAAAACTCAATATTGTCAACAGGTGTAATTGTATTGTAATTGTATTGAACTTGTTGGAATGTTCTGTTAGTAATAAAAGCATAATTAATAGTTCACCAATATGGAGTCTCATCCTTTTCGTAATCCATCATTGAATCCTAGGGTGAAAATGAGCTTGTATTCAGTCTGGGAGGGCCCCGAAATATGAGGGATAGGATAGGATAGGACAAAAAACCGGTTCTTGCAGTTTGAATTTCAGTCTGACTCAGACATTCGCAGAGGAAGGTCCACAGATCCTAAAATCAAACAATTTTTATTTGAAGGCAGCTGAATAAACGTTTTATTATTTAGTTTTATCCTGCCCACATTCAGAATAAAAGAAAAACAAACGAGAAATAGAAATAGTGCGCCATTTGTTTACAAATTCGTGATACTCAACAGTGCTTTTCCCTGAGTTGAGTCTGCAATGTAAACTTGGAGAGCAGCGGTAGTTGCGCATGGCATAAGCAAAAAAGTCCCCTGTTCCCTGTCGTACTTCTCAACTTCTCAGTTTCGAATTCTCTAATCTACCGCTGAATAGGCATCAAAGGCGCATAAATACAGTGGGAGCCTCGATTTGAACCCGAAAGTTGCGACTACCACGGAGGCCGTAAAGTTTTTTTTTATTATCTATTATCATTATTCACGCTTCACCAGTTTCTCGTCGGTATTCACAACTTTTTCTACTTCAAATTGAGGCTCCCACTGCATTTATGCGCCGTCGATGTCTATTCAGCGGCAGAGTAGATAATTCGAAACTGGAGTATTCTGCGGTTCGAACAGCTCTGGGTGTTTTGCCTCGGGTAGTTTTTTGAAGCTAGGCTTCAAAATGCAAACGGAACCGGAAAACAATAGACGGAAGCAAAAACGCAGTCTTACAAGTGCCAGGAAATATTTCAAATTGGTTTCAAGTCCAGTTTGTTTTTCATGATGGAAATGTTAAGTAGGAGTTCGCAGAATTATGAAAATTGAAACATATAACGTTGATTGAAGCCTAAAGTTGCATTCCGATTTGCTTCGTTTATGAGGTGAACAAAAGACAGCATGCAGATTCTGCTTACGTATACGTGAAAATAGACGTTTCTGTCCTGTTTTTTTTTTAAGGCTATGGATGATTATTATACATCGCACCAGGGCCCGTCACTGCGACCATAAGGTCGCCAATGGCGACTAAATTTGGGGACTTGGCGACCACAATTTTAGAGCTAGTCGCCAAATGGCACTCATCTTTCTGAGTTCAGCTGAGATCCATGTTTATGTGGCGACTAAATTTTTCTTTCTGCGACTAAAATGTTTGAATTAGTCGCCAATGGCACCTCGCGAAAAAAGTTAATGTCGGACCCTGTACTCATTATCTTGAATCTGATTGGCTAATAGAGCGCGTATTAATTTGAGACTCACGCAATGCATTTTTTCTTTAAGCAGTTCAATTTGTGAAACACAAAAGAATGCGTTCAGTGCACGTTGTTCTCTTGATCTCTGCTAATCAATGTATAATGAAATAATTACTGAAGTCGCTTTTTATTATATCCATCAAAATATCGCAAAGTGGTCTCGCCTGATTCCACCTGTCTCGACAGTGATAATCCGGATATCACAAAAAACTTATCCAATAATTGTTGATAAATTGCACCAGCCACATTTTGATGTGATAATATATTTCTTTAATTCGAAACAAATTTTACAGTAGCGCGCTTAATCGATTTTTATCACCTTTTTATCGTTGATACCTCCAGGAGTTATGCATTGGTTATTAATTTTTGGGGTTCTTTTTTTCGTTTATGAAATATGTTTACTTTATAAAATTAAAATGTTAGATCCAATTGTGGAACAAAACTTCGCTAAAAGGTATTCAATACAACTATTTTGACGGCAGTTTGCTGTCGTTGACTGTAAAAGGTAAATGCTAGCAAATTGGAATTATCTTATTAGATCAGATCCATATAAATAATGAATAGTTATAACCATTTCCCACCTGCATAGAGCACACATTTTCGGGAAACATATTGCTACCTGATAAATTTAAATAAACAACAAGTTCCGCCCTTTCGTAAATTTGAATATTTCGATTCATTTAGACTACAATTACACAAGACAACATTTGAGAAAGAACAAAATTCGAACCAGGGGATATGAAAAGCAAGTTATGATTCATAGAAATTATTATAAGTCACAGCGATATCAATCTATGCTCATTCCCTTCTAGTTAAAGTTTCATGTTGCAAACACCATATATATGAAGGTAAGAGAAGTTGCTCTGTTACAGGAGAGTCGTTAAAGCTGGACATTACAATCAATGGCAAGACACGGCACCTTTTCGACACCACTGACACAGTTATTGTTCTGTTTAATGCAACATCTAACGGAAACGGGTTCTCTAAAGACGCTTTTGTTCTCATTTATTGCAATTAATATATGTCTATACTTGCTATCTCCGCAGGTAACAATAGCACGTCGATTCTTCTTCAGTCCTATTTCTTCATTCTACGTTTTCTCTTTCCTACTAGTCGGCACATATGGCAAGTATTTCTTAGCTATGACCTGAATCCTGCACTGTCCTCATTTGCTTTTTCATTTGAAAAAGCACTATACCTGTCCGAATATAATCACCGCATAATTTTGAAATCCTCAACGCCTTTAAATTTTACATAATGATGACAAATTTGCCCGAATTTCCATAAATTTATTTTAGCCAGAAAAGAGGTATGTTGGGCCTCGAAAATACCACTTGGTTACTGGAAGGAGTACCCCCCCCCCCCCCCCCCCCGTCATTTTATATTTATATCTCATGGAAATGGTGAAATTTGACAATTTGGCTACGGTTATCAAATGTTTTACCTAACCTCAGGAAAATCGTGACTAAACTAGATTAATGTTGGCAGCCTTATCGGAGCACGTGACTCAATAACTCCTACTTACGATTTTGCGAAAAAACTAAAACTAAAGTTTTGTAAAACGATATGTGATAAGCCAATATTGTGTAAATACTTTTTAAAAATATGAACATGAGACTAACAAAGTAGACAAAATAATATTTTCAGTCGATAAAATAGTGATGTAGATTATGAGCGCGAAAATGTGATTGTATTATGGATCGATACATCGCGTAAACAAATGAATATGCTCACCGAAACGCCTTGCTGCATGTCCTTTATAGAGCGGACTTCAGACAAGTGTCGAAAACAAAACCCAAAGTAAATACTATTAACCAACCAGAAACAAATTCAAATACAAACTAATCAGGGGGATGAAGAAAGAACGACTTCGTTTAGTTGTGACGAAAGGAACAAGAGTCAACTGTGTTTTTTTTTTTGGAACACGTAGAAAACATAAGTCGGATTTCCTTTCGACAGTGTTCTGAAAAACGTTCTACGACTATTTATTATACGCCTGTGACGTCATTTTACCATATAAGATCAAAATTGAATGCAGATATGGAGCCGTATTACACTGTAGGAAACCGGTTACGAGCCTGTTTTGCGCGCGCACTTGAATCTTCCCAATCGTGTGCTAGTCAAATCACGTGCGTTTTCTAGTGATTCTTGGAAAGAAAAGAAATAATTTTGTTCTTCGTATAATAAATAACTAATTAGATGTTTTTACATGTAATACTGGCGGACATTTTACTCGTTGCTCGCATTTTCCCCTCACCCTTGCGGGGCTCGGGAAAATACGTACGCAACTCGTAAAATATCCGCCCGTATTACATGAAAGAACATCTAATAAGATATATGTATTTTGTTCCAGGCTGGCTTACCTATCCTACCTATGTGTGTCCCAAAGTGAGCTATTACTCTTCCGGTGACGTATGTGGAACCCAAGGAGGTTGCACTATCGATAGTAATTGTACTAATGGATATCGGTGTTGTCCGAATGAATGTGGAGTCGAGTGTAGAGATCCAATTAAAACAGGTATTAATAAAAACTAGTTTATTTGCTTTTATGATGCAGTTTTTGGGTTCTCTGTCGATGTGAAGTGAGCACGTAGAACACTAGGCTAGCTAGCAATTAGTCCTACTATCTTCCAAAGATAAAACCAATTACGGCAAATGTAATATTCGATTTTTAGGCACTAAGATCTGGAATTCCATCCAGAAAGATTTCAAATGCCAACCTCGCTCTTCATTTAAAAGTCTTCTAGGACAGTCAATTTTAGGCAAGTACGCTGAGAGTTGAACCAGCTTCTGTCTTTTGGAAAGTAATTGAGATGTATTATTTCATCTCATCTTCCATTCTATGTTCTTGTTACGTTTTATTGATTGTATTGATGTCCCGAGGGGGGGGGGGGGGGGGGATTCTTCACATGTCAGTAGTATAGGTAGTGGATCCACACTAGCAACCACGTGGGCGGCGATCCACACTAGCAACCACGTGGTCGGCGATTGACACTAGCAACCACGTGGTCGGCGATTGACACTAGCAACCACGTGGTTGCTAGTGTCGATCCACTACCTATTCTGACAGAACCCAAAAATGGCAAGATTTCTACCCTAAGGTCAGGTAAAGTCAGATAGGCTTGATTCTTTGCATAGAGTATCCTTATACAATAAGTAACAAAATAGAAATGAGTATTTTTTCCTAATTGATCCGTCTTTAAGATATGAGGAGTTACACTTTGGATGCTGCAGCACTTTTTGACATTTTTTGTTAGAATTGTACAAATTTTGCCATAAAACGATGCAGTAATCAAAGTTTAGCAGCTGATATCTTAAAGACGGATCAATTAGAAAAATACTCATTTCTATTTTGTTTCCTAATGTATAAGGATTCTCTATGCAAAGAATCAAGCCTATCTGACTTTACCTGACCTTGTAGAAATCTTGCCATTTTTGGGTTCTGTCATCTATACTACTCCTCGAGGGGAGCAAAACAGCTATACCAAATAACCATACATTTTTATCTTTCCAGTTGGGTGTCCAAGTAGTATTGATGTTGGTCTTCTTATTGACTCAAGCGGCAGCATTGGAAACGCGAACTGGCTCCGAATCCTGAGGTTTTCTAAGCAGTTTATTGACTCATTCGAGATATCAGAACGAGGTACACACGTTGGAATTATTGCTTGGTCAAGCGTACCTATATTGGAGGTCTCGTTTGACATTTACAGAGGAGTTTATGGGAACACCATCACGCTGAGAAGACACCTTGATAACATGCCTTGGATGAGAGGTTTTAGCAATTTAAAAGGTGCTTTAACCGTGGCAAACGACGAACTATTTCAAGAAGCCAGAGGAATGCGACCACATGTAAAACAGGTAACTGTTCAGGTAGCTCGGGCGAAATTTTCAGGACTTTACGAAGCACATTATTACCTTGCACAGTAAAGGTGAAATATGAATCATAATGTTTATTGTTTGTTCAATTTTATCGATGATAATATTTTTTTTTCAGCCTTAACTTTAATCAACGAAGTAGGATCGGATGAGATTAATGTTCGAGCTGTTTGTGTTGTAAGCTATAGTAATAAAAGCAACTTGTCATAACGAAAACATCGGTCAAACTTTGCAATCGAATTTTGTGATAAAATCTATTAAATAAGAGTCGATTACTTCATTCATACTGGCAAAATCACTAGTGACCCGAAGTTTTGTGTGTTGGGACACAACACAACAGGGAAAAAGCTTCTACCAAACATCAAAGAGGTGCAGCAAAAAACTTAGAACCAACAGCACTAAACCAAAACCTCTTATTTATGAACCGTTTCAAAAATAAACTACAGAAATGCCTAAAAATAACTATTGTGTTTGTCAAGTCCCTTCATGTTGAATCCTTGCAATTTCCACCAAGATTTGAATTAAATTCATGTAGCTACCATGTAGAGGAATTAGTTGTGGATTTCGTTCCCCGGTCGCTGGCTTTTCACACCGATTTTTGACACATTGTATTCAAATTTCAACTAAATCCAAGAAAATTCACAGCATTGTGCATAGTCCCACAATTATACATGCTTTTATAGCTTGATGAGTACAATTTCCGATTTGTTAGCCATGTGTTTAGTGAATTTAGACACGGAAATCTTCCTCCAGCGAAGCAAATCAAGCAAATCTTCCAGCCTTTCGGCGGATACATAACGTGGGGAAGTCTCGTTCGCTCTAGGACGGCTGTTACGTCATGAATACAAATAAGGAGAGATTGAAAATTATCATAAAAATATTTTTTACAAACAAGCGCTTGTTTGAGCTGAAAAAGCGATTCATTCCCTCAAAACAAAATGCTTCCCGCGAAAGGAAATGTCCTGGTGAATTGCTCTCGGCCTAAAATTACTAAGGGCATGTTCACATGAGGCAAGATATCTCGGGGGCACTGGATATCTCGGTCGCCCTAGCTGCCTCGGGCCGAGTCAAGTTTCTATACAATCTCTGTATTGAAATAAAACCGTTCACACGCGACCGAGACAACTCGGGGCCCCGAGATAGCTCGGTCTCGGAAGGAGGGGATAACCCTAGGGTAAAGTTGTGTCGGTCACCATCAGCTCCATGTGAACCGTCTACCCGAGATATCTCGGGGGGCAAGGACAACTTTGTTGATTGTGCGCGTGCGTGGCCGATGCGTTCTAGCCACAATGCGTGGCCGATGCGTTCTAGCCTATGTGAAACAGAGCCAACGTCGTCCGTACCCCTCGAGATATCCCTACCAAGCGAGATATCTCGCCTCGTGTGAACAGGCCCTTAGAGACCTCATACCTGCTTTCTCCACCAATTCTTGAGCATTGATGTGGTCTTTCCACCCTGTTTCTTAGCATTGTTCTCAGACCTTTCGTGAAACACATCAAGAATTCGAATTGAATTGATTGACATTGTTTCCTAGGTTTGCATTGTCCTTACGGATGGGTTTTCTTCCCATACCGGAAGCCCGGCTGATGCTGCTGCACTGCTGAAAATGCGGGGAATCGAAGTTTACGCAATTGCCCTTGGAGATTATATCAGTCAGATTGAAGTGTCTAGGATGGTATCCAGCCCAGATAATATATTCTACGCGAGGGATTTTGAAGACCTTGACAACGTTCTGGATAGCATGATGCCATACAATTTAAAAGGTTTGACATTTTGAAAATCAAATTGATAGAGCTCGTTCAGGGTTCGTACGCCTCCAGGAAAGTCCTTCAATATTCTGAAAATTTGTCCAAAACTCCTTGAAAATGAATTTCGTTGTTCAAGCGATAGTAAATTGAAGCAAGAAATCATTGTAAAATCAAAGCCCACGAAGTATCAGAAAGATATGCATTGAAGTAAATACTCTGTTTCAATACTTGTTAGCGGCTCACCATGCAAAATGTAACTCATAGACTATGAAGCTCCAATAGACAGGAACAAAATCGTTTGAAAGGCGAGTCTGATTTCATAAAAAAAAAACTCCTGGAAGTTTCCGGAAAAGTTTTCATAAATCTCCTTGAAACTCAAGGATTTCAAAAATTGTCTAAGCGTGTGAATCCTGTTGTTTTTTTTATACTAATGAATGTTTTGCCCCGTTGGTGTCTGCAGCACTGGATTTGCACTTTGACCATATTCGTTATCTTGCCTAGACATTGTAGAACGTTGAAGAAATTGCATTGAATGTATTTTGGAAATTAAGGTATATCCATGAGTAGAGGAGTTGTTCAGATTTCCGATGGATAGCATACTTCTACCTTGGGAAAATGAGCTTTCCCAAGAGCCTTTAACACAGAATGTTTATGGGCACGCATATTAGTTTTTTTTTCAAAGGGAATTGGAATTGGCGACCAGTCATTTTGAATTGTCATTTTTCCCCCTGAGCTCGTAAAATGCCAACCCCACAAAAATGAAGCTCACTTGTTTTTCACATTTCTTGCACTGACACTACAAACCAGCTAATTACAGACTTCTTTCTTAGTTTCTTAGTTTCTTGATTCTTATTTTTTTACTTATTTTCTTTTCTTTCATCGCAGCGGAAGTGTCATTTCAAATGGAAAATCTTAGCAGCGATGCAATAGTCATTGCAACGCCAATAGAAATAAAAGGTAGATAAACTTTCATTAATGGTCTGTTTATTAAAATCTTTATCAACTTGGGTAATTACGAGGGAAAGAAAATTTCACAAGGTTACAGAAAGAAGACTATGTATATATCTCCTTCTTTTCATCCAGTGGCTACTCCAACTATAACAATCTCAAAACGCAAAAAAAAAAAACAGTTGTATATATTCAATAAGGAGAATTCCAATATGTTTCACTCCCTTGAGAGGTCAGGTAGAAGATGTTTATGTGCAAAGGATCGAGTAGCCTGCGAAAAGCCGACGCAGAATTACGCGCGGCCAGTTTGCAAAAGTCCTGCATAAGTCTTCAGAACGCTTCCTCAAACATTTTACTAGCAAGGATTTCAAATATCACCTGGAAGAGGTTTCATTTCCCATACCAGAATGTTTAAAGTTAAACAAATGATTGACGCGATTTGTTTTAGTCTACATAGAGACGTTTGACTTGACCACTTGTCCACTGCTCACTTGGTCTCGAAACTTAAAATGAAGATTATCATCAATTGTTAAATGGTCTTGAAATGAGGATTATCATCATTCTGGTGACATGGTTATTTGACATGCGCAAGTGTCCCACATGGTTGTAGGTTGAAGTAGTACAGTTGTAGTAGGGAGCGCTGTTAAGGGTGGTCATTTGCTTATACATTGCTTCGTTCTATTTATGTTTTTAATAGAACAAAGATAATAGTAATATAGTCATGTCCCCCAAAGGATGATAATCCTCATTTCAAGGCCATTTAACAATTGATGATAATCCTCATTTTAAGTTCGAGGTCTTGTTGCACTTGCTGAGTAGTAATAGGCCCTTCGTTTGAAATTTTTCTCCCCACGTGATCTGACTGAAGTCCCACAGTCATGCGCGAATGTCCACCATTCTCGTACCCAGAGCTCCCAGGCTCGTCACCTCGCAGGGGACGCTCTTTGGACATCCATTAGAGGACCTTCACTGATTGGCTGACTTTGAACGCTTGTGCATGCGCAGGAAGCTCTTTCTCTCAGCGGTTCTGTATCAAATCTCGCGCCGTCAGGGGGTATCATTAGAGCCTCCCCCGCGATGTGACAAGACGGGGGAGCTCTGGGTTCGAGAATTAAATTCAACGTTTGTTTGTTTTGTTTGTTTGCAGCTTTCTATCTACTTCTACTTTCTATCTACTTCTGACTTTTTGTACAAATGTTCTCTTTGTAGGGAGTGTTCAATATTGCTGCCGCTGGTTAAATTGCTCTGCGTGTCCACTTAATGTAACACTTGCTTTACGCGGGCATCATAGTGCTAGTAGAATCATTTTGTCTCGCGTTCCTGAGAGTGGCCTCCTGGAGCCCAATTGTACAATAACAAACTTTCACGTTGCGTTCAACGGGATAGCACAACCTGGCAACTACAAAATAGAGGTGTGGTATTTGAATGGTGGTTTTTAGTAACTGACTATATAATTACTGCTTCTCAACGGAACGCAGTGTTGGGAAGCTTTGTCATTCGGCTTGTAGCTATTTGTCTCATTTGTGTTGTCAATTGACAGTACTCGTATTCAACGAGTTCAAATGCATTTTTCTGATTGGCAGCTATGCATCAGAATAATATATTCGCTACTCCTTTTAAATCTCCTTTTGATCTATTATCGAACCTTGCTGTTCAAACCCTGCAAATAGCAATATACTCCATTAAGTTGAGGTGCATTTTCTTCTGCATGATGGATATGCTTTGCTTATAGCGCAAAATAGAAATGAATGTATGCATTTTTATTATATAGATATCGATGAGATACCTGTGTGTATACCGTACAATGAATACATCGTTTATAAACCAAAGGCTCATGGGATACGCAGAACCTTAAACGAATACACGCACCTGAGTCTTTAACAAAATAGTTGTGTAAACAGGAATTGCATTTACTATTGCTATAAAAGCAATTATTTTGTATTCAGCTTCGCCACATGAAAACGAGTTAAATTATATGCCAGTTTTTTATATAACTTAGGCTCAGTACTCCTCGCAAGATAACTCTTTGAATGGCCAAAAAGAAATGGCGTCCATCCGCATAAAACGTAAGTGATG
Source organism: Scolanthus callimorphus (assembly GCA_033964015.1). Lineage (NCBI taxonomy): Eukaryota > Metazoa > Cnidaria > Anthozoa > Actiniaria > Edwardsiidae > Scolanthus > Scolanthus callimorphus. The sequence goes on along the minus strand of CM066922.1, from coordinate 24,338,598 downwards.
TTTGACGTTTCTGATGATCAGGATGTGATACGTTTTGTTCTCAAACCGTTCTTCATTAAGTCGTTCGATCGGAGACGTTAAAGCCTTTTCATTCAAATTCAAGACAGGTTATTTAAGAGATTCGAGCAATGCTTGGCCAAAAATAGCTTTACTTAAAAGTTTAATACCTACTGCTTTTACTTCTGAAGGTTCCCATGATCTCATATTATAACGGAGATCCGAGAAACTAAATTTAATCGTTTCCTAAAATAATACAGGGGTATTGGATATGGCTCTGTGAGCTTTATTTTCTCTGGTTCCCATAACAATTGTTCACTTATCTTCATACCTTAAAAAAACAGAAACAAAAAAAAATCCTATTTTTCAGTAACAAGATTTTTTACTACTTCTTGTTCAAATTGCTCGAAATTCTAAAACAAATCTGCCTTAATTGTGCAGCAGGCGGTAACTACCTCTCTTTTTCTTTTAAAGCATATACGCTGCAAAAATGTGACTTTACTGAAATAATGTGTCCTTGGTTGCGGAACGTGCATTCTTCCGATTCCTGGCTGCTTTCAGACACCGCACAAATGTTCCCAAGAAATGGTAAAGTACTGTAAAATAGATTTTCAGGGGGGCTAGATCGACAACGCTCTTTTTCGTACGCATGAATCAACATTTGATAATAATAATAAGAACAACAATAACAACAGTAGCAACAACAGAAACAAATAGTAATTTCAAACTAGTATTAATAATAGATACAATCTGATGACACTGCATGAATTAGTGGTTTTCACGTGTCATCATTAAATGTTAACTTCTAAACTAAGGTCTCAACGTTAATGTACTTTCCGTGATAATTATAACTGATTATAACTGTACTAAAGTAATCCTCGCACCATATTTCGGCACCTACTGTCACTGTAGTTCCGGGATATCGCTGAAGCTGTACGTCTTTCCAACTGCTACGACATGTGTGCCGTATTTCACTAAATCTTCTAAGTTCTTACGATCTAGACTGACCAACCTGTTATAGATGTTCATATCGTACAATTCCGATGATTCATTGGAGAACAGGTGGGGGAGTAGAGTACCATGTGGACAATCTTGGGGGGATGTAATTGTCGGCTGAAAGGGGCGTAGCTAGGGGGGATCCTGGGACCTTCCCTTTTTTTAGATGAAAAATACAGTAAATATTAAGAAAAAAAAATCGAAAAACTGGAAAGGAGCAGCATGCATTTGTACAGAAGTAACCCCCTCCCCCTTCTCAAATCCTGGCTACGCCCCTTGACTGGTCTGTGGCCTGTTCGAGTGTGGAACACGATGTGATATTCGCTTTAGTGAGCAGTAACAATGGCGCAGGAGACCCATTTCGCAGGCAACTTTTTCTTAAAATAACTCCTTTCATTCTACCACAGCTTCTTACATATTCGTCAATGGAACAAAAACGGCATCGTTGCTAAGCGATGTGCTCCCATGGCAACCATACCACGCTCACATCAAAGTGTGCTTGGAATTCAAGTTCAAGATGAACACACGGACTAGGTCAATATTATCCATTTATAAAAGGATTCGTTCCAGTGACCATATCATTTGGAACGTAACTGGTTACCATGGCAATGAATGGCATCATGGTGCAGTCTATTGGACAGGATATAATGGAACCAAGGTGCTTATAGTAATATAGGTGATTTTAAAATATAAGTTACAGTAGTCCTTAAGCAAACGATATACAAAGCCACTACTAGACATATTGGTTGAAGTTTCTGTTCAGAAAGCTCAACAAAACAGTCAAAACGCTGTTGTGTTGCTATTCGCCTTTGTCACACGGCAGCCATCTTGGATTTTCTAATACAGCGAAGCAGGCCCGAAAGCGAGGCCAAGCGTGTTAGCTCACCCACGCATAGTCATTTCTGTAAGAAAAAAACAAGATGGCTGCCGGTGACAAAGGCGAATTGCAAACCAAAAGATTGATTGAAAATCAAGAGTAAGGACTTTTTTTTCTTTTCCCGATGCAGCTTATTTTTCAGGGTCAAAGTTTTTCAGAAACAGTAGTGAGCATCGCTGTTACAAATATAACAATAACGACAAGAAACTGCCCCACACTTCCTACATTTGCACATCCAGGTAAGTTCACCCGTCATGGTATAAAACATTTACACGTTATAGAATCTGAGAGCTTATTTAGTGTATCAGAAGTTATTATTCAGCACATCGATGCACTGCCCAAATATGGTCATTGGAACGCCAATAGCTGTCTTCTGTACATGACAGCTATCCTGCGATATCCGTCTCTGAGGAAAATATGATGTTTTGAGCTCGTAAATACACAAGTCATTTTTTCGGGTTTTTTGTGCTATCGATGTGCTGAATAATAAAACCATTATCCTGCTCGATTTTGCAGAATATCGTCTGATTTTAGCCAACTCGGGACTTCGTCCCTGGTCGGCTAAGTATCAGACGATATTCTGCGCAATCTCGCAGGATAATGGTTAAATATTCTGCGCAATCTCGCAGGATAATGGTTAATTGTCTGATTAATGCAGCTACTGCTGTGGACCACGTCTAGCCTCCAGAAACTTTTCCAAAGGGGCAGAATAGCTTGGAGTCTTGAGTTCGCACTATCATTTGGAGTGGCTACAAGTTGCTCCAAAAGTGTTTTGGTGGTGGCTTTCGTTTGAGGTTGGTTTCAATAGAGCGGATTTCAGATGACCGTCGTGTTTGCAATTGGTTTGCTTTCCCATTGGCTGCTTATTTCTATCAACCAATCAAATTGCGAACTAATTACAAGCAAGGAATTACTAGCCAATTGGTTCGGCTCCTGATTGGCTTGGCTGGAAACCATTCAGCAGTAAGTTGTAATTACTCTTGTTTTTGATTGGCTAGTGATTGCACAATTGCGTTTACTTTCACGATGGTCATGTGAAATCTGCTCTATGTTGTAGCTGTCGTGGATAAATTTGTTCCGCACCAGCTATTGTGAACAAAGCTGTTCTGCGTTAGCTTCGACAATTGCAACATATGGAAACCGGCGGCGCTGGCGACTTCTGCAATACGCTGCGTTTCTTGCAACTGCTGCAACTCATGTTGCAGGAATCGCCCGTGCTCTATCTGCGACAGCTGCAGCTGGAGTTTTCTTGACTGCTGTGACTGCTGCGAAACCCGGTTTCCATATGTTGCTGTCGCAGAGCAACAGCTATTCACAATAGCTGTTGCAGAACAAGTCTGTCCACGACAGCTGGGAAATGTGGACAACGTGTTCCCTAAATAAGGAAATGTAACGTAAGCTTCATGCAATAGCGCTGTGCAAAGATTAAAAGGATCGCGTTCGAAAAACGAGCGAGAGTAGGAGTATATACAAGCCCTGCTATAATGAGTGGAACTACCAGTTTACCAAATCATTTTGTATCGTTCTTTAGAGAGAATACTGAGAAAATGGGACAAACGTGTATTTGCTTGTCTCAGTTTTTAATTATTGTTCCTCCATCTGTGCGCAGCGATATTAGAACTTAACACTAAACCAACTTTTGCTTTTAAGGTTTCCAGTGCACTAGATTTACTTGCGACAATGGCGAATGTTTAGATATGAAAAGGCGCTGCGACGGCGACATACACTGTGCCGATGGTTCCGACGAGGCTAACTGCGACTGTCGTAACGATGAGTTCCGTTGCCCAGGACCAGATAAAAAATGCATACGGCTGGTTGATCTTTGCAACAAGAAGAAAGATTGTGATGATAATATAGATGAAGAAAACTGCGGTAAGCTACAAAGCGGGGTTCTGTCTTTGGCTACTAGTCATTTATCGTAGATGTTCAGGCAAGCCTGTGGCCGCGTAGCGCTAAGTTCAACAGAGTGGAGATAAGGAATTAACCTTGTATGAAAGCTAACGTGCTAATGAAATGGTCCCATGTGTGCTTCTGAGCGTTAGCCCTAGTAAGCGGAGAAAGAGACCCCTCTCGGGTTCAGAGATTTTTTCTCTTTCTCCGCTTACTAGGGCTAACGCTCAGAAGCACACATGGGACCATTTCATTAGCACGTTAGCTTTCACACAAGGTTAATTCCTTATCTCCACTCTGTTGAACTTAGTGCTACGCGGCCATAGGCTTGCCTGAACATCTACATATATTCACTTCATTACCGCGAACATAACATCTAATTTACCCCGACCTGCTCCCAGTCTGACCTGGATAGCTCAGCTGGTAGAGCATCGGATGTACAATTCTGAAGGTCGTGGGTTCGTATCCCTCTCGGGTCAGAGATTGTTTCTCTTTCTCCTCTTACTAGGGCTAACGCTCAGAAGCACACATGGGACCATTTCATTAGCACGTTAGCTTTCACACAAGGTTAATTCCTTATCTCCACTCTAGTCATTTATCGATGCCATCTTTCCTGTTGAAAACGGCAGTTTGTAAAAGAATGGCGTCCTGCTTTCTACTTTATATTCTACCTTGTTTGCACATGTCAGCTTTAGCTACAAATACGCACAGTATGCAACTGCGTACTAAAATGTTCACTTTGTTATACCTTTTCTGTTGTTTTTCTGATAACGATGTCTATCCGAATACTCTCTTACGTGCATTAAAAAATCTCTAGCTATGTCCCTGCCTGGCACGTCGATGGTTAACATTGGTATGGCTTGTACCACAGTTATCTTTTGTAGTTAAACTATTATATTTAACTTGGAACCGTGCAATTAAGTTACGTACCGATATTATATATGCATGTCAATGTACTTTGAATTTTTTATTACTGTGATTAATGTGGTACTTCAGAGGGATATTTTCGTATAAGAAGATCCCTCACTATTTGGCTGCATTCTACTACACTTTTCTTTTTTCTCTCTTTTTGCCAAATATTGTTTTTTGATTCTAGCACAAGATTGCCCCAGTAGCTTTGCATGCGCTGATGGCACCTGTGTCGACAATTCAGATACTTGCAGCAGTACAAGTTCCTGTCCAGGAAACACTAACAACCCTGCGTTATGTGGTAAACATTGAATACAATATATAAATGAGCAGCTTTAGCACAAATAGAGCCTAGCCTTTTTTGTGCTAGACTTGCATCTTGAAAGAGCTATGCTCTTGTCAGCCTAGTAAAGGATCTAGTGGCAAAATTATTGCGTTGACTAGAAACCACTAAAGTGTTTGTGTCCAGCTCAGCTCCATCAATTCCAAATATTATCAGACGTCAGTCCTTACTTTCCATTAGACAGGCAATCCATCATATAATTCAAGAAAGATATGGTCATATGCTATGGTATTTATTTTTATAGACATTTATTATTTAATGTATATAGAATAAATACTAGTTATACAATGCTTTCGAGTGGAATACCGCCGAATATACAACGCCATTTCTGCCTTCTGATTGGCTGTATTTTCTGTGGCGTGGTATAATGTATTGTACACAACCCCTTGGAAGATTTTACCATTTCTGTAGGACTCCGAATTTTAAATCAAGTGTATAATATTAATAGCAAGCGCAAACAGCTGCAAAAGAGGAACACGAACTTCCTATATAGGACTCATGGCACCTTGAAGCTGGGAATATCAGGCCAGTTCTCATCCGCCTCCTTAAGCGGGAATTTTTTCGGGCGGGAAAAGGCAAATGCAGATCCTCATGTCAAGAACTACGCAATAGGAGAACTAATAACATTCAGAGGCACACCTGTAGCTACCACGAAGTTAGCGTACGTGATTAGTGTAAAAGTAAGAACTATTACACACGAAATAAATATTTCCAAGGGCGTATTGGATGTTCTCTCGACCAGATTGATTCATGTACACAAAACAAGACTGGTTACGAAAAATGTGAACTAATTTCAGGTAAGCATTTAAAGTGCCAGAACGACTAGAAACGTATAATTTCTTTGATGTGGAAATATTAAAGAAAAGGTATCAAGAAATAATGTGCGAGAGTCGTTTTTGATCATATCTGAGTTAAACGGGGAAAATAGCCCGATAAGGAATTTGGCCATCGCCCGCCATCTTGAAAAAGCGTACCGGAAATGAAATGAATTCGGCTGGTAAAATGACGTCACACACTCAAGACGTCACACACTCAAAACGACATCCCTGAAAATTCCGCGTGAAAGCAGGTTTTGAGGACTTCAGCTTGAATAGGAGCTATTCATATTTATAAATTACAATTCTCGAGTGTGATTCTCGAATGTGGGACGTAAATGCGTAATCTACATGCGATTTGCCGCTGATACGCAGTGTGGGCTCGATGCCTTTCCAAGATTGACTTCCGGTACGATATTTCATAATGGCCGCCTCAGATGAACCGAACTACAAAGCTAAAAAACACACAACTCTGTTAATTTTTAAGATATTATATTTTAAAGCATATCTTCTTAGGCCTTGAACAGTATATTAGCCCCATAATTGTTTTGGAAAAAAATCATTCAAATTTGGTCGTTCTGGCACGTCGCCTTCGTATTCTTTAAAAAAGACATTAAATTGAAAAAGTTTCAGCTGGTTTCCTTGAAGCTATTAAAAATGAATCGATTTTTTTCGAAAAATTATGTTGGACTGAACTAGTCCACGGATCATGAAATAGCTTTCATTTCTTCCCCTGTAGTGACACGGAGGTGGCGATGTACCTTCGACACTGGATTTTGTGGTTTTACTCATGATCGCAATGCAGCGATAACATGGACTCGTTTGTTTGGTCCTACTCCGACTTCAGACACGGGCCCTTCTTCTGATCACACTACTTACACTGGTAAATCTGTTGCATATATTCATGTCTATTCAAGAGAAGGATCGTCGTTGCCTGTATCCATGGTAATAAAAGCAGTAGGCCATCAGTGTATCATCGTCGATATCTTACCTATAAAAAAATCCTACATAATCTATTTAAAAGACATGATTTAGGAGGCAAGATTAGAACCTCGTCAAAAGGAGTTCCAGCCCAGTTTCTCATCGAAACACCACCAAAGTGGTTAAGGACCCCTTTTCCTACGTCATATTATATCTTACAATGTTGGACAAAATTGTTGACAAAAACAATTTTTTTTTTCAAAAACGCCTAGGGACTGCTGAAACTGTTCTGTCCTTTAAAATCGATCTCATGTTGCTTTCTTGGCTGTCGTTCAAAGGAATGTCTGTTGAAAGGACCAACATTGATTGGGGAAGGGGAGAAATATCTGCTTAAACCTATTGTAACGAGAGTGAATTAACAATAGGTGCTAAATTTTGTGAACACATTTTGTCCAAGATTGTAGCTTTTATATCAGCTAACTTACATAAAAAATCATGTTCATTTTATTAGATTTACACACGGAAAAGACAACTATTTTTGTGTGTTTCTTTTAGGTAACTATATTTATGTCGAGGCATCCGGCACGAGCCATGGTGATAGAGCAAGACTGATTAGCAGTAGTTGGTACCAGAAAAAGGAAAGTGTTTGCTTTCTGTTTTGGTACCACATGCATGGAAAGGATATTGGCCAATTGAATATTATCACAAAGACCAATGTATCTGATACTACCTTCTGGAGTCAGAATGGGAAACAAGGCGACAGATGGTTATTTGGACAGGTCACTCTTGAAAGCGCATTGCCGTATCAGGTATAACTGCTACATTTTGACACATATCTGTTACAATTAAATTCTGTAACATATACTTTTACGTTCTTAGGGATAATCTGATGCCAGTAGTAATGCATGTGGTTTAGATTACGGTTTGTCAACGACGTTTCCAAAAATTTTGGCAACGAGATTCATTTTTGGCAACGGTAACGCTTGATTGACGTGACACGTGATTCAAACAACCGTTATTTTAATTATTCATGAACTACAGTACGATAAAAGCCTAGCGCGTGTGTTTTCAGCACTTACTCTTTAACAAAACATACTAAACTCTACTCTACTACAGCTCTACTATGTCTAACCCTACTGTTCATGAAAGAAATGGCGAAGTTCTGTACAAGCTTGGCAAAAGAAATCAGTCAGATTATTTTGCGTCCACGTGTCTGTTTGCTGGTAAAGCAAAGTTTCATATACGCGAGTTTTTGCTAGGCGGCGACGGGAATCCTTTGATTCCGACCAAGAAGGGAATTTGCCTGAATATGGAAGAGTTTATTCCTAAACTACAGTGCGATAAAAGCCGAACGCGTGTGTTTTCATCACTCCTACTCTTTAACGAAACAATACTAAACGTTTTGAAAAATTCAACTGTACACAACTAATGATAATCGATCTCACGAGATAAATTCTAGAAAACAGTTTGTGTATAGGGACGAATAACAAATAATTACCTTGTTTTTAGGCGCTTTCTTTAACTAAAAAATGACGCACTAGGTCCTCTTTCTTTTCCACTCTAAAAGACGCACAACGTCGTTTTATTTTATCAAAACAATGGTAGTCAAATACAAGCTAGGATCTCGGGGATACAATGCTGCTGAGAATCATTTTCAAGGACAGATTAGAGTACACATCAGGAGTTTACGCCTGATGAAAACGAAAACAGATATTACTGTTGGCAAAGTTGTCTTTGGTTACTAAAATCGTTATTGAAAGTTTTTTTTTTACAATTTTTTTTTTGTCCTAATTCGACGACTCTTATCTGAGTATAGTATCGTTATAGTATAGTTTATTTCCGCGTCTTACATATAGAGCGAATATAAATGACGTTCGAGTCAAACGAGTGTTAATTAAGAAAGTTAATCCATGATGTTGGTCATTTTGTTTGTTTATAATAGACAGCGTTGTTCTTTGTTTCTTTTTAGCGTCTTTTATTTAATAACTATACATTACATACATTACAATAAGTTCGGGACCCTTTTTATACACACCGGTTAACCTATGTTAGCCTAACACAGTTCATTTTTGTTCTGTTTTGAAGCAATTAGAAATCTACCTTTGCGTTCATTCTCGGCCACAGTAAATCAAACGAGTCACTGAGAAATTGTTTTACAGTAGGTTCATCAGGTAGAGTCCAACAACTTTTGTAGCACCAGTTTTGATGTCTTTTAGTTTAACAGGCCACCAGGTCTTTCCATTCCCTGCGTTGCAAGCAGATGTGCCAGGAAGAACTTGATTGCGCGAGGACTTGAACATTTCGGCTATGTAGTAACCGTCAGGGATAGTATTCATAGGTTTATTGTCAAATCCTACAGCCTCTTGCCATACGTGCGGCGGTGCATCTGACCAAATTATTGGTGGAATTCCCCAGCACGGTTCAGACCTCGCGCGCTTATTTGGAGGTTGTTGAATCATAGTAATGTGCGTCAACTCATTGTGAGATTGCTCGTCATTCCCCATGGTACTTTTTTCTATAGCATACACTTTACAACTACCAAAAATATCGGCCAGTACTTGCTTGTTTGCTGGGGTATCTGGTTTGTTATCTACCAAGATGTAACCGTATGCGTTTTCTGTTTCTTGGAGATAAGCGTTCATAAAACGTTCCCGATTTCTATCAAACATACGTTCGGCTACAATCCCTATTTGTTTCCGGTCGCCGGGACTTCGAAACAACGCTAAGTACTGGGCATTGCGACTAATGTCGGTATTGAACTTTCCTTTTGGGAACATGTTTTGTAACAACAGAACCACACTAGCGTTTCTGTGGCGACCCTGAGTAAACAGACGAGCGACCAGTCCACTATCTGAAGCTTCCGTCATCAAGTCGTCCAGAATAATAATGTTGTTATATTCGGGATTTATTTCATTGAGATCGTTGGAAAAGTCGGGAAGCCCTCGCTCGAAACGGATGGAGTCACCCAGAGATATCTTCATCTGATTATATATTTCTTGCCATTGATTATAATACCAATATATCTGCATTGTTTTCTTGTCTTCGTAAAAGATTCTGTCTTTTTCTAAGATCTGGCGCACAAAAAATGTTTTCCCACTTTGACTTGGGCCAACGACTAATAGTGAGAACTTGTGACGAAATTTAAAAGCGGGATAAGGTTCCGTATTCAAGAATGGTGCTTCGCTCGAACCAATTCGGCCTTGGTTCGCTGTTCCTCTTTTTCTGATACGCGAGAATTGCTTGATCGTTGAAGATGTAGCTTGTGGTGTAGCACGTGGCTTGACTGAAGGGGTGGATGGAAATGTAGTTGAGACAAGACAAGTCTGTGGAGGTGAAAATACCGCCATTTTGAGCCACCGTTTTCTCTCGCCCCCATAAATCTGATGAACCTGTCGCAAGTGATCACCTAAATACAAAACATTCGCTTTATTGCACACCGGGCAAATTCTCTTGTATTTGTAAGGCATCTTGCTCCAATGAGGTCCTGACCAAAATGAGGCATGATGTCAACGTTTTTGAACATTTTATAGTTTGCTGAATCATGTCGATACCAGGGCGTTGGAGGCCCGATCCCAGGCAGATGTGGGGCCGATCCCAGGACGATGAGGGGCCGATCCCAGGCCGATGTGGGGCAGATCCCAGGCCGATGAGGGGCCGATTCCAGGACGATGTGGGGCCGATTCCAGGACGATGTGAGGCCGATGTCGGGACGATGTGGGGCCGATTCCAGGACGATGTGGGACGATTCCAGGACGATGTGGGCCGATATCGGGACAATTTTAAGACGGTTCTGGCGGAACCGTAAACATGTAATACCTTGGGAACCACCCTTACTAGAAAACATATAAAAGGGAGATGCACAGCTAGGCAAGGCACACTTTATCTTTGACACTCAGGGGTGTACATTAGAGATATGGATATGGAAACGACATATTCTGATAATGAGGACGTTAACAGTCAAGACAGTGAAAAGTCAGTAGAATCTGATGATGATTCGGTAGATGAAAGCTCAGAGTCTGATGAATCTGAAGGTGAAAGTTCTGATGAAGAATGTGTCTGGAGTAAACTCCAGGACGAAGCAATGCGCCGCCATCATCAACACTGGGAGGGACTTGTAAAACAGTACCAGCAAGTTGGTAATACAGAAGAGGTCGCTGAAGCGAAAGCAACAAACGAACTTATACCCAAATTTAGAAAGGAATTAAGACAAGTGTTGTATGAAAACCTTGAATGGATGCACCGTTTGAAAAAGGACCCGTACTTTAAGAAAATAAAAAACACTATGGAGAACCTCAAGAATGATGATGGACTTGATTGGGCAGAAGCCACACAAGCAGCCATAGAAAAACGCAAATTTTTACTGAACAAGCTGTTTAAAAAGCAGTCAGTTCCAAAGCAACCAGAAGTACCTGTCTGGAACAGAAGATTCTATAACCGATTTTGAGTTTACATTCTGATTCACTTCATTCGGATTATTTCAGAAAATAAAGATCTAGATAAGAATAGAGTCCAAATGTCAATGCCCAACATATATTAAAAGCTACGTGGATCATATGTGTCTTGTAAAGTTTCTACCTGAGACGCTAATGAAATAAACAGCAAGTATCTTATTTTACGTTGTAAGGGTCTTTATTATATCCATTTTGAAATCACTGTCAATCCGTGCAGTCTGATTGGCTTACAACAGTGCGATTCGTTCACAAATCGCATCCTTTTGAGTCTAAGTCGCATATTTTTCTCAACCAATCAAAAGAAGCATTCAAATAAATCAACCAATCACATTTACCTGTAATTTGATTGGTCAGTGCCTTTAAATACTGAAATGTGATTGGTTAATTTATTTGAATGCTTCTTTTGATTGGTTGAGAAAAATATGCGACTTAGACTCAAAAGGATGCGATTTGTGAACGAATCGCACGAACCAATCAGACTGCACGGATTGACAGTGATTTCAAAATGGATATAATAAAGACCCTTACAACGTAAAATAAGATACTTGCTGATTCAACAACCTCCAAATAAGCGCGCGAGGTCTGAACCGTGCTGGGGAATTCCACCAATAATTTGGTCAGATGCACCGCCGCACGTATGGCAAGAGGCTGTAGGATTTGACAATAAACCTATGAATACTATCCCTGACGGTTACTACATAGCCGAAATGTTCAAGTCCTCGCGCAATCAAGTTCTTCCTGGCACATCTGCTTGCAACGCAGGGAATGGAAAGACCTGGTGGCCTGTTAAACTAAAAGACATCAAAACTGGTGCTACAAAAGTTGTTGGACTCTACCCTGATGAACCTACTGTAAAACAATTTCTCAGTGACTCGTTTGATTTACTGTGGCCGAGAATGAACGCAAAGGTAGATTTCTAATTGCTTCAAAACAGAACAAAAATGAACTGTGTTAGGCTAACATAGGTTAACCGGTGTGTATAAAAGGGTCCCGAACTTATTGTAATGTATGTAATGTATAGTTATTAAATAAAAGACGCTAAAAAGAAACAAAGAACAACGCTGTCTATTATAAACAAACAAAATGACCAACATCATGGATTAACTTTCTTAATTAACACTCGTTTGACTCGAACGTCATATATAATCGCTCTATATGTAAGACGCGGAAATAAACTATACTATAACGATACTATACTCAGATAAGAGTCGTCGAATTAGGACAAAAAAATTGTAAAAAAAAACTTTCATAACGATTTTAGTAACCAAAGACAACTTTGAAAACAGTAATATCTGTTTCCTTTTTCATCAGGCGTAAACTCCTGATGTGTACTCTAATCTGTCCTTGAAAATGATTTTCAGCAGCATTGTATCCCCGAGATCCTAGCTTGTATTTGACTACCATTGTTTTGATAAAATAAAACGACGTTGTGCGTCTTTTAGAGTGGAAAAGAAAGAGGACCTAGTGCGTCATTTTTTAGTTAAAGAAAGCTCCTAAAAACAAGGTAATTATTTGTTATTCGTCCCTATACACAAACTGTTTTCTAGAATTTATCTCGTGAGATCGATTATCATTAGTTGTGTAGAGTTGAATTTTTCAAAACGTTTAGTATTGTTTCGTTAAAGAGTAGGAGTGATGAAAACACACGCGTTCGGCTTTTATCGCACTGTAGTTTAGGAATAAACTCTTCCATATTCAGGCAAATTCCCTTCTTGGTCGGAATCAAAGGATTCCCGTCGCCGCCTAGCATAAACTCGCGTATATGAAACTTTGCTTTACCAGCAAACAGACACGTGGACGCAAAATAATCTGACTGATTTCTTTTGCCAAGCCTGTACAGAACTTCGCCATTTCTTTCATGAACAGTAGGGTTAGACATAGTAGAGCTGTAGTAGAGTAGAGTTTAGTATGTTTTGTTAAAGAGTAAGTGCTGAAAACACACGCGCTAGGCTTTTATCGTACTGTAGTTTATGAATAATTAAAATAACGGTTGTTTGAATCACGTGTCACGTCAATCAAGCGTTACCGTTGCCAAAATGAATCTCGTTGCCAAAATTTTTGGAAACGTCGTTGACAAACCGTAATCTAAACCACATGCATTACTACTGATGCCATATATACGAATTCTTGTAATGTCACATACTGGTGACTTTTGTGTTTATCAGTATGGGACATATCAGTTTTCGGATCTCTTGATAGATCATTATTAGACAAACATTCTGACCAAGGCTTTTGCAGGCTACTCAACCCTTTGCTCATTAAAAACTTCTAACTGATATCTCGAGGCGGTGAACCATATTGGACTTTTGCGTAGTGAATATATAACACCTGTGTTTTTGTGGTTTCAGATTGTTATAGAGGGAGTAACCACTGGAAGAAGAGAAGGAGACATAGCCGTTGACGATGTTTCCCTTTTAAGCGGGCCCTGCTCACAAATATTGAAAGAGGGTATGTGTATAGCTATTTCAGTATACGTTGTCGGAACAAAGCGCCCCATTTACAGGGGAAGGGGAATATTTCACGTATATAAGTTGGCATATCTTGGTTAAACTAAGGGCGTGTATGATTGTTTTTCCGAGGACGCGCCACGAAGGTTCTCAGTAAAAATTTAAAAATTTGTTTTGACCGACTTTGACAGAATTTGACGTTGAAAGAAAACTGTTCACCTCGAATGTTCACCTCGAATGAAGAAAAGAGATAGATTTTAGCCGTTCTGTGGGTTGCCATGTCTCTGTCTTTAAGGTGACTCATTCGAAATTCAAAATGCACCCAACTGTGTCTAGAGCGCAAATCTGCGTCGTCAAACTAACGGCTATAACTTTTGTGTCTTTTCCTCTATTGTTATAATTATTTTTTCAAATCCTACTTTACTGATGTATAAATATGCTACTGGGAACCGATCTTCTTGAAAACATTTTTGGAAGTCACAATCTAAATTTTTGTGAGGCCCTAATTTCATATTCCGGTCGTACTAGAAAAAAAATTTGCCGGTTTTTTTGGCTGAAATTCCAGGAATCGATTCCAGTTGTAGTGATCTCAAATCAAGTGAAGTTACAGAAAATTCGTCGGAACAGAAACGCGGTAATAAAAATACCGTCAGTTATGGTCAACTTTTGCCAGATTAGAACGCTGATTCTGCTTGGCTTGAATTGAATTTTAATAGTGCTCCGAAAACTCATTATTTTGGGCTCTTCCACCGGCACTATGTTGTATAGTAATGTATTAAACTTTACCGAAGGTCAGATTGTAAATACCATGAAATACTAAAATGTTCGAACATTATCTACCGAGGAAAGAAATTGTGAAAGCGCAATGAATTTATTACAAGAATGTCGAGTTAAAATGTGTTGTTATTACGTATTATTTCTTGCTAAGATGTATATAGACGAGAAGCTTGTGGCATTGGTAATACTTAGTAAGCAAGTTTGAACATCTTGCGTGCTTATTTGATATAGAAGAAAATTGTTAAAGTTACGGCGGTCGCCCTCTGGTCATGCACGCAGATTTGAAGCTGTCTTGTTTATGAATGGTAATGAAATCTCGCATTTTGCCAGGGGGACACAGTAGGCCAACTCTAATCATCAAACAAAGAAAACGTTTATCGTCGACTCTTTTTTTGTTCCATAGGGACTTAACAGACAATTGCTATTTCGGAGCGTGACTGCTATTGATTAGATTTGGCCTAATGAGCTCCCCCTGGAAAAACTTCAGATTTCATTATCGTTCATAAACAAGAGAGCTTCAAATCTGCGTGCAAAACCAGAGGGCGAATGTCGTAACTTTGTAATTTTCTTCTATGCCAAATAAGCAAATATAATGGTCAAACCGGGTTACTAAGTTTTACCAATGCCACAAACTTCTCGTCTATATAAATCTTAGCAAGAAATAATACCTAATAACGACACATTTTAATGCGACATTCTTGTAATAAATTCATTGGTCTTTCACAATTTCTTTCCTCGGTAGATAATGTTCAAACATTTTAGTAGTTCATGGTATTTGAAATCGGACCCTCGATAAAGTTTAATACATTGCTATACAACATAGTGCCGAGGGAAGAGCCCAAAAAAATGAGTTTTCGGAGCACTATTAAAATTCAATTCAAGCCAACCAGAATCAGCGTTCTATTTTGGTCACAGTTGACCATAACTGACGGTATTTTTATTACCGCGTTTCTGTTCCGACGAATTTTCTGTAACTTCGCTTGATTCGAGATCACTACAACTGGAATCGACTCCTGAAATTTCAGCCAAAAAAACCGGCAAATTGTTTTTCTAGTACGACCGGAATATGAAATTAGGGCCTCACAAAAATTTAGATTGTGACTTCTAAAAATGTTTTCAAGAAGATCGGTTCCCAGTAGCATATTTATACATCATTAAAGTAGAATTTGAAAAATAATTATAACAATAGAGGAAAAGACACAAAAGTTATAGCCGTTAGTTTGACGACGCAGATTTGCGCTCTAGACACAGTTGGGTGCATTTTGAATTTCGAATGAGTCACCTTAAGTGCAGTTCTCTTGTCGCTGAAAATTATGCATAAATATAGCTCATTAAAAAGATTGACCAATCACCATCCATTCTCAAGATCTTGAGAATCACGCAACTCCTGGGCACGTTTTTGGAAGTCGGCGTTCAGTTGTTTTTTTCTCCCGCAACGTTCGGAGTGTAGGAAGAAAAGACGGCTGAAATTCAGGCTACATAGGTAGCAATTTGGAAGACAACAACTAAGCCTTGCCTTCTCCCCTGGGTCAAGCCAGCTGATTCACCTCCATTTTGACTTAACATGACACTTTCATAACCTCTACCATTTTCGAATCTCACATTCACTAGTTTTTGACAGTATAGGTAATCTAAGCAAACTTCATATAAGAAGCTATAATCGTTTTCGTATTCTCTAGATTCCCCGGACTGCCATTCCGATGGGAAGTGCGACTGGGATCAATTTAATCGATTGCATATCGGAGGGGGTAGACTTCTTGTGAAAGGCGGAGCTGAAATCTCATCACCTGTGATAAACCGGAAATCCTTTTATTGGAAGTGTGCGTGGATTTGGTATTCTATGAGGTTAACGACTTTAACAATATCTATGGAAGTGCAATCCCAACGGATCTTACTTTATCACAATAACACAACAACAACAGATTGGTGCTTTATTCAGCTAGAACTGAGGGATTATAGAAATGTTAAGGTAGTTTGATTACAACTGAAATCGTTGCATCTCGACGCGCGTTTTCATAATCGATTTGTTTTTGGCTTTGCTAGTTCCTTAAGTCAAACCATATGAGTCAATCAGATTATTACCCTGTTTCGCCTAGTGCAGTCGCCTGGCTTTCCGTCGTGACGTTGTCTGGTTTTAGTTAAGAGGAAAACGCGTGTCTTGATGCAACGGTTTTATTTGCAATTCCTGGTGAAACCGGGCTCATATTCGTGGTACCGTGTTATCTTTGAAACGCTTTTACATGCTAGACTGCTAGACAGTTTCCTAAACATTTTCTCATTGAGCATCGTTGGGCATTTGCATCTGTTGTGTAAATCTATACTCTCCTCTAAATCCCAGCTATACCAACGAGCAAAATATATTATTGTTTTTCGTTCGCTAGGAACCGGACGCATCCCGACATTCCAGTGCTTTCTTGATTTTCACTATGCCAGCCGCACGAAAAAATCTCATTTCTTTTTAGCAAATTGAAAAATCAATTATTAATCGTTATTTCGCTCTGCGCATTTTCGAAACCTCGCTTTGGGTTTGGGATGTTGGATATCCCTGTTCCGCCAATCAAACAACCTATACCAATCAGGTAATTGCGTTCTTCCGCCTAGTGCAGTAGCCAGTAGCAATGCTAATATATGTGTTAATCTATCTAGATAGTTATCACTGGGAATGGACCATCTTTGAGAATACGCGACATAGAACTGCTACGTGAACAATGCGTATCGTCAAATAAGGATCAAAACCAAGGTCAGCTCATGTGACTGAACGAATTTTTTTTCTCATGTATGTGTCCTACGGTCTCATAAACACAGGGTTCCCACGGGTCATTCAAAGCCTTGAAAGTCATGGTTTTTAGAAAGTCCTTTTTTCAAGCCTGAAACGTCATGGGGTAACCAATCTAGACATTGATAGTCATATAATTTTTTTCCTGAATAAAGATGTTGAGTGTGCATCTTAAAAAATAAAAATGAAGGAACTCTGTAGATAGAATAGCATTACGACCGAGTTCGTATCATCCCGATGATGGAAAGTTGTTGGCAATCCCGCACTGTTAATCAACGTCATTTTTTAATGCGTTTTCTTCTTATTAGCATTTCTGGGCCCAAAACTTTCAATTCGTTTTTATTTAAAGTATGATATTTAACATTTGTCCCAAGGGCAAAGGATACTTTGATTACCAACGATACAACAAATCCGACTGTGAATTTGGCAGCCCCTTGGGACAAAATTTAGACTACAACAAACTGTTGAAGTCAGTTTAAATATTTCAAGCAATTGGTAAGAGAGCAACCTATTTAGCGGAAGAATTGCCGAAAGCGTATTTAAAGTAGTTACTTAAGTATTTTAAGCTTGGTACGTACTTCTCGTACTAACAGGTTCTGAATATTCAAAAGAGCAAAGTTTCCAGATGGATGGCATGGCTGGCATAGGAACTCGACCAATTCTACCTTCTGGGCATTGTCTAACCAAACAACAATAGAACATATGCAGAGGAAAGCTATGCAAGAATTCGAAGGAAATGTAACAAGTAAGAAAGGTTACCTTTCGTTACTGAACCTTTTAATTATAACATTGATTATGAGATAGGTGTTGTCTTCCATAACAGCCTGTTCTTTGAAATCGAGGGAAGTTTCGGTTGCTGACGCGCTTTGCGAACACGAATAACTTTCGGCAATAACTATCTTCTACTGAGTAACGAGGGGTACATTGAAGAAGGAGCTTCTCATTACTGAAAACTTATAATTTCAGGTACTGCATATGAATGTGTGGGATTCGTGATAGCTAATTTTGGAGTACGCTTTCCGATCATGAACCTCGACGCATCCTCTTTTAGCGATTTTGTGAGGAGAGAAGTGTAATTCTTTAGCACCCCTAAGATGCTACAATGGTGGATAAAAGTCCCCATCCCCTCCCCCACCTATTCAAAGTTGGTCACGGGGTCCGGAGCTCAACATTGAAAAGGGGGAGGTCTTTTCGACTAGCCGACGATGCAAATTTTATGTGTTGTCCACCATTGTGTAGCTTCCAGAGGAATTATTCCATGGTGTTCTACAGACGCCGCCTGCTTCGCGTGCACACGGATAGCTAAATACATAGAAGTAGAAAACGAATGCTTGCTAACAAGAAAAATTCAACACTGATTATACCCTTCACTTTTCCAGCAACATGGAATACGGACATCATCTTCGCCAGCAACTCCTCCACATTTCTTATTACCACAATACCCCCTGTGAACAGTTTCACCCTCTGCTTTTGGATGAAAATACTTCGTGGGGTTTTTGTTGTCCATTACAACTACGCTGAGGATCCTGCAATATCGTGGATGGAGCTAGAAATTAAAAACAACATTATCTCTGCTTCCTTCAATGAAAAGAGGTACTTGGAATTTCTGTAGAAACCCATTCTTATGAAAAGATGGATTTCCAATGTATGGCAGAAGTACTGGAAGTGTTCGGATATCCCATGGATAGCCATAATTTGGCTATGGGAAATCACGTTTTTACCTGAATAAGGTTTCGGCACCATTACATTTTCTAGCTCATGCCTGGCCTGTTTTTAGCTCGCAGCTATTAATTCATAATGCGAAAGCTTGATTTATTTAATTTCCCTTTGTTTTGGAAAGTAAACAGGAATTAATTGTTTCGAATGTTTTTTTTGTGTTGAACACTGTCAGGGCCATTCTATATTTTATCTGCACACCCGTATAGAGGAGCTTTTTTTCCGAGGGGATATAGCAAAATGACCTTTTCCGAGGGGTTGAAACGGAAAAAAGGCTCATATGAAACAATCTCTAACCACAAATTGTCGTTTTTTCAACACCTCACGGCCAAAACCATATTTGTAATCATTTACCTTATAAGGAAGTGACCGGAGATCCTCTTTTGATAAGATTTTCGACAAATGTAGCAAGAAAATTGTGACATTTTGAATGAAAACTTGCAGGAATCACAGAGACTCGAGTTCTCGATTTTGTCCACCATTGATTTTGGCTTGGTAACCACGCTAAAATGCCCATATTAGCCCGCGCGAGACTCGACCCAGTCCTCCCAAGTGCATCCGGCAAAAACGACAATGATTCATTGATATGATTCGTAGGTTCTGTCGAGGGGGTGCAATAAAAAAAAGCCTCTTCAGTGGATTTTTACTGAGAGGGTGCAACCCAAAATAGGCTCTTCAGGTATTTTCGAGGGGTAGAGCAAGAATTTCCGAGGGGTTTACTGAAAAGAGTAACCTCTTACAAGGGGGGCGGCTAAATAATAGAATGGCCCTGAAAAGGGAATGCTGCTGCTGATTACTTGTCACGCGGTTGTTTATCAGAAGCCACCGTCGCGTGATGTTCTCGAGCTCTGTTTCACCTATTGGTCTATAGTGTTACAAAGTCAGTAACCCATACCCTATCCCTGCTATTGCTTTTATTTCCTATTGACTGTGCTATAGTCAGATAAAATAGCCTTGAACTTCTTGTTTTTATTTTAGTACCACTGCCTCGTTATCCTTATCAGATAAATGGCATATTTTATGCACCACATGGGATCAACGCAATGCCGCGTTTTCCATTTTTGCTGATGGTTTAAAAGTAAAGACCATTTCTGATGTCATATTGTCAAAAAATATTGGTAAGTAGCAGCTCAAGGGAATTTGCAGACATCTTACCAAATATTTGGATTGTACTTACAACCGTATGCTGCGCCGGGTAGTTAACATAAGCTGGCATGACCAGATCTAAAACGCCAATCTATATGGTGGAATTCCACTGCTGTAACGGACAAGATATTCTTGCTGTTCACTTGACGTCATCAAAATCCTTACTTTGAAGCTATGGACTCTATGAAACTGTGCTTATCATAAAAAAATATATCTTTATCGGTTCAAAAGATAAAATTACATATCTTATGTTACATTTAGTTTAAATAATAAGCTATTTACATAAAGTATTAACTACTTACTAACCGAGCGCGAGGGCAGTACGGAAAAATTCCAGACTGAGGGATGAAATTTCTGCTTTACGGACCGAGCCTCTGGGCGAGGTTCGTAAAGCAGAAATTTCAGCCCGAAGTCTGGAATTTTTCCGTACTGCCCGAGCAAACGAGGTTAGTAAGTTGTTTATTATATGGCATTTTCAAACAAAGTTAATAAAACAAAAATACAAAGGGAGGAGACGAAGCGAAAGTCAAACTAAACCAGCCGCACGACTTTTAGTTTTATAACTTAAATTTTTGAACGACCAACTCAAGAACACATAAAACGCCATGAAATAAAAAGAAAAATGAACAGTATTTTAGCCGGAAAACGATACAACTAATAAGAAACTGCAGAATAATAGCAAGCAGAATGATTTGATGGCGAAAGGCAGCTTGCAATTTATCGAGCGAAATAACTTAACTTACATTACATGGAGTTTTCTTACCGTATTTTTCCATCATTTAATACTTTCCAACGACGACTAAAGTTTCCAACCAAAGAGTTTAAAGAATGTTCATCCAGAGAACCTTTGAGGATTTCAAATGATAATTCACAACTTCTCAATCTGGAAATAACCGACGAGCCAGGCGAAATTATTTTCACTGAAGTGGTTCTTGTTAGTTTTGTATCCGTGATTCATGTTCACTCTCGAGAACTATAAAGTTTTCAAGATCTTCGCTTGTATCCGCTGTTAGTTGCCCCTTATATATCTGTTACATGTGAGTGAGAAGATTGTCTATGTTATGGAATATAAATTTCTTGAAAATCCATGTAAATCTGTTTGTCAACAATGAATCTCAACACGAAAACACGACTAGTCTGCCGAGCGAAGTTCTCTGAAACTTCCCGAAATGTTTCCTTGTATTACACCCATCATTTCAGTTTCCACTCAATCCAGATGGTAGTTAAGTTTATAGAGGTTTTACAGTTCGGAAAGAAGAAAGGTTTAGCTTCCTCAACCACGACGAATGTTTTCTCTGTTTGAGTTTTGCTTCGCTTGTATGAACTCTGACAGAGCCACGCGCGCCCGTTTTGTAAAATGGCGGGAATGCGTATTGCCCACGGGGCAATACGGTAACATTCTGCCCGCTGCTTAGCCAATCAGAGCGCGCGTACTATCGTTGCCATATAATAAATTGGACTTATCTATACTCTCTCTACATATGTCTCTACCAAGTCCCCTGTGAATCAGTTTCCGGAAAAGAGAAAAGCCTGGGACCCCTACGGGTGTTTACTGCGCACTACCATGCTAAATAAGTGCAACTAAATCACAGTTTGGACAATACTAGCTGATATTGTGGCCTGACGGCACATTTGGTAATTTGGCCGCCATGTTGGAGTCTTCCCGAGGGACTCCAGCATGGCGGCGCCATACATTTTTTCAGTAAACAGTTTTCACATTCGTTCGCTTATATCTCGCTTGCAATATAAGATACCAGTCTAAACATTGGCAAAGCAATTGAAGATAGAGTTCTCTTTCAGAATATGTGCTTTTTCTGTTCGAAATAACTCGCTAAAATACCGGCAAGTCTGCTTGTACTGTGGCGACTGACTCGTCCAGCTGTCATCCAGTGTCATCATTCTTGGTCACTCTTATACGGAAGACTGGTGCAATATATCACCGAGCTCTCGGCCTGTATGATTGGAAAGCCTGGGCCCGCCCTATTAGTAATAGTAGGAGCAGCAATAGCAGCATAAGCAGTAGTAGTAGTATTTATAATTTAACGTTTTATTGATCCACCTTTGTAACGCGTTTGATCATGTTGCAGATACTGGCTTTTTGCAGTTCAAGCGTTTTATTGAAACCAACGCAAAAAGTAACCCCGGTAGAATCAGTGGCATTAATTTTTGGGACGAGGCGTTAATCAGTGAGGATCTCACATTTATAGCCGATGGCTGTGGAGTGGTGCAAGGAAATATCAAATCATGGAAAGACATCGAAAGGACAATTCCAAAAAGTGGCAATATTATAGCAAACAGAACGTCCTCGCCTTCCTGTAAAGGGTTGAGAGGTAAATATGTCATAAAAATATTTTACAAGCCCTGGGCCTTCTATATAACAATTTAAGCATTTCAAATTGAAATAGGTAATAGTTGCTCCGTAAAACGTGAGACCATGAAGCAAGCATCGTAATGAAGACGATTTTTCTCTTATTGTCTTCGAATTTGGCAAACCAAAATAAACTAAAACAGTCAATGGCATTTTGTTTACTACTTTGCGACATAAATTAACATGA
Organism: Scolanthus callimorphus; assembly: GCA_033964015.1. Lineage (NCBI taxonomy): Eukaryota > Metazoa > Cnidaria > Anthozoa > Actiniaria > Edwardsiidae > Scolanthus > Scolanthus callimorphus. The sequence goes on along the minus strand of CM066922.1, from coordinate 24,315,982 downwards.
ACTTATGTAAGAATCATCATCATTTCGAACTATAATGCATAACTTCATGATACAGGTTTTCAGGAGCAACGTTAATTGAATAAAGGTGTGTAGTAACTGTGTTGTCCTGACCATCTAGGCGAATATTTCAACACAATTTGCATTGCTCTGATAGTCGTTCTTTCATTTTTGTTAGAAACTCATCTGCTCTTGGATAGCTCCTCACTGAAACACAATAGCACGGATAACACTACTTTCGCCACTATTTGGAGTTTCGAAGGAAAAGGAAGATTCCCTTACCAATGCCTCCGCTTCCGGTACATGATGTGTGGCGCGGGTGCTTTGCTATTGGAGGTCAATCAGGAAATTAAGAACCGAACGGAAGAGAAGGTTTGGACGGACGCTAGAAACAATAAAATGGATTGGAATCTTGGAGAGGTGCAGATTGCTTCATTTGAAGCGTTTAAGGTAGGGTTTTGTCCGCCAAGACCGACGATGCGCAGCAAACAACTTTGTTTGGGTATCGTAGGCTATAGGTGACACAAAAATCATTTTTCATTTAATCCTGAAACTACAATGATTTTATGTACTGACGTGATGGCACTGCCATTGTTGAATTGTTCGATATTGCGCTCAACTTCATTAAATAGATATTATTATTTCTCTCGAAGAGAAATGGAGTCGTATATATTTCTATTACATAGAATATCAATTTAAGTACTTTCCCTTTTTTGGAAGCGATAAAATAAGTCAAGACACTTATGAGAAAGGAGCACCACGTGTATATGTCTTTCTATTCATATTTGAATCTCTTTTTCCTTGCACTTCAGATAACCATAAGAAGTGCCGTCAACAGCAAGCAAGGTTACATAGCAGTGGGCGGAATTTATCTTCGAGATCACAAATGCCAACAAACTCCCCTTAGAACTAGAGAAGGTATTGTTAACTTTCGAACTGTTTGCATTTTTCAAAGAGCCATTACTATTGCATTACCTTCCCGAAATGCGCAGCTGGTAATAGATGGTATGGTTTTCTGGTAAACAAATTGCCAGCATTGTAGCCTCCTTTAACTTAATCAGCCGATAGAACTTGATTCCTAGCACTCGGGTAGTTGATAAATCTCTTTACTTTTTTTTTACAGCTTGCTCTAAGCGACTATCAGCACCTTCCGGACAGCTGTCTTCACCCCTATATCCGGGGTATTACCCAGAAAATTCGTTCTGCCGTTGGGAAATCATTGCGCCTGTAGATCACGTCATACAAGTCGAAATCCATTATTTTAGTCTACCCGCTAACTGCACAAGGGATTATGTTGAGTTCAGAGAAGCACGCGGCTCTTTGCTCATCGGCCGATTTTGCCATGATGATTATCCTCCGATAATTGAAACCAAGAGAAACGAGCTCACTGCCGTTTTTTCGTCCGGATCCCAACAAACGCGAAGAGGCTTTCAAGCATTTTACAATTTTAAAGCAGGTATAAAGTGGTGCTCGTCATTCCTTTTAGGAGTTCAAATCAGGCTTCTGGTGCTTCTGGTACCTTTTAGGGGGTAAAATTGGAAAACTTGAACGGACCTCTTAGGGGTTCGTTCTCGCTAACCAGGCAAATTTCCCTGGGCTAACCAAAGCAACAATGGTATTATCAATATCACACTTTGGTACCGTTTAGGAGTCAAAATCAACTGAGGCAGGGGTCACACTTGGCAAAGTTTTTCTAGTTTGCCACAGAATTTCCCAGCAAAATTCAAGGCAAAGTGTTTTGCTCCAAAGATTGTGGTCGCACTAGCGTGGAATAATTTGCCGCCGTTTTGTTATTTCTGCTTCTGTCTAGAGTTTTTATTTGATTGACAGCAAATTATTTTGTTCTTCAAAATTTTGCCAAAAAAGACACGCCCAAAGGCTGCTCGTCGGCGCAATTTTCCCTTTCGGAAACCATCGTTGCCTTTTGGACGGCACTTAGAAAATTTACACGTATGGTTTCGTTGCCTCAGTAAAGGTAAAAGGAAAAATCACATATCAATTCCATCCTGTTTAGAACCCTAACCGTAAACCGATTACTAACCCAAACCCTAACCAGTGCGCTACGAGTGAATTCGCTGGATTGGAGGTGCTTTTTAATTGGATTTGCACTATCTTTCATTAGCATCTATAGAACGAAGCTATATGAATGATAATACTAATTATCCCAAGGGATCAGAAATGGCAACGACTTTTCTGAAAAGGCATCGACCGCTCAGAGAAATGGCAACGCCCGTTCTAAAAGGCAACGATGGTTTACGAAAGGGAAACTAGCCCGAGTCGGCGCCTTTGTGATTAAGTCAGCTGGCAAAGTTTTAGTTCCCTGGCAAAGTGACGGTCGCATTAGGAAATTAACTTTTCTAGCAAATTCTGACCGCAAAATCGGAAAAGTTTGCCAAGTGCGACCCCTGCCTAAATCACGCCGAAAGTTTCTGACAAGCATCCCCGCCCAAAAAATAGGGGAGTCCTCCAGGGCTCTGGCAACGAAGTATCTTAGCATTTCAAGTCACAAGTTTTTGTTTCTAGTTTCTGTTACTAGTGCTTATCGTGTTAGGAAGCATGAAGAATAAGATTATCTAAATCTTGGACAGAAATTTGTCTTCACAAGCACAGTGCAAATACTTTTATATTGTTGTTTCTAATAATATCCCTCGCCTGATGTTTTTACGTTTTGTTTATGTGACTGTGCCACCAAGTTGACAAGGATGGATACTGCGATGAACAACAAGGTAAAACCTGTTTCAGCTGAGACTTATAAAAATTATAATTATAATTATAATTACATGATCAATTCACTACAATTTACGCGATGATTATCCTGGTGTCACAGATAATTACAAGGTTTCCCAAGATTATAGTTTCTCTCTCATTGTTTGTTCTTTCAATTTTCCTTGGCTTGTTGTTTTCTTTGAATGATACTTTTCTCTTGTCATTCAATTACTTACGATAATTGTTCGCTGTCTACCAACTGAAAAACATAATTACTCTTACTCTACAGCTGCCTGCCTCAATTAGCCTTATGCTACAACAAAAGAAAGTCGACTAAAAATTATTTAGCTACTTGTTCGTAAGAAAGAAGTCTTCCTCTGAACTTCAAAAGAGTTTCATAAGCGGCTATAATCTACTTAAGAGGTAATAACTAGTAGAGAACCGCCTCTACATAAAGTTAATTCGCGGTGATTGTATGTGGTTCACTATTCTGAGAAATGTTTTTGTTCTAAAGAATGTCCTTCAGGATGTCGCTGTACAGACTTGAGTAACAGAGTGTCTTGGGATGCGGAGAGTAAAATTGTTGTTAGGTGTAAAGATCGCTTAAATGTTCCTGGCAGCCTGCCGCAACAGACTGTTGCACTGTAAGTATGACCCCTAAAGTGTGACCTGCTATACGAGAACGATCCCGAGTGTCACGTGCAAAGAGAAAACTATAAATGCGCAGAAACGTATCTGGCAAAATATATCTCCAGCCTCACGTAGTAGTTGTATCAATGAGAAAATGTTCACTATGGATCATGCTTTCGATTTATCTTCTGCTCTCAGAGCTCCTTTAAAGTGCCTATAGATAAATGGGAAGATAGATGCGCTTATTTTAAAATTGTAGCATATAACATGAATTCGACATGATTTTAAAACTTGGTTTATAAAAAAATGTTGTACCACAGAGATATATTATGACAATGAATTTTCTTTGAAGTTTTTTTCTTGCAGTTAATGAGAGTTCCACTTCGAATGCTAAACTTTCAGCGTGACCATAACCTGTTCTGTTGTGACAAGCGAGTACATATTCACGTGTCGAATGCACTGAGTCGTGCCATGAGGTGGTTACCGACATTTATGTATGAATGAAATACTAAAAACGTATTTATTTGTTGAGATATTTGAACCCAAGTTGTAAAATCATGTCGATTTCGTGTTGTAGACACAGTTCCATTATTTGTTTTCTATTTATAACAGAATGTTACACCACAACGAAATTTCGCATTTGGACAATGAAGATATCAGTAATCTCTCGAAGCTACTATACGTGTAAGTGGAGCAAACAGCTCTTACTTTAATTAATATAGGCAGCTGATAGTAAGCATTGATATCCTTTTTTGTACCTTCTGCAGGGACCTCAGCAATAACAAACTACATCACCTAGAGAAGAACGTCTTTACTGGTGTGACGTCACTAGAGACACTGTATGTTATAAATCCAGTCTTAAATGTGAACTATTCTCACTTGGGTTTCCCGCAAAGAATAGCCTATTTAAGCATGTTACATCACCTTAAGATCCACAAATATGTGCGTGCTTATGGGTTACGTGAATTGTATCACATATCTCGTTATATATTGCTCGATCCAACCATAAACTTCACTTTAAGTCCTTTCGACGGATCAAACGGGAAATTTGATTGCGACCCTCCCTCCTCCCCGCAGCGATGAAGGCGAACACGCACGTTCGCGGGAACGCCCGCTCACAACCGCCTCGGGATCGCTTCTCCCATATCTTAATACTTACCTGAGGCATTGTTTGCGGGCAATCCTAGTGAGAATAGAAAACTATTCGTTATGTATTGTGCCATTCATTTATCTTCTTCTTGATAACAGGAAATGAACTCCAACTTCATTCAGAGCATCCCTCCAAACATGTTTGAAGGTGTGGCCTCCTTAAGAGTTCTGTAAGTGTGAAAAATTGGGCAAGGACGCCAGTAGGCTGACCGTTGAACCTCAGTCCCTTAATGCCTTTGTTATTTTGACCATTTGTTTAATCAAACGCAATCCATTCTGTGGTCTAGTTTTGATGTGAATTCATTTCATAGGGAAATAGCGAGAAATGGCATTCCAGAGCTGCGAGTGGATACATTGTCTGGTCTATCCAATTTGACTGTTTTGTAAGTGCTAGCTTTATCATCAGTTACTTGGTGAAGATTATTAAGGTGGATACCGTTTTCAATCAACGCTACTTTGTGAAACCAGGGAAGTGTGATTAAAAAATATATATATTATGAGCCATCCATCATTATGAAGTTTCTTTTTATTCGAATAGTAGTCAAACACAACAATAGTTACCAAACACAACTACTCCGAGAACACTCTGGCATTGTGTTAAGGCATTACTTGACATGAACTGCTGCAGCTTCAGCAGAGTTCCCACGGGTCCTTGAAAACCTGGAAAGTTCTGGAATTCTAAATGTCCTTTTCCAGGCCTTGAAAGTCCTGGAATTTTCAAAAAATTATGGCAAGGTCCTTAAAAGTCCTGGAAAAATTTTCTACAAGTAAGTTCTGGGAAATTTGTAACAATACAAGTGATAAATATACAAAATAATAGCGCTAACAAACTAGACAAAGGAAAACTAGAATTTAGACCGTCTGAATGAAATAGACCTTAGACTTTTATAAGTAAAACCACACAGAAATGCCTAAATTGAATTTGTTTGTTGAATGTCGTCAATGAAACCAAAATGTCATGATGTGCGCCGATGCAGTATATCCTTTTTTTCGGTATGCAAGGTCCTTAATTTTTTTCAAAAGTCCTTGAAAAGGTCCTGGAATTTTGACAGCTTCAAAACGTGGGAACCCTGTTCAGGCTACAATTGTAGAATCGCCTTTGCCAACGTGAAGCATAATTCATGATATTAAGTTGTTTCACGAGCAACGTCCATTTCAACAGGTGTATATTACACTAAAAACACTTTCCTTCGTCAGGCGATTTCTTAGAGAATACGAACTGTAGCAGGTGACACTGGTGCAGTTCACATTACAGCCGAATTCGATGTATCGCGATGCTCCAATTCCAAGAATCGGATTTTTGTTTGGGCAATTCTGCGATGTCACTCAAAATTGGGGCGGGGCTATGCAAATCACAAGTGGGTTCCGTTTAGGCCCGTGGGTTCATGTTAATTTGCATAGCCCCGTCCCCATTTTTGAGTGACAGCGCAGAATTGCCCAAAGAAGAAAAAACGATTCTTGGAATTGGAGCATCGCGATACATCGAATTCGGCTGTAAGTTAATCGAATTTGAGTAATGTTGATTGCTGTTTGAGTTTCGCCTTCCTTTACCAACGCTAAACACTCTGTTCATTCAAAGGAGCCTGCGCTACAACAGAATCGCAAAGCTACATTCTGAAACATTTAACAGTACACGAAAGCTGACACATCTGTAAGTATTTATTTTAATGGAAAAGATGACAAAACACTTTGTATAAAACGTAAGACCCTGTTCAGTCTGACCTTGAACAATCTAGGTTCTTATATGCGGGATTCTACTGGTAGATGATGTACCCAAACTAAACCAAAAAATAATCTGAATTGATGCCCTTGATTTAAGGATGCTCCATGACGTCTAAACATCATCTTTTATTGCAGGTATCTTCATAGAAATCGCCTCTCTCATCTTCTTGATGTAACCTTTGAGCCACTCAGATATCTTCAAGTCCTGTATGACGGGGTTATTGCTTTTTGTTTTTCGGCATTTTAACGTTATAATATTTTCCTGTTGATGTGGCCGACGTCACACAAGCCAATTTTTCTTGCAACTCGCAGCGCAATTAAAAAACATTCCGAATTGCCGCAGGATGTTACACGCTCGCAGTATTTTTCGCACATTTGCAATGCGCTCACAGTAAAGTTATGAGTTACAGCGTTGCTATCAAAATCAAGCGCTTTGATTGGCTTATTCAGGGAACTCATCGCTTGATAAATTGCCAAAACATGTTACGCGTTACATTTTACACGTCTCGTAAAGATGCGAAAGTTAGAGCTCGGTTCTATGGTTTTTGCAACTCGCAACGTAACAAATATGCCATTACAGGGGCGTGCTTCACGCGCAATATCGCGTTGCGAGTTGCAAGAAAAAATTGTCTTGTGTAACATGGCATTCGATTTATACTGTACGAGGGATACTGATAACGAGCAATCATTAGCAATGATCATCTTTGTCAACTTTACAAATCAACAAGGGACATGAGAATGATAATCAACACCTTGACATTGATAACTTAAAATGTATTCTTCTTCAGAACTCTTCACGGAAATCCTATTCGAGAGCAAGACTTTTCACGTGATACCTTCCGCAGTTTAAAAAATTTAGAATATCTGTAAGTATACGGATTTCACGTTACACAGAAACTTTGATTGATAAGAACTTTGCTTTCGTCATCGTACGAATCTCGCACGGCTGGTTTAGCGTTAATGCCCTCTGTTGTGTGTTGACGCCCGCACACATCGAGCAAGAAACTCACCTGATCTAACAAAAAAATATGTCCCTTTCCTTCTCGCACGACTATTAATAACATACAACACAGTTATACGTTTTTAAACGTTTATGGCAGGAATTAACTTGATTTTATTATTGCTCCTTGTAAACCTACAAAATTGTTAGTCTATAATTAAAGTTAAAACGGAGTTACATAACTGCATACATACCAAACATGACGTCAACAATTAAAATAATGGAAAAAACATTTTCTGTATTTTCGTGGCCAAACCTTCAACTTCTTCAAGCCCGTGGGAAGCGATAACCTGCTAACTATGAATAACATACAACACAGTTACGTTTTGATACGTTTGGCAGCTTGCTTCAAGTTAGTATAAATCCTGGAATTAACTTGATTTTATTATTGCACTCCATTTAAACCTACAAACTTCTTGTTAGTCTGTATTAAGGGACCGGCCATTATTTATCGCCTGGGGGGGGGGGGGATTTTGGGTAATACAATGTCAAAATGCAGTGATCGGCTCCCTCTAGAAGTACAATGATTAACGTGATCTCCCCTCAGAGCAGTTAAACGTTTTCGTGATCCCCCCGACCCCTTTTTGACCTAGTAGAAGACAATTTACAGATAGAGGAGATCGCATTTTTCTTTCCTTTCCCGAATTTTGATAAACGCATTTCATCAAGCCTCAGAGAAAGTAGATGAACATTCAGTTCTAATTTGTGTATAGTAAACAAATCCAGTTGGTTTTATTATTCATGCGCGCAATTGCGCGCCGAAATGACGAAATTGTCATTATTCATTTGCGTGAAGCAAATGTGGTCCCCCTTTCAGTGCTTCAGGCTTTGAGAGATCCCCCCTTTCGCTCGCCCTAAAATCCTCTGCCCCCCCCCCCCCCCCCCCCCCCCCGATAAATAAGGACCGGTCCCTAAACAAAGTTAAAAGAGCTTACGCAATGTTTCAAAAACCACGTAAGAAGTCATTTCCGGTATTTTTCATCTTCTTTATCTTCCGCAAAATCCACGGAAAGCGATAACCTGCTAACAATAGCAGGTGGGAAATTTGTGTAGAGCATGCGCTCGTCAAACTGAGGCCATGCTTGTGAGTTATGCTAGCGTAAAACAGAAACTAGCTTTTGCTCCAGAACCAATTTTTTACAGGTTCATTCTTGCATTGAAACCAACCTATTTTTCCAAGTTTTATCGACTGACAAAATTGTCTTGGTATATTTTTATGGCCGTTTATACCTTCACTCGAAATGAAATCGAGCTTTGTCTACTCCTGACGTGATTCTTTTGTTAGGCGGTCTTGATCACAAAAATAAATCCGTGCCAATGTAATAAAACAAAGAACTAGTTTACCTGGAGCATGAAAGTTTGCCAGGAATGCGACGTTTGCGCAAACTCGCAAGCCTGCCCTCTTGGCAGCGCCCGCATACATTTGTCAGCGTCCACAAATTTCCCACCTGCTACTAAATGTGTTCATGTTAGTAAATTATTCCGACTCAGACTAAAGCGTAATATGCATTCCGAATTCCCCAAAAACTGTACCGTAAAACCACAACCCAGCTTTCGATATGCAATAGCCAGTGCCTTAGCTAAAAACTAAGGATGTTTTAGAAGGACTGAATAAATTTGGTGTTGTCGGTGAGCGCGATTTAGTGCAGGGTTAAATCTCCTCGAAAAATATCGCAAATTAGAGCTGAAGTTTTCCAAAAAACTGTGTTGAGACACTCGAAAACTGGCGAGTCAGTTTTCCAAGACTGGATGGGCTCTTCAGAAAGACTGTGTTGGGCCCTTCAAAATTCAGTTTACCACTGTATGCATTGCTACGCTACCTCAAAATTCACCGTTGCGATATCAATTTGTTGGCAATTTTCTAACGCTTTGATTTTGATTGACAGCTAAAAATCGCCAATCGCCCATTGCAACAGTGAATTTTGAGGTCGTGTAGCAATGCATACAGTGGTAATTATTCGAAAGTTATTTATGAAAAATGAGACTCAGCATAAAATGCCAGTAATATCTTTTTGTCGTACCTTTTACGCGTGTTCTTCTTTGTATTTGCAGAAAAATCGACAGTTTTATCATTTGCTGCTACGCAAGGAAGTCAAACCCTACTATTAACTGCATTTCTGATCGAAACGAGTTCTCCAGCTGCGAAGAAATGTTAAAGGAAACTACTATTCAGCTGAGCATATGGGTACTTGGTGTCCTTGCTTGTTTTGGTAACCTCGCTGTCATCATCTGGTGGGGCCTAATGACTCCAGACGACAAGAGATCCAAAGGAAGCAAAGCGAGAATCCAGTCTTTGCTGCTATCTCAATTGGCTTGTGCAGATTTCTTGATGGGAGTCTTCCTTCTGACGATTGCTGTACATGACGTCATCTGGAGAAACGAATACTTCTTACATGACGTCCAGTGGAGATCTGGGATGATGTGTCAGTTTGCGGGTGCAGTATCGACCCTTTCGGGGGAGGTCTCAGTCATGATCCTTGTCGCAATCACCGCTGATAGAGTCAACAGCTTGCTCTTCACTTTCACTGCTCGCCATCTTGCTATGAAAACTGCTAAGATAATGTGCATATCATTCTGGGTGATAGGTATCATCGCCGCCTTCGTGCCGTTGTTTGCGCCTGAATACTTTACAGATAATGAGTCTGGATTCAGTTTCTATGGCAGATCAACTGTATGCCTCCCTTTACAGCTGTCATCTAAACGACCCGCAGGATGGGAATACTCCGTTGCCCTCTTTATAGTATTCAATGGTCTTGCCTTCACCTTCATCCTCGTTGCTTATATCGCGATTTTCATAAAGGTTAAAAAATCTTCTCACCACATCCGCTCAAACGTAAGAACCGACTCAGCTCTAGCTAAGCGAGTCCTGTTCGTAATTCTGACAGACTTTTGTTGTTGGATGCCGGTTGTGATTCTTGGAGCCGTATCACTGACAGGAAAGTTTAGTGATCCAAGCGGACAAGTCTACGCCTGGATAGCAGTGTTTGTTCTACCAGTTAACTCCGCCATCAACCCATTTCTCTACACGTTCTCGAACCCAAACGTGCGTGCACAACTCCACCTAATGGTTTCAGGGAGATGCCGGGATACAGCACCCATAAAGCAGAATAGCGGTGGCATGGAGAAAAGAAACACCACCGGTATGGAGCACTTCGAGAATTCATAATGAGACCATAAGAAACATAAGGAAGACAAAATGTCATTAGCTATTTCCTTGGTAGCCCCCAAATTGCTGCCCAGCTCTCCTGTTATAACCGGGGTTCAGAAGTTTATACTCGATTTCAAAGCTTGCGCCGCGTGGCGAGTCCATGTTTCGCAGCTTTATGAAGCGATCAATATTTCGCCCGGGCGTTGTTGGATGCATTTGTTTTATTAGGACTAAAAAAATTGAGAATCTTCAGTTTTTCAAGGTAGCTGCACGCGGTTGTATTGTGGTAATAACCCCACGATATCTCATAAAGGTTTTCAATAAAGTGAACATGTAGGATAATGGGTTCAAAGATCGTTATATTGCAAAATATAAAATTGAGTGTTTATTTGCATTTCAGGAGGTGACCCTATTTCCACCCATTTACATGGAGCCTCTAAAGTGGACCATTTGGTAGTGGAACCTGGAATTGAGGAGCACAAGTTCTGAAGCTAATCAAACAAAACCTTATCAATATTGCAAATTAGTATAATTACTCAAGTGATTAAATAATTTCCGCGCGCTGATTACAAGAATGTGAATCTATGTTACCTTTCATATTCACTTTATATTTAATGTAAATCCTGAATACCACATTCGCTCCATATTCATTACCAACTGTGAACGTGGTGCGAATACCTGATTCCAAGCATCTCCACTACTCATCAAATTTCACATTCACTTTTTATTTACTGTGAATCTTGAATACCATATTCACTTCACATTCATCACATACTGTGAATATAGTGGGAATACCCATAGTTAATGGAGTGGAATGGTTAGGAAGCCCGGCAAACTTCAAAGGACCAACACTGGATGTTGAAAGGGACTATCACGTGATATTGACCCTGCACAATCTTTTGTTTTTATGCTCATCTAATATGAATGTCTGGTTGTACATTGAATGTTACTGCCTGGATTTTGGTACTTATGTACCGTGACCCTGCACAAACAAAAGGATTCCACTGAAAAAGTGAACAACGTCATAGTACAATAACAGGGTGTCAGGTTTCCTAACCATTCTCCTCTATAAACTATGGAGTACCTTACTCCCAACATCTTTCCTATTCCTTGATCTGTGTTGAATTTCATATTCACTTATATTTGCTTAGTTCGTGAATCCCATATTCACTTCACAATGTACGAAGGGTCTTTTGGAGCATTGGTGTAGCCGTTGTAGTAGTTTAGATTGAAGCCTGGCCTCGGTTTTACAATGTTATACAAAGCAAGAAAAGTTAAGTAGTCAGGAAGCCCAGTGTAAAATCTCATGTCCGAGTCACTTGTCATGAATCTTCGTACTTCAAACCTCTCAATCTCCCGACGTTCCTCTAGTTCCTTGATCTTTTTTCGCAACTCAGCTATCTCTTTATGACAATCACAGTTAGTTCTCATAACCTGAAGCAGTTGTTCGTTAACATCTGACGAATTTTCACCACTCGTTGTTTGCCCTTCGCTCTCGCCCTGATCTGGACCCTTCAGTTGTGTGTTTACTTCGGTAAAATCGGGTAAAGTGGTTGCCGTTGAAGCTTCAGGGCTAACTATTTTCGATATATCTTCCGGCCACACAATCACACCAGTTTCTTTGTTTTTCCGAGGAAAAATAGACGGAATATTGTTGGATCCATGCTTACGGCCTCCTGGAAAATGTGCGCTGCCAACATGATCGCCTTGTTTCCACTTGTACCCATCCATCGTTCTGGTTTTGAGTGCAGAAACCCATTTTCGTTTAAGTTTGTCGTCCTCTGATAAGTCCTAGCCGTGAGACTTTTATGGCCTCGGTTTTACAATGTTATACAAAGCAAGAAAAGTTAAGTAGTCAGGAAGCCCAGTGTAAAATCTCATGTCCGAGTCACTTGTCATGAATCTTCGTACTTCAAACCTCTCAATCTCCCGACGTTCCTCTAGTTCCTTGATCTTTTTTCGCAACTCAGCTATCTCTTTATGACAATCACAGTTAGTTCTCATAACCTGAAGCAGTTGTTCGTTAACATCTGACGAATTTTCACCACTCGTTGTTTGCCCTTCGCTCTCGCCCTGATCTGGACCCTTCAGTTGTGTGTTTACTTCGGTAAAATCGGGTAAAGTGGTTGCCGTTGAAGCTTCAGGGCTAACTATTTTCGATATATCTTCCGGCCACACAATCACACCAGTTTCTTTGTTTTTCCGAGGAAAAATAGACGGAATATTGTTGGATCCATGCTTACGGCCTCCTGGAAAATGTGCGCTGCCAACATGATCGCCTTGTTTCCACTTGTACCCATCCATCGTTCTGGTTTTGAGTGCAGAAACCCATTTTCGTTTAAGTTTGTCGTCCTCTGATAAGTCCTAGCCGTGAGACTTTTATGGCCTCGGTTTTACAATGTTATACAAAGCAAGAAAAGTTAAGTAGTCAGGAAGCCCAGTGTAAAATCTCATGTCCGAGTCACTTGTCATGAATCTTCGTACTTCAAACCTCTCAATCTCCCGACGTTCCTCTAGTTCCTTGATCTTTTTTCGCAACTCAGCTATCTCTTTATGACAATCACAGTTAGTTCTCATAACCTGAAGCAGTTGTTCGTTAACATCTGACGAATTTTCACCACTCGTTGTTTGCCCTTCGCTCTCGCCCTGATCTGGACCCTTCAGTTATGTGTTTACTTCGGTAAAATCGGGTAAAGTGGTTGCCGTTGAAGCTTCAGGGCTAACTATTTTCGATATATCTTCCGGCCACACAATCTCACCAGTTTCTTTGTTTTTTCCGAGGAAAAATAGACGGAATATTGTTGGATCCAAGCTTACGGCCTCCTGGAAAATGTGCGCTGCCAACATCATCGCCTTTTTTCCACTTGCACCCATCCATCGTTCTGGTTTTGAGTGCAGAAACCCATTTTCGTTTAAGTTTGTCGTCCTCTGGAAAGTCCTAGCCGTGAGACTTTTATGTATCCAGCTTTTGTGTGGGCAACAAAAACAGCGGACTTGTACGACATTTTTTGAATGCACTTACGGCTTAACATAATGCAAGACTTCCGACTCGCCAGAAACTTTTTGTTTACACATCATGTCGATTTTACCAGAATGCACCGCGCGGCGCCATCTTTTTTATTATCGTCGATTACATAGGACTACATTTGAGAAAGAACAACATATACGAACCAGGGGATATAAAAAGCAACTTATGATACAAAATTATTACACGTCACCGTGATATCACTCTATGCTCATTCCCTCCTAGTTAAAGTTTCGTGTTGAAAACACCACATTTATGAAGGTAAGAGAAGTTGCTCTGTTACAGGAGAGTCGTTAAAGTTCGGCAGTTGTACAATCAATGGTAGAGTAGTTCTTGGTTTAACTTCTAAACACTGAATGCCTAATAGAATTATAAATAATAGAGCGAAATATTAGCATGTGAATCAATTTCCGAGCGAAATATTAGCAGGTGAATGCGCGCCATTTTGTACAGTAACTGTATGGATGCTATGTTGGTGACTCAGCAGAGGGGCTCCATAATGGCAAACAATTAACCGGGTCTCCAAAACAAAGCTATTTTCAATCCAAACAGCAAGAATCGTATGAGAATGGCAAGATATAAACTTTTGAAACATTCTGACGCGCCAGAAAGGTAAGAACGGTGCAAGTGAAATACGGCAAGTTCAAAATCCGTGACTAGTGTTGCGTGACATAAATAGCTTTGGCGATATCTCGAGAACTACTTGGTGCCGAAATTTAATGTAATCGGACGGAAAGGGATTCTCTAAAGACGTTTTTGTTCTCGTTTAATGCAATTAATATATATCTATACTTATCTCCGGTAACAATAGCACCCCGATAGTTCTTGAGTCCTATTTCTTTATTCTACGTTTGCTAATCCTTTTTACTCATTGGCACATATTGCAAGTATTTCGTAGTATTTGTTAGCTATGATCCAAATCCTGTAAGCCGCAAGGTTCCTATCCCTTGTTTTCATTTTCTTTTTCATTTGGAACAGTTTTCCAGACTAAATGCGAACAGCTAGTTCCCTAGGTAGTTTGAAAAAATTAAGCATTTCACTTGCCAGAGGAACACACGGCAGTCGTTTGTAATTTTCTACCTCAAAGAGTCCACCACGGAAGGTACAGGTGCAGAAGTTGATTGCAGCACGCTTGTAGAGTACAAGATTCTACGACTCTGGGCGAGTGACTGTGTGTCTCGACCCGTGGGGAACTGCCCATGACTGCCAGGCTGTGCAAATAGTGGAAGTGTTACGTAGCACTTACAAGCAAATACGTAATCAAAAAGTGAAGAAAATAAAGTAAACGAAAAGGCCAAATTGGTTTTGAAAGTAAATATTGGAAAACATAAACTTCATCGGTAAAGAATTTAAGTTTTGATTGATAATTTCCCGTCACAGCAGGTTGGAAATTTGTATAGCGCATGCGCTCGTTAAAGTCAGGCTTGTAAGTTTATGTTAGCGTGAAAACCTTCACATTCCTGGCAAACTTTCTTCCGGCCAGGTTAATTCGTTCTTTGTTTTATTGCATCGGCACGGATTATTTTTTTGCGGTAAAGACCGCCTAATAAAATAAGTTTCGCATGATTGAACGTCCAGGAGTAAACTAAGCCCAATTTCATGTCGAGTGAAAGTATAAATGGCCCTCAAAATATACCAAGACAATTTGTTCAGCCGATGAAACTAGCAAAAATAGTTCGGTTTCAATACAAGAATGACCATGTGAAATTTTTGGTTTTGGTTCAAAAGCAAGTTTCTCGAATATGTTCATATTTTGTATATTTGAGGGCCGTTTATGCCTTCATTCGACATGAAATCAAGCTTTGTCTACTCCTGATGTTCTATGATGCGAAACTTCTTTTGTTAGACGGTCTTCACCTCAAAAATAAATTCGTGCCAATGTAATAAAACAAAGAACTAGTTTACCCGGAGCATGGACATGTGTTAGGAATGCGACGTTTGCGCAAACTCGCAAGCCTGCCCTCTTGGCTGCGCCCGCATTCATTTGTCAGCGTCGACAAATTTCCCACCTGCTTCCCGTCACTACACATAGAAACCAGTTTTTTTTAAATGTTTTTTTATGTTTGTAAACTGATGATTTTTCACAGTGTTATCAAATTCTTACCACCGTATGCATTGCTACGCGACCACAAAATTCACTGTTGCGATTGGCGATTTTACGCAAGTAACCTGAACCAGAAACTCAGAAAGATAAACATTCTAGGCATTCTTCGAGAGGAAGATCCGCTTTCCTCTTCTTGTCCTCTTGTTTAAACCACACCAAAATAATGTACAATAACGTGAATGGTCTGAACCAGAGTGAGGTAATGTTAGAAACAGAGAGATCATCCGGGTGAGGGTAGACTAGTCCTGAGAAGGACTGTTGGTGGTGACTGACGTTTCGACAAACTGAGCGGAAGTCATCTTCAGAGTCGAGTGAACTTCTAGCACGTTTGATTGGATAAAATTAGCATAAACTGCCTGTTTGGCATAAAATAAACCTTGAAACTTTTTTTCTTGAATATTAATGTCATTCTTCCAAAAAAAGTCCTTGTCGGATGGAAAAAATATATTCTTTATGTTACTATACATTGTTATGCACTTCCGACATAAAAACGGCGAGAAAAATATGGTTCAATTCTCGTTTTAACGCTGAATTGCCATTTGAAGCATGCTGGAATGCAGTGTAGCGTTATTCGTTTGTGCGAAATTTCTTATCAAGATTAAAATTCAGTCGAAGCCAGGCACACGACTAATATTTGTATTTGGTTTCTTATTCCTTGGTGCGGTAAAGTCTAAAGGTACTAATTCGTATACGAATAGTTTATTAATGGGGACTCAATAATGTATTTCGGGAGTTTCGGTGTTTCTGTCGATGTGTACAGAAATGATTTTAGACCCAAAGGCGAACTTTTTTCGTTCGTGCGTTGTCTATAAGGAATAATCCTGCTTTGTGCAAATAAAGTTGTGGTAATCGTAGCTGCTTGATATATCCTGACAAAGATATTCAATAAAATGTCAAATACAGATTTCATTGGTGTTTTGTTTTCTCCTGCGATATTCAGATACAAAGTTAACTGTGCTTCGCGGCTGAACACTGCTGAAAATAGCGCGTGTCCATTTCCCTTCAAAATTTTGCGAAAGCGGAGGAGTTGTTATTTCAAATTTTCACAGTTGGAACAGAATAGTAACTGAAGCTTTACTGTTGCTCTCAGCTCTGTACTCTATTCTTAACATGTTGTACCAAAAATCAGAATTTCGTCAAGTCGACGCTGTTCTTGTCGCTAAAGTCCTGCTACTTGCGTCAACTTGCGCAAGTTGATGCAAGTTTTCGATGTTCTTCGTTTACCAATTTAACGACATATTAGGATCAAAACAACTCATGAAAATGTTGCACTTATATTTCTAGCAGGTTATTTACGAGAAATTGGGTGAGATTTCCCTATTGTTCTTGTCTTTTTTACCAAGCCACATTTTGATGTGATAATATATTTGATAATATATTTGATTTTAGACAAAATGTTAAAGCTGTCACCTTCGTTGATAGCTCCAGGAGTTCTGCATTCGCTGTTAAATTTAAGAGCAACTCATTCTCGCAAGGGTTTTTTTCGTTGATGAAATATTTTTACTATATAAAATGTTAAATCAAATTGTGAAACAAAACTTCACTTAAAGGTATTGAATACAAATATTTTGCAATAGTTATAACCATTTACCACCTGCATAGAGCAAATAATTTCGAGAAACACATTGGTATATGAAAAATAAACAAACTATTTGAATAGTTCACTTCATTTGGACTAGAATTACATAGGACAACATTTGAGTAAGAAAAACATACGAACCAGGAGGGTATAAAAAGCAAGTTATGATAGAAAAGTATTACAAGTCACCATGATTTCACTCTATGCTCACTCCCTCCTAGCTAAAGTTTCGTTTTGAAAACACCATATGTATGAAGGTAAGAGAAGTTGCTCTGTTACAGGAGAGTCGTTAAAGGTCGGCATTTTGTACAATCAATGGCAGAGTGTAAGGCACGGCACCTTTTGGACACCACTGACACAGTTGTTGATCGGACGGGGAGGGGTTCTCTAAAGACGTTTTGTTCTCATTTATTGTAATTAATATATATCTATACTTATCTTCGCAGGAAAAAATAGCACCCCGATACTTCTTCAGTCCTATTTCTTCATTCTACGTTTGCTCCTTTTTACTAGTTGGCACATATGGCAAGTATTTCGTAGTATTTGTTAGCATGACCCAAGTCCTGCAAGCGCGGGTGATCTTTTTTTATTTATTTGAAAAAAATATATAATTCTGGAACAGTTTAAAAAAAGTTAAAAAAAATATCCCATTAAGCAATTCACTTGCCAGAGGAACACAGTCGCAGTCGTTTGTAATAAGGGGATTTTAGCTCAAAGAGTCCACCACGGAAGGTATCGGTGCAGAAGTTGATTGCAGCACGCTTGTAGAGTGCAAGATTCTACGACTCTGAGCGAGTGAATGTGTCTCAACCCGCGGGGAACTGCCCATGACTGCCAAGCTGCGCAAATAGTGGAAATGTTAATTAGCACTTACAAGCAAATACGTAATCAAAAAAGTGAAGAAAATAAAGTAAACGAAAAGGCCAAATCGATTTTAAAAGTAAATATTGGAAAACATAGACTACATCGGTAGGACCAAGACCATTTTGGTTGATTTGGCAATCAATTTCGACCCACTAAAGAGACCGAATCCAGCGTTTTTGGTTTGACTGACAGCTAAATATCGCCATAGGAGCATTGAACTTTGAGGTCGTCAAATGGATGTCACCAGACGAGCCGGGAGCTCTGGATTCGAGAATGATATGTGATAAGTCTATATTGTATAAATCCTTTAAAATTATGAACATGAAACTAGCAAAATAAAAATAACGTCGCCTGAAAACCGTACCGCATAAGCGTATGCTTAAAACAGACAAGAGGGAACGGGAATTAGATTCCGTTCCAAGCATGCGTACAACCTTCCGCTTCCGTCGCTCGTGAAAACCATCCTTTACTTTCTACATTGTTCTGAAAAACGCTCTACGGCTATGTATTTTGTTCCAGGCTGGCCTACCTATGTGTGTCCGAAAGTGAACTATTACTCTTCTGGTAATGTATGTAGTACCAAAGGAGGTTGTACTGTGGACAGTGATTGTACCAATGGATACCGGTGTTGTCCGAATGAATGTGGAGTCCAGTGTAGAGATCCCATTGAAACAGGTACTAATAATAAAACCTAGTGGGTATAGTGCAATGTTTGAGTTCTCTGTCGGTATGAAGTGAGCACGTAGAACACTAGAGCTAGCAAATAGTCCTACTGTCTTCCAAAGATCAAAACGAGACTTCGGTAGAGATGAGTCAATGAGTCATGAGTCGTGATTCAAGTTATGAGTCAAGTCTAAAATGATTAAATTTGTTATTTATTAACTCGAGGATACACGATAAATATATTTGACGATTTCCCTCCGTCGTATGACGTTATTGTAAGCTCAACATGGTCGCACGAGAAGAAAAAAGTCCATGGTCCAAGGCACCAGTATAATGGTTACAAAAATCGTCCCCAAGCCCCTGATCGAATACCCTGCAAGCAGAGCTTTCTTTTGTGAGTTTTGTATCATTTTTAGTAGGCATTAGATTTCTCTTGTGAGTCTTTTATCACTTCGTAGGCACTGCGTGTCTGTGATGTCGCGTGGTCGAGTTGTCACAGACACACGAACGCCTACGAAATGAAAAATGAAATGAAATGAGCTAACAGCAACGATACACAACACCAATAACTTGTTCCGATGCTTCATATATCCACAAGTTAATACAAAGGTATGAAAAGAAAAAGATAATCATTTTAGACTTGGCTAATGACTCATTGACTCATTTGACTCACAAAATAGTTCATCTCCATCAAAACGAATTCCTGCAAATTTAATATTTCGATTTTTAGGGCTCTAAATCTGGAATTCAATCCATGAATTCAAATGCAAAACTCGATCTTTTTTTAAAGGTACAATCTGGTACAATCAATTTTAAGCAAGTACGCTGAGAGTTCGCCCAGCTACTGTCTTTTGCTTTGGAAAGTGTTGAAATTTATTATTTCATCTCACATCTGTTATGTTGTTACGTTGTATCATGGAGTTATGGTTGTATCATCTTGTTTATCTTTTTTTGTTTCCTTGTAGTGTTGTATTGATATATTCTCCTATAGACTTTGTCGCTTCCGCCGAGCTTAGCCACTTCTCTCGATTAGTTATTTTAACATCCTCCAAATGGCTTGCACTCTCTTCTGTATAATAATGTAAAATACTTCTCCGATCGAGAGCTGATTTTAACAGATTTTAACTGGGTTTTTACAGAAAATGATATCTTTCTAGTTTTTACTGCTTTTTGATTAAAATACATCGAGATGATAAGGGAACTACCAGGACTCGCAAAGAATGAAAATAACTTGTTTTGTTTCAAGGGTGAAAGAGAATAAAATGATTAATTTCACAAAACTACGAAATATGTCTACGAAATATATTGTCCCAGTCTTAAAGTTCAGTATCTTAATAACCTCGAGGGGAGCAAAACAACTATACCACATAACCATATATTTTTATCTTTCCAGTTGGGTGTCCAAGAAGTATTGATGTTGGTCTTCTTATTGACTCAAGCGGCAGCATTGGACTTGATAACTGGCTCCGAACCCTTAGATTTTTGAAGCATTTTATTGACTCATTCGAGATATCAGAACAAGGTACCCACGTTGGAATTATCGCTTGGTCAACCTTTCCTAAATTGGAGGTCGCGTTTGATAATTACAGAGGCGTTTATGGAAACACCATCGCGCTGAGGAGACACATTGATCGCATGCCTTATATGGGAGGCATTACCAATTTAAAACGTGCTTTGACCGCAGCTAGCGAAAGACTTTTTCAAGAAGCCAGAGGAATGCGACCAAATGTAAAACAGGTAACTGGCTCAGGCGAAATTTTCAGGACTCTACGAAAACAAAGTTACTGCCTTGCACAGTAAACGTGAAATGTGATTATATTGATTTTATCGATAGTAATCCTTTTTTAGTAAGAACGGACCACTCGATATTGTGTTCGGAGCAATCCTGCCCTGATATTTATATCACAGAAACTACTATTTATGCCTACTACCAAAATGTAGCTTTCTCAGTAATTATTTTCGGTGAGTTTTAACCAGACTCAAGGCGAGAAGCCCTAAAAAAGTGCCAAAATCGGCATGTCAAGGAAGCGTTTTCGCGTCTAAACTTTTTTACTTTCGCATCGAAAACAACAACTTAAATTAGATTTTCTTGATGCTCTGTTCTTCTCAAGGTGAAATATTTATAATATCTAATTTAATTTGTAGGAAAATTAAGCCCTTTCGAAGACGTGCCTTTCAACATGCTTAAAATCATCTTCTAATATTGAGGTCATGTAATTGCCTTTGTGATTATGCAAAAATATCTGCGGCACAGCACGCAGTTGAGATTTGGGAGTGATTTGTGTGATTTTGTTGTTGATTTTGCGTGACATAAATCCTCCCGCGTCACGCAAATAGTCAACATTTTCCCTGTTCCCTCTAAATGATGAGAGAGAACGCTCAAAATAAAGATTTTATTGAAAACAAACAAGCATTTTCATAGTATTGGTTGTTTTATATCCGCTCGGCCTCGCGTTTCCCGTTATCTTAGAAGGAAGGCTTCTCCTACAGCAACTGGACATGCTAGGAAAGAAGAAAAAAGAACGACAAGCCGCTAGACTGGGACGACCCACTCCCAGACGCACTTCTAAAGAAATGGAAAGCATGGCGGGACTCGCTTGGTCATCTCGAGCAAGTCTCGCTTCCACGTTGTCACCACCCGACGGGCTTCGGAAAGCCGATCAGGAGAGAGATACATGCATTTTCCGACGCGAGCTCGGACGCCATCGGAACAGTCTTGTATCTTCGTGAAGTCAACGACCAAGGTTAAGTTAGCGCATCCTTTGTCTACGGCCAAGCTAAAGTCGCGCAATCCCAAGCTTCAAGCAAACATCGAAGAGCAAAGAATCACCTATCGGAAGTCATCTATCGACTTGACCCCGCGGCATACGCAGGGCCGTAGGGCATCTACGACGTGCCCAGCTTCTCTATGAAGAAAAGCACCCTGGTCTGCTACCGAAAGGACACTTTCTCTCTTCCTTACTCTTGTCCGCCATTTCCACCAGCGCGTCCACCACCAAGGGAGACGAATAACCCACGGTGTAGTCCGTCACGCCGGTTTCTGGATCATAGGTGGTCATCGCGTAGTCGCCAAAGAGATCCACTCTTGTGTTACCAGCAAGAAACTGAGGGGACAAGTACTGGAGCAGCATATGGCGGACCTTCCTATTGACAGGACGGCCAGATAGCGCCACCATTCACAAACGAGGGAATGGACGTGTTCGGTCCCTCGACGGTCGCAACAAGGAGAACAAGGGCAGAAGCCGCCAATTCACCTTTTGGGCGTCAAGTTTCACGTGTAGTGGCACGTGGTCTCAGGTGTAAACAAACCCCGAACAGCGCCGTAGCCAGAAAAAAATTGACCGAGGCAATATGATCAGATTGCTATTTTTTCTCTTGATTGTCATTTTTCCTCAAATAAATCATACACAAATGTTAAAAAGGTTAATCATGAAAAGCATTTCACAATTACAACCTTTTAAGGGTTATTCCAAGACTTTAGATCGCCAAAATCGCCCTAAGATCGCTCTGTCTGGAATATAGCGTGGTTGTTTTGATTTGCGCCCGAACAACTTTGCTAGCTAATGAAAGACTGACAGAAACCTCTACTCGCAGGGTAATTTATGCTCAAGTCAAAATCATGCCAGCTCCAAATCGATCGGTTTCAAGCATCGCACTAGGAGCAATACAGAAAAACAACTAGATTAGTGAAATGAAATTCTAATATTTAAACCCATAACAGAAACGTAGTTGCATGGGGAATACATGTAAGATCGAATATTGATAATTCTTAATTAAGAAGTTTGAAAATCTACAAGGTGGCTTTTCTTGTTTAATTTATGGATATTTTGAACAGAATTATCGGAATAACAGCGACAATCCGACACCAGCGAGTGGAGTCATCCAGCTGGCAGTGCTGTGGTCGGAAAATGGCTCCCAAACTGAAATGCCAGCAATGTTTTCCGAAGTAAACTGCTCGACGTAAACCAACCTTCGAGGCGATCTTTACGAATTATTTGAAAATTTAGCATTTAATCTGCAAAGAACCTAAATATCAAAACGTTTCCGCGAAATTCTAAGGTTTTAGAGACGAATCTAAACCTGAGGTAGTTTCACTGCACAGTAAAATGCACCAAATGAATAGAAGAGTTGCGAACTCACCTGTACAAAACAAAGTGCTAATCTCGTCTCTTTGAATGTTAGAATTCCCGCCAAACCCACCATTCGGAAGCTTATCAATCTTCGGCTAAATTTCGGAACAGTCCGTTCGTCGTAAAACAATACTCGCGAAAAGAAAATCTGAATTTTAAACATTTTGGTCGGATACTGGTACTGGTCGGATACTGTAACCTTCATTTTGCTTCTAATAAAACAAAGACTTGGCTATTCGAAGCCGTCAGGCAGTGGTAGTTAGTAGTGAGTCCACGAATTTACGAAAGAGGACTGACCAACTGAGAAATATTTTTCAGACTTGAATACATTTTCGGAATTTGAATATTAGGTAGTAAACAACTGTAATTACCCGGCGTAACTAATTTTGATAATTTGTATTTTTTGATAATTAGCTAGAGTAGATTGATTATCAATTTGTATCAGCAATTGATAGCCAATTGATAACCAAAACCTCAGTGAGTGGAATTGATAAAAATGATACTTTTTTCCCTTCTTAAATCTTGGAGGTAGTTTTTTGAAGTTACAGACAGGCTTCACCTACTGCATGATCAGAGCTTTTGAAAATAATTTTCTTTGAATCGATCAATGAACAGTGGATATAAATCCTGGTAAATAATGGTCATTTGAAATATCCCGGCCCAACGCTCGTGATAAATTTCACTCAAGAGTCAAGGGAACATTGTTCAATTTACTGACTAAGTAAAGATAGCTCTGCAAGTTCCTCCCGGAAGCTTTCAATAAAACTATTTGGTATATAAACATACTTTCTTATGGTAAAATTACTGATTTTATTTCACTTCAAAAAATTTACAACGAAACAGTAAAGTATTAAAACTGTAACTAAAGTTACATAAAGTTGGGCGTAGTAAAAAATGCTTGGTCCGGTGTGCCTGGTACAAATTGATCCAAATTGGTCAATCTCTGCTAATTGGTTACAATTGATACGAATTAGTAAATTGTCAATTCAATGGTATCGGCAATATATAACAATTGATAATGTTCCAAATCTGAGTCAGTATCAATTGGCTATCAATTGCTGATAACTGATGTTGATAACCAATTTACTAATTGATATCAATTGCCTAAAAGTCAATGCCACTAACTTCCAATTGGTTTGTTGGTTTTTGTAGAAATTTCCTGTTGAATAAATGGCGCTTGAGCGTTTTGAGGATCCAAAAGCTGCACTGCATCCAGCGACTGAAATCACACGTCAGTGGATATTCTTGGTTACGGCCTTAAATTCCCATCCATGGGTTTTTCGATTCACGTGAATTTGTTTTTCTTATTTTAAGCAATGAAAAATGATTTCCCATTCATGAACCTCTCAGTCCCACCACCTACACCATTCCTATACATGGGTTTGTTTATTCCAACGATGGGAAGACGATAATTTCAAGGGATGGGTTGAATTTCCAATGTTTGGTTAGTAACAAAATTAAATCCCATCCATGTGTATGGTGGTTTTTCCAATTACCAACCATGTGATTTTTATCCCATCAATGGGATTGTCTTTCGGCATGGGATCCACGGGATTCACCCTGCCATTCATTGGAAAAGTTTCTAAGGTTGGGTTTCTGCAGAATTTTCTGTGTATTGGAATTAGAGAGTTTGTAAAGGGCTTACTGCTGAGTGGAAACGTTTGTACCACAAATGAAAACGTCAATTAAACGGTCAGGGTTTTCAGGCCAATATCGCCAATATACAAATGATAATGTTTAGATCAATTGTTTGCTAAGCAGAGCGCATTCGCGTAAGCGTAAAACCTCACTGTTTAAAGTAAATCATCTATTTCATTAATAGATAGTGAGTGTTTACATTTACATGTTAAGTGTTACCCTCCACTTTTCTCTGTCGGCTGCAATAGGTCTTGTGCCTCTTCCCATGACCGCTAAACTCCTTTCCTCTCCTTCTTTACTGTCCTTCTCCAGGTCATTTTCGGCCTTCCTTTTCTCCTCTTTCGGGCGTCCTTGCCATTGCATTGCTGCTGTCGTTCTTCTGGTCTTGTCTTCTATATGCGCCGCTTTACTTTACTTAGAGGCCTCATGCCTGCTTTCTGTAGCAACTCTCGCGCGCGTAGTGATGTGGTCTTCTCCACCCTATTTTTAGAATTCTGTTCATACACTTATTCTGAAACACATCAATTCGAAGTGATTGACA
Organism: Scolanthus callimorphus; assembly: GCA_033964015.1. Taxonomy (NCBI): domain Eukaryota; kingdom Metazoa; phylum Cnidaria; class Anthozoa; order Actiniaria; family Edwardsiidae; genus Scolanthus; species Scolanthus callimorphus. Next base: position 24,291,086 of record CM066922.1, on the reverse strand, counting down.
TTTTTTCCTAGGTTTGCATTGTCCTTACGGATGGGTATTCTACCGATGGAAATCCGGCTCTTGCTGCCCGACTGCTAAAAATGCGGGAATCGAAATTTACGCAGTAGCTCTTGGAGATCAGATCAGTCAAGGTCATTTGTTCATTATGGTGTCCAGCCCAGATAATATATTCTACGCGAGGGATTTTGAAGACCTTGACAACGTTCTGGATAGCATGATGCCTTACAACTCAAAAGGTTTGATATCTTCAGTATCAATTGATATAGAGCTCGTTCAGGGTTCGTACGCTTCCTGGAAACTCATTGGTTTTACTTCAAAGTCCTTGAATATGGCATGTTGAAAAACCAGGACTGGTAAAAGCTGGACTGGTAAAAGCTGGACTGAGAAAAGCTGGACTGGTAAAAGCTTGACTGAGAAAAGCTGGACTGGTAAAAGCTGGACTGGGAAAAGCTGGACTGGGAAAAGCTGGACTGAGAAAAGCTGGACTGGGAAAACCTGGACTGGGAAAACCTGTGGACTCTGTAAAATCTGTACTGGGAACTGGGACTGCTCGGTAACATCGAAGTCCGTATTAGTTCTGTGCAAACTTGACGGTGCTTTGACAATAGCGAAATTCGTTGTTAATTCGTTATTTATCTGCAGTACTTCTAGCTGTGTTTGTGTGTTATAGCAAAATTTCGTTTTTCTGGCCTGAAGGGGGTTCGCTCGAACCCCCACGGGCCTTACCTGGAGCCCTCGCGGCAACACACAGAAGGCTTACTGTCAAAGGTATATCATAGCAGCATGACTTGGCTGTCAGCAGTGTCAGTGCTCCAAAATGGTTGCCAAATAAACTTCTTCCATCTTTGCCCATGCACTCGCCTGGAGAAGTGCATATTCTGCAGAGAACTTTGGCAGAATGCCTTTTTATGCATCTTCTAACCTCTAGCTCAGCTGCATTTGGTGCTTTATTGGTAAAAGCTGGACTGGTAAAAGCTGGACTGAGAAAAGCCTGTTGGAGGGTAAGATCTTCACCAAAACATGCAATTCAGGTCCCATATAAACGAGACTACCTCTCTGGATATTAGAGGTTCCTGTCTGACACATTGACATTTGTCTGTATAATGTCACTTCTGCTTTCTCCAAAGTCTACGAGTTTGCATCAAATTCCTTCATTTGCCCATCCTTCCTGTTGCTTGTCAGCATCCTTCTATAGTGCTGCTATAGTGCTTTTTAGAAACCAGAATATTCGATGGCTTTAAATCGCGGTGGACGATATCATGATGGTGCAAATATATAAGTCCATTTGCAGTGTCACTGGCGATCTTCACGTGGAGAGAGGCCAGAGTTTTTAGACACTCTCTGTTAGAAGCCAATCCAACAAAGTCGAGGTATTCAGTCACAGAACTCACACGTTTCTCGAGGCCGAAAGGGGTAAAATCGAAAAACACGTACTCTAGCATCATAACGGCTGGCTCGCTACAAACCCCGTACTGCTTGACAATATTCTCGTGGTTTAACCCGCTGATGATGTTGGCTTCTTTTTTAAATAAACGGAGCTCTCGATCACGGACACCTAGAAGTTTTTTTTATAACAACGTAGGTGACACTGCCAAAGCTGCCGCGGCCGATGTCGCCCTTCTCTTCCACGGTTTCCCATCTGACAGTAGTGAGACCTTCTGTCAACGGACGCTCTTTACTTTTAAAAGAGGGAAGCATCCTCTAGCAGATGAACTTTGGTAATAACTAACACCACTATACGAAGAAAGACGAGATGAGGAAAGACGAGATGAGCACTGGAAATGCGAGCGTGTGGACCGTGTGCGAACTTTAAGTCCATATTTGATAAAAGTTTCCCGCCAAACACTGAAACAAACATCCCGGATATTAATTCGTAATTTATTTAAAACAAAAACGTAAAGCAAACTGCACTCGGTATTGTCGCGCGTAGCTTGCTATGGGCTTTCTTGTTACTGAACGTTGATTCAGAAATGTAATAACACTTAAATAATGTCTTTTTATTGAATCCGACGTTATGGTTGTCGGACCGGGTTGCCTGTGTATTGCCGGAAAAACAGAAATTTTGCTATAACATACAAACACAGCTAGAGGTACTGTAGATAATAACGAATTAACAACGAATTTCGCTATTATCAAAGCACCGTCAAGTTTTTCTCAGTCCAGCTTTTACCAGTCCAGCTTTTACCAGTCTAGTCCAGTCCAGGTTTTACAACATGCCCTTGAATATCCTGGGAATTTTCCCCACCTCTTTGAAAAATGAATTTTATGCCTTCACTTTGCTGGATTGGGAAACGTGACGCCAACATTGGGGCAATATTTTGAGCAAAGCAAGCTGAGTTCGTAGAGGACACACTTTAAATAGACAGTAATGGGATGAAAATGGCTAGTATGTGCTTCAGAGCACAATAGCCGCGTTTATTTAACTCAAAACAAAGCCCAAACAATTGCACAAACTAAGCAATTAACTGGTGTAACTAGCGAAGGGGAGGGCAAGAAAAACCGCACACCAAGCTTGGCCAGAACTGGGGAGGAGGAGGGAAGCTTGAATGAGTCAGCGACAGCCGGCCAAGGACGGTTGACCTCATGGCAAATTCCCTAGAGGGGGCAGTCTGTAATGGCGTGGCGAATGGAATGGGGTTAGCCCCTCCGTGGGGCCCAGGCCATGCAACGCAACGCGTTTGGCGGTACAATGTAATTTAAATTAAGAATTCGAGTGAAGGCATAAAAACAATTTTCTTTTACAATGTACATAATGTCACTGAAGACGTTTTTTACAATGTATATATTTATTGAATTATTATTATCATCATTTAATGCTTTTCTTGTATATAATAATAATAATAATAATCATATCAAGAAAACATTGTCGTCTTTCTAGAGATAGACCGGGCTTCCTGTGGTGTCTCGTCTACCTTGTTTCCAGGTTCTTGACCGTGAAAAACATAGCAGAAATGCACAGAACATATTTTCTCGAGTGTATTTGAGTTCTGGTTGAGTTTGAAGTATTCTACGTCAATAAAAATAGTGAAAAACTTACTGAGATTCCAAATATGGTATGCAGATACTTCCTTATAAGGAAGTTGAAGAAAGTCGACAATTTTTAAGGGAATTTTCTTGATATGTGATAATACATATTCTCGGTTTTCATGTGACGTCATCAAAAAGCTGACTTCTAAACCAAGAGACCTACAGAGATGTCCTTTCTGTGATGAATATAACTCTATTCAAGGATTTGTCACACGAAATGTCGGCACCTTCTGCCAAGTAGTTCTCGAGATATCGCCTAAGCTATTTATGTCACGCAACACCAGTCACGTATTTTGAACTTGCCGTATTTCACTCGATTTGCACCGTTCTTACCTTTTTGGCACGTCAGTATGTTATAAAAGTTCTGATACTATTCTTATAATTTGGATTGAAAATAGCGTTGTTTTGGAGACCCGATTAATTGGCCGCCATTATGGAGAAAATGCCCCACATTCACTTGCTAATATCTCGCTCGGAAAGTGACCAATCGGCCTAAAATTTACCCAGGAAACATAATTTTGTATGTTCTTTATAATTCGATTACGCATCCAGTGTTTAGAATTTAATTTCGAGAAATAAATTTCTTCACGTGACAAGTGAAAACCAAGAATAGTACCTTTTAAAAACGTTTTTAAGGTCACGTTATGCTGTGTGACCTTGGTGGTGCACCTCTCTTGCCTCCAAGATAACTTTACCAAAGTTTGGTCACCTTCTTGAGATATTGACTTTTCTAGTTTTGCTGATGTCACTGGTGACGTCATGCCACGTGACCTTGGTGGTGCACCCCCTTGCCTTCAAGATAACTTTACCCAAGTTTGGTCACCCAGGACCGGTACTCTGCTAAAAGTAACATCCTTTTTATAAAGCGCGTGCCTTCTTGCCGATATCGACTTTTCTAGTTTTGATGACGTCATGCCGCGTGACCTTTGTGGCATATCAATAAATCAGATCAATAACTCGAGTCTCTGTAATTCTTGCAAGTTTTCATTCAAAATTTCACAGTTTTCTTGCTACATTTGCCGAAGTTCTTATCAAAAGAGGATTTTCTGTCACTTCCTTATAAGGTAAATGATTCCAAATATGGTTTTGGCCGTGAAGTGTTGAAAAACGACAATTTTTGGTTGGGGATTGTTGCCTTCTTGGCATACTGACTTTTCTAGTTTTGCTGACGTCACTGATGACGTCATGCCACGTGACATTGGTGGTGCATCCCGTTGCCTCTAACATAACTCTGCTAAAAGTAAAATCCTTTTTATAAAGCGCGTACGTGCGTGCTTTTCGCGTGCTTGTAGCCTATGCCTGAACACTAATCTACGTTTGATTCAGGAATGAAAAAAAAAATCATATCTCCAGAACGAAAGCTCCATTAACAACCAAACTTTCCAATAGTTGTCTTTAGGCTGATAGCTGTCTATTGTCAAAGTCACGTGATATAACGTCACTGTTAACGTCATTAAAAATGACAAAATTATCAAATCAATTTTCTCAAAAGCGACTTTGATGGTTATAGGTCTAAATTCTGATGTCACTTTTCCTTATGTATGGTCACCGGTATGCGCAGCGAAGGTGAGGGCAAGAAAAACCGCCAAAGCCTCCAACAGAGAGAGGCCGCCCCACCCTGTCGGAGGATAAAATATTACCCCAAAGGAAAGGCAAAAGCTTCCATGATTGATAGCTAAATGACAAAGTCGAACCTGCAACGCCTTACCGATTTACAAACTGTATTTATGTTGCCTTAATTGAAGAAGGGATAGAGCGTCCGACTTTAAGTGATAGGAAAGCAAGCTTAAACTGTAGACGAGAGACAAGGTACTCGAATGTATTTCTTAAGGCGTCGGATTTCCATTTCCCCATTATCAATTGTACGTATTTGTGTGTCCGACAAGCCCATGTCTGTAGCGTATGTGGCTGCGCCAGTACGGAAGCTATGACCTTTTAGGTTGATGTGGTCGAGGTGATTCACTTTTAATGAGCTTTCCAAAAGTTTAGAAAACTCGGATCGTTGTATTGGCGAGCCTGATAAGCTGAAAAAAGGGGCCCTGCAGCAGAACCACGATAATTAAGAGATGAAATTAGCTACCGAACAGGGCAATAGCGGCCGGCCTATTGGTTGATTATAATTGAGTAAGGTCTGGCGTTAGTTAAGAAAGGAAAGTTTGAAGGCAACCACAGTACCCTGGCTTACTAGTTTGGTTAAGGTATAAGTATACCTTTGCGCGAGAGATGTCATTTTTTCGCGAAAAAAATCACTGTCGCGTCATTATTTACACTACAAGGGCCATTTATATATCGTTTTAAAGCTTATGGAACAGCCTTACTTACTAAGTGGTATATTTCTATGCAACGTTACTTTGATGGATTATTTTCGTCGTTTTGTGCTTCACAGGAAAAGTACCATTTTGGCTTTTGAAGAGCTCCTGCCACTTCCAGTTAATGTTAAAAGCTCCAGATTTCCGCAAAATGTATTCTTAGAGGGCGATCTGAAAAAGGTGTGCGGGATTATTGATATTTTACGTATTTGCGGAAATATCACGTAAAACAGGTTGGAAATCGATATTTTTGGCAATGCTAACACAAAAATTTGTATAAAATTTGTTTTGAAAGGAAAATCAAAAATCCCGCACACCTTTTTTTAGATCGCCTTCTAAAGAATAGATTTTGCTTAAATTTGGAGCTGAGTAATTTAATTGGAAGAAGCTGGAACTTTTTAAAGAAAGTCGGTACATTTTTCTTTAGGGCTAAAAAAAGATATGTTCATGTACAATATAATGAGAACAAAATTGTTCATCAGATAGACCAACCTTTTAGCTTTAAAATGATATATGAACGACGGCTGTGGTGTAAATTGTGACGCGATACGAATTTTTTTTCCCGCGACACCCCTCAAAGGTATACTCATACCTTTTTGGCTGTAACTGTATATTCCCCGACTCTAACTAGAGCATAAAAGGCTAACAAGCCCTTGGAACGTAATGCGGAAGCCTGATATGGGCCTTTGCATACTAATGCGGCAGACTGGACTAAGCAATGGAATATGGGAAGTGTGATTGCCAGCCTCACGTCCAGGGATTGGCCAATAGTCCTTTTGCATGGCGAACGGTAACGTGACTGGTTGATGCCAGGAGGGGTTACAAGTTCTCTGCAGAGCTCTGTAGCAAGACCCTACCAAGCGCCCATTGAAAGAATATGCCATATTTGCAAAGCAGGGGTAGAGAACGAAGAACATTTCCTTTCAAATGTACTGGTTATGAAAGAAGTAGAATGATGTTGTACGAATATTGTACGAAGAATTGCAAAATTCATATGGGAAAGTATGAAGAAAAGAGAACAGATACTCAAAGAATACAATATGTAATGACATCGCCTTTCTTTTCCATATAATTATATGATATACACATATATATTTACAAAAACATTTAAACACTTTATTGTAATAGCGGCACATGCGCCCTAGGGTTGCACTGTCACAATAAAGATTATCTATGTCTATGTCTATGTCATTACAATTCTCCTGTACCAGCCTACCCTCTGATATCTTCTGATATGCTGTGTGATCTTTCTTCCCTAACTAGCAATCACACAACTGTTTAAAATTTGGTCTGCCCATAATAAGAAGGGCTAAGAGGAATTTCTGTCAAAACTTTTCAAAAATGTGATACTCCTTGATCATCTGTATTGCGTGTTGCACATGGCTCCTTAGCTTTGCAATCATTCACCTGTGAGCTGCCCCCTTGCTTCAAGATGAGGGGGGATGTTCAGATCACGCACCTTTCTCTTTTCTAGCATAGTTGTGATATCAAATCTTTTATCAGCCGTTAATTTACTAAGTGCGCCTTCCCCCAAGAGATCAAGTACAGGTAAACACCCGCATATAAGAACAAATGGATTAAGATTACCAGGCTGAAATTTGGCCAATAAAACCCCAATTTTATAAGAACAAGATCAGACTGAAAATTGCACCCTGCTCTTATTAAATGGAAACAGGTCATAATTACAACAATGTAAGTTTATGTTAGCTGTCAGATCACTACATAACTCTTAGTCAGCTGCCAAGCTGTCTTTGTTTTGGTGTTAATGTAATCAATTGTATGCCAGACACTCAGGGTAGTGTTACTTTTTTAAGCAGAAGCAGAATAATATAGTTGTAACTGAAGAAGTAAAGATGATGGACACTGTACATTAAACTCTGTGCAATCTAGTATAACTCTAGTAGAAGGGTAAGTGAGCTGAAAACAAGCACGTATATGCCTCGCCCATTACTGCATCTCTATACTAGGCCATACCCAAAGGAATAGTTAGCCCATGAAGTGATTTTTCTACTTACTTTCAAGCTTTCAGTAGAAGGATGAATACAAAATCGATCAGCTCAATCCTGGGTAAGTAAGCCCAGTCTAACCTTAACAATGAACATAAAAATATCAATCATTTCCATATTCGACTGTCGAGGGAGGTATTGACTGTTCACTCCTGCAGTGTACCAGTACACGTCATATTTGATGCATTGGGCTATTTCCTGTTAGTATAAACCAACTAATGGTCTATTACAAATCCTACATTCTGATTGGCTGAGCTACTAATTGTCTATTAGTGATAGACCGTACCTGGCAAAACCACCACTTTTCTTTGCAAGAAAGCTTTATTTTTTCAACATAAAATAATGGAATTCATTGCCAAAACCGACCAACTAGTTGGTTTATACTAAAACAATTAGACCTCTCGTCCTCATGTGCTATGATATCAATAGACCATTCCGCCTTCGGCCTCATGGTCAATTCATCATAGCACTTCGACCTCGAGGTCTAATTGTTTTTTTGATTTGGAAATCCAGTGTAAAATTTAATACTTTCATCATTTGGAGAAAATATATCAATCCCAAATCTCTCAATCTCCACATCAGAAAACTTCAAATTTCTAATTCTGGTTTAATGTCTGCGGTTGGCAAAGGATATGCGGGACAAGGTTTTATGGAAAAACTGTTTAATCAAGGCTATATCATTAGAACATTATTATAGTATTCGATCGTACCTTGGTTCTCGGCCATAGTGTTGACAGACTACACCCTAGAGATAAATCAACAACCATTGTTATCCTGACATGTTTGGAGTATTAAAAACAAACTCCAACAATTAAAATTACATCTTGTCAAACATTCAAATCAGTCAAATGCCTAGCAAAGAGAGAGAGAGAGTGTGTTTATCGGGCGCCATTTGTTGCTCTGTTATCGATCAGCTTCTTCGTGTCGGTGTTGAAGCAGTGTTTTTCGTCACACACGCCGGCCGACAACTTTGCTATCCAACATGGCGTCACAAGCCCCAAACAGTCACGTGACCATTCGATGCAAAAGGCCTATTTTGGAGTATCCTTTTAACAACAAAAGTGGTTTTGGTTGGATCAGGAAAATCCGCTAGCCTGTGGTAGTAACCTAGAGCACTAATGTACGTGTTTACGGTAGAGGAAGCGTACTGACGCTTTAACAGATACGCAATAAACAGGGCTATATAGGCGGGTTGCACTGGTAACCATACAGGTAAGGGGCAGCCATGTAGGTGATGGTGGAAGACTAGACTCCAATTACAACATTTACTTCAAATGCAAGTATTTCCATTGAATTCGGAATATTTTAGGTACATGAACTGCATTCTGATAGCTCGGAAATACAGAAAGCATAAATGAAAATTATTGATAAGTATTAATAAGTTTCGCACTTGCAGTGAACACTGCACGATTTTTATGCGTTATACCAATAACGCACTCGCTCCGTTTGATGTCGCTAGGTAACGAAAACTCACGTGATCGGTTTTAACCAATGGGGTCCGCGCATTTTATCCAGTGAACGAAGATTGTATATTTGTTGCCGATAAAGTCATAGAAAGTTGTTCTCTAATGCTTTTATGTTACAAGAAAACAGCCCGTCACTTCGTGACGCTAGAAGACTCAACCTGAGTTCCCCTTCCATAAACTGCTGATTTACATTACTAATGACCTCCCTTCAAGAAAGACCCCCTGCCGCATGCCGAAATAAATGAAGTGAGCTCCAGAGCCTTTGTTGTATGTTTTGCACTTGTCTCCCTGATTTTGTTGGACAAAATGACGCACGTGTGTCGTGTGAGTCAGTACGGCTCTCAAATCTGTCTAAGTCCGAAGAACCCGCTAAAATTGAAAACGCAAGCCTATTACACAGAAAAACCATTTGACTTCGGAATTGTTTGTATGTTTATTATATCTCAGTAAGGGAAGAGAAGAAACAGGTAAAGTAAAATTGTTCTAAGAAATGTTTAGTTTATCATCTGTTTTTTTTTTAGAGAATTTCATTCATGGCTTAGCGTGCGCTCTGTAGGCAGTGGCAGTCGTGTAAGTTTGTTCAAACTTGAATGAAATTTTTTCTCAACTCCAATCTTTAGAATTAAAATTATCCCTACACATAATAGTAAGTAATCTGTAATAGAACCATTTAGTTTTGAATGTTTATGGTGCTTTCGGCAGAGGGAAATGAGTTCTTTTTTAGTTTATGTGGGAGGTTTCAACATGGCCGCGATGGCGGCTTTGTCCCTCGCTGAAAAAATCGCTTGAATTACAACTTAGCCAAATGTGAATCTTTTCCAACAAAAACACGCTCTCTTCGGGTGTGTGTCCTTCGTTTTGCGATACAACGTAAGGATTTACACTTTGAGAATATTATTCATGGTTTTGCTTTGTGTAAATGTGTCACCCATTCCCGAACAGGAAAGCAAGGCACTCGTGTACGTTTGTTCAAGCTGAATGAAATTTTTTCTCAACTTAAAGCTTTCGAATAACAATTATCCCTGCACATTCCTAACAGTAATCTGTGACAGAACCATTTAGGTCTGAATGACTATGGTGCTTTAGACTGTGCGAACTGAGTTCTTTTTTAGTTTCTGTGGGAGATTTCAAAATGGCGGCGATGGCAGCTTTGTCCCTCGCTTAAGAAATCGCTTGAATTAGAACTTAGCCCAGGGTGAATCAATTCCAACCAAAACACGCTCACTGTCGAGATTTCCACCTTCTCTTCAGGTTTGTGAACTTCTTTTGGCGGCACAGCTTCAGGCCTAAGCGGAGTGAGTGCGAAGGATTTAGCCAATCAGAAACGTTTGCGCAGACAGCCCGATTATAATAGTATAGATAGCGGGGGAGAACCATTACTTTATCGTTGTCATAGAGCATTGATTTGGACCAATCAGACCGCTCGTTATATCGTAGCTATATTATACATAATTATGTAGCATATTTTTAGAATGAATTTTAATATACTAAGTATTATAGTAAACACTGACATAACATTTTTTTATTTTATACTATTGTATATATCTCTATTTATAACATCCTTACTCAGGCATCTAAACATCCACTGTCTTAAAATCAATAACAACAAATACTAATAGACAATGTAATTTTTGAGACGCCTATATTTCGGCTCTATACAAGAGCCTTTTTCAGGGCAAATGGAAAAATACTGCCCATGAGCGGTGGCTTGCCATTGGCAAACGCATAGAAAACCATTATCTCCTTACTGCGTAACGAAGATAATTTATTATTTAATTTTATTTCATCGCAGCGGAAGTGTCGATTCAAATGGAAAACCTTAGTTACGATGGAATAGCCATTGCAACGCCAATAGCAATAAAAGGTAGATTAACTTGCATCAATGGTCTGTTTATTTTAAAAGCTTTATCAACAAGGGTAATTACTTCAGCCGAGGGCAAAAAATGTCACTAAATTCCCAAGTTACAGAAAGAAAACTATGTAGCTATCTGCTTTTCTTCCAGTGGTTACTCCGTCTATGACAATCTGAAACCACAAAAACAAGTGTATATAAAGCCAGGGAAATACGAGGCACAAAATCTCTCAACTTGTCGCGCAACATTGTTGCGTTGCAAGTTGATGATCGATGTTGCGCGTTTTTCATCTCGCGCCACAACTTGTCATGCAACAAAAACATTTGTTGCAGGTTGTGAAAACTTGTTGCGCGAAGTAGAGCGCGGGTCTACTTTGAGACACAAATTCTGGCTTTGTTGCTCGTTTTTCATCAAACACACAACTTGTCGCGCATAATTTTGCCTACGATTCAAGTTGGTTGGTCAATAGAAATGACGTACTAAGGGGCCAAATTCGCCTCGCCAAATTCGCCTCGCATTCGCATGTGTGATCATCAAAACAAAATGTTGCGCGACAAGTTGTGAATTTGATGAAAAACGAGCAACAAACATTAGACTTGCAACGCAGCAATGTTGCGCGACAAGTTGAGGGATTTTGTGCCTCGTATTTCCCCGGCTTAATCAATAAGCTGAAGTGAAAGAATTATGTTTCGCCCCTTTGAGAGGTCAGTTAGAAGAAGTTATGTGCAAAGGATCGAGTAGCCTGCGAAAGCCGACACAGAATTACGCGCGGCCAGTTTGTAAAAGTCTGGATAAGTCTTCAGAACGCATCTATCCATTTCCAGTACCAGAATGTTTAACGTTAGACAAAGTTTTTTAAATCTACATACAGTTGTTTGACTAGAATCCACTTGTCCACTGCTCGCTTGCTGAGTAGTAATAGGCCCTTCGTTTGAACATGATCTGACTAAAGTCCCATATTCAACCATTCTCGTACTCAGGGCTCCCCGGCTTGTCCCCTCGCAGGGGACGCTCTGGGACATCCATTTGAGGACCTTCACTGATTGGCCGATTTTAAACGTTTGAGCATGCGCAGAAAGCTCTTTCTCTCAGCGGCTCTGTATCAAATCTCGCGCATGCGTCAGTGGATGTCACCAGAGCCTCCCCTGCTAGGTGACAAGACGGGGGAGCTATGGGTTCGAGAATTATATTCAACGTTTGTTTGTTTGTTTTTTCACAAAGCTTTCTATCTACTTCAACATTTCTAACTTTTGTACAATTGTTCTCTTTGTAGGGAGTGTTCAATATTGTTGCCGTTGGTTAAATTGCTCTGCGTGTCCACTTAATGTAACACTTGCTTTACGCGGGCATCGTAGTTCTAGTAGAATCATTTTGTCTCGCGTTCCTGGGAGTGGCCTCCTGGAGCCCAATTGTACAATAACAAACTTTCACGTTTCATTCAACGGGATAGCACAACCTGGCAACTACAAAATAGAGGTGTGGTATTAGAATTATCGTTTTAGTAACTGATTTTATTAAAGTACATGATTACTGCTTCTCCACTGCTTCCCACCGTTCCGTTGGTACTGGTAGTTGTGGGACATGGCTTGGGCATTTCTGAATAAAGAAGAGCGCGTGCGCTTATAGCTGGAATCGTCCATTGAGCTTCGTGCTAAAATTCAATATTGTTCGGCTTCGCCACTTGAAAACGAGTTAAATTATATGCCAGTTTTTATATAACGTAGGCTGAGTACTCCTCGCAAGATAACTCTTTGAATGGCAAAAAAGAAATGGCGTCCATCCACATAAAACGTAAGTGATGTTTGACGTTTTCAATCGAGTGTCAAAATTCATTTGCATCTGTGTTTACTTTGCATTTTTTTGGTCCATCATGCTCTGTGTATTTGGTAGCACGTACCCAGCGCGTGATAGTCTTTTATCAGCCACGTGCTCACTGTGTGATAGTGAATTTGCTTCGCTTTTGTTGACTGCTGAGGGAGCCATTCAGCAGTGACTTGTATTTTCCCTCCTTAACGAATGGCTAGATGTATTTGGTCTTACTAAAGTGATTAAAAATTTGCCCTATATCTTACAAAAAACATTGTTGTTGCTAGCTTGAATACAAACTGGAGCGAGACTTTGATTGAACTTTTAGATTTATAACTTAAGGTTATACAAAAGTCAATTAAGATGTAATACGTTTTGTTCTCAAACATTTCGTCATAATTTTTAAATTCGTTAGACCGGGGACGGATTTTCATTTTCGTGCAGCTGGCGTTAACGTTACTCAACGTCTTTTTCTCTTAAAGCATCTACGCTGAAAAAGTGTGACTTTACTGAAAGTATGTGTCCTTGGTTGCGGAAAATGCATTCTTCCGATTCGTGGCTGCTTTCAGACACTGTACAAACGTTCCCAAGAAATGGTAATGTATCGTAAAAAAAATTCTCAGGGAGGCTAGATCGGCGACGCTCTTTTTCGTACGCTGAATCAAAATTGTATTTTAATTTAACCTTTCTCTAGAGATTTGATAATAATAATAATAAGAACAACAACAACAACAATAACAACAACAACAATAGCAACGACAACATCAACAACCGTTTATTAACAGTTCTTCCAAGGGTGGCTCTTTCCCTGTTGAGAACTCGAAAAGAAAAACAAATAGTAATTTCAAACTAATATTATTAATAAATACAAGCTGATGATACTGCATTAATTAGTGGTTTTCACGTGACATCATCAAAATGTTAACTTCTAAACTAAGACCTCAATTCGGAGATGTATTTTCAGTGTTAATTATACCTGTACTAAAGAAGTCGTCACACCAAATTTCGGCGTCTTCTGCCGTGTAGCTCCGGAGATATTGCTGAACCAGTTTATGTCTTTCCAACAGCAATGACATCGTACCGTATTGCACTAAATTTGCTTAGTTCTTACGATCTAGACAGACCAACCTGTTATAGATGTTCATATCCTACAATTATTTGATATTATTTTTTGATGATATGATTCTTAAAATAGCCGTTTTAAAATCACGAACATGGCACTGCAGTCAGGCTCTATGCCCACTAAACTTAAAGAAGCATTGATTAAACCAAATTTGAAAAAAGAATCTTTGGACATTGAAAAGTATACCAGCTTTAGACCTGTCTCTAATCTCAAGGTTGTATCGAAAGTCTCAGAGAAGGCAGCCGCCTGCCAACTGAAAGACCATATCTGTGATAACAACCTTGAAGAATCTTTTCAGTCTGCATATAAACGCTTCCATAGCACGGAGACGGCTCTTTTAAAAGTTCAAAATGACATTCTTATTGACATTGACAATTCCTGCTTTGGAATAACATATCAAAATAGTTCCCTTGAAAAAGTGTCGACTTTCTCCAACTTCCTTATAAGGAAATATCTGCATACCATATTTGGAATTCCAGTAAGTTTTTCAATATTTCTATCACGATGGCCTAAACGAGATCATTTTCCTCCATCTCGCTATGCAGAGAGCTGGAAATTTATCCGATTTATGTCAAATTTGGCAAGGTATTAGTATCTGGAAAGATGTTTCGATTGATGGAAATCTGAAGATGATGACTGACAACGTGACGTCACTACAGGCCGTTGAAAATGGCGCCAAAGTTAGGAATTTGTATATCAACCATTTTAAACGTTGGTAAATGTTATAACCACTAAGCCGACTCCAAAACCGAAAACTTCATTAAAATCGAACATATAGATCAAAAGTTATTAAGAAACTGTGATTTCGAAGCTTCCGCCGGAATCTCTGGAATTTAATTGTTCCTTGACCATATAAGGTAAAATTTCGGCGATTTTAAACGTCAACGCGTTAACTCCTATGATGTTGTTTCAAGCAGTTATAGCAATATTTTAAAATTTGTAGTTACTTTGACTTTGACATGAAACTCGATACCTTGTTTACGTCACTTTGACGTAACAATTGCATGTTAGAAGACGTCATACTGACGTAATATGACGTCTAAAGTATCAGATCACTAAGTCAAAGTAACTACAAATTTTGAGACATTCCTAAATCTGAAACGTATGTCTCCAACAGATTTAAGCAGCGCCCTCTCTAAATCGCCGAATTTTTACCATATATGGTCAAATTGACCATCAAAGCGGGAAATTTGAACTTTTTTAATTAGTCATAACTTCTCTCGGTTTTATCAGAACTCAGTCCGGTTTTCGATACAGTCGTTCATTTACTGCGACGATTAAATAGAAACTGATTGCATAGCCGATTTCCTAACTAAAATTTTTTGGGCTATGTTCCCACGGTGATTATGACGTCACATTGTCAATCAATCAAACCGTGTCATCATATTTTTGATTGGCATTCCCTGGGCTGCTCACCTGCCAAGTTATAGCTCATTTGCGCTACGTGTTAAAACGTTATGAGCGTAATTCGTATGAAAGCTGTCCAACTGGAGGAAAATAGCTACGTTATAACCATCGTGATCAGAAATGCGTTATTCTTGTACTGCTTGATATGTCGGCTGCTTTTGATACGGTCGATCATGAAATATTGCTTGAAAGAATGAATACGCGATTTGGAATCAATGGCAAGGTATTGATCTGGTTTCGTTCTTATCTTAAAGATAGGACACAGTTTGTAATGATAGACGGGACCAGGTCAATGCAAAAAGAACTGCGCTATGGTGTTCCCCAGGGATCAGTGTTGGGTCCGATGCTATATCTTATATATACCTCGCCTATTGGGGACATTATAAGAGGCCATGAATTAAATTTTCATCTTTATGCTGATGATACCCAGCTATATATTTCTTTCAAACAAACACCCATTGATCAATCCTGTTCTATAGCAAAAAATTGAGGCATGTGTTCGTGATATAGACACTTGGATGATTCAAAATAAGCTTAAGCTAAACAGAGAAAAGTCGGAACTACTTATTTTAAGTGCTCGCCACCGTCTGCCTCCGCTTGTTGAACATGTTGATGTTTCTGGTGAAAAGATCCGGCCGACTCCATTTGCAAGGAACATTGGAGTGATTTTTGACAAGCACATGTCCTTGGAAACACAAGTAACCAATATCTGCAAGGCATGTTTTTTCCATCTCAGGAACATAAGCAGAATCCGTGACTGTCTATCTCTATCTGACACAGAAACTTTAATACATGCATTCATAACTTCAAAATTGGACAACTGCAACTCATTGCTATATGGACTACCAAAATTCCAAATTGATCGACTTCAAAATGTCCAAAATGCTGCGGCGCGTCTACTCACTCGTACTAAAAAGTACGACCATATTACCCCTGTGTTGAAGCAGCTTCACTGGCTTCCTGTGTCCCAGCGCATTAATTTCAAACTCCTCCTATTAACTTACAAGGCGCTGAATGGCTTAGCACCCAGTTATATTACCAATATGCTACAGCCATATATACCCACAAGGAGCTTGAGGTCTGCTTCCAAAAATTTGTTGAAGCAACCTCGATCAAAACTTATCACTTATGGACACAGGGCGTTCTCATGTGCTGCACCTAAACTCTGGAACGATCTTCCAGACAATATTCGCCAGAGCAGCACATTGTCTGTTTTTAAGAATAATCTAAAAACACACCTTTTTAAACAGGTATATGATTAATTTTAGTTTTTAGTTTTTATTGATCATTTTTTATTAGATATTTTTATTTTAGGTAGTCATTTTTAAATTTTTTTTATTATTATTATATCTTTTTTTTTATGATGTTTTAGATCGTTTTAATATTTGAACTGTAAATTTGTTTCGTTAACCTCTTCGTTTTAGTTACTTAGATAATTGTAAAGCGCCATTGAGCTTCAGGAAATAGCGCTATAGAAGTTTTGTATTATTATTATTATAAATAACTGGTAATTTGACCAGGTGGGGGAGTTAAAGAGTGCCTTATGGACAAGCTTGAGGAGATTATTGTCGACTGGCCCGTCAATGACACAGGAGAGAAAAAGAGAGAAAGACGTCTTTCTTTAAACAAAAATATATCTGCATGTTGCCCCAGAGTCGATTCAGAGAGGCTATAGCCTCCCTACTATCAACAGGAAGGAGCCCTGGGAACAACATGCTTACTTAAAGGGGCTCTCGCACGCTTGCTGGCCACCTCTCTGACAAGAAAATAGCTCAAACCGCAATCCAATTCCATCCGCTCGATAACAGGTCAAAACAACCTAGCATTGCATTTGTCTAACACTTGAAAGGTTTTTCTATTAATCTGGAGGATTATTTTGATTACTACGGGCAATTGCAGATGTGTTTTTATGGTTCAATTTTATACGTATTTTATGTCCACCGTGGACGAATATTAAGCGTGCGAGTGCCCCTTTAACTTAATATAAATATGTCACATATAAAAAGCAATCGAAAGCAAAAATTATGAAAGTCTGTATGTGGTGAAAAAGAGTATGCATATAAATATAACTACTATAAAACTTTTAGCTACTTAAGATTTTTTCATTATTAAAAACGATACAGCCATGATATTAAAAAGCTCTTTTCGCTGTTTCAGTCTTTACTTCTGGCAGGCGCAGAAGATCACTCTTACTAGTTGCGCGAGTGGTAATGGCTCTATTGTAAGCAAATACTGTCTAAAATATTGAGGGCGTCCACTTTTCTTTACAAGATTGAGACCCACTTTACAAACCACCTTTTTGAAATAGGTACTTGTGTGTTAATTAATTTCATTCTACCACAGCTTCCTACATTTTCATCAATGGAACAAAAACGGCATCGTTACTAAGCGATGTGCTCCCATGGCAACCTTATCACGCACACATCAAAGTGTGCTTGGAATTCAAGTTCAAGATGAACACACGGACTGGGTCATTCTTATCCATTTATAAAAGGTATCCTTCCAGTGACTATATCATTTGGAACGTAACTGGTTTCCATGGCGATGAATGGCATCATGGTGCAGTCGATTGGGCAGGATATGATGGAGCCAAGGTGCTTGTAATAATGATATTATTTTAAAATATACGTTACAGTAGTCCTTAGGCAACAGAAATACAAAATCGATAGTCATATTTGTTGAAGTTTCTGTTCAGATAGCTGAACAAAACTCTGGCCAACACACTGTTATTGTGCTGTTGCAAACTAAAAGATTGATTAAAAATCAAGAGTTCAGTAGTAACTTTTATTTATTTGTTTCTTTGTTTTCTTTCCCCGATGCAGCTTGTGTTTCAGGGTCAAAGTTTTTTAGAAACAGTAGCAAGCATCGCTCTTACAAATATAACAATAACGACAAGAAACTGCCCCACAGTTCCTACATTTGCACGTCCAGGTAAGGTGTGCCAATATCATGTTAAAAAGTTTACCCGTTACAAAATCTGCGAGCTTGTTAAAGGGGCTCTCGCGCGTCCACCGTGGGCACAAAAATGTAAAATTGTAAGCGTGAAAACACATGTAGTAGTAATCAAAACAATCCTCTAGATTAATACAAAAACCTTTCAAGTGTTAGACAGATGGAATTCTAGATTGTTTTGACCTGTTATCAAGAGGATGGAATGGGATTGGGAATTGAGCTATTTTCGAAGTGACCAACACGCTTGACGCCTTTAAAAAAACGTTGATCAGAAGATGTCGGATCAATGCGGCTACTGCTAATGAGTAATGCAGCTACTAGCCTCCAGAAACCTTTCAGAAGGGGCGAATGATAGCTCGGAGTTGTGTTCTCACTTTATAATTTGAAGTCGCTTGGAGTTTCTCCAAACTATATTGGTGGTGGCTTTCGTTTCTGCATGTTGAAGCTGTCGTTGACAAACTTGTTCTGCGACATGAATAAAGCTGTTCTGCGATAGCTGCAACATATGGAAGCCGGCGGCGTTGCCGACTTCTGCAACACGCAACAATTCTAGTTCAACTGCTGCAACTTGCGTTACAGGAATCGCCCGTGTTCTATCTCTGCGACTGTTACGACACTTCGTTTCCATATGTTGCAGCTGTCAGCAGAACAACTTTGTTCACAATTAACACTTACCTAATGAGGTTGAGCATGATAGTGATATTTGTCAACTCCGAGGTTTGTGTTATCTGCCAAAGCGAAGCTTAGGCGGATAACACTAACTCGAGGCGTTGACTAATCTCACTATCATGCGAAAACAGAATTCAATAATTGTTTTATTATTCAGCAACCAGGAATTCTTACCTAGCTAAACGAAGTCAACGATGAGGCCTTGCACGGCGAAACGGGTTTTCAACTTCAGCTTACGTCCATTGGTATTTTCCTTTTCGTATTCAATTCAAATAGCCATAGTTGATGTTTAGATATCCAGAGCAATGATCTCTTGGCAAAAATCACAACAGATTCAACGAGAACATTCGTAAAACAGGCTTCAGTTCAATTCGGAAATGAAAACCAAGATGGCGGCCAAACCTATTGGCTTGCGTTTAATGACGTCATTAGAGTGCATCAATCCTAATGTCTGTAGTATGACGTCACGCACTGCGCGCCAACAATGTTTCTTTGTGTACTCTTAGCCAATCAGAAACGAGATCAGAACGTGACATGACTGAATAATAATAGCTATTGCAAGTCAAGTTCAAATCAAGTCCACGACAGCTGCGACACCTGTAGCATATGGAAGCCAGCCTTTAGTAGCCTGTTCCCAAAAAGGTGTTTGCAAGGTAGTGTAACCTAAGCTTCATGCAAATAAAACTTAACGCTTAGCAACTTTTGCTTGTAAGGTTTCCAGTGTACTGGTTTTACTTGCGACAACGGCGACTGTTTAGATATGAAAAGGCGCTGCGACGGTGACATGCACTGTGCCGATGGTTCCGACGAGGCTAGCTGTGACTGTCGTAGTGATGAGTTCCGCTGCCCAAGACCAGATAGAAAATGCATTCGGCTGGTGGATCTTTGCAACAAAAAGAAAGATTGTGATGATAATATAGATGAAGAAAATTGCGGTAAGCTACAAAGCGTGGTTTTGCCTTTGGGTACTAGTCATTTATCGAATCCATCGTTTCAGTTGAAAATGGCAATTTTAAAAGAACGATTTGCGTGCGTACTTGGCGTCCTGCTTTATACTTTACATTCTACTTTGCACATGGCAGCTTTAGCAGAATTGACTTAACATATTGAACAACTTTGCTGGCCTGCCACGTCGATGGTAAACTTTGGTATGGCTCGTACCACGGTTGTACTTTGCACATGGCAGCTTTAGCAGAATTGACTTAGCATATTGAACAACTTTGCTGGCCTGCCACGTCGATGGTAAACTTTGGTATGGCTCGTACCACGGTTGTACTTTGCACATGGCAGCTTTAGCAAAATTGACTTAACATATTGAACAACTTTGCTGGCCTGCCACGTCGATGGTAAACTGGTTGTACTTTGCACATGGCAGCTTTAGCAGAATTGACTTAACATATTGAACAACTTTGCTGGCCTGCCACGTCGATGGTAAACTTTGGCATGGCTCGTACCACGGTTGTATTTTTAGAATATTCTATTTAACTTGGAGCCGTGCAGTTAGGTTAAGTACGGATATCTTATATCTGGACGTAACTTTTTTTACTACTGTGGTTAATATGGTACTTCAAAGTGATAATTTCGTATAAGAAGACCGCTCAGTATTTGACTGCATTCTACTACTGTTTTTTTTTTCAGAGCCTTTTTGCTAATGTTACTTTTTAATTCTAGCGCAAGATTGTCCCGGTAGCTTCGCATGCGCTGATGGCACCTGTGTCGACAGTTCAGATACTTGCAGCAGCAGAACTTTCTGTCCAGGAAACACTAACAACCCTGCGTTATGTGGTAACCATTGCATACAATATATAACTGAGCAGCTCTAGCGCAAAAAGAGCCTAGCCACCTTTTTTCTAGACTTGCATCTTGAAAGAGCTAGCTTAATGCTCTTGTCAGTGTTGTAAGTTGGTGTCCAGCTCAGCTTCATCAATGAGCTCTCTTTTGAAAAACATCACGCTCCTGGGAAGAGCTTTTGTGGAATCGTTTTTTTTCCAATTATTACTATTATTATTCCATTCCATTAGACAGGCAACTGTCAAATAATTTAAGTAATGATATTGTATTATACTATAGTATTTATTTTTATCTATTATTATATGGCCACGATAGTACGCGCGCTCTCATTGGCTGTTACGAGGTCAGTAAATCCCGGCATGACCTCTCAGAAATCTCGTAATGACCTCGCAGTTCATGACTGGCAAAACATTCGAATCTCCTTCAAATAAAATTCAAAAATAAGATTTTCAGCGAAATTCACAACAAAGAATACTTGACACAGTATTTGTCTCTTGTAATACAAATCTTAAACTTGTGACAAGAGGAAAATAAAGGCCTGAGTATCAGCATTTATCAGAAATGACCTGTTTACAAGTCAAAACAAAAAAGAGCCAAAAAGTTAAGCTATAAATTCGAGTCTATCCGGAGAAAATGAAAACTAGAGGGAGCCAAAATAGCAGCAAAAGGTAAAGCAACATATAAAGTCAGAATTTGTTAGGAATTCAAGAAACTTGGAAGCTAAAAGTAATAACAAAAAGCGAGTTCAAACTTTGTGCTTACCGATAACTGATGTGAAGTCGTTGATTTCTTTCTCCATCTTGTTGAGTAGAATTCATTCTTACTTGACATCCGCTTTTGCACAAACCCATTCCTGAATATACAGTTGGCTAAAATAACCATCGCAATTTTCTGTTATTATCAATGCTGTTCAATCCAGTTCTGGCACTCTGTTTAGTGTAGATCTCAAAATGAGTTTTCGAAGAACACGTTTTTCAGCTCTTGCGAAACTAAAGTTGTTTTTCATGAAAGCGTAAGCTCAAGTTTAAGTTTAAAATTGTTCAAGTGAAGCATGTTCGCTAAAAAAATTTGTAAAAGAATCGATATCGAAGTATTTTGACATCCATAAGAGATTGATCACTTTTGAGCAAATCTGGCATGGTTTTCACACACGAGTTTCTTCTATATCAGTTTGACTCAGCGAAAGAACACTGAATGAACTCGAGCGAGTCGACGCGGGCGCGTGTTTTTTTAGTTATTTCGCCCGGAAAATGTACGAGGCGACTTCCGGTTCGTAAAAAAATGGAGAAAAGTGCCATATAATAAACAACTTACTAACCTCTGCTGTTCGGTCATTACGGGAAATATCAAACCTCGCCGAAGACGGCTCGGTCGATACACAAAAGCTTCGGTTTGATATTTCCCGTAATGACCTCTCCATCGGTTAGTAAGTAATAATTATAAGACATTTATT
Organism: Scolanthus callimorphus; assembly: GCA_033964015.1. Classification (NCBI taxonomy): domain Eukaryota; kingdom Metazoa; phylum Cnidaria; class Anthozoa; order Actiniaria; family Edwardsiidae; genus Scolanthus; species Scolanthus callimorphus. The sequence continues at coordinate 24,269,224 of CM066922.1, read as the reverse complement.
TTTTAAGTTATATAGCACAATCTATTGTACACGACAACTAGGAAGGTTTTACCATTTTGTGTGGTAGGACACCGCATTTTAAACAAAGTGTATTAAATATTAATAGCAAGCACAAACAGCTGCAAAAGAAGAACATGAGCTTCAAGACTCATGACACCTTGAAGCTGGGAGTTATCAGGCTAGTTCTCAACCGCCTCCTTGTTCATCTGTATACTGTACATAATATTTAGAGGCATTTTTTCTTGAAAAGCCTATATAGTGATATACACCATGTACACAACCGGGAGCTCCGCTTTTAGCCAGTGGCTAAATCTATATATTAGCTGGGGATTTTGCGATTTTGCTGGATCCTCGAGCAGATCCTACTCATGTCAAGAACTAAGCAATAGGAGAACTAATATAAGATTCCAGTTCACACCTGTAGCTACCACATGAGTAGTGTAAAAGTAAGACCTACTAACACACAAAATAACTATTTCCAAGGGCGTACTGGCTGTTCTCTCGACCAGATTGATTCATGCACACAAAACAAGACTAGTTACGAAACATGTGAACTAATTTCAGGTAAGCATTTAGCAAAACGACATCTTCGTAGATTTTTTAACAAAGAAATTAGAAATTTGTTACCGATTACTTTAAACAAATTCTGTTGGGCGACTAGTCCACTGGTCATGAAAGTAGCTTTCATTTCTTCCCCTGTAGTGACACGGAGGTGGCGATGTACCTTCGACACTGGATTTTGTGGTTTTACTCATGATCGCAATGCAGCGATAACATGGACTCGTTTGTTTGGTCCTACTCCGACTTCAGACACGGGCCCTTCTTCTGATCATACTACTTCCTTTGGTAAATCTGTTGCATATATTCCTGTCTGTTCAAGAGACAGGTCGTCTTTGCCATGGCAATCAGGCTTCAGACTTTTTATTTTACATTGAAACATTATTTACAGGAGTTGCTGATCCGCAAATAGAGTAACTAATGATTTAGGAGGCACGATTAGAACCTCGAACGATGGAAAACGTAATGCCTTCAGGTCAAAATGAGTTCCCGCCCCGTGTCAAAATAAGTTCCCGCCCCGTAAATAATTATTGAATTAAGTTTCCAGCCAATTCATTAAATCTAGCCATCGAAACACCATTAAGGTTACTGAGAACCTTCGCGCACGTCCTCGGAAAAAAAATCGTACTCGTCCTAAAATTTTAGAGCGAGAAAATTCTATAAAATTTGACCTTGGAAATTTAAAAGTTCCATAACTTGTGAACTAAGTAAAACTTAAAAAAAACGCACACACAATTTTTGAGAAACACCTTTAAGAATTAAAACAATGTGTTACTTGGGAGTCAAGGTCAAGCAGATCTGCAGGGCTAGCTCTTGAAAGTGTCACACCCACATTTTTAATAAAACATTTTCAAAAATTATATTTGTTAAAAAATGATTTATTTTTGCCATAGCCCGCTAGTCCATTCTATAAGCTTTCCAACGATATATAGGTTGACATGCTTTGGTTAAACTAAGGACGAGTATGGTTACTTTTCCGAGGACGTGCGCGAAGGTTCTCAGTAACCTTAAAGTGGATATGGTAGTACACGGGCGCCTTTGTACGACATAATGGTTCTCTTTTTTTTCTGTAAAATCAAATTTTTATCATGCTGATTGCTTGTAGCCTAGCTTTGCTCGCTAACATACTTAAAAAATCATGATGATTTTATAAGATTTACACACGGAAAAGACAACTTTTTTTATGTGTTTCTAGGCAACTATATATATGTCGAGGCATCCGGCACGCGTCGTGGTGATAGTGCAAGACTGATAAGCAGTAGTAGGTACCAGAAAAAGGAAAGTGTTTGCCTGCTGTTTTGGTACCACATGCATGGAAAGGATATTGGCCAGTTGAATATTATCACAAAGACCAATATATCTGATACTACATTCTGGAGTCAGTATGGGAAACAAGGCGACAGATGGTTATTTGGACAGGTCACTCTTCAAAGCGCATTGCCGTATCAGGTATAACTGCTACATATTTATTTAGTCGGTAGCATCCCCTGGAACTCAAGTCGAAACTTATATTTTAAGAATGTCTAGAAACTAGTTTTGGATGTTAACAGCTCGAAAAAGTGTCCCACGATGTCCATTTTGCCGCATTTCTGTTACAATTAACTTATTTCTAATGAATGAGGCAATTTTAGCGCTGTTCAGAAAGACTCTACAGAGCCGTAACGTATACTTACGTTCTTATGGATAATCTGATCACATATATACGAATTCGTGTATCTCACATGACTTTTGGTATTTCCTAATAGAAATACAAAGGCTGACTGGAACTTTTAAGTGTTTACAGTATGGGACATACAACGAAATCAGTTTTTGGATCTCTGGACAGATCATTATTAGACAAACATTCTGACCAAGGCTTCCGCAGGCTACTCGATTCTTTGCACATAAAAACTTCTACCTGATATCTCAAGGGAGTGAGACATATTGGACTTCTGCTTATTTAATATATACACTTGTTTTTGTATGGTTTCAGATTGTTATAGAGGGAGTAACCACGGGAAGAAGAGAAGGAGACATTGCCGTTGACGATGTGTCTCTTTTAAGTGGGCCCTGCTCACAAATCGTTAAAGAGGGTTTGTGTACAGCTATTTCGGTATATGTTGTCAGAACAAAGCGACCCATTTACAGGGGAAGGGGAATATTTCACTTCAAAATTACATGTATCATTTGAGTTTATAAAATAATTTAGATAGTACGCGCGCTCTGATTGGTCAAGAGCCGTGTTTGCATTTCCCTGTGCAAACACAGTTGTGACGTCACCCACGAGCTTCGGGCTGGTAATTTGAAATAGCTTTTAGAAAAACGTTTTAGGCTTGTTTTAGGCAAAATCATTTATTAAGAAGTCATAATTACTTGGACATACATTTGATAAAGCACATTGAATTCACATAAAGCATGCAATTCGTGAAATAACATTGTTTTCGCTTCTTTACCTGAGCTGAGTTCAGCACACAGTTCGACAGTCACAAGTTCAGTCTCGTTCTGCAGATCTTGAAAAAAATGCTTCCAAAAACTAATCCTGGATCATCGTATAATGTTTGACAAGAACAGAAGGTACAAATAAGTGGATTCCTTCCTTCTTTTCCATGCTTGCCGTAAATAAAGCGTTGAAATACGCTCTTCCAAGCAATTCCGCTGTCACATGTAAGTTCTTTCTCGGGAGAAATTTTTTCACAGACGAAGAAACTGGGCCAACACACATGTAAAACAACGGCTTCTGTAGTTAAGTCTTCTGTTCACTTTCTGTCGTAATTATTTTGTGTTTTGAAAGGAAGAAGCCTCCATTTTAAGCCACGAATGTCATTTTAAATCCACTTCGATTGCCGCGATCTCAGAAAACTTGCAGTCCGATCAGAAAGAGATTGACAAATCATGCGATTGATTGGCTGATGCAGCCTTTTCATCTGTATGGAGAATTTAGAGTCTCATTCGCTTCAAAAACTTACTATTCCTGTCCACGCGTTTTTTTATTTATGTAGATAATTATTTTATAAATCAAATAAGACACAGTTTCCGTGACTGCACAGGCTTATGCAAACCTCGATGTGGTTTCGAGAATTCTCGAGCAGGTGCAAACACTCGCCTGCGGCTCGTGTTTCCACTGATCTGCTCTCGAATTCTCCCAACCACATCTCGGTTTGCATAAGCCTGTGCAGTCACGGAAACTGTGTTTTATTTGTTAAATGTATTATTATTATTTTCCAATACAGCTACCGCTGAAGCGGGGTTTATTGGCCGGAGTATTGGCCGAGTAGTAAGGTTCCCTGGTGGAGAGGAGTCAACCTTTCAATTAAGTTTTGACCGACTTTAAGGAATTTGAAGTTGAAAGAATAATGTTCACCTCAAAGAAAAACGGTCCTCCATCTTTCTGGAGGAGTGAAAAGCACTGCGAAGAAGAAGCGATGTCTTATCGAGAGGATCGAGTATTTGATGTAACTGTGAAGAATAGGTGCCGGAGATCATAGGGCATAGTCTCATCAATCCCCTGCGCAAATGACCATGTGCTCGCTAAAGTACAGTTTTAACAAATTAGATTGACGAACAATGTGAACTTCATGAAATGTTTCTCGTTGATGTCGCTCTGCTAAGATCTCGATAGTGGTTTGGTTTACAGTGCATGTATTGTCAAAAACAAGTGAATACCATATAATGTATTATTATTATTTAAAAGATATAAAAAGAACTGATTCGGATTTTCATTTTTTGCAAAGCTTGTGTCTGTGGCAACATGTATGGTTGAAGTTCTCAAACTTAATTGCAAAATTGGACTTGAATCAAATCTAAACGAGACTAGGACTACGCTATTGCCAAATATTTTTTTCAGGCTATTCCTTCTGGATGTTCAGCCAAGCTTTTGTTAAGACAACAGTTCTCACTTAGTTCCGATAGGAAACACTTTGGAAGGCATTGCTAGGCCTTGTCCCCTGGGTCAAACCTCATTCACGTCCATTTTGACTTATCGTGACACTTTCGTAACCTCTGACATACATACTCGTCACAGGAATATAGCTTTTCAAAAAAAATACGTTCTCCTGAACTCACAATCACTAGTTTTTGAAAATACCGGTATAAAAGTTTAATTTTTTATTATTTTCTCTAGATTCCCCGGACTGCCATTCCGATGGGAGGTGCGGCTGGGGCCAATTTAATCGACTGCATATCGGAGGGGGTAGACTTCTTGTAAAGGGCGGAGCTGAAATCTCATCACCTGTAATAAACCGGAAATCCTTCTATTGGAAGTGTGCGTGGATTTGGTATTCTATGAGGTTAACGACTTTAACGATATCTATGGAAGTACAATCCCAACGGATCTTACTTTACCACAATAACAAGACAACAACAGATTGGTACTTTGTTCAGCTACATCTGAGGGATTATAGGAATGTCAAGGTAAGCCAAAATCGTTGCATCGCGACCCGCGATTTCAAAACATCGACTGTTTTTGACTTTGCTGTTCCGCCAGTTAAATTTTATGAGCAAATCAATTTCTTGCCCTGTTTTGCCTACTCCGTACCTACTGCAATCAGAAGTTCAAAGGGAAGCCTGCTCACTGCACTGGGTGTAACAAGGCGAACATTTCATTGCCTTAGATAGTTTGATTGCGGAACAACAAAGTAAGAAAAAAATCAAAACATACCTTGATGTTTTTTTAAAAACGTGGGTCTTGATGCAACGGTTTTAGCTACCCTCAGCATGTTGCAGGGGTAGGACGTGTTTGTGTTGAGCTCCGGCTTTGTTGAGAGAATGACGGAAGGATCAAATAGTTTTAAAAGAAAACTAAGAGAAAGAACAAGTTCAGAAGATTCTGAACAATCAAATCCGTCTCCGGAAGAGAAAAAGATACATAGAGACTCAATTTTTGAGTCTATTTCGGAGTTTTCACCTTCGCTGGCTTTCACGAGTTTACGCTCGCCGAACAGGGACAAAACGCAACACTCAACGAGTGATGAAATTTTAACGGCACTAGATATGGCAGAAAACTTCGGGAACTTGAACAAGAAATTGGACCTAGTCTTGTTATAAATGCAACCAAACGCTCTGCTTTTAGCACGTCGCCCCATCATAGATATACGCATGGCTGTATTTCTCTCGTCATGCCTAGTAGGTATTTGCTATTTATGTGTGTTATCTATGGATGTAAACCTGTTCCAGCACGTAAGAAAGCCACACTTGAGTGCGTCTCAACGTTTCTTGAATTTGCATATGTTTACAATGCATAGCCATGGAATCACAAAGCGCGAAAAGTAAGCAATTACATCTGAAGTGCGTGTCTCTGAATGTTAGAGGCTTAAACAGCGCAATCAAACGAAGAAAAATATTCAGGTGGCTACACCAACAAAACGTAGATGTTGCATGCATTCAAGAGACATTTAGCTCGAAAGATGTTGAAAATGCTTGGTCTGTTGAATGGGGAGGTAAGGCGTTTTTCAGCCATGCTCGAAACAACAGCGCAAGCAAAGGTGTCGCGATTTTGTTTAATCCAAAGTTTGAGGTAAACATTGAACGAACAATTCACGACAAAAACGGTCGCTTTATAGTTATTCAAACAAAAATAAATGAAGAGGTATGCACCTTCGGTAATATTTATTTACCAAACGACCAAAAACAACAAATAGAATTTCTGGATACCTTTACAGAAGTTTAACAGGAAATGCCAGATGAGAACGTGTGTTTGTTTGGCGACTTTAATTGTGCATTAACCGCACAAGACAAAGAAGGGGGGCTACCAGTCCAAAATAAAGCTAGAGTAATTGAGCGAATTAATAAATTAATAAATCAATTTCATCTTATTGACATTTGGCGTAAAAAAAATCCGAACAAAAGAGAATACACGTGGAGAACCAAAAATCAATCCATTAAATGTCGACTCGACTTAATTTTAATTTCGGAGCAGCTGGTAGAGGTAACTGACAAGAGTTATATCAACCATCCTCCTTTTTCTGATCATTCCTCGGTTTTTATCGAAATTACTAGTTCAATGCACAAAAAGACGAGAGGACCCGGTTTCTGGAAATTTAATAACGCATTTTTAAAGGATAAAGAATATACAGATGCGTTACGAGAAAACCTTAAGCTCTTCCGTGCTAAGCATAGCGCAGTCAAAGAAGATAAAACACTGTTCTGGGATCTTTTAAAGATGGAAATAGCTCAGTTTTCAATTAGCTACTCTAAAAGAAAAGAAAAGCGCGTGCGTGACGATGAAAAAAGTATCTGGCGGAACTGAATACCTTACAATGCCAGGCAGACGCTCTAAAGAGCGACGAAGAGAGCCAGGCAGCCATCATCATTAAAATCAATGCCTTGAAAAGTAAACTTGATCAAATACTTGAAAATAGAGTTAGAGGTACAATTCTGCGCAGTAAAGTGAGATGGTATGAACACGGAGAAAAAAATTCAAAATATTTTTACAGCTTAGAAAAACGAAGTTATAACAGAAAGCATATTACGAAGCTGAACATAAACAACCAGATCGTAGAGGAGCCTAGCGTTATTTTAAAGGAACAGAAAAAATATTACGAAAAGCTTTATACAGCAAGAATTCCAGAAGAGACAGACAAACAAGCAAATTTTCTGAAGAATATCCATATTAAAAACAAGCTCTCGATGAGCAGCGCGACTCGTGCGAAGGTCGGCTCACTGTTGAAGAATGCCTATCCGCACTTAAGAAATTCGGGAAAAATAAAACGCCAGGGTGCGACGGAATTCCGGCAGAATTTTACCTTTTCTTTTGGGAGGATTTAAAGCTGGACGTAGTCGAGTGCTTTAACTACGCCGTACAAAACGGCAAAATGTCTATTTCACAAAGGCGGGGCATAATAACGCTCCTGCCTAAAAAGGCCAAAGACCAATCGCTCCTTAAAAATTGGCGTCCAATTTCCCTGTTAAACACCGACTATAAAATTGCTACCAAAGCTATAGCGTGCAGACTTGAAAAGGTACTCCCAGCTATCATAAGTAAAAATCAAACGGGTTATGTGAAAGGTCGATATATAGGAGAAAATATTCGATTGATATCAGATATTTTAGCTACGCATCAAAAGGCCAACTTGAAGGCTTTGCGCTGTTTTTAGACTTTGAAAAAGCGTTTGATTCGATAGAATGGAGTTATATTTTTCAAGTAATGAAAAAGTTGGAGTTTGGTTCAGATCTGATAGGGTGGGTAAAACTTTTCTACAATGATATCTCAAGCTGTGTAATAAATAATGGACACGCCTCACACTTTTTTAACCTCACCTCCGGCGTCCGCCAGGGATGTCCGTTGTCCGGTTTGTTGTTTGTGATTGGATTAGAGATTCTTTCTTTGGCAATAGAGTCCGACCAAAATATAAAAGGTGTAAACATCCACGAGAATGAGGTTAAGATTTCGCAATATGCCGACGACACAACCTGCTTTTTGAAGGATTTAGAGTCAGCCCAGCACCTTATGTCTTTACTGGACACTTTCCGGGATATTTCGGGACTAAGAATTAACAACGCCAAAACAGAAGCTATGCCGCTAGGAAATCATGGAGACAAATCAATTTACGCGCATGCGCTTGATGTTTCTTGGCCAGACAAACCGATTCTAGCCCTAGGTATACATTTTACGACGGATAGTGTAGTCAGTAATCAACTTAACTTCTATGACAAATTAGAAAACCTAAAAAAATGCCTAAGCATTTGGGAAAGAAGAGACCTTACGCTACAAGGACGAATTAATATCGTCAAAACCCTTGGTATATCGAAACTTGTGTTTAATACGTCGGTCTTAACGATCCCAAAAGGATTTGCAAAACTAGTTGATGATTGCACGTATGCGTTTGTTTGGAAAGGTAAACCTCCACGAATAAAAAAGTCAACGTTAATAGGAGACAAAGAAGAAGGGGGTCTGGCAATGATCAATTTCGAAGATATGGAAAAATCGATTAAGTTGAGTTGGATTAAACGTTTAACCGATGAAAACCAGGCTGACTGGAAAATTATTCCAGTTGAAAATTTGTCGCGGTATGGCGGCTGTTTTCTTCTACAGTGTGATTATGAGTTCAAATCACTGAATGTGCGGTTGTTGCCGGATTTTTATAAGGCACTGCTAAGATATTGGCAAGAAATAAGGATAAAATGGCACAGTAACTCTAATCAACAGAGGCCGATGAAAGATAACATAATTTGGAATAATTCTAAGTTAAAAATTAAGGGAATAACTATTTTTTACAAAGATTGGTTTGAGAATGGTATTGTGTCATTCGGAGACCTTTTAGATGAAAACGAATGTTTACTGAATTTCACTAGTTTTACAAAAAAATGTCCTAATATTAAGACTAATTTCCTAAAATATTTTGGAGTAGTAGATGCACTTAAAACATTTTTAAGGCGATATAAACAGCAGGTTCGCACAACAGACTACCTCGATAATGCTAATAATCCAGAATGGTTTACAGATTTCTCAAAAATTACTGCAAAAAAAGCTCGCAATGTACTTGTAAAAATGCAGTTTGTAAGACCAACCGCAGAATATAAAATAAAAAAGCTAGGAGTGAAGGAAAACGATTTGAAGAAAGTATATAATCGACCCTTTAATGTAACTAAGGAGCCTAAAATAAGAATGTTCCAGTTTAAAATAATTCATAATATTTTAGTAACAAACGCATTTCTGCACAAGGTTAAAATAAAAACAACAGACAAATGTCCGATGTGCAACAATACCCATACACTCGAACATCTTTTGTTTGAATGCGCCGTTGTGAACCATTTTTGGAAAAATTTCGATCTCTGGTGGGAACAGTGGACGTCACAAAAGATCAAGTCTACATTAACCGTCATACTATATGGCGATAACGAAACTACTCCAAAAAATCAAATTTTAAATTTTGCAATAATTGTTGCAAAGTATCATATTTATGCCTCGTTCATTCAAGACACGCATTTCTCTTTTCAAAGTTTCTTAACACTTTTGCGTTATAAAGCTAACATAGAACAATTAATAAACAAAGAAAAATTCAGGAGCAAGTGGAGCGCACTGGAGTTGTGGATAACGGATGATTAAACTGGGACCCTGTCCACGCTGCGCCGTTGTCGGGCGAGTGCGGATACGTTTTGCTCCGTTTTTTAATTTTTTTAAAGAAAAAGGTTCGAGTCCACACTTATCGTTTTCGTATTGTTTTTCGCCGTTTTCGGTGATCGTTTTCGGCGTTGTAGTGTGGACGATAGCCTGTTTCCGGAGCACGGGGTGTCCGTTTCCGTTTAGGGGCGGCGTAGTGTGGACGGGATCTAACGGGGTTTAAGGGAAACAAGAACAGGTCGTGTATGTGTATTCGTTTTCGTTGTTCTTGGGTGGGTGGGTGCTTCAAACAAAATAGAGACCTTCGCAAAAAGAGGCTGAAAGAAAAAGAGAAAGTGAACCAAAAAAAATGTAAAGTAATAAGAATAGATAAAGAGACGTTATAAGAAATAGACTGAACAGAGTAAAATATATGTAATCCGGGGAGCATGCCACCTTCATGTATGTCACTTATTTATATTTATATTTATGTAAAATAAAAAAATAAAAAAAAACGGTTTTAGCTCTAATTCTAGTGAAACCGGGCTCATATTCGTGGTACCGTGTTCCGTGGAAGTTTGAAACGCTATTTAAACTGAATTCTGGGCTTTTGGCAGTTTTCCTAAACATTTTTTCATTGGTCATCGTTTGGCACTTGCATCTGGTGTGGAAATCGATACTCCTCTCTCAATCCCACCTCTACCAACGCAAAACAAATCTTAGTGTTGTCCGTTCGCTTGGAACTGGATGCGTAACGGTATTCCAGTGCTTTCCTGATTATTACTATGCCAACCCCGGGAAAAAAATTATCATTTCTTTTAAACAAATTGACAAATACAATGTTTACAGCTTATGTCGTAATTTTAAAAACCTCGCTTAAGTTTATGATTTTGCCTCCGCCAATCAGACAACCTAAGCCAATCAGATCCTTGCGTGTTTCGTCTAGTGTAGCCGATTGCATGGCTTTCTGTTGCGACCAAAAACAAGTCGACTGCACTAGCGAAATAGGTCGTTGGCTCGATAAGCTTGAGTTCGATTGGCGAAACTTTAAAGTAAAATAGAGCCACGTATTGAAAAATCACAGCGAGAAACAACGGTATTGGCTAAAGAATAGAAGTTAGAGCACATTTCAGATGACTGTCGTGATTTAAGGTGGATCGACCCACTAATTTTGCACCTATACCAACCAATTTTGAACCTCTCATATAAAAACAGATTGATTTCTATTGCGCAGCCAAAAAAAAATCCTAGAATATCTTCAGATCGGGCTTGTAGAATTTAATCAAACTTCGGTTACAAGTAGGCAATCAGTCAATCTCGAGGTACCGTAGAGCAGTTATCAGAAAAATGTCGGTTCAGCCTGAAACTGGGATGAGAGTAAAAGTAGGCGTGGTCCGATTGTCACGTGATACTAACTCCGATCTCCCTAATTTTTGTACTTACATGTATTTCAGTCTATTTGTAGTATGTGTGTTATATTGGCTGCGCAATAGAAATCAATCTGTTTTTATATGAGAGGTTCAAAATTGGTTGGCATTGGTGCAAAATTACGGGGTCGATCCACCTTAAATGCGGTTACGATTGGTTTGCTTTTTCTAAGGAAAGCACCATGTTTTTTATCAACTAATCAAATTGCGAACTAATTGTGTAAGCAATAATTACTAGCCAATCAAGTTCGAGAGCAATTGTGTGACTCCTAACTAATCCTGAATTGGTTCGGCTCCTAATAATCGGCTGGGCTGGAAACCAGTCAACAGCAAGTTGTAAATACTCTTGCTTCTGATTGGCTAGTGGTTACACGATTACGTTTACTTTCACGGTCATCTGAAATCTGCTCTATTGTAACCAGTAGCAAATCTAATTTAAGGGTTATCTATCTAGATAGTTATCACTGGGGACGGACCATCTTTGAGAATACGCGACATAGAGCTACTACGTGAAGAATGCGTATCGTCAACTCAGGATCAAAACCAAGGTGAGCTCATGTCATTTCTCTCATATATGTTTCCTAAGGAAATATACGGTTCCCACGGGTCATAAAAACCTTGAAAGTCATGGATTTTAGAAATGTCCTTTTCAAGGCTTGGAAAGTCATGGATTTATGTATTTATCCCATCAAGACATTGAAAATGGAAATATTTTCCTGAAGCAAGATTTGTAAACTGTTGAGTGTGTATATGATTTAAACTACCAACAAGCTCTCTTCAAAACTTACCCTTGTTGTTCTTATAATGTACGAAAAACGCAAAAATGTTCCCGTTGATTGTGTGTCTCGTTATAAAAGGTCATTACTTTTTTTTAAACATCCTTGAAAAGGTCCTTGAAGCTCTTTGAATCTTGGAAGCCTGAAAACGTTGAAATTCTGTACAAAGAATTGCAGCACAAGCACGAATTCGTATCATCACGATTAGTGAAAGTTATTGGCAATTCCGCGCTGTTAATCAATACGTCATTTTTTTATTTACTCTCGTTGGCTTCTTATTACCATTTTCTAAAGCCCAAAAATTTTGATTTGTTTTTATTTGATGTATTGTCCCAAGGGCTCTTCTAATTTTGATTACCAACGATATAACGAATCCGACTGTGAATTTGGTAGCCCTTGGGAAAAAATTTAGACTACAAACTTTTGAAGTCAGTTTAAATATTTCAAGCAATTCTTGGGTTTCAATCACGTGACTTTCACGCGTAATTTTACTTCCGGTCTGTATCAGCTGGTGGTCAAGATGAAGAGGTTTTCTTAAAATCACAAGAAAACATTCATACTTACTAGCTACATTTTCTAGAAAATTGCTTTCTTTCAAGTGCTCGATGTTTTCACTCCATTTCTTGGCTCTCGAAGGAAATAATTATATTGTAAGTTAGATAATAGGGCCGAGAAACATATATTCCAACAGTTCTTTGTTTCTGGGCGAAAGACCTCAGAAGCAGAAGTGCCGAGGACGGTACTTGATTCATTGCTGGTTTTGTGTAAATGAATTCAGTTAATCGACCCGGCTCTATTGCATACAAAATTTCCCCATACTGCAAAACAATTTCCACCATAAGTGAGATTTACTTTTGAATAAGCTATAAAATGTAGGTGACAAATTCCCGGTAGTTTCAGTTTGTTTTTACTAAACGCCTGATTTTGACTCTTTCAAAGTCGTGTTTCAGCCAGCTGAAAAAAGCCAGCGACAAAACTCACTCATGAGAAACCCCCAAAAACTTTAATTACACACGACTGAAAAAAGAACCTGCAAAAACCATGTCGACTTAGGATAAATAAGTAAATGAAGTAAATCACTGCTCGCTGTATGTGTGATCAGTTTTTACTGAGTTTTCGGACTGCTTGTAAAGTAAAGTTTGAGAAACTGTCATTTTCGCCTCCCTGCTCGGGTTGTTTGAAGCGAACTTCATCTGATTATCCGTGTGTCAAATGAGAAACAAATTAATCCACAATCCTAGTACTTTCTCTGTGAATCCTTTATGCTTCCCTAATTCATCCGTAGCTACCAATTCATTTAAGCTTAATTTCAAATACTATCTTCGTGAAACACTTTCACTTGGCGACGACAAGTTCGCGAGGCCGTGGTTCTTTTCGGCTGCATTTCTTGGATCGTTTGGATTGTTTTCAAGTATTTTTTTCCTTACTGTCTGTTTTGGACAGTCTAAAGACATCTGTTTACCCAACTTGTAGAACCAGAAACCATGCGAGGAGATAACATTTTCACAGTTTTCCACCTCAGAAAGCACTGCATACACAAAAAATTGACCTCAACCTAAATTTTTAATGAGGCTCCAAAAAGAGGATGTGACGTCATATGAAACCCAAGAATTGGTAAAAGAGCAACCTATTAGCGGAAGAATTGCCGAAAGGGTATTTAATTTAACTTTAATTTAACTGAAGTATTTTAATTTAACTTAAGTATTTTAAGCTATGTACGTATTTCTCGAACAGGTTCTGGATATTTGAAAAGAGCAAAGTTTCCAGATGGATGGCAAGGCTGGCATAGGAACTCTACCAATTCTACCTTCTGGGCATTGTCTAACCAAACAACATTAAAACAGTTGCAGAGGAAAGCTATGCAAGAATTCGAAGGAAATATAACGAGTAAGACAGGTTACCTTTCGTTAATGAACCTTCTAATTATAACTTCGACTATGAGATTAATTGTCTTCCATAACAGTTGTTCATTAAAAACGAGGGAAGTTTCGGCTGCTCGCGTTCTGCGAAAACGAAGGACTTTCTAGAATAACCATCTTCTACTGAGTTACTCTTGCGGTGAATTAAAAAAGGAGCTTCTCTCATAGTTACCAGTATGCTTACTCAACACTTATAATTTCAGGTTACTGCGTATTGCTGTGTTGCATTCGTGATAGATAATTTTGGAGAACGCTTTCCAATCCCGAACCTCAAGACATGCTCGACTTTTAGCGATTTTGTGAGGAGTAAAGTGCAATTCTTTAGCACCCCTGAGATGCTACAATGGTGGTCAAAAGTGTTGAGACACTTGCAGCCATTACCCTTCAAATTTACTAAAACCCAAAATGGTTCAGCCCTCTTTCCCTCCCCCCACCCATTCAAAGTTGTTCATGGGTGGCAAAAGTTGTGCCGACTCTTTTCGACAAAGCCATTGTTGCTTCGTGAGGAGTTATTCCATGTTAGCGTTCTACAAACGCTCCCCACTTTACGTGCAGACGGATAACTACATCCATCAGAAAACGGAAGCCTAACAAGAAATCATTCAACAGGCTGATTATAAACCTTTTATTTTCCAGCAACATGGAATACGGACATCATCTTCGTCAACGACTCCACCACATTTCTTGTTACCAATGTACCCCCTGTGAACAGTTTCACCCTCTGCTTTTGGATGAGATCACTTCGTGGGGGTTTTGTTGTCCATTACAAATACACTAAGGATCCTGCAATATCGTGGATGGAGCTCGAAATTAGAAACAGCATTATCTCCGCTTCCTTCAATGAAAAGAGGTACTTGGAATTTCTGTAGAAGCCAATGTGAAAAGCTGGATTTCCAATGTATGACAGAAGGACGGGAAGTGTTTGGATATACCTAAATAGGTTTCAGCAGCATTACCTTTTCAGGCCATGTCTTATCTTGATGTTTTCTACTCGCAGCTAATACAGTCACTGGAACCGCCAACTTTATCGATATCTTTATTATCACCGTAAACATGATGCTCTCCGTAAAAAGAGCTGTTAACCATGATGCGGAAGCTTGATTTAGAGAATTTTTTAGTTTCGGGAATTTGCAAAGGCTCTAGGATTGCTCTAGGATTGTTTTTAGGGGAGAGGTCAAAACAATGGTACTCTAGGGGGACCCGATTTAGGGGCATGGAGTATGACCCGAAACCACCAACCTATTTTTTAAGAAAATTCCAATTTTTGACTGAGAATATATCGCAAAATAATGACCATAATGAAAAGGCAAGTCATCGTACAGTACAACACGAGGCAAGTACAATTGTTCAATAAAACCCGGTACCCCTATAAGACTCCTATAGAACCCTTCGAGGAAATAATAGTTGAAAAGGGGATGGGGAGGGGTACCTCAACTCGCAACCCACCAACCTCCCATGACAAAATCGAGCTCCTGAAAAGTACCATTTTTTTAAACTCTTCCCTCATGTGGCACCTGTCAGATAGACTATTGTCCGAGTGATGCAATGTCTCCTTCTTCTTAATAGCAGAAAAACTTTTTTCTTACTTCTGTTAAAGCTAAGGAACCGCGGTTATTATTTATCGCCTCGATTATTTACGTGAGAGGATTTTGGGTAATACACGGTAAAAAGGCAGTGATCCTCCCTCTATAAGTATAATGATTAACGTGATCCCACCTCTCCGTCCCCTATTTGACCTAGTACTGAAGACATTTTACAGAAAAAGGGGGTACATCTTCCGTTGCGCGCGAAGCGCGGCCGAATTTTGATAAACGCATTTCATCAAACCTCAGAGAAAGTGTAGATGAACCCATATCCTAACCCTAGCTATTGGTTTTATTTCCTATTGGCTGTGCTATAGTCAGATAAAATAGCCTTGAACTTATTGTTTATATTTCAGAACCAGTGCCTCGTTATCCTTGTCAGATAAATGGCATGTGATATGCACCAAATGGGATCAACGCAATGCCGCGTTTTCCATTTTTGTTGATGGTGTGAAAGTGAAGACCATTTCAGATGTCATATTGTCAAAAAATATTGGTAAGTAGCAGCCAATAGAATTTGCAGACATCTTAAAAAAATATTTAGATGGTACCTACCATGGTATGCTGCGCCGGGTATTTAACATCAGCTGGCGTAACCATGTCTCAAACGCCAATCTTTATGATGAAATCTCTTCTTTCACGGACTCGATATAGCATTCAGGAGACTTTGCCTTGCTTGCCACTGCCATAGGCATCAGGAAAAGACCAAATCGGCTAACGGTGTTTACATCTTGTTGCCACCCAATTCAAGTCATGTGATGATTCCTGTGGGTGGTTACAATTGTCAAATCACTCGACCGACGAGTGCACGACTGACAAAAGAACCCACCCAAAGGAATCATCACATGATCTGAATTGGGTGGCAACAAGATGTAAACACCGTTAGCTGATTTGGTCTATTACCGGCAAGTCTGATTGTACTGTGGCGACTGACGTGGTATCTCTGACGTGGTCGTCCAGCGTCATCTTTCTTGGTCACTTATGCGGGACACTGGTGCAAGCTTCATGAATGATAATGACTAATTATCCCAAGAAATCCGAAATGGCAACGACTTTTCTGAAAAGGCATCGACCGTTCACAGAAATGGCAACGACCGTTCTAAAAAGCATCGACCGTTTACGAAAGGGGAATGCGCGAGGCCACCCTAGTAGTAGCAGCAGCAGTAGTAGTATTTATACTTTCAACTTTTATTGATCAATATTTGGAACGCGTTTTATCATGTTGCAGATACCGGCTTTTTGGAGTTCAATCGTTTTATTAAAGGCAACGCATCATCAACAAACAGAATCAGTGGCATTAATTTTTGGGACGAGGCGCTAGGCAATGAGGATCTCAGATTTATTGCCGATGGCTGTGGAGTAGAGCAAGGAAATATGAAATCATGGAAAGACATCGAAAGGACACTTCCAAAGAGAGGCAATATTGTAGCAAATAGAACATCCTTACCTTCCTGCAAAGGGTTGAGAGGTAAATATGTCATGAAAATATTTTTCCTCAAGCCCTGGGCCTTGAATACAACAATTTAAGCATTTCAAATTGAAAATAGGCAATAACATCGAAAAACAGTGTGAATATTATGCACCTATTTTAACTAACGTTGTTCCGTGGTGTTCAACGTAGACTGCTTGCAGTCCCTTCTTTGGCGAACGAGCGCGAGAAAAGCCACAATGGCGCGTGAAGTGCCGAAGAGTCCGTGAAAACGAGCGGCGCGTTCTTGCGCCTTCGGCTCTCGCTCGTACCTTCCGTACTTCAAGCCGTCGGCGCTCGTTTTTTCACGCGCTCGTTTTCACGTACGTTCGCCAAAGAGGGGACTGCAAGCAGTCTATGCTCAACGCAAAGGCGTGTGCCGTGTAGCATTGTGAATGTGAGAAATGAATTATGAAGTAATGACGATGAGATGTTAATGATTGCTCCGTAAAATGTTAAACCATGAATCATGCTTCGCAATGAAGACGCTTTTTTACCAAACTAACAGTCAATAGCATTTTGTTTACTACTTTGAGACATACATTAACGTGAACTTAGTTAAGAATCATCATGATACATGTTTTCAGGAGCAACGTTAGTTGAATGTTTTCACGATGTTGTGAGAGCAATACCCTTGAGCAATTCCGACTGGTTCTGGCGAAGACAGCTTTTGTTATTAAAACAAACAGCATTGCAGTATCCCATTCTCTTATCGTAAAAACTGCGAATTGAAACAGGTGAATAGCAACTGACAATCTAGGCAATATTTCACGAGTCAACACAATTTGCATTCCTCTGATTTTCGTCCTTTTGTAAGAAACCCATCTGCTCTTGGATAGTTCCTCACTGAAACACAATAGCACGGATTACGCTACTTTCGCCACTATTTGGAGTTTCGAAGGAAGAGGAGAATTCCCTTACCAATGCCTCCGCTTCCGGTACATGATGTTTGGTGCGGGTGCTTTGCTATTGGAGGTCTATCAGGAAATTTACAACCGAACGGAAGAGAAGGTTTGGAAGGACACCAGAAACAATAAAATGGGATGGAATCTTGGCGAGGTGCAGGTTGCTTCATTTGAGGCGTTTAAGGTAGGGTTTTGCCAGCCAAAACCGACGATGCATAGCAAACAACTATTATTGGTTACCGTTGGCTATAGGTGACATCTTCCAAATTCATATTTCTTTTAAACTGTAAGTGTAATGATCTATTAAACTATCAGACGTAATCAGTAAGTTTAAGTTAATTCCTTTCAATGTTAATGCCGGTGAAGAAATGGTACTGCCATTAATGAGCTGTAGGTTCTTAGTCTTGTACACTAGCTTTCCGATATTCCGCTCATTAACTTCATTAAAGATGTATTGTTATTCTTCTCGAAAAGTGATAATTGGATGTCGTAAATATTTTGTTGCATCGCAACCCACGTTTTCAAAAACATGAAATTATGTTTTGATTTTTTTAATTTCGTGCCGTCAGCAAATCAAACTGTCTGAGCCAATGAAACTCGACTGCACTAGGCGAAACAGGGCAATAATCTGTTTGGCTCATCAGATTTGACTTGCGGAACAGCTCGAAAACAAATCGATGTTTTGAAAACGGGGTCGCGATGCAACGATTTTAGCTGTTATAGAGTATCAATTTTATTACTTTCCATTATTTTTTTGTAACCGAGATAGTAAGCTATTTCAAAATTCACTTTCGTGAAAGTTGGACTATTCCTCGACTGTATTATATTTAACTCTTTCTCCTTGCACTTCAGATAACCATAAGAAGTGCCGTTAACAGCAAGCAAGGTTACATAGCAGTGGGTGGAATTTATCTTCGAGATCAAAAATGCCAACAAACTCCCCTTAGATCTAGAGAAGGTGCTGTTAATTTTCGAACTGTGTACACTTTTCAAAGAGCCATTAATATTGCATTAACTTCCCGAATTGAGAGGCTTGAAATAGATGGTATGTTTTCCTGGTTAACAAATTGCCAGCATTGTAGCCTCCTCTAACTTAATCAGCCGATGGAAGTGAAATCCTTACACTGGGGTAGTTTATAGATCTCATTTCTTGCTTTCAATTTTTTACAGCTTGCTCTGAGCGACTCTCGGCACCTTCCGGACAACTGTCTTCACCCCTATATCCGGGGTATTACCCAGAAAAATCGTTTTGCCGTTGGGAAATCGTTGCTCCTGTTGATCACGTCATACAAGTCGAAATTAATTATTTTAGTCTACCAACTAACTGCACAATGGATTACGTTGAGTTCAGAGAAGCACGCAACTCTTTGCTTGTCGGCCGATTTTGCCACGATGATTATCCTCCGATAATTGAAACCAAGAGGAACGAGCTCACTGTCGTATTTTCGTCCGGTTCCCAACAAACGCGAAGAGGCTTTCAAGGATTTTACAAGTTTAAAGCAGGTAAAGCCACTTTTATTGTACGGCGCTGTGACGTGTCCAGCACACTGACTCGGATTAGAAATATTACTTCGACTTTCCAGACGCATGAACTCATGAATAGCAAAGGAAACTCATGAATAACAAAAGGATTCAAAATGGCTGCCGTCACAGATATCCCTTAAACCTTTATTTTTTCATTACGTACGCCGAAATTACGCCACAGCCATTTGCAACGCATTTATTTCTACAATTATGCAAAGTTTGATGTGTTTCTTGATAAGATTTAAATTAGTTTAGGCTTTAAATTAGTTTAGAATTTTACAAAGAACATGTGATGAGCATCTTGTAACAAAAGTGCCCGATATCGGAATGTTGTCCCATCGGTTCATTTGTAACACTCGGTCTAAATTAAACCTTATACATATACCTATCATCCTATGCAACTTTCCCTGGTTTGCGCGATGGGTCCTACGAAACTACTTTCTAGGCCTCTTTTCAAGTTCTGCTCCTAGACTATTAGAAGAATTGTCTTCAGAAGCTCCGTGCAAATACTTGTTGAATATTGTTGTTTCTAAGAATATCACTCACCTGATGTTTGTACGTTTTGTTATGTGATTGCGCCCCACCAAGTTGACAAGGATGGGTACTGCGATGAGCAACAAGGTAAACCTGTTTCAGCTGAGACATATTTAGCAAAAGTCGTAGGAGACAAGATCTGAACATAGCTTAATCAACAGAGTAGTGTTTCTGTACGCGCGCGTTTGTGCATGAAGGTAATGCGCGAAAATAGCGTTGTATTTGGCTTTGAGCCACAAAAACTCATTTTTCCCTGTCTTCAGAACAACAGCAACAACGAAAGAAAGTCCAAGGCTAAAACGGATTTAGTCTTTGTTCGTAAGAAAAAGTGTCTTCCCCTGATCAACCAATTATTCCTGCATTGACAAGAGTTTCATAAGCGGCTATATAGTCTATTTAAGAGGTACTAATTAGTAGAGAAACGCCTCTCACTGCAGTTAAAGGGGCTAATGTCACGGCTGTTTCAACAAAATGTTTTAAAATAAGACCTGTGATCTACATAAACAACTCAGACTCAGTCTTAGAAAGAAGAAAGAAAAAGAAACTAAAATCTGCATCATATAGGCATTCTGTCGTAAGGTTTTTAAGCTATTAAAATAGTTTTGCTATCAAATTTCAAAGTTTGAAAACTCTTCAGCCTGGTAAGAAATCAAAAATGCCATTTTGCAAACCTCTTCCATCCGCTGGATTACACACGAAAATACTCCAACATTTTAACTTATCCATCAGTTAAAAGGTTATTTAACAGACGATTATTTTGTTAATTCATTGTAGATGTGACTTTATTTATAAGCTACCTAAATTAACCCTAAAATCGTGGCACCTTAATTCGCGGTGATTGATGGTGCTTCACTCCTGTTCTGAGAAATGTTTTTGTTTATGAAAATTTTTGTTCTAAAGAATGTCCATCAGGATGTCGCTGTACAGACTTGAGTAACAGAGTGTCTTGGGATACGGAGAGTAAGACCGTTGTTAGGTGTAAAGATCGCTTAAATATTCCTGGCAGCCTTCCGCAACAGACTGTTGCACTGTAAGTATGACCTCCAAAATTTAATCCGCTCCTTACGAGAACGATGCTGAGTGTCACGCGCAAAAAGGAAAACTATAAATGCGCAAATTGCACAAAACGCAAAAGATATCTCCAGTCTCCCAGGGGCGAGCGCAAAAATCGGGCGAAGGGGAGGGGCAGGATGAGAGATTTTTGCGCTTGCCCCCGGGACCGCGCGCCTCAAAATTCCAAGATGGCGCCCGATCAGTGAACGGACCGGGTTTTCCGCGATAAAAACACCCAGTACCGCCTGCAAGCAGGCTAGCACACTTGAGAATGGTGCCATGGCGACGCCAAAACGTTGTGTATTACATTTAACTGTACTTTTTACTTGTCTTGTATAAGCAAATCTTTTGCTCATTAAGATTTCGTGTTATAGGCACAGTAAATAGCTTTTCATTATTTGTTTTTATTTATAACAGAATGTTACGCCACAACGAAATTTCGCGTTTGGATAGAGAAGGTATCAGTAATCTCCCGAAGCTACTGTTCGTGTAAGTGGAGCAAGCAACTGTCATTATAATTTATATGGCGCCTGATATTTAGCATTGATATCCTTTTTTGTACCTTCTGCAGGGACCTCAGCAATAACAAACTATATCACCTAGAGAAGAACGCCTTTACTGGAGTCACTTCACTAGAGACGCTGTATGTTATAAATCCAGTCTTAAATGTGTACTATTCGTATTGTACAGACCATGTATAGACCAAATCTTGTTGCCACACAATTAAAATCATTCGATGATTCCTTTGGGTGGACACTTTTGTTAGTTCTATGCACCACACTCGTGCACTCGCTCGAGTGAGAAACATTGGACAATTGTAACCACCCAGAGGAATCGTCACGTGATCTGAATTAGGTTGCAACAAATGTAAACATTGTTAGCCGATTTGGCCTATTGTACCATTCATTTATCTTCTTTTTGATAACAGAAAAATAAACTCCAACTTCATTCAGAGCATCCCTCCAAACATGTTTAAAGATGTGGCCTCCTTAAGAGTTCTGTAAGTGTGAAAAATTGATCAAGGACTGCGCAGATATTGTCATGATTGGTGTCATATCCGGAAAGATGGCTGTTTTGAGTGCATCTTAAAGAGTTGTGTCAGCCGCCAGTTTGACAGCATAGCGACATACCAAGTCGGAGAATCAATTTCCATCTCATTTAGAGAATATAGAGAAATGTTTATGATTGAATTTGGAATTTCAAAACTGAAAATTAGATTTTAGAAATGTAAAGAGAGTTCTACACGTAATTCGTTTTCTAATATCGAACGAAAACAATAACAAAGCAGTGGCTGACACGGGCTCTTTAAAAAAGTAAATTAAAAAACTTCGGGCCTTATCACTTGGTCAGGAATGGCTCCCTCTGACAACGCCAATAGTTTTTACAAACCCATCACTGTTAGCGCTATAATAAACAACAGCTCTCATGATTTTAATTCATTTTATAGGGAAATGGCGAGAAATGGCATCCCAGAGCTGCGTGTGGGTACATTGTCTGGTCTATCAAATTTAACTGTTTTGTAAGTTCTAGCTTTATTATCAGCTACTTGTTGAAGATAACCAACGTTACTTTGTGAAACCAGGGAAGTGTGATGAAACCCAGGGGGGGGGGGGGGACTTCCCTATGTTTGTGGCGGGGGTGTTTCGTCGGGAACTTTCGATTTTACACCTGAAAGGTACAAAAAATGGCGTATTTTCCCTCGTATTTTTCATACATACGCCTGAAATTTAGGTTATCAACAAGTTTGATTTACTAGAAGGACGTCTAACAGGTACCTATCTGGAAAATATTGCAAGAGTTTTAATTTAACCCGTAAAAGGTACCAGAGGCCTGGTTTTTAACCTTTTAAAAGGTATGACGAGCACCCCCCCACCCCTCCACCACCCTCCCACCCCCCCCCCCCCACCCCCGGGATGAAACCATATATTACAACAACAACAAACAATTTTATTTGGTGCCTTATACATGTTCTTATATGCAGGTTTCTACTGTAGGACATGTACCAAAAAAAATGAAAAAAAATAATACGAATTGATGCCCTTGTCTGAAGGGTGCTCCATGATGTCTAAACATTTTTAGAAATATCACACTTCCATTGCAGGTATCTTAATAGAAATAATGGAAATGATAACGAAACACTTTTGTATGAAACGTAAGATACATAGGACCTTGTTCAGGCTGACCTTGAACAGTCTAGGTTCTTATATGCAGGTTTCTACTGTAGGACATGTACCAAAAAAAAGGAAAAAAATAATATGAATTGATGCCCGTGCCTGAAGGGTGCTCCATGATGTCTAAACATTTTTAGAAATATCATCTTCCATTGCAGGTTTCTTCATAGAAATCGCCTCTCTCATCTTCTTAATGGAACCTTTGCGGCACTCAGATATCTTCAAGTCCTGTATGTCGCTTGTTTTTTTTTTTTTCGTTTTTTAGGACTGAAGGAAGTTTTTGAAAAGCATTATAATAACATTTTATTGATTGTTGATGTGTTTTTTGCTATAACTATTGCCATGTCACACGAGCCAATGATTAAAAAACATTCCGAATTGCCGCATGATGTTACACACTCGCAAAAATTTTTCGCAACTTGCAATGCGCTCACAGTAAACTTATGAATTACAGCGGCGCCAAAACATGTTACGCGTTTCATATTACACGTCTCGCAACGATGCGAAAGGTAGCGCTCAGTTCTATATTTTTTGCAACTCGCAACGCAAAAAAAATATTCCATTACAGGGGGTGCTTCACGCGCGATTTTCGCTGCAACTCACTACGCAAAAATATTGCGTTGCGAGTTGCAAGCAAAAAATGAATCGCGTAACATGGCACTTAGTTTAATATGTAAGAGGGTTACTGATAGCGAGCAGTCATTAGCAACGATCATCTTTGTCAACTTATACTGTAAAATATGCCTGTGATATGATATGTTAATTGTCTTTTTGTATGTGTAAACGCTTCTTTGTAGCTCTCTCCTCAATAATCCAGCTTTTGGCTGCAACTGAGTAGAAAACAAACATATTGATTGATTGATTGAGAACTTTACAAATCAACAAGGGACATGAAAATCTAATCAAAACGTCTTGATATCGATAACAATGTATTTGTCTTCATCAGAACTCTTCACGGAAATCCTATTCGAGAACAAGACTTTTTACGTGATACCTTCCGCAGTTTAAAAAACCTAGAATACCTGTAACTATACGGATTTCACGTTATACAGAAACTAAAGATTGATAAGGACTTTGTTTTCGTCATCGTACGAATGACGCATGGCTGGTTTAGCGTTAAAGCCCTCTGTTGTGTGTTGACGCCCGCACACATCGAGCAAGAAACTCCACCTGATCTAACAAAAACTATTTCCCTTTCCTTCCCGCATCTCCGGCATGACTACTTTAAAATGTTATTAAAATAACATACAACACAGTTATACGCTTTTAAACATTTGGCAGGAATTAACTTGATTTTATTATTGCTCCTTATAAACCTACAAAATTGTTATTCCATTATACAACGGTCTATAATAAAAGTTAAAACGGAGATACATAACTTCATACATACCAAACATGACACCATGCTCCGAAAAAAAAAAAAATTCTGTATTTTCGTGACCAAACCGTCATCTTTTTCAAACCCGTGGAAAGCGATAACCTGCTAACAATGTATTTAATGTTAGTAAATTTTTCCGACTGACTGAAGCGATGATATTCAGTCTGGAATTCCCCATAACTATACCGTAAAACCACAACCCAACCTTCCATATGTAATGGTTTGAAGGTGGCAACTGCCTTAGCTAAAACCAAAGGGTGTTATAGAGAGACTAAATAAAATTGGTGTCATCGGTGATCGCGATTTTTCGGGTAAAATCTCCTCGAAAAATATCGCAAATTAGAGCTTAAGTTTTCCAAATACTGCTTTGAGACACTCGAAAACTGGTCAGTCAGTTTTCCAAGATTGGATGGGCTCTTTAGAAAGACTTGGTGGGCCGAGCTCTTCAGAAATTTAGTTTAGTTATGAGGGAGATATATATAATGTAATGTTTACAAAACGAGCTAAAGTGTTTTATCGGGGATAGAAACACGAGGGCGTAGTCCGGAGTGTTTCTATCCCCGATAAAACACGACATCGAGCTTTGTAAACTACTTCTAAAACGCCCCCAAAATGCTACTTTATATCGGGGTATACAAACGGTCATCATGATTTTCATTGTGTTTGCCTGATTGACTATTCATGTGTTTTGGAAGGAAAATTAATTGATAACAAATTAAATGGTTACTGATAACAAAATGCGAGTAAGATATATTTTTCTGCTTGTATTTGCAGTAAAATCGACAGCTTTATCATCTGCTGCTACGCCAAGAAGTCAAACCCTACTATTACCTGCGTCTCTGATCGAAACGAGTTCTCAAGCTGCGAAGAGATGTTAAAAGAAACTGCTATTCAGCTGAGCATATGGGTACTTGGTGTCCTGGCCTGTCTTGGTAACCTCGCTGTCATCATCTGGTGGGGCCTAATGACTCCAGACGACAAGAGATCCAAAGGAAGCAAAGCGAGAGTCCAGTCTTTGCTTCTATCTCAATTGGCTTGTGCAGATTTCTTAATGGGAGTCTACCTTCTGACGATTGCTGTTCATGACGTCATCTGGAGAAACGAATACTTTTTGCATGACGTCCAGTGGAGGTCTGGGATGATGTGTCAGTTTGCGGGCGCAGTATCGACCCTTTCGGGGGAGGTCTCAGTTATGATCCTTGTCGCAGTCACCGCTGATAGAGTCAACAGCTTACTCTTCACTTTTACTGCTCGCCAACTTGCTATGAATACTGCTAAGACGATGTGCATTTCATTCTGGGTGATAGGTATTATTGCCGCCTTCGTGCCACTGTTTGCGCCTGAGTACTTTACAGATAATGAGTCTGGATTCAGTTTCTATGGCAGATCAACTGTATGCCTCCCTTTACAGCTGTCATCCAAACGACCCGCAGGATGGGAATACTCCGTTGCCATATTTGTAGTATTTAACGGTCTGGCCTTCAACTTTATCCTCGTTGCTTATATCGCCATTTTCATAAAGGTTAAAAAATCTTCTCACCACATCCGCTCAAACGTAAAAACCGACTCAGCTCTAGCTAAACGAGTGTTCTTCGTGATTCTGACTGACTTTTGTTGTTGGATGCCTATTGTGATTCTTGGAGCCGTACACTGTAATTTTGAGAGAGCTGATTCAGCCCCATTTACCAATTCAGACCCTTTCGTAGCGGTTCTATATTAGACCTTGTAAGGTCTGATTTACAGAAAAGGAGCCATTTCAGTCAAATGATGTTCTGAAATAGCCCCACATTGTGCCGATTTACTCTGAACGAGTAGATCTGATTTAGGAGATACGGGTCGAATTGCTTGCGGGTTCTAATTCAGCCCCCAGAATTGATCTCTTTCAGACCTTCTTAAAACTGATAAAACAGCCCTAGAAGTTTTATTTTAGATATCAAGTGCCGAATTGCTTGTGGGTTCTTATTCAGCCCCCAGAATTGGTCCCTTTCAGACCTTCTCAAATCTGATAAAACAGCCCCAGAAGATTTGTTTTAGATACCAAGTGCCGAATCGCTTGCGGGTTGTAATTCAGCCCCAAAAATTGGTCCCTTTCAGACCTTCTCAAAACTTCTAAAACAGCCCTGAAATATTTACTGAATGATTGGTACGGATTCTATAGTGAAATTCATCACACGATCGACGAGTGAATTCCACGGTAAATTTCACGCGAAAACTCACAAGTCGCGAAGTGACGAGTGCGACGTTTTCATTTAGTCAAGTGAAATTTAATGTGGAGTTCTGGAGTCGAGTGATTCTGCAGTCGAGAATTCAGACTATAGAATCCGTACCAATTATTCACTGTAAATCTTCCAAAAGATTTGAGACATTATTTTAGTGAAAGTAATTCGAGCTTTGAACTTTCTTTGCGCGCGGGTAACCTGTGTTTTTGTCGACTTCAGCTATCAACGTCAAATCGCGCTTGTAAGAATTGAACTATGGGATTCTGATTGAGACGACAATAATTTAACTGTAAAAGGGGAGATTTATTTAGTCTTGCTGCTAAATTGCGAAGATGGTGGCGCCGTTTCGCCTTCCCGGTGCTGCTCCTCGGCGCATCTGGTCAGCGGTTATTCGAGGTAACGACTGCGCAATATTGTGGCGGGCAAACCGTTTGAAACCGTTAAAACATTGCAAGAACTTCAACCAGAAGATAAGTATGCTTTTTGTTCATTTATGTTCGTTATTGAATACAATATGTATTAACTTTGGGCACTTTGTGTCGATCGTTCTTCCCTTTTCAGGTGTTTGAAGGCCTCAGCGAAGGAAATAGAACTAGAGAAGCGAAGTCGAACTCGAGAGGCAGCTAGTTATAAGCGAGAAAACCAAGGACATGGTAAAGTAAGTCCTCTCTTTCTGACTCTGTTACTTTATAGCATTGTCTTTGGCTATTAAATCAAATCAAAAGAACGTTTTAGTCGGCAAACGTAGGGATATCTTAAGTATGCATTTAAGGTGCAAATCCTTGTGTCTTGTATCTCTTGTAAAACATAAGGTGCTTACCTTACCATTCATTGTGATTTTTATATTTTCCCTAGGATTTCATAAGCCTTCATCAGGCACTGAGGTTTTTGGCTGAGCCCTGAGGCTGAGGCATGTACATTTGGTGCAAATACTTGTGTTTTAGTATCTCATGTAAAACATGCATTGCTCGCCATTTAAGTATGGTGCTGAATTAAATTTTCCCTGGGATTTCATAATCCTTCTCAGAAAACTAATCAGGCACTTTTTCAATTTTGGCTGAGGTATGTGCATTTTGAGTGCAAATCCTTGTGTTTTGGTATCTCATGTAAAACATGCACTGCTCGCCATTTATTGTGCTAAGTAAATTTTCCCTGGAATTTCATAAGCCTTCTCAGAAAACTAATCAAGCACTTTTTGGCTGAGGTATCTGCATTTTGAGTGCAAATCCTTGTGTTTTGGTATCTCATGTAAAACATGCACTGCTCGCCATTCATTGTGCTAAGTATATTTTCCCTGGGATTTCGTAAGCCTTCTTCAGAAAACTAATCAGGCACTTTTTGGCTCAGGTACGGGCATTTTTAGTGTAAGGCTGTGTGTTTTGGTATCTCATGTAAAATAATAATAATAATATGTTTATTCCATCCTATTGTAGCTGCATTGCTTGCCATATTTTTGGTCATTAAATTTTCCCTGGGATTTCATAAGCCTTCTCAGAAAACTAATCAAGCACTTTTTAGCTGAGGTATGTGCATTTTGAGTGCAAATCCTTGTGTTTTGGTATCTCATGTAAAACATGCACTGCTCGCCATTCATTGTGCTAAGTAAATTTTCCCTGGGATTTCGTAAGCCTTCTCAGAAAACTATAATCAGGCACTTTTTGGCTCAGGTACGGGCATTTTTAGTGTAAGGCTGTGTGTTTTGGTATCTCATGTAAAATAATAATAATATGTTTATTCCATCCTATTGTAGCTGCATTGCTTGCCATATTTTTGGTCATTAAATTTTCCCCGGGATTTCATAAGCCTTCTCAGAAAACTAATCAAGCACTTTTTGGCTGAGGTATGTGCATTTTGAGTGCAAATCCTTGTGTTTTGGTATCTCATGTAAAACATGCACTGCTCGCCATTCATTGTGCTAAGTAAATTTTCCCTGGGATTTCGTAAGCCTTCTCAGAAAACTATAACCAGGCACTTTTTGGCTCAGGTACAGGCATTTTTAGTGTAAGGCTGTGTGTTTTGGTATCTCATGTAAAACATGCATTGCTTGCCATACATTTTGGTAATAAAATTTTCCCTGGGATTTCATAAGCCTTCTCAGAAAACTAATCAGGCACTTTTTGGCTGAGGTATGTGCATTTTGAGTGCAAATCCTTGTGTTTTGGTATCTCATGTAAAACATGCATTGCTCGCCAATTATTGTGCTAATTAAATTTTCCTGAGGATTTCATACAATTAAGCCTTCTCAGAAAACTAATCAGGCACTTTTTGGCTGAGGTATGTGCATTTTGAGTGCAAATCCTTGTGTTTTGGTATCTCATGTAAAACATGCATTGCTCGCCATTTATTGTGCTAATTAAATTTTCCTTAGGATTTCATACAATTAAGCCTTCTCAGAAAACTAATCATTCACATTTTGGCTAAGGTACAGACATTTTTAGTGTAAGGGTGTGTGTTTTGGTATCATGTATTTTCCCTAGGATTTCATAAGTCTTCTCAGAAAACTAATCAGGCACTTTTTGGCTGAGGTATGTGCATTTTGAGTACAAATCCTTGTATTTTGGTATACATTTACTGTATATCTTTACTGTATATCTCCTGGGTACATTTTTCGGGATTTTCACATACAGTTTGCATTTGAAACACAATCTCCAGGTTTTGGAGCTTTCGGGATTGGTGGGTATGTTTTGGTATCTCATGTAAAACATGAATTGCTTGTTAAAAAATGACAACAAAGATTTGCTTGCAGTTACAGTGACAACAGCAACAATATTTCTTATTGTGTAGACATTATTTGTCTGTCTTATTTCTTACAGAATACAAGCTGCGCCGCAAACATGAACTCTAGCCGGTTTTTCAACCTGTGATTTGGTTTGTAAAGTTAGTTTTAATGCCTCTTGTTTTTTTTTTTGGCCGTTATCACGCAAAATTGATTAATAATATTCAATAGTTATCAGAAAATGAAATCCAGTTTTCAATTCTACACATCCGTATTAGTAAAATTGCAAAGTTTGAAAAGAATTGTTTGAAAACTGGCTGAGATATGAATTTTCAAAACTTCGTATTCTGGCTTACTTTTTACAAAGAAATGTATACGTCAAATTGAGGCTGGAATGGCATTGATGCCCTTCCACCCTCGTTTCAATGTATTTTCCCATACATTTCTTGCAAAAAAATAAGCCAGAATACGAAGTTTTGAAAATTCACATCTCACTCAGTTTCAAGCAATCTTCACAAAACGTTGAAATTTTACTAATACAGGTGTGTAGAATTGAATACTGGATTTCATTTTCTGATAACTATTAAATATTATTAATCAATTTTGCATGGTAACGGCCTTTAGTGTATACAACATCTATTTAAAACAATTTTTTAAAAGAAACCCAAAGTTCTGAGTTCTTGTTATCATTAGAAAATATGTCAGTATTCAATCCTGAAATGGACGTTTTAAGCAACCATTTCCTTATAGATGTTCAATGTGTAGATTATTATAGTGTGCATACAGATATTGTATAAATTTGATTGTATTAAATTAATAATTTGAATAAATTGACTGCAGTTTTCATTGCTAAACAATCTCTTCTGGTAGGGGTCTGAAACAGTCCTAACTGGAAGGCTATTTAGCTATTCTGTGAGTACTGTATCAGACCTTATTTTGGAGTCAGTACTTTGCAATAAAATGGTCATTGCTAGTAGGTCCAAATCAGTACCACATCCAAGGATCTAAAACGGACCAAATAATAGGTTCCATTTTTGAGGCATCGAAACAGTACCAGTTTAAAGGTCTGATTTAGCACCACTTTTGGGTATCGTAATAGCACCAACCTGGATACTATTTTGGCTCTATGTGAATACTGAATCAGGCCTCTGTTGGAACTAATTTGGCCTCCCGGAGAGGACTGAAACGGTTCTATAGAATGGTTCTGTTTTGGTACTATCTATAAGGGTCTAAAACAGACCTAAAAATGAGTTCCATTTTTGAGGCAGCGAAACGGCCCCTTTTTTAGGTCTGAATCAACTCTCTCAAAATTACAGTGTATCACTGACAGGAAAGTTTAGTGATCCAAGCGGACAAGTGTACGCCTGGATAGCAGTGTTCGTTCTACCAGTTAACTCCGCCATCAACCCATTTCTCTACACGTTCTCGAACCCAAACGTGCGTGCAAAACTTCACCTAATGGTTTCAGGGAGAAGCCGGGATACAGCACCCATAAAGCAGAATAGCGGCGGCATGGAGGAAAGGAACACCACCGGTATGAAGCAGTCCGAAATCATAATGAGACCATAAGAAACATAAGTAAGACAATTAACACTTATTGGATGAGGTTGAGCATGATAGTGAGATTTGTCAACGACGAGGTTTTTTATCTGCCGAAGCGAAGGCGAGACGGATAACAATAACTCGAGGCGTTGACAAATCTCGATCACTATCATGCGAAAACCGTATTCAATAATTGTTTTATTATTCAGCAACCAGGAATTCTTACCTAGCTAAAAACAGGCCTTGCACGGCGAAACGGTTTTTCAACTTCAGCTTACAAATAGCTAAAGTTGATGTTTAGACAACCTAGAGCAATCATGGCAATCATGACAAAACTCATGACAGATTCGACGATCGAATATTGACAAAATCGGCTTCCACTCATCCACTTCCGAAATTAAAACCAACATGGCGCAAAGTGACGTCACGAACTGCGCGCCAACAAGATTTCGCGGCGTACTCTTAGCCAATCAGAATCGGGATAGTGGCATGGATGAATAATAAAATTTGATTAGCTATTTAACTTAATTAACTTTAATTTAGGTAATTGCCACTAGCAAGCTAATCCGGCAATGGGTGGTAGACGACCATGTGCCAGCGCGCGACAATGAACAATAAATACATAAATAAACAAAACGATATGATTGTCTTGGTAGCCGCCAAATGCTGCCAGAGCTCCTGTTATTACTGGGGCTTTAGTGTTTCGATTCAGAAGTTTATACTCGAACTCAAAGATTGCGCCTCGTGATGATTCCAGGTTTGGCATCTTGATGAACCGATCAATATTTCGCCCGGCCGTTGATCGCTTTTGTTTGATAATTCAGAGTGTTCAGTTTTTCAAGGCAACTGCACGCAGTTGTGTTCTGGTTATAAATCCGCGATATCTGATAAAAGTTTTCAATTAAGTGAACATGTACCATAATGGGTTCACAGCGGGTCATATTGCAAGACATAAAATGTAGTGTTTATTTGTTTTTCAGGAGGTGACCCTAATTCCACCCATTTACCTGGAGCCTCTAAAGGGGACCATTTGGTAGAAGAACCTGGAATTTATGAGGAGCACAAGTTTTGAAGCCAATCAAACAAAACCAATCAACATGTAAAAATAGCGTCTTCGTCACTTGCTAGAAAACACAGGGAATTTCTGAAGAGACCCATCCACGGGAAAAGCTGAATTTCCAAAGTCACATACATGGGAAGTGTTCGGAATTCAAATTCACATTCTTCTACCATGGGAAACTCAGCTTAATTCCTATTGGATGGGTTTCTGTAGGAATTCCCAGTGTAACTTGAAGTATGCAATCAAATGAATTCCGTCAACTGTCAATCAAGATTTCGTCATCTCGTCTTACAAGCAGCTGCTGAGTTACAAAACGCCTTGTTTGAAAGTATATAACTGCAATTGTCATAATGACATTCACTTTCAACAAATTGTCATCCCCCGTTCCCGCTCTCATGAGAGCTTTAAACGTAACAGTTTCACATCGCCGACAGAACTTCGGAGTAGCAGTTTTATTAACTTCATTCATGGTTCTCAAATGCTAAGGTATCGTAACAAAAATTGATAAAACAACTGATTGTCGAACATTTAGTTCCTAGACAGTTGTCCAAGAATGGAAACTCCAGTTTTTATATGACGAAAGCTCTCATATGATGATTTCATGAAAAATGGCCGGAAGTACGGCATCAATAAGAAAAAAACAATTATTATCCAAAGTATCCTGCTTAGCTCTGATTGGTCCACATCTATGCTCTATCTCACCGATAAAGTAATGGTTCTTCCCCGCTATATCATAAAAGCATTAGAGCACAACTTTCTATGACTTTATCAGCGAATAGAGCACTTGTGATGTTGGGAGAGACACTCGAAATATTTTCAAATCACTCGCCTGCGTCTCGTGATTTTACAACGTTCTCTGTCTCTCAACATCACGCGTGCTCTATTGCGCCGATAAAGTCATAGAAAGATGTGCTCTAATGCTTAAAATTGCTGTTCTGTGCGCTTTACAATATTTTCTATAAAATAAACTAAATTAAAGAAGTAATCCAAATGAAATAATAATAATAATAATAATAATAATAATAATAATAATAATAATAATAATAATAATAATAAATAATAATAATAATAATAATAATAATAATAATAATGAATAAAATAGAATTAAAACAAAACAAAAACCCGGTATAAATGGTAGTCCAGTATGTTATCCAATAGGCTCAGCAGAAAATTGCCAAGTTTGAAAAAATTGGTCAGAGCAGAACGAAAGTGTTTTCTGTTCTATTGTTCTGTTCTGCGACCCACAGAACATTTTATTCACTGCAGTAAGAAAAAGGAACGAGCGAATAAACAAAAATATAAACAACCGGCACGCTAGCGCGGGCTACT
The DNA here is from genome assembly GCA_033964015.1 of Scolanthus callimorphus. Taxonomy (NCBI): domain Eukaryota; kingdom Metazoa; phylum Cnidaria; class Anthozoa; order Actiniaria; family Edwardsiidae; genus Scolanthus; species Scolanthus callimorphus. The sequence goes on along the minus strand of CM066922.1, from coordinate 24,236,046 downwards.
ATGTGCATAATTAATAGGTCGGCTGGCTGAAAAGTCTGCCTCACTCAAAGCAAAGGCCACCCGTGTTTACAATATTGTATAAGAAATGGTAACTCTTGCGATGAAATTTTATTATAATCGTGATATGAAAAAATAAGGCCTAATGTATCACAGACGTTTATTTTTTTTATTTTTTTCCCTTCCCTTGTGCCATTTGGGAGCTGAAATAGCGAGCCCCCCGGGGCTCAGACTCTGATGCCACGTGACTCGGGCATGTATCTGTTGACCGCTGGTGTGTTACCTGCTCGTTTGAGTTGTAACAATGGATAACGCAAAGCTCACTAAACTCAAAGAAATCGCCTGCAAAGCGATTGACAATCGCGCGAAACAACTCCACGAGCTAAATCGCAAAATATGGGAAAACCCAGAACTGGATTACAAAGAATACTTCGCTCATGATTTACTAACAGAGTTTCTTGAAGCAAAAGGATTTGACGTGACACGGCAGTGGACCCTCGACACGGCATTCGGTGCCAGCTACCAAGGCAGCAGTGATGGGGCTTGCGTTGCCGTTCTTTGCGAGTACGACGCGCTACCGGATGTGGGTCATGCGTGTGGGCATAACTTGATAGCCGAGGCAGGCATAGGGGCTGCTATAGGTAGGTATTTTAACGCTGTGTGTTGCAACATTCATAGTGATAAAAGATAAAGCTTTTTCTGTGTCACGTAATCTGTGTTACTGTGTCGGTCTTTGATTATGTTGTCAATGATATTTCAAAGAACAGAAAAGGAATAAAAATAAAGGAAACGGATTTCATCTAATGTTGGCTTGGAAGTCGCTTTGATATCTACGTGGTAGTATTTTCAGTGATCCATTTATTTATATTTGCATGAGAGTTTTATAGTCGTGTTTATAGTGGATTGTCACGCAATGTTAAGGTGGCCCATTGCTATAAATTTATCAAAAACACAACCTAGAAGTTGTGCAAAATGGGCAAAATGTCATAAACGAACGCGTCATATTGCAAAGGTGACAAAGGGCTATTCGAAGAAAATACCTAAGGAATGCTAAGGAAGTTGCAGGAATCTAATTTTAAAGTTTTTCAAAGTGTCAAAATAGAACAGGAACGGCACGACAGATTTTTGCTTTTATTCAAATCTTATATATCAGTTACGGTAATCTGTAATCGCAAGTTAGTGCCAAATATGCTAACATATAGACTAAAACTCTGCTTTCCCTCCCAAGGGCTCAAGGCAGCTATGGAAGCATCGGATAACTCTCTCGGCCGCCTTCTCGTCCTTGGCACCCCTGCAGAGGAGGGAGGTGGTGGGAAGATTCAGATGTTATCGAATGGATGCTTCAAGGGGGTGGACTGCGCCTTGATGGCACATCCTACTAACAAAGACGCAGCGTCTCCGCCCAACGGCTCTGTATTACAGGTATGACATCAATATAAACAAGTAAAGCAGTAAAGGTTATTGAGTGCATTTAGCTAGAGGTCTATGTCCTGCGTTTCTATATTAGCCACGCTACTATGGTCACGGTTGTTTCAACAAAATTTTAGGAAATAAGACCAATGAAATACTCAGACTCCTATATTATACTATTATTTATTAGTGGAAAGAAATAGGAACTGTAATTTGCATTATATAGGCATTCTATCGCAAGATTTCCAAGTTTGAAAACTGTTCAGTCTGGTGAAAAATCAAAAATGCCAATTCGCAATCCAATTCCATCCGCTCGATAACACACGAAAATACTCCAATTGTTTCCTTACCTAGCAGTTATAGCTGTTTTGAGTATTCTGTTCTGAGTATTCTGTGTTTTGAGTATTCTGCTTGAGATCGATTTCCAACCGTCAAACCGCTTTCTGGCTTCCGTCAATCAAACATTGAATCCCTTTGAAATACAAAGAAATCAGTTATTTGCCATCCTATTGAAATGCTCCAACACACAGCTCTTTTACTATCTTTCTCTAAACAAATGACCTAACTTACGCTCGGCTAAGACTCAAATTAGACCTCAGAGTTTGATTGACGGAAGCTAGAACGCCATTGGACGTCGAACGCAAGAATTCGCAGAATACTCAATCAGCTGTAAACGGTTATTAACAAACCCAGACGAACATTTTTTTTTTCATTCATTGTAGATTTGACTGCATTTAAGCTAACTAAATTAACCCTAAAGTAGTGACACTGCCCCTTTAAGAGTTCGCAGAATTGTGAAAACTGCAGTTAATGGACATTTTCAACTTGTCAGTGGGGGTCCTGTGGTTTGCCTCCCTAACTGTCACTCATGCGAAACACGCGATACCCCCTCTTAACATCAAACCCACCCCATCCTGTTGATCATTTTGAAGTTTTAATTGCCGGGCTTCCCAATGATTCCATTTTCTCTGGTCTTGCAGATGACAGCGACTTTCAATGGACACGCGGCTCATGCTGCTGCTTTTCCATGGGATGGAGTCAACGCCCTGGACGCCGCCTTTGCGGCTTATGCCAGGTAACGCTCTTCAACGCCCTGGACGCCGCCTTTGCGGCTTATGCCAGGTAACGCTCTTCATTGTACACCGAAGTCGGTTTTGCTTGCCTGCGGTGTCAAAATGCATGATGTTGCGACTGAAACAACGGATAAATCACAGCGTCTGGAAGGGGGTCCCCAATTTCAGTTGTCAGTTCAATTTGTGGAGCTTTGTTAGTTGTCAGTAGACATGTTTATGATTTCTAGAATGAATTTGCTGCATTTGCCTGGCAGAAGACGACAAAGGCAGTACAACAGTCACGGTAGTCGGCTTCGTTCGTGGCGTCCTTTTTGGTTCATGGCACGCTGTGACGTCATCTATGTATTTATTATAGTACATACGCATGGAAAAAGTAGATCTATTTGTTAAATGAAAGTAGCTTGTGGTCTTGACTTATAAAATTGAAAGTGATGTTGTTGATATTTCTCAGTATCAGTGCTCTAAGGCAGCAGATGAAGCCTGATTGGCGAGTCCATTGTGTAATGGTCGAGGGAGGAGTAAAGCCAAATATTATACCTGACAGGACCAAGATGGAATATTGGCTAAGAACCACTGACGATGATGACATGCAAGTGCTAAGAAAGAAAGTTGGAGCGTGTTTAGAAGGGGCTGCGCTGGCTACAGGTCTGTATACATTAAGGAAGCTCTTCGTTATTGGATCCGTTTACCGGTTAAACGTCGAGCCAGCGTCGAGTCGAACCAAATACTTTCTGGCTCGACGTTAGCGCGGTAGTTGCTCTATACGTCGAACCAAATATCTACGATAGCACGGCAAATCACGTCGCGAACTAACTCGTTTAATTTGGTGCAGCACGTTGGCTCGACCCTAAAGGCTGGTTTCCATATAATCGCGCCGATCTCTTCAGTCTCGCCAGTCGCATGAAATAGTGTACACGCGATCCGTGCGATTATATGGAAACACTTCTCGCGCGATCGGAAGACACTGAAACGATCGGGGCGATCGCCATCGCGCGTATAGAACACTGTTTTATCCAGGAGATCGCATGCGATTGAATGAGATTGAATGATATTATATGGAGACATTCAAAAGCGTTCGAAAGTGACTGATGCGATCGGAATGTATCCCAGAATTCATTGTTTCGAGATCAGCAGTCATCTCGATCAAAACTTTCAAACAGTACACTTTCAAAATGGCGCACAGAACATTCATATTCTATGCGATCGGTTTGATAATATGGAAACACATGATACGATCCCATCGAATCTCGTGAATCTCATGGATCGCGTGTGCACTATTTCATGCGATCGGCGAGAGACTGATGAGACCGAAGAGATTATATGGAAACAAGCCTTAAGACTGGGCCTTACAATTGGTAGCTGTCTTAACTGTCAGGGCGATTTCGCAATTTCTCTGATTTTTGTCGCACGGGTTTCAAACATGTTCGAAACGCATTGCAACCCATTTATGCATTCTGAGTCTTGTTTGCACTAGCGATTTGGCTTTTACTCAGAGCCTTGAAGACAAAACTGATTCGAAGGACGTCATATCATTGACAGGGCGTCATAAACTTAATAGAAGCACGTTACAATTGATTTGAAGAACATTTTACACTGTCGTAAAGAACGTCTCACACCTGATGTTGAAGGGCGTCACAACTGAAAGGGCTTCCCCATCTCTCGGCCTGGCCTACATCGAGAATGGCTCTGGTAGCAACCATTAACGCATGCGCGAGATTTTAAGGAAGCATCATTTGTCGATCATTCTATCAACCAATCATTTTGAACTAAACGCATTAGCTGTCTCGTACGGCAAAACGAGTGATAGTGGTTTTACGTGGCTTATGATTGGCTGATGAGGAACCCATTCTCGAAATTTTGAAACGCCGTTTTTAACTTTGAAAATGCAACGAAAAGCTCAAAACAAGTTTACTCGTCATTCTTAAAAAGTCCTGACCTGTTTCTTTTCTTTCAGTGTCATTTTTCAGGCTAGTTGAAGCTTTCAAAATTGTGTGAAAATCATTGGGGCAAAACGCTAATTTGCTCACATGTTTCCTCTAAATTGAACGTTGCACAACGCGCTTAGAATTCGAGATCATATCAGCTTGGAATTTTCCAATTATGTTTTATTTACAGTACTCTATTGATATTCAGAACGCATCATTTTATAGCTCCCTCGAACGGCGGTCTGATTCTGAACATTGCTTATGCTTAATGAGCTCAAAATGTAAACAAAGGATCCTCCTATTGGCTAGGTGTTATTACACAACAAACGCGTCTCCGCTATTTATAGTGACATTTCTGCCATTTGATCTCTTATAGGTTGTACAGTAGAGCTTGACTGGAAAGACGATATCTTCTTTGCAACCCTTAACTATAATCCTACCCTCACCGAACTCTACCAGTGTCATGCCGAAAGTCTTGGAGTCAAGTTCCTCACAAAAGAAGAAGAAGAAAACCTGCCAGGTCGTGGGTCGACAGACATGGGTAACGTCTCTCAAGCCATGCCTGCTATTCATCCCTTATATAACATCAACACGGACGCCCCTAATCACTCAAAGGGTTTCACAGCCGCAGCAGCTACCGATGTCGCACATAAGAAAACTCTAATCGCTGCTAAATCAATGGCAATGACTGCATTAGAGGTCATGTGTAAGCCGGAAGTACTGGCAAAATGAAAAGACAGTTTGAAGAATCAAGAAGGCAAAAGAAGTTGCAAAAATAGCAATAGAATTCTGAAATAGGCGTTTATAGTGTGTATATTAAGTGTTCGCGTTTCTCAATTCGACTGCTTACTGATTCGGCCATTTACCGATTCAGTTCCGGGGAGATACTTATGAAAAAATATTTCAGTCAAACTATTAATGCAATAACTCTCAAACACATTTTATTTCCATACATAACCGTAGTCCAATTTTCGCAATATTTTGTTTTAAAAACATTTATACAAAAAAGGCAATTTCGATTTATGCTTTTATCATACAATATATTGCTACTTTATTCAAAGAAAAGTACTCGATATTTCTTCAATTAGAAAGTCGTGATGAAAATAAAGTCAAGTTGCAAAAGTTGCAAGTTGCAAAATGTGATCTGTGTGCCTAACATCGCGCTTATGGTAGCACGACACATTGCTGCGTTGTTCAATTCTGCATGGAAAATTTGTTCTTGACCCGGTTCACGAATCCTGAAAATTGGACCTACGGTTCTGTCATGGAAATAAAATGTGTTTGAGATAAGTATCCCCCGGAACTGAATCGGTAAATGGCCGAATCAGTAAACAGTCGAATCTGGAAACGCGAATAAGTAAGGAGCTTCACCACGGTAGCTAAACCTTAGCTTGCGGATTTTTTGGCCAGGGAGAGTTTGAACGCTTTAGCCAGGTGTTGGTTGGCTTTTTTAGGTGGTTTTACGGCGAGAAACGAGAGAGAATCCCGATGCGGGCGCCATATTGGACGGGTCAAAATTCGGTCTGGGGCGAGTGACAAAACGAGGGGGCTGGGGGCGGGAGAGAGGAAAGAACTCGTTTTGTCACTCGCCCCAGGCCGAATTTTGACCCGTCCAAGATGGCACCCGCATCGCTCGTTTTCTCTGGAAATCACTATATCCCAATGGTTGAAACCAGAAATCTATATAAATCTATATAAATCTTTTATCATACTTCGTTTTATTCAAGAAATGAAGAGAAAACTGTCAAAACAGTAATTTGTTAGGGATTAGAGTAAGGATGGGGTTTTGGTTTGTTTAGATATGATTTTTACTGTATATTCCTCGTTCTATATATGATAAATTACATAAAATGCCATAAAATTAGTGACCTGACCAGCAAACTCTCTCGTAGTCTAGTGGTTAGAGTCTCGGGTTTATAATGATGTTGGTCCAGGATCAAATCAGCAATAATTTTTATAAGCTTTTTTTCTTTGAAGTTTTCTGAAAAAATCTAAGTATTTGGGTCTGTTCTGGTTTCAAGCATTGGGATATAGTGACTTCCGTTTTCTCTCCACTAACCCAGTTTGGCGATTGAAAATTAAAAATTATTGGAGCTCGCAAATGATAAAACTGCGCGGATGCACCCCAGACAGTCGTATATAATCGTCCATGGGAACAGGGATGTGAACTTAGCGATAATCTATGTTTTTCAAAACGATCTCTTAATTGTTCAATTGGATCTCCAGAGCAACAACCTGGTCGCCTCCTCAACCACAGTGAAGTTAGCTTCCGATTCGCAGCCTCCGATTCAATTTGCCTCCGATTCAGTCAGCCTCCGATTCAGATCAGGGGGGGTACCAGCAAAATGCCTGTTATTTAGTGAAATACGCTTAATCCCAATTACAGAACACGCATTTATGATTGTATTATTGCAATCTGTGTAGTGCAAGAGTATAAATATTATGGTTGATTGGAATGGAATGCGCGAAAGAATATCCGTTAAATTTGTGGTTTCTAGATTACTTTAGGGCAATTTAAATATCTAGACGTAATTCTGAGACATGCGATATGTGAAAGAACCGGAATTATAATGCTGTTAGCTTACAAAGTTGAAATTTAGCACACATTCCATTCCAATCAACCATAATATTTATACTCTTGCAACACAAATACTTATTCAAAGCTTTTTAAGGAAGATATTGCAATAATACATCATAAATGCGTGTTCTGTAATTTGGATTTCGCGTATTTCGCTAAAAAAAAGGCATTTTGCTGGTACCCCCCTGATCTGAATCGGAGGCTGACTGAATCGGAGGCAAATCGAATCGGAGGCTGCGAATCGGAAGCTAACTTCACTCTGGTGCCTCCTCAACCAATGATTGGAGAGAGATACACAGTTTGTTTCGACTCGTTGTTCCTCAATGTTTCATATATAAATCCTCATGCTGAAATACGTTAGCTTTCCCCAAGATCTTGAACAAAAAAATCAAGGTCCACTGGCCTTTGGCGTGATATGGGTGTTCAGTGTTGAAAACTCAGCTTTCGATCATTGTCGACAAATTAAATAAAATTTGCAGGAACACTTAACATTTGCACCTGCCGTTATACACGTGAAATTGTCATATTAGAATACAGAACGTGAAGCTTCACATTATAAATTTCCTCCATGATTTCGTCAAGGAAAAGCTAACGAAGTTGGAACTAATAGATGATCCTTGAATGTTTGTACAGGATTCTCGCGGTGCGCGATTCTGAATAATGGGGATTTTACGAGGTCAACTTTCTGAGTGATGATTTGACAGCAAATCTCAAATGACAAAATATTACAAACTTTCTGAAAGCATGGCGAACTCAACGCCGGCTCGACGAGGGAAGAAGACTAAGGTTATAATCTGGGATACTAGCAGAAACAAAAGAAAAGGTAGGGCGTAAAAGGTACAGAATAGATAAAAAGGAAAAAAAAAAGAAAGTTCAGTTTAATACTGCAATTTATGAGTCAGCAAAATTAAACAACAGTAAACTAGCGATATGATCGGGTTGATGTTTCGGCTCCAGAAGAGCAGAGAGTTTATGGGAGCCTATCTGTAGCTTTGTTTTGTAATATTTTAAAGAATTATTTCTTTAGATAAGTTGAAGAGAACTTGTCATATCGTACATAAATCCACAATAAGAATAAGAAGTCGAGAAATGGAGTTTTGCCGATTGAAATGATCCCTGAATAAGTCGACCCTTGAGGTTGCGTTCATGTGAATTTCCTTTCTTGCAAATTGCCCTAATATTTAGATATGTAATCATTCACAAGTGTTTAATCGTTTGATATAATATAGTTTATGCTGTTTGTTCTTAAAATAAAGCATTAGTTTCACGAGTTCATGGACATCTTTCGAGCGTGACACTTTATTGTGCGAAACCCAAGAAGCGTGACACTGACAACGTTTCCTTGTCAACAAACTTCATAATAACTTGATCATTAGAATAAATCATGGCCTATGAATTGAGTGCAACCCATGAATTTATCAAGTGAAAGCAAAACACTGGAATAAATAAATAAGTTACGTCGTCAAATGTGACTTTGAATTACACAGAAATGTCTCGAGGAAAAGGTATGTTATAATAATTGAAAGAAAACGAAAGATACGAGTAGTTAATTTCAGACAGATACGAGTAGTTAATTTCAGTGTACAAGTAGTTCTCCGAACGGCGAGACACAGAGAGCAAACAGCTTGAGAGTGCTAGGTTTCAGCGGTCTTCAAATTGAGTAATACGAGCTGTTGTATGCAATAGAAAAGGTTTTACTCGGTCACAAGTGACGCCTCATGTTTATGTAATTTCATCCCAGAATCAGTGCCACTCGAACTGCACCACCGGCCCGAGCCAATTTATTGGTCGTGATTCAGTCCTGGCATTGACTGCTTCACTACTCGAAATAAAATAGGGCCTGGATGAGGACGGATGATCCCAAAATCTTGCCGACAAGCGACAAAACGGGGGAAAATGAACTTCCGACAAAAGGGCATCAATCTGCTCGACATGCGACAAATGAAAAAACATCTGAGCGACAAATAATTGCAGACAACCGACACAGATATGATTCCCTACTAAGACACGGAAAATAACTTTCCTGGTATGGAATAAATTGCAGAGCATGCATGAAACTAATGATCGACTATATAATATTTGTCTCTACTGGTATTTCTCTGTAAATTGTTTTAAAAAGGAACACGTTTTAATTTGTTTTCGCCCTGGTATGACGTCCAAGTCATAGATGGCAAAACGCATATATTAACAGGAATGCGATAAATAAAGCACAAGCCACACAAGCCATTTTTCCGTTACAATTTCCCGTGACAAGGAAATTTGACTGTGTAGACGATCCGAGTAACAAATATTTGCCAGAAGTGATCTGTTTTTAAGGGCAAGCAATGATTAGGTCAGCAGACATACAGAAACAAACAGTGGAAAAAGTCAAGGAAAATTGCTCTTGTAGACGGAGGCCGTCATCTTGGTCGTAGCAGTGACTGAGTTTAACTACGCTAGACATGCTAGCTTGTCAAGGAAAACTTGTCAATATTTTTTTCGTCTTCACGAGCAAATAAAAATTGCCAAGGAATTACTGGCGCGTTTACACGCGGTCAAGTTGGCCTTGTCAAAGAAAAATTGCTCGTGTGAACTGCAGAAGTCAAAGCGAATTAGGAAATTTGCTCTGAATGTTGCTCCATTTTCAAAAAAGGCATTATCAATCAAACCAATTTTGTTCAACTTTAACCGAATTATTAGTGACTTTCGACATCATTGATTCATTCCACGTTGATAGAAATTTCAAATATATCGGTGACGACACAATAGTTGTCGGTAATCAAGTGCGCAGCCGTTCATTTCACAGTCCCATCCTATGAAAGTGGATCTGAAATCTGGAGAAATTAAAGCGAAACGGTCATCGAAATTCGCGCTTTCCTAGCCGATATTAGTCAGTCAGAACCGCAACATTGCCCAACAGTTGACTCGATTCCATTTAAATCAGAATAGAGCGAGAAACTGCCACAAGGACTTATGACAAGCTCTTTATAGACTTTTCACTGTATCTCTAATCTCGGCTTGTCGGCGCTGAGCCTGCTCTTATGTAATCGTTTTTTGTGTGTTGTACTTTGCTTTTGCAGTAACGCCGCTGTTAGGGGAAATGACGGAGCTAAAAGACTTGTCCAGCAAGCCTGCATTCAAAAGGAAGCGCCCCGACACGTGCAAGAATATACGACAAGAACTAACTATGGCTGCTCGGGAGGGGAATGTGAACATGATAAAAAACTACAAGGTACGTTTAAGAAATGTCCTCTATTTTCCGCAGCCAAGTGGGTCCGCAGTACATCTTCACCACTTCATTACGTCATTCCGCGGTTTACTAGAGGACATACAGTGGTACCTCTAAGCGGTCACCTATTAAGCGGTCACCCTCTGTTATGCGATCACTTCTGTAAATGTAAATGTAAATGTAAATGTAAATGTAAATGTAAATGTAAATGTAAATGTAAATGTAAATGTAAATGTAAATGTAAATGTAAATGTAAATGTAAATGTAAATGTAAATGTAAATGTAAATGTAAATGTAAATGTAAATGTAAATGTAAATGTAAATGTAAATGTGTGAGACCGACTGCCCAGACTTGCAGCTCGAAAGCTGAATTGCGCTGGGTCTCAACGGCGCCACTTGGCAGCCAAGCGGTCATAAGCACAGACACTGAGGGTGGTCACTGCCAGAGGGTTTATTACGTCCCCAGTGGTTCTTTAACGTCCCCCCTGATACTGAGCAGAGTAGAAAGGCGAGACGGGACCTCGGTTTATTGTCTCATCCGAAAGACGTGAAACACAGTAGAACAACGTTGTCCCGAAATATTTTATCACACAAATACTGTATTTAATAGTACCTCTATCAAGCGGCCACATTAATGTTGTGACAATTGACAACAACAGCAAATTCTTCTCTAATCTTTGTTGTGACAAGCTTACAAGCCGCTATGCAACTCCAAACATCCGGTGGCGGTTCTTTGAGAAGCATTTTTATAGCAGTTTCAGCGGACATTGAAGTGCATGAAAAGCGATTGACTATTCTTGTACTACCTTCATTAAGCGGCCAATCTCTAAGCGGCCACTTGGCTCGGTCCCGAGGGTGGCCGTTTGCTGATCGGACGCCATCTTGGACTTTTGTAAGGCGCGGTCTCTGGGGCAAGCACAAAAATCGGGCGAAGGGGACGGCGGGACCGCGCGTCTAAAAAATCCAAGATGGAGCCCGATCAGCGAACAGACCAGCTTTTAGCCATAAAAAAAAACCAGCAACCGCTTGTAAGTAGGCTAGTAGGGAGCACAAAAATGCTTTCTTTCGATTTTTCAATACTTGACCAAATGTCCTTCCTTTGCCGACACTCAATTATCGGGGTCCGCATACAATATGGGTAAGACGTACACTACATACGAACGCGAAGTTCAGGAAAATGAACAGATATTTCAATGTGCTCTTACATCTGCAAATGGTTAGACTGGTCCAGGGGGACGGTAAAGAACCACGGGGACTAGAGTAGATCTTACGACACTATTAAAACGAGGGCCATTATGTTCAAGGCTAATATGATTAATGTTGTATATGTAACCTTCTTAAAATACCTCCTAGGGACTTGACACGATAGTTAAAAGCCAGGACAGTACCGGATTCACTATGCTTCATCATATGGCAAGAATCAACAAGGGAGATCTGGTCGAGCTTATGTTGGACAATGGTGCCGACATCAACGCCAAAGGAGCGGAAGGCTACACTCCTCTTCACCTAACCACTCGGTAATGTCACGGCTATTAATGATCAATGGTACTCTAGGACAGGACTTGGATTCTACTTTCATCAATAGTGATGTCTTTCAGTTTCAGTTCAAATTGATGCTCTTTCCGTTCTGTACTCTATTCAAAATCTTCGCCTTCGTCATTTGTTGCGCGAAGGCTGTAAACCTCGCAAGTGCGACAAACAAAACTTTTAAATAAGCGCCGCCCTCGAACAAGCGCCGCATAGAGACGACGAAAATTGTCGTTTTTCAACACCTCACGGCCAAAACCATATTTGGAATCATTTACCTTATAAGGACAGAAGATCCTCTTTTGATAAGAATGTCGGCAAAAGTAGCAAGAAAGCCGTTGCAGGAATGAAACCTTGCAGGAATTACAGGGAGTTTTCTATCTGCCCGCTATTGATTTTGGCTTGGTAACCACGCTAAAATAGCCCATAGCTAGCCCGCGCGCAACTCGACCCAGTCCTCCCAAGTTGATTCAGCGAAACGACAATGATTCATTAATATGGAAAAGTTTAATTAGAGTCGCGTTGATAATTCGAATAAATGCGGTATTTGGGTATTCGACTTCTGTTGGTTATCGGCCGCAAAACCCGCTTCCACTTACCACGACCCCCAGGGGGAGAGGGGAAGGGGGGTACTCCCTATATTGGACTATACGGGATGCTCGGCCCGAAAGGGGTTTCAGGCTGGAGGTATAAGAAATAGGTAGGGTTTTCAGGCTGTGGACTGGGTATAAAGAAGGGTAGGAAAATTTTGTTTTCGTGATTTGGAATAAGAAAGGGGTAACCTTTTTCGGCTTTGGTATAAGAAAGGGGTACATTTTCTGGTCTCCTCCCTTCCCCCATAGGAATGTAATAGTTATATTTTTCTCGTTTACTAGGTACAACTGTGTAGAGGCTGCCAAGGTCTTATTGCGCCGAAACGCTGACTCCACAATACCCGCAGACGATGGTTCAGTTCCTTTGCACGCCGCAGCGAGGCAAGGCTTGCTAGAAATCGCAAAACTATTAGTCGAAAAGAACCCTGAATGCGCAAATTGCCCAATGATTGGCAATCAAACTCCATTTGCGTTAGCCTGTATGAACGGTCATTATGAAATGGCATCACTTTTGATTGGCTATGGCGCAAACATCTCCTACGTGAATGTGGAAAAGAAAACACCTTTGCATTTAGCGACGGTCAAAGGAGACAGTAAGGTGATACACCTTTTGATCGAAACAGGTAATTAGTAACAGTACTTAGTCGCCGTTTAAGCCTAGTTTCCATATAGTCTTCTCTGTCGTATCAGTCAACCGTGAAACAAAAGAATAATTCCAATTTCCATTGTTTCACGGTCGACTGCTGCGACAGATAAGACTATATGGAAACCAGGCCTTAGAGAGCCTCTTTCTGCTACCAAATTGCTTTTCTAGTAACATACCAAGTTAGAGAAAACATCCATTTCCATTGCCCGATATATAATGATGGTAATCTAGTATTTCTATTCAAAGTTCGTTATCGATGCGATTATGTATCTTTGTTTTATGATGGATGTTTCATTATGTTTTAATATACAATCTTCGTTCACTGGACAAAATGCGCGGACCCCATTGGTTAAAATTGATCACGTGAGTTTTCGTTACCTAGCGACATGAAACGGGGCGAGTGCGTTATTGGTAATAACGCATAAAAATCGTGCAGTGTTCTCTGCAAGTGCAAATCTTTCTTGATTTTACACCTTATTAATTCTTATGAATAATTTATATTGATGCTTTCTGTATTCCCGAGCTATCAGAATGCAGTTCATGTACCTAAAATATTCCCAATTCAATTAAAATACTCAAAACGTTGTAATTGATTTTGAGTCTAGTCAGGGAAGCCATTCTGATACTTTTTTCACGCAGGTACACGCCGTGAACTCAGATTGTATATTAAAAGTGTTAGAGACTTTTATTTCGTGTTTTGTCGACAAATACACGCTTTTGCTGGCAATACAATGAACTCTCGGCTAACGCCTCGTGCAGTATTCAAAATTTCTCGTTCATTGTATTGCCAGGGCGTGCGTGTATTTGTCAACAAAACACTCAAACAAGTCTCTAACCCATAAATAACAACCTAAAATGTAAAAAAAATGCGGAATGAGCTATGCGGCTCTTTTTAAACCCTTTAAACATAATCCCATCAGACGTAGTCTTAGTCTCATAGTCGCGTCAGTTTCACAACCTAAACAATGTTTTCCTTTTTTTAGCCAAAAAGCAACAATTGAAATTACCAGAATTTGTCGACGCTGTTGACTACGAATTTAATACACCCTTACACATCGCCTGCGTGTCTGGTTGGGAAAAAGCCCTGCAAGAACTGTTGGCTAATGGCGCAGACGTCAATTCGCAGCGCTTGACCAATAAAGAGACACCCCTTCACTTCGCAGCACGTGGAGGGCACGTGAAAATAATGGAAGAACTATTGAAGCATGGGGCCGATATTCATCTGTGTTGTTCCATGCACTGGACTCCACTTCACAGGTAAGACAAATTCGATAGTGCGGAATCCATTTTACTTCAGCCAACTGCAGGGCAGTGCAGTCAACCTTCGCCATCAGGGATTGGGAAGACTGAAGGACCAAAAATCCCAAGACATTATTCCTGAGACAGTAACGTGTTACTGCTTTGGTACCAAGTCCAACCCGACACGTTATGGATTATTTGAAAAAAATATTTTCTTTAGTAGATTTGATATCTCAGCACCTGCAGTGGGTTGGAAAAAAATAATTAATTTTACCATCAAAGCTTTTCGTCAATTGCTTTTCAGGGCTGCCGTATCAAACCAAATCGAAGCTATCACCTTCCTCGTATCTAAAGGTGCAAATATCGAGTCTTTCGACTTTGAAAACTACACACCGTTTCTGTTGGCGGTAAAGTTCAACCGGACAAAGGCTGTGGCTAAACTATTAGAGCTTGGCGCCGACCTAGAGGCCAAGAATTCCATGTTCATGACATGCCTACATCTTGCTGCTGGTAATAACAAATGCACGGATACTTTGGAAATGCTACTTGACAAGGATGATGGAACACTGCTCTGTGAGAAAGAAATTGATTTACAGACGCCTTTGCATTATGCTGCAGCGAAAGGAAATGTGAAGGTTTGTAAAAGCTTGGATATAATATAACACGTTTCGTTTTGCTTCTGTCGACCTCAAATTACAAGGGGATGGGGTTCTCTTCCATGTTGACACAATAGATCGTATTTTTGTAAGATTAAAATTGGGAATGAGGAACGTGTACGGGTTTCACAGAGATATGAAGGACAAGGGAAAGAAGAGGTATTTTGTAAGTGCAGAAAGCTCTTCAACACCGAGGAGAACACGCTTTTTTGTAGATTGTAGTTATGTATTACAATAAGCAAGAACGAACATAGTACCAAAGTGTCTTTTAGAGCTCATCTGGAACAGGGAACGGTTTTGCCGTAGTAAGGGCCTTCCGCCGATTGACAAAGTGAGTTTGAGATTTAACGAAGAGATTGCTGTTCTATATGCTAAATCATTTGAGAAGAAATCAAAGTGGTGAGAACTTGAAGTAGAATACTTTACATAAAAAAACTTTATATCTCTATCGCCACCATTTCAATCTTCAACCTGATTCCTCAGCGCACCTTCACTTGAACACCCCTACCCTCATCCTCATCTTCGACTCTATCCTTACGTCCACCACCAGCCTCATCTTCCCCTTTGTCCCCACCTCCACCCTCATATACACCTTCACCACCATTATCATGTGCACACTCATCCTCATCCCTATCTTCACTTCTGTGCTTACCTCAACCTTCACCTCCATCCTTATTTTCACCCTACCTCCACCCTCGTATGCACCTTCACCTTAATCTCACTCTAAAATAACCTCCATCTCCACCTCAAGCCTCACCTCCACCCTTATCTTCCCACCTCTGCCCTCGGCTCCACCTTACCCCCCCTTCCATGTCCACCCCCGCTTTTACCTTCACCTCCACGCTCGCACCCTTATCTCTATCCTGACCTCCATCTTCTTATTCATCTCCACCCCGACCTCCGTCATCTTCGTCTTGTCTTCATGATACCCGTAAAAAAGAACGTTTTAAAGCCAGCCTTTTTGTTGTAATGCTCAGGGTATTGAGCTGCTTGTCAACAAAGGCTCGTTGGTTACCGCTCGAGATGTGAATGAGCAGTGTCCACTTCACATAGCTGCTGGTAAAGGGGAGGTTGACGCCACCCAGCTACTGACTAGTTTAGCAGATCAGCGCGACGTCTCAAGAGACGTGTATGGACAGACTCCACTGCACAGAGCTGCTGCCAAAGGATATAGGTGAGAAGCTATAACTGATCATCCACAGCCTCGTCCTAATTAAGTACTTTTTAAGCGATATAAGCTCGGTTAGCGACCATGCACTTTTTGACATTACGAATCAAGTTTTCTCTGTGTCTCTGTGTCTAAGACATTTTTCTTCAAATAAAAATCAGGCAAATGATGAACAATGAAACAATATAAAATTGGACAACATTAAAGAGCATTATGTAAGAGAATAGGTCATGAGCGGCGGAGCACGGGGGAGTTTCAGTCCCCCTACTTTTCAGCAGATATGGAAACAATTACCCGGTACTCTAATAAAATATGCATATCTCTATGCAGATATGTTTCCTGTGAACTCAGTCACCCCCCCCCCCCCCCCCCCCCCCCCCCCCCTCCCCCGCGCTCTACTTTGCCGTACATTGTCAAGCTCGTGCGCCCGTTCACTTCAAACCTGTTCCGCCGCCCATGAAAGCGACAACTTCCTTAAAACAAAATTGTTTGTTGCCAACCCTGACGCATTTCTTTCAGCTTTTCATTCTTCAACGACTTTTCCATTAAATTGCTAAATATGTCAATGTCGTTTTGTCATAGAAAAACCTGTGAAGCTCTGCTAAACCAAATGGCGTCTACAACCGTCCGAGATCTAAATCACCGGACACCGCTACACGCAGCTGTGACATCCGGGTCTGTTCACACCGTCCATTCACTTTTAACCGGCTATATGGGTTCTAGGCAAGAGCTTCTTGAAATGACAGATACCAATGGGAACACTGCATTGCACCTGGCATCTGTAAACGACGAGGTAATTTAAAAGTTTGTTGGATCATAGGGTGGGCTTAACTCAATTGAGGCCCGTTGGGCTCCTTTGGGTTTCTTTCACGCGGAATCTTTCGGACCAATGAAAATCGTCGGGGCTCTTTTTAAAGAAGAAATTAAATTTAATATGTATTGTGACAGTACGCTTAATCATTCTTTGGTAAGGGTTCTCATAGGCAAGTAAGTAGTTTGTTACACCAGCCCCCGGCGATTTTTTAAGTATTGCACATGACAGAAGAATATAAAAGTAACTATTGAATAAAGTGTAAAGAGATTTTCAACTGAATCTTAAGGTGAAGATACTCCAAGTTCTGTTAGATGAAGGAGCAAATGTGACGGCTAGAAACGACGAGAATAAGACGTGTTTAGATGTCGCTATCGACTGGGAGAGAACAGAGGCTGCGCTAACACTTGTTCAGCACGAAAGGTAATATTTCAAAAGGCTCCAGCAAGACATGTGGAAGAGAGGAGGGGAGGAGGAGAGGGAAGCAAAGTTGACCGGATGTTCCCCACTCACTGCGTGAGGTTAAATTCCCGGGTTGGGCTGCTAGGGATTTTTTTTAGCAAGCGTTTCTCTTGGGTTTCAGAGGTAAGAGAAACAATCGCCCTAGCCTCATATTTCGCTTAGCAAAATGTAACGAAAATATCGTACTTCCAGGCTTATATCTGGCCATGAAACTCCATGGAAACTTTTCCTCGGTTTTCTTTCGGATCTTGTAGGTAGAATTGTTTATTATCGTTCTTTCTCCTGTGTTTTACATCCTTCGGATGAGAGAATACACCTTCATGATCCTGTCTCCACAGTAAGCCAGGACAAGACTACAAGATTGAGACGTAAATAATGAAGTGTCCTGATTACTTCCTTTAAATCTTTTTTTTTCAGATGGTGGGAAGTGCTATGTACACAAAGTAGTGATGGTGAATGGCCTATGGTGCGGTTAATCCAGACCCTACCAATTGTTGCTAAAGCCGCGCTGGATCAGTGCATAGAGTGCTGTTCATTACCAACAACAGACAGCGAATTCTATGTGAATTTTAACCTTGAACTATTAGATCCTGGTCCAGAAAAACAAGAGGATTGCCCCCTGAAAGCAGCAGAAGAAATGGTTGAGCATGACCGCGAAGAATTGCTGAATCACCCTGTAACCCAAGCATTGCTCAGGCATAAATGGTTCGCATTTGGAAAAATTCCCTTCTATCTGAACTTCTTCGTGTTCTTGGTCTTCGTAAGTTTAGTTTCTTATTTCGTAGTGAGTGAACGTGAAAAAATTACGATTTATTATCCGACACACATCAACGCAAACAAAGAGGAGGAGAAACTTTTAAATGAGAAACAAACAAGTTCAACGACTGCAATTGCTATTGTAATTACTCTCTTTGCGACAGTGGAATTTTTGAAAGAAATTTATCAAATGTTCATGGTAAGACAAGAGTACTTCAAAAGCCTCAGCAACTATGTAGAAATAGTGCTTTATGTGAGCGCTTTGATATTTGTGGTTCCTTACCATATGCATGCACCGGCTTACCCTGAAGTTTACGGACAATGGAACGCAGGTGCTATAACTTTGTTCCTAAGCTTCGTGAACATACTGCTGTACATAAAGCGCGTGGGAACTTCTGGGATCTACGTCAGCATGTATTTTGAAGTGTGGTATACATTCCTCAAGGTTATACTAGTGTTTCTCGTCATCATCGTTGGGAGTTCATTAGTCTTCTTCGTCCTGCTAAAGGAAGAAGTAAGTTAAATCAACAATGTTTTTGTATGTCTTTATAATAAGACGCTTTGAGGCGAATGTAGCTTTGTTTGCGTTTTTTTCTGTTGATGTCTCAGAGCATAATCGTCTTCCACGATGTGTTCTCAGTAACACATACATAACTGGTGACAGCCATTTTACCTATGCGTGAGTTTTGTTACATGGCCATTAAGAGAAAGGACTTTCTGTGCATGCTCCAATGTTCAAAATCAGCCAGTCAGTGAAACTCTCAAATGGCGTCACCAGAGCTCTTGGTACGAGAATGGATCTGCACGATTTTTTAGATCAGCAGGGGTTGTCATCGTCATATTCTGAAGAGCACAACCTGGCTAGACAGGTATCCCGCGTCATGTAAACGAGTCGTTAGGCTGGTGACAAATCATAAGTTCTATCATTAGATCAGACATGTTGGAGTGAAACTTCGCTTGCGCGGGATTACTGAGATTTTCATCATTCGCCTTTGTCACACGGCAGCCATCTTGGATTTTTTCGTACAGAAATGACTATGCGTGGATGAGCTTACACGCTTGGCCTCGCTTTCATGTCAGCTTCGCTGTATTAGAAAATCCAAGATGGCTGCCGTGTGACAAAGGCGAATTCTGCAAACTCTACGCCAACCGACAAACTGCGCGGTCTGGCTTCCGTCGATCAAACGAGTGAACAGCTCTAGGTGACTTTGCAGAGCATTTGGGAGATTTAAAAACATGGGCCTGTCCATGGGCCTGTCTTAAAAAGTTTCATTGACAGTTGACAGATACCAATACGCACTTTGATGCTCGGAAATGTAAAGTGGGAGTTCGCAGAATAAGAAAAATGGCAGGTAACGAAAGGCCTTTATAAAATAATTTAGATGGTACGCGCGCTCTGATTGGTCGAGAGCCGTGTTTGCATTTCCCTGTGCAAACACAGTTGTGACGTCACTGGCGAGCTTCGGGCCGGTAATTTGAAATAGCTTTTAGAAAAAAGTAACATGTTTTAGGCAAAATAATTTATTAAAGTCAATATTACTTGGACATACATTTGATAAAGCACATTGAATTCACATAAAGCATGAGATCCGTGAAATAACATTCTCGAGCAGGTGCAAACACTCGCCTGCGGCTCGTGTTTCCACTGATCTGCTCTCGAATTCTCCCAACCACATCTCGGTTTGCATAAGCCTGTGCAGTCACGGAAACTGTGTTTTATTTGTTAAGTACTTATGTCAAAAAGGGACACTATAACATAAAATTAATTTCGCTTATTTTACTATTCCAGGACAACTTTAGCCAAGTGGGATTTGCCTTTGTTAAAACATTCGTCATGATGGTGGGCGAACTGGACTATACAGACATGCTGTCCAGTAATGCTATTAACAAGAATATTAGCCCTAAAACAAATGCCCCTTACGTCCCATTGCCTGAAATCACGTACTGTTTCTTCTTCTTCTTTCTCGTCATGGTGCCGATATTACTGATGAATTTGCTGGTAAGTAAAAGTCTACATTACCGACAAGCTAAGTGCCTAAAAAATAATCAAACGATGCTGCAGCGAGGTGTTTGTCAACTCCTCATGGGAGGAAGTATATCTGGATAAAAGTGACAGAACATTCCTTTCTGACAAGAGAATTTTGGATAAAGTTCCAAAAAAATGTGAAATTGTTGAGAATTGTTGATTTTGACAAAACGCCCTTATTTGGAGGGTCTGTAAGTATTTTTCATATATGTTGGTAACAAAAAAAAGACACAAGTTTATTCAGCTTCACTCATAGTTCATTAAACTTGCAGAGGTTCAAGAAGCATCCTTCTCTTGGTTGCCATTTTGTTTTTTCCCTCGGTCAAAGGGCCTGGTGACGAGATTGGGAAAACCACAGGCAACCCGAATGGATAAGTAATTTTTGATCTTGATAAGGCCCCCAATGTTTACTCCATTCTTTGTAGGTTGGCCTTGCTGTCGGGGATATCGATTCTATACAGAAAACAGCTTCCATGACGCGCCTTAAAGACCAAGTGACATATGTCGTAGATATTCAAAAGCGGTATCCTTTAAAGATGGTGCAGTACTTGTATACAAAGGAACTGAAGGTTTTTCCAAACAAGAATCGACTACTAAGAAGGTGAATAAGTTGATGTTTTCTGGTGCTTGTTACTTTGGGTCACCTGCTTGAATTTCTTTTCTTGTCACGCCTTGCACATTCCACCCTACTGATGCATTGTCCTATATTATTATTGCTATCAGATTCCCTTGCTTGCTATTGTTAGGATTACGTAACCGCACATATCGGTATTTATACACGCCACAGAAAATAAAGCCAATCAGAGTGCAGGAATGGCGTTGTTTTTCGACGGTATTCCACTACTGCATTTACGTAAACGTTGCCTTTAATTTTCTGTCGGCATGGTATGTAAGGGTTAGAGAATGGACTCGAGTGTTCTATGGGATATAGACCACTAATGAACAAAAATGTTTGTTCATTAGTGGTCTATTTCCCATAGGACACGAGCGTCCATTCTCTAACTGTTTTAGAACATGATCAATGCCACGAAGAAAGTCTTTTGAACGTTTTTGTGCTAGCTTGTCATTGAAATATCAACATCATTACAGAGCATTGTTCAGAGCCATACTTCATACAAGGCTTTTTACAATAGTAGTGTCAATCAAAGCCTTGTGAATGAAACGATCTACCGACAAAGCGGTTTGTTTTGAGTGCATGCATTGTTCTAATTAATTTCCAAGTGTTTGTTTTGAGACGATAGCAGTTGAAACTGGCCATATACTGGAGTTGCTGACAGGTTTCGTTCCCGAAGTCAGGTAAGAAATGAAAATATTCTATCGCAAGCTTTTGTAATGGATTGCTCGACTCCTATGGCCCAAGGAAAAGGGAGAAACAGGAAAGCGTACATAAAATCTCGGTCTCGTTATCAGAATTCGTAAATCCGTAAAGTTTGGATCGAACACCGGAAATTTAACTCAGAAGTCGCATTACAGCGGAACATTTGGTAAAACATACTTTTGAATTGACAATCTGTTTCTTCCCGGGGCTTTCTTATGAGAATTGCAAGAGCGCTGATGTTCGAGGCTGGCAAAATTCGAAGTTTGTTTTAGCAGTTGAGACTCAAATGTTCTTCAAATGCCTCGAGACAGCCAAGAGTTGAGTGAATCAGACAATAAACTGATGCGCGAAAGGTAGAAGTTTTTCCCTTAAAAATACAGTACGTTATACATGAAAAGGGAACATCAAAATGCAAAATGTTCGTGGAGAAACTTTTAGGTATTTGCTATGCTTAACTACAGTACAAAAAGCCATGTTCTTAGGGGCTCTCGCACGCTTGCTGGCCACTTCTCTGACAAGAAAATAGCTCAAATCGCAATCCAATTCCATCGTCTTGATAACTTGTCAAAACAACCTAGAATTGCATTTGTCCAACACTTGAGAGGTTTTTCTATAAATCTGGAGGACTATTTTGATTACTACGGGAAAATATGCATGTGTTTTTGCGGTTACTATTTTACTTAACTTAAGGTTCTTAATTTCTTGCCTAACAAAACTTCGAATTCTTATAAACGTGGCTATTATAAACCAATTGCAATGTTGATAATGTACTAATTTTGATTTGTTTATTTTGTTATAGAAAGATGTTGGAGAGAGACTTGTAATAAAGGGCTATTTTGCAAAAGATGACAATGAAGTCAATGTTTTCCTTTATTTTTTTTTTTTGTGTCAAGCGGCGAGGGAAGAACAGGGTGTGGTTTGTACATAGTCATTAGTATTCTCTATGTTGCACCTTGGTTTTCTTTGTTCTTCTTCAGGAGAATAATGAAAATGCAAGGTGCAACCAGAGAATATTAATGACTATGAGCATGAATACTAATGACTATGTACAAACCCCTAATTTTCCCTATTGTTCAATGCCCTCGCCGCTTGACGCTTTAGTTTCTATGGGATATAGGGGACGCAAATGCCGGTTGCTGATTGGCTGAGTGGCATTGGTCATGTTCTAAAAATTAGTTATACGATGAATTCTCGTGGCATACTGCAGAATATCCCACTTGTCACTTGTATTTTCTTAGCATACACACTCGCCTGAAGGCTCGTGCGTATACAAGAAAATATAGTAACGCGTTGGATATTCTGCAGTATGCCACTCGAAAGCATTGTATAACTCTAGTATTTACATCCTTTAACAGTTTTCTATTGTGGATTCTTTATATAATATATACTACGCTGCGAGTTAGGCCAATTTTTACCGCCATTATGGTTCGAGCGTGCAACCAACCTTAGCTGGTCCTCTGTGTCTTTATTAAAATATTTATAAGAAATTCGTGGTGAACTAGTGAATTAAAATGTGATGAAAGTTAGATGCCACAGTCACATGAACTAGACCTACCACTGCCACTGTTGCCTACCACTGTTGCCTTTAGTGTGATTACTCGTTAACAAAATACGGGGTAAACGTGAATCTGTCATCCACGTGAGAGATATCTCTCGTGGAAAGACATTGACTCAAAATTGGGGGTTCTACACAAATCTATTCCCCTGATGTCCCACTTTGAGTTGCCAAATGATGTTAAAGGCCCATCACCAACCGACAGCCTTTGCGGACTCTTAGCCAATCAGAGCACCCGAAAAACAATGGATCAATTTGGAAAACAAAAGAAAACGGGTCGCAAAGGCTCCCGGTTGGTGATGGGCCTTTAATTCGTTGACCCAGACCATAGTTAAAGGACTGGAATGGTTGGGGAGCCCGGCAAAATTCAAAGAGTCAACACAATAGCGTGGGCTAAAGGGGCTATCACGTGATATTGACCCTGCACAATCTGTTGTTTTATGCTCATCTAATATGCATGTCTGAGTGTACACTGAATCTTCCTGGCTGAATAGACCTTTTTCCAAAATGGCCGCCGAAAATTCAAATTGATTTTTGTTAAAATCAACACCAGCACTAGATCACACAACACATCATCACTTTAGTAAAACTACAAAATTTCGCTGCATTACATCCAATATCTTCCGAGAAAACAAAAGTTTGAAATTTGAAAATTTACAGACGTTTGTATGACTGGGGGTATGCGTCATACCCCCAGTCATACAAATCTCTGTAAAATTTCAATTTTCAGACTCTGATTTCTCAGCCGATATAGCATTTGGCGTAACGAAAATTTAACGGATTACTAGTGTGAGGATACTCTTTCCAGTGCCAGTATTTGATTTTCAGTAAGTTTAATTTTAAGACATGTGAATTTGCGGCGGCCATTTTGGAAAAAGGTCTATTTTGGTACGTAGTACCATGACTCTGCACAGACAAAAGGATTCCTCTGAAAAAGTGAACAAAGAGATAGTATAATACCAGAGTGTCAGTTGTCCTAACCGCATTCCCTTCTACAAACTATGCCAAGATATATAGGCCCACTGAGGATTTCTTGCAGACCCTGTGCCCGATGGGCGTGGCAATGTTATGATTGGTTTGTGTGTTTATCTACTACGGCGAGTAACTTTTACAACTAGTTTGTTGTCATGACCACATGCCACTCAAATCCGCTTTAGACCAAAGGATTTGAACGGATTGAGTTTTATGGGCTACGCTCATCGGACACGCTCATCGGACACACGGTCGTTACCTTAGAATCGATTACATTAAATACACATTGAATGCATTCAGTATCTGACTGCAGTTTTTTTTTCTATTTTAGTCTGCAGTTCTCTGGCGCCAGTTTCATAGACAGAGAGTACCTCAATGAGATTATAGAGATCGGAGAAGACGATAAGAAGAAAGTCGAAAAACAGGATGACAACGAATATCTACAAAAACAAGACAGAAGGATTAAGGAACTCGAGGAAAAAGTCGACGAGCAGACGCGACTTCTTCAAGCAATTGCTGAAAAGTTTGAAATTAACGTTTGAACCAGGCTTAGCGATCTGGGCTGCGTTCACATTATCGCCACGGTACAGGCCCATTTTCAAGCGGACCGATTTTCGTCCGTTTACGTCGTGTCAAGCAGTGCCGTTTACAGAACGAAAAAAGTGGCGGACTAAAGGGCCGTTCACACGAGGCGATTTCAGCTGCGATCTGAGGGTGCGATTTCTGTGGCGACCTCATGGCGATGTCATATCGCGCGGTGTGAACGGCCGGCGATCTTATGACGATTTCACTTGCGATGTTGCCGCGACGTCGCAGGCGTTTCGAACATGTTTAAATTTTACTGCGATGCGGGTACGATTTCTTCAGATCGCCTACAAACTGACAAATATCGCAGAGCCAAATCGCCGGCCGTTCACACCGCGCGATATGACGGCGACAATCGCCACAAAAATCGCACCTCAAATCGCAGCTGAGATCGCGCCGTGTGAACGGGCCTTAAAGTTCGACCCATGATAATCACTTTCGTCAGGCAGAATCCAGGACAAATTTGAATTTGACCGATCGAAATATCGAATGATGAACATTATGTAAACACATCAACTGGCTGCTTTTTGTGCGCTTGAGCTGTTTGCAGCGCAAGGAACCACTGACAAAGAGTATAGAATTCGCCCGGTTCGAACATTCTCTGTTAGCCGGCAACGCAGTTGACTGGTTCAGTTTGTCCGTTCGAACCTTTGACCGCCACGCACGACATGTAGTCCTAGTTTATCAGTTCTTAGCAATTTTTGTCAGAGGAAGTAAAAAATATAATTTTCTGGTAAACTGCTACTTCATCAGAGTATTTGGTATTCTGAATTATTTTGACTAACATTAGTAATTAAAAATGGTTTTAATAAACTAGTGTGGAACTAAGTGTAATGGTCAAAGTGTAATAGTCAAGAGAACAATGGGTACATAACGAGACCCGGCCCACCTAGCAAAAACTACGTCAAAATGGCGTATAGTCATTTCTTCATACGATCCGAATAGCGCGCGAGTCATTCTCTTACCCAGAGCTCCCCGGCTCGTCTCCTCGCGGGGAGGCTCTGGTTACAGCCACTGACGCATGCGCGAGATTTGATACAGAGCCGTTGAGAGAAAGATCTTTCTGCGCATGCACCAACGTTCAAAACCAGCCAATCAGCAAAGGTCCTCAAATGGATGTCACCAGAGCCTCTCCTGCGAGCAGACGAACCGGGGAGCTCTGGGTACGAGAATGCGCACGAGTCTCTCGAGGAATCCGCGCACGTACCTCATGGTTCACCTAATCAGTCACTCCTTTGTATCGTTATTGTTTTCATTCGATATTAAAAAAGACAAATAACGGTAGAAACCTCGAAATAACAATAAACAAATAGCTCATATACTTGATTTACCGAATTCATTCGAAAATATCGCACTACATTCCCAACATCAGCCGATGGAATGGATGCTTTTTCTTACTCGTAAGTTTGTAGGCTGAAAAAGTGGCGGGTGAGAAATACAGTAGGTCCAAGTACGTGAGGCTACTCAGGTAAGGTGTTGACCCAGTTCTGTTCTATGATTTCGAACGCCATGAACGAGGGGCGCAGAACATTCTACGTTCTTTGAGGCATGCGCGCCCGAGGCCTCTTAAAGAGCCCTAGTCAGCCACTCCTTTGTTATTGTTTTCAGTCGATATCAGACAACGAATTACGTGTAGAAATCTTGAAATAGTCTTCTAACAACAAAGTTTTATTATTCATTTATCGAATTCTATCGAAAATATTGCACTACATCCCCAAAATCAGCCGATGGAAATGGATGCATTCTCTGTCTTGGTATGTTGCTAGGATGACAAAATGGAGGCTGACAGAGGCTCTTTAATGCCATTTTGACAGCCAAGCAACTTACTAAGTTTGAAAAAGCATCCATTTCCATCGGCTGATTTAGGGTGCGATATTTTCGGTATTTTCAAGAAACTTGTTTGTAGATGGTTATTTCAAAATTTCTACACGTAATTTGTCTTCTAATACCGAATGAAAGCAATGACAAAGGAGTGGCTGACACAGTCTCTTTAAAGCACACATTGACTGAATGATGTATTTTGTGATTGAGAAGAAAGGCTGCATCCAAATCACGAATTATCAAGGCCCTTTATTACCTTGATACCCCTAATCCATGAATCATTTTCGTAGTTCCTTTTGTTTGCCTCATTAACACCATTGTCTTGCAGCTCCAAAGGACTTAAACTTTTGAATAACAAAACGAATTCGAAGAGGATTCTGGAAGCAGGATGGTATAAGGGGAATTGTGAATTTGGGAGGACTGATACGAAAGAAGATACATGTAGAACTTATTTGCCCTGCATCTTCCTTCGTATCAGTTTTGTACCGTCGCGGATTGCCTTATTTGGTTATTTCTCGTTCTTTTCTTAACTTGTTATCAAGAAAGCGCACAGTTTTATATATTATGCAATCCGCATGCTGAAATAATTGCTCGGTGTCACTTTTTTGAACTCCATAAGCAAGGATTTGCTTTCACTAAAAGCTGAAGGAATCTCTAACAGTTTTTGCTTGTGTTTTTGTGTGTGCTTTTGGCCTTTGGGAACCTGCGTGTACCTGACCTTTTTGGACATTGAACTTGCGACTAAGGTGAGAACGAAAACTGAAAATAATATAGTTAATTATCAGGATCACTCGGATGCTTGTAATATCATACTGTACGACCCACATCTGATTGGCTAATTTGAACCGTCAATATAAGCGCACGAATTATCTAGAATGCATTTTACTGTACGAATTGCAAATTTCGAAAACTTAAGTGGAAAACAATCCGCCTTCCAGAAAGAGTGTCTGTTAATCTTTCTAAATAAAAAATATCCTTTAAGAGTCACTTCGAAGTTTGGTTTTGCTTTACCCTTTAAACACTTAAGAGAAGCGATATGACGTTAATTTGTAGTAGATACTAAAAATAGAATTCGAGAACGTTCTTTGATAGAGACAGATTGCTTTATAATCTGTTTATTGTTTTCACGATAAGAAATAAGGTATTATGTTTACTTATGCGAAAATGAAAATAGTAAGCCACAAAAATAGTTTAAAAAGTAACGCTTTGTTACTCTTAATATCAATTTCGTTTCCTCATCTCAAGGTACTTTAGGAGGTATAAAGTTTTTTTTACCAACTGAAATATTTACTGCTATTTTCACAAATCTGCGAACTCTCGCTTTGAAATTTCCAACCGCCAAACCTTAACCATGTTCTAACTTCCATCAAACAAACCCGCGTCCCGAAAGTTGTTTTGCCAGTGCTTTGTTTATATTTTGCTAATTACAAATACTGACAACTTTAAATCTAAACAACTCCAAACAAGTGTTTCATCAAGTCCTTCAGGGTTACTTATAGAGGTTTGACTGGGTGGAAGCCAAAACGCGACTGAGTGGCAATTGGAGAGTGCGCCAGAATTTATATAACACAGTTGCAGGAAACAGAACGTGGGTTAGGAGTCATCGGGAGCTAGTCATGCGACAACAAGCAATGCTGGTTCTTATCTAAAATTCAGAAAATCTTTGGAATCATTTAGAATCATGCCCTAGGCCGGTGTACTTTTTTCCTCGGAGTTTTTTTTTTCTTCTTGTTTAAATTGCAATTCCAAATCGCTGGTGTAATGTTTTCCGGTGCGATCTCTGTGCATTTTTGTATTCAAAAGCGCCTCGGGTTTTGCATAATGTTTTCGAGCACGTTTGAATGCGTCCTTGCGGCACAACAGCCAAATTGCATTTCTTTCAACGAACATTTTTTCCAGTTGCAACTTGCGCGCGAACAAGAAACATCGCCGACCTATTTAATAATAAGTCTAAGGCCGGTTCACACTACGAATGACATTTTACGGAGCTTGATTCAGTATCAGCGACAGGTTATTTACAAACACCTGTTCTTGTTGACAGATTATACTAATCGCAAAGCCCTTCCAAACAATAGATCATTAATCGAAGCCACGTGCTGATGTCATCTCTGCGAACTACCTCAAAATACCCCGACAGTTCATATTCTTTATTCTCTTAAATACTCCTACATATCACGAAAAGGATGAAATCTTATCTTGGTAAAGAGTCTAAGACGCCTTGTCTCTGCTCTGATGTAAGCGAATCAGGAAAATAAACATCAAAATGTACAATTAAGTTCCCTCGTATCTCAGGGTCCTTCGGCGAGGGTAGGCCAAGGCCGTGTATAGTTCTAGTTGTTCCTGGATGTATGACTTTGTTGTAATTATATAACGTGATAATCTCCCCACTCAAAGTTGGCACTTCGATATCGCTACCAGCTAGTGCATCTCGTAGAGAGATCCTGGCGTTAAAAATAAGGTTATTATCAGCGTCTCTTTGAAAATGGGGATGAGGTTTGTCCTTTATTTTGATTATAATGTCAGACGGTACTACTCCGGGTCTTCTATCGCCTTCTTTGGCAAACGTTATCTTTGTTCCTTCCTTCCATCCCGGTTTCACGTTCACTATCAATATTTTTTCCTCGGCTCGAGATAATGCCCCTGCTTCGATCTTTCTGGAAATTTTAAGTTTTTTTGTTATGCCACATGCTAAATCCTCTAAACTCACAACTAGATCTTTTTCCACCGGCGGATCTTGAAGTCTTGATTTCTTAAACGGCGACTCGAAGTCATTCTCTTGGTTTTCAAAGTCACTGAAGAAATCATCGAATCGTTGTCCAAATTTGCGCGGTTGCTGTGAACCTGCAAATAACCCGAAGTCGCCAAAGCCACCGATTAGGTCAGCGAAATCAACATCCCCAAAAGTCCGTGAAAATGTCCTCCTTGCGTCTCCTGTGGTATAACTATAATACGATCGTCTAAAACTTGATTCACTAAAATTAAAATCCGCACCAAAAGAGGATTCACATGATGTATGGCGGAAGGAGAAAGCTTCTTGGTTTCGGTCGTAGACCTCGCGTTTCTGAGTGTCGCTTAGAACCTCATAAGCCTCCGAAATCTCCTTGAACTGTTCTTCTGCCCTGAGCTTGTATTTTATCCGGGTGAAACTTCAAAGCGAGTCTTCTATAAGCTTTCTTTATTTCATCCAACGTGGCATTTCTCTTTATGCCTAAAACAGCATAATAATTCTTTCCCATTATATAACTACCACACTGCTTCTCTCTCGCTTGCCTTCTAGAATAAAGAACGCGACGCTTTAGGATATATAATTATATAATGAAATGAATTTTACTTCTAGAATCTTCTTTTGTCACTCAAGGGTTTTCCCTGTAAGCAAAACGGGTCACGTTGTTCAGCCACGCGATTAATTAATTACCTTAAAAATTGTGTCACGCGTGCCTGCTTCAACCTCGCACGCAAACTAAACATCCCAAAAGAAACAACTGATTGATGTTATCAACTATAAATCAGTTATTCCTTAGAAGAATTTTACAGCGCCATGAATTTTCGGCTGATTACTCCCCTCGTGTTTCGGCGTTTCCAGGTGCTATAGGTCTGTGCGGCGCGACCGTGACAAGCTCACTGATTCCACAGGTGACCTCTAATATCAATAAGTTTTTCTCGTTCTTTCTATACAAACCTTAGCGCATAACACAGAATGAGATTTCCCGTTGTTGAAGAGAAAATCCGGAAAGATCTTGTTACAGACTTCACTAGAATACGAAGCACAATGCTTTACCCATAAAATCTTCTTACTATAAAGATTCTTCTTACTATAAAGATTTTTTGTTCACTTTTATAGATAAACCGCCAACTTCCGTAAATTTCGATGCCGAAGCTATATTCCCTTTAGGATCTGCTCAAGGAACGCAAAGAAATCAAACAAAAGGTTTCAGTTTCTGCATAGTTCTTATAAGGAATATGTTATTTATAACATCTGCATCACACAGAAGGTTCTGTAAATCCTAAATTATGCACAGATTGCGGAAAAAAAGGTTTAGGGCAAGTGATATTGAATTTCCGTGTAATGAAGCGGAAAACAAAAAATACAATAAAGTATTGAGAAGGCAGTAGGCGATTATAAACGTTTTTAGCTTTTTTCTGTGATTTTGTGGATTTTACCTATACGTGGGGTTATGTATCACTACATTTTCATAAAACGTAAAAGCAGTTTCAAAAGCGAATTTGCTATGGGCGGGAGAAGCTGCTAGAAATTGCTCAAGCAATTAAATTTAAGTTTTGAAATATTATTGGTTTTGAAATATTTTGATAACTACTGTGGACAACAGTGAAAAATTCACGACTTTCTAACAGCCTTCTGTTTACTTTATCTAGAACGTATCATTCGTGTTAGGCCATATAGCAGTTCATCGTGTGATGGATTGTGGTGTTCCTGTGGTTTTGGCGCGAAAAACATGATCCAAATCTGTCGACTTGGCGACGTTGCTAAATCACCCTTTTATGGAAATCCTCCTTCTTTTGTTTGAAAAGTGTGTGAGTATTTCATCAAATCTTAGCGAAAGGAAAAATCCACAACAAGGCGTGGGAGATTTGGTCAGAGGTCAAACGGGAAGGCAGGAACCGGTTCTCTAGATTTGGGACAACCTCTAGATAGATAGCTTATAAAACACTGTGAAATGACAAGAAACTCTAGATATTTTCCCTCAAACCGAAAAATAAAACATTGCTCAAAATAAAAAGGGATGTCAAAGGAAGCATTTTCTCTGCAACTTTATGAGTCTTCTCAGGCCACCACTAGGCTCGAGTCGATTGTGCTAGTAAAACTGGCATATTATGCTAGTAGCACTGTTCGTTTTTTATCCAAATTATGCTCAAATAATGGCAATGCTCGTTTTCAAATTATGCTACTTTTTTTCAATATTATGCTCGACAAAAAATGGGCAAAACAGTAAGAAAGGTGAGTTTTATTAACCTCTTATATTAATAAATCTCTTAGATGAGATAAGTAATACTGTGCGGGCTGAAACCCGGCGCTATTACAGCAAATCAATGAATTATATGTGATAACGACTTATACAAAACACAGTAAGAAAGGTCTGTGCTTCGGGCGTGGAGGACGCCATTTTGTCACGTTGTCACACCTATGAGAGTGGGACTGGGAACAAGGTTTTCTAGACTTCCGGTTCCGGTTCTTCCCCCAAAAAAACTAAAAAAACTATCCCAACTAGGCCCCAGACATCGCCGACCGTTTATTTGGAGAGCTTACATTATGTCTGAAGTCAATTTATGATTACGATAAGGGATATTTGAGCCTGATTTTAGCACTTCCGGTCTTCAAAATACAAATTATGCTAGCATTGCTTTTTGACAAAAAAATCTAAAAATTATGCTCGTTTTGACAAATTATGCCAAAAATTATGCTTCGTCGCAAGACAATAAATCCTCACTGATCGGCTCGTGTTGGTGACTCGCGACGAGCTTACGACAAAATATCGCGCGCCACCACACACGAGCCGATTTTTTGTCGGCGACGATTTGAAAATCAAATGTTTGATAAGACGAGCGGACGAAAAATCTTGTCGTAAGCTCGTCGCGGGTCACCACACACGAGCCGATCAGTCAGGATTTTTTGTCTTGCGACGAAGCATCGGCCCGTGTGTGGCGGCGCGCGGTAATCTTACGACAGAAAATCCTGTCGGAATCGGCCCGTGTGTGGCGCCATTGTTTACTTTTCATTATCTGCGAATTTATGCCATCGAGTGAATAGCTCTGTGCGATGAGTTTTTATTTTATTATTATTATTATTATTATTTTACTATTAGCAGGGACGACGTCAAGATCGTCTCAATATTTTTTGCTTCGGTCTCCCGGGAGAATGGGGGGGGGGGGGGGGGGCACTTCACTTTGGGGAAAGCGAAAGGGGGGATTCTCAAACCTGAAGCCCTGAAAGGGGGATCACAATAAATTTTCGAAGTTGTTATTCCAGCAACTTCTCTATCATTTGTATTTTTCTACTTCACTTCACTCAATACATAAAAATTTCGGCGGGCTTCGCACGCATAAAGCATCATTTAATGTAGTCTTTGGCAACTGGGCGTGTGTTAGACGTTACAGCCATAGATATTCGTCATTTGTGCCACGCGTCACGCAAATCAATAATAATAATTTCGTCATTTCGGCGCGCAATTGCGCGCATGAATAATAAAACCTTGAGGATTTGTTTACTATACATAAAAACGGAATGTTCATCTACATTTTCTATGAGGCTTGATGAAATGCGTTTAACATCATTCGGGCGCGCTTCGCGCACAACAAAAGAAAAATGCGATCCCCCTATCTGTAAATTGTCTTCTACTAGGTGAATAGGGGGCGGGGGGGGGGGGGATCACGAAAACGTTTAACTGCTCTGAGGGGTATCACGTTAAGACACTGTACTTATAGAGGGAGGATCACTGCATTTTGACATTGCATTATCCAAAATCCTCGCTGACCCCCCCCCCCCCCCCAAGTCGCGATAAATAATGACCGGTCCCTTAGTTCCTTTTTTTTTCTCGGCATTCTCTCTAACACGATTTTAAAATATGTCTAGAGAGCGTATGTTCCGGTTGGCAGATTGTAGTGGAGTGGTCCATTGAATGAACTCGTGTACGGAACCTACGCGTGTTGTATGAACGGTCCCAGGGGGTGCGCAGGAAAACTTGACGGGGGGGAGGGGACGAGGGGGGGCGGGGGAGGGGCCGTCCTAAGACATCATCCGACATTTACTTTTTGACTAAATGAATGTTTTTTTAGCTATTTATTATGTATTTTATTTTTCTGGGGTACGCAATTTAACGGGCCACCAAAGAAGTCTGATTGGTTCTACAATGTACGTCGGTACTCGCAAAAACTCAAACACGCAACCCTCATCCAGATCCGGACAGATCGTTGGATTACCGAACCAAGCTAGACAATGAGAGAGCGCGATTTGATAGATACCAGTCCGCTAAAACAAGAAACAACCTTTGCCATAGGCACACTGCCGTAGCTTTTATATGTTGTAGGGTGAATCATAATTCAGTTACCAAGGAAGCTTTAGTTTATCTCTCGCACAGTCCGCTTCGACAGTTTTCGTAAGAGATAAATTCGATATCACGGATATAAGTAACAGGGATGAGTAGAAGCTTAGACAGAGCAATAAGAACGATAAGGTGTGCTGACGTATAATCGAGAGATAAGCAGGTTGCTCCAGACAGAGGATTTACTTAGTAATTGGATTTGATACTATGGCTTTGTAACTTTTTTACGACGCACACAGATAATACCAGATTTGAAGGTTAAATAAACCACCCATAGATCATGGGAATAGAACTTTGAGCCTCTAAACATGGTTCTATGGCACGATTGTTTCAACAAAATTATAACATAAGACAAACCGTCTAAAACAAATCATAATCCTTTTCTTAGGACTCCACGAAAAGTCCAAGCGGATTTTCTGTAATATAGATTCGGTCAAAAGATATCAAACTTGGAGGACATTAGAAATCCATTATTCGTGGATCGGAGTCACCCTTTTAATCGCTATCGAATTTCCAAGTAGACTGTTAAGAAATAAAAATGCATGCTTGCCAATTCGCAATCCATGGCCAACAGACCGATTTCGGTATATTAATATTCTTACTTATACTTTAGGCTGAGACTCAGGAGAATACAGAAACCGCATCGGCATAGATGGCATAGATTCATTTATTTGTTTTATTCCCCTGAACCTCGTATCATCAAGTTGGAATTTTAATACATAGTTGAAAGTGGTCTATCACACCAAAACACTCCAAATTTGTACTTAGATAAAAGGCTATTCATTTCGCCCCATGACAGGTAATCCGGAATCCAGAATCCACTGAAAAAAGAACTTAGAATCCGGAATCCTCGCTTGTGGAATCCGGAATCCATGGACCTGGAATCCGAATCCAATCTTCTCTGGAATCCAGCATCCGGAATCCATTCATTGAAAAAACATGGAATCCGGAATCCAGGCATCAGGAATCCGGAATCCACACACCAGGATCGGGAATCCAGCACCTCTTTGGATTACCTTTTCATGGGGCGAATTCATTCCTTGTAAATTTGTGCCTGCTAAATACCGTGATCCTATCACTAGTTTTTAGTATAGCCTAATAGACCAAATCGGCTAACAGTGTCAGTACATCTTAATTCTTGCCACCCAATTCATATCATGTGATGATTCCTTTGGGGTTCAATTGCTTGTTTTGGACACTAGTGCACGCTTCGAGTGAGAAACATTTCACAATTGTAACCCGGGGGGGGGGGGGGGGACTACCATATTTTTTGACCGGGATGATCGTCGGAAATTTTCAGTTTCACCCCTAAAAGATACCAAACATGCCGGGCCATGGCGTGGCTCAAATAATTTCTTACCCTAAAAGATACCCTAAAAGATGAGGCCTTATGTGCAAAGTAGGTGCGAAGGAGACAGGTAACAGGTAAAAGATACCAATCAAGAAATTTCCGTTTTTGTTTCTAATTTATCGTCTTCTCATCGAGTAATCTCTCTTTCTTACACGGTTTTTAGAAGCACCATCATGAGAGAAAACAATTTGGACACATATTTCGGCCCTAAAAGATACCAATCTCCCTAATTTTATTGAGGATTAAGATCACCCCTAAAAGAGACCAAGGCCCCGTGATTTTAACCCCTAAAAGATACGACGATCATCCCCCGTCAAAAAATACGGGAGTCCCCCCTCCCCCCCCCCCCCCCGGGAATTGTAACCACCGAAAGGAATCATCGCATGATCTGAATAGACTCATTTCCAAAATGGTCGCCAAAATTTGAACACCAGCACTAGAACACACATCACTTTAGTAAAACTTTAAAATTTCGCTGCATTACTTCCAATCTTCCAAGAAAACGAACGTTGAAAATTTACACAGACGTTTGTATGACTGGATGTATACGTGATACCCGGCCCAGTCATACAAATCTCTGTAAAATTTCAATTTTCAGACTTTGCTTTCTCAGCCGACATGGCATTTTGGCATAACGAAAATTTAAAGTATTACTAATGTGAGGATACTCTTTCTAGTGCCTGTAATTGATTTTCAGTCAGTTTAATTTTAAGACATGTGAACTTGCGGCGGTTTTTTTGGAAAGGGTCTATTGGGTGGCAACAATATGTAAACACCGTTAGCCGATTATGTCTATAAGCATAGATTTTCATACCGTTTATAATTAATTTACTCTATACATGCAGACGATGCTGTAACTCAACTGTATTGCGCGAGTCTTGTTTTTCTTTTTTCAGATCTCGGCAAGCAACATGCATGTCGCAATAACAAAGGCGTGCAAAGCATCACAGTTGAATTATATAAAGAGATTTGACCTAAAAATGTGCAAAACGTCAACCTACACGGACAGTTGTCACAATTGTTGGTTTAAATTTGTGAGATTAAATGCAGTCCAGTTTACAACCATTCTCGTACCCAGAGCTCCCCTGGGGACATCCATTTGAGTGTCTTCGCTGATTGGCTGATTTTGAACGTTGGGCCATGCGCAGAAAGGTGTTTCTCTCAGCGGCTCTGTATCAAATCTCGCGCATGCGTCAGTGGCTGTCACCAGAGCCTCCCCCGCGAGGTGACGAGCCGGGAAGCTCTGGGTTGGATAATGGTTTACAATGAGAAGTCACCTTTTCAACTTTTTATTCATATTACAATTTATTATTTACAAATCCAGCCTGCCTACAAATAGCAGAAGCTAGTCAAGGTAGGCAGGATGGGGACGCGAAGTAGCCAAAATTACCCTCTAGGTTTGTCCCTTTCACGTACCTGATCAAAACAAATGTCGAGTATGTTCGTAAAGACTTGCCAACTTTGTTAAAATATCTAGGCGAGGTACTCTTGATGTGATAATTGCAACGGAAGCATGCAAAACAAATAGAAAATGACTTTATTTTCCTCGCCTTACCCTGTTTTTTTTGCGAGGAAGTTGGCAGGTCTATATAGATTGAATTGGATCGATTGTGAATTTGTCCTTTTTGATTTCTTGTTGGGCTGAACAGTTCATAAAGTTAGAAATTTGATAGCGATCGCTATTATAAGATCTTTACAAAAGAATGCCTATACAATGCAGTTTTTTAGTTTTTTTTTCTTACACTAACCTGAATATATAGAGTCCTAAAGTCCACTCATTTGTTTTTCGATTTAGCAATATTTGTCTCTTGATCTCGAAGGGCATATCGAATGAAAGCTACTATTATACAGGGGATTATGGATT
The DNA here is from genome assembly GCA_033964015.1 of Scolanthus callimorphus. Taxonomy (NCBI): domain Eukaryota; kingdom Metazoa; phylum Cnidaria; class Anthozoa; order Actiniaria; family Edwardsiidae; genus Scolanthus; species Scolanthus callimorphus. The sequence goes on along the minus strand of CM066922.1, from coordinate 24,199,447 downwards.
GTTTAGTGGGCCACATGTCTCATTTTGCTGAAACAACCGTGGCGTAGCCCCTTTAAGGAACATTCTGTCGTGCCTTCTTAGTAGAGAGCGTAGCTCTTCTCTTAAGGTAGAATATGGTAGGGGCGATACATAGAGGATATTATACTTGGGCGCGCGGGGATACGAATTTTATCTTTGGTGTTCAACTCAATCTCTCACCAGTGAGCGCAGCGAACGAGCAAAGTATGTGGATTGATCTCACACAGGAAGAACGTTTATTTTTTCTGGAAATATTGCTTTGCTTAGTGAAAGACACGGTTATAGATAACGGTTCAGCTTGATATTTATACAAGTCCTTGACAAACAGCCTAAGCAGTTTTATCAAATCCGGGAGCTTTTCCAGGCTTAAAATATTTAGGACTTTGACCTGCCAAGACCTATTGTGGCCGGTTCAGTCAGGGGGGTACTCGATCCAAAGTTGGGTAGGGGTGTCCCGCTCGAGCTCTCGAAATGTAACCCTGTTTATGACAGAAAATTCACTAATTTTCGTACGTGTTTATGAGAAAAAAACACGAAATATTTATATATGAATGCCCTTGCCATGACAAGCTCGACATTTTGAAAAATCGATGCCCTCTTAATGCCCACAGGTCACCATACCCTGCCGTGTGACAGTCGAAGCTCAAAAACCCTACCCAGTTCAGGATGATCCCCGGTATAGTCAATATATGAGAGTACCCCCCAAGAGCTCAGTCGAGAATACTAAGACTGGCCGACGAGTCTCTTGACAAGCAGCCAGAAGTGACTAATGGCCGATGACACAAGAAGACTGTTTCTGAAAGAGCAATCAAGGGGTAAGTTTTAACGTTTTTACAATACACTACTTCCTCCGTTCAACTCAGCTTTCCATTTTGCTTGAGGCACTCGAGTCAGGGACGGATTTAAACTATTGCAACTTCAGCAAATGCTACAGTCAGGTGTCAGGGATGCTTTTCATAAATGCTCGTGCACTACAGTCTGATATTTTCCTAAATCCGCCCTGTGAAATCCGCCCCAACATTTATATTTACATTGATACGTTTACTGAAAGAAATGTGAACAGATATCTACAAGCCGTATATTTTGAGCACTCGGAAAGTTAGAAAGGTAGTGAACAAAGCAACGAAGTTTGAAGCAGTATCAAAATGTTCAGCAAAACAGTAAACAGTAAACAAGGGAATTAAGTTTTGCAGTAAAATTTCAAAATTAAAAGAAAAATAGACCCAAAAGGCATTGCTATCGTTTTGGAAATGTGCCGTAGACAAAGTAAAACCCTTAGAAAAAAATTAGAAGAGAGGAGAAGAAGAAGAAAAGAAAAAAGGTTGCGAGAAGGTTTGGATACTAGCCTCAGGGAGTGTTTCCATTTATTTTAATGCGTCATCATTTATTTTAATGCGAGTTTTGAGTAGGGTGACATGGGCCACCCTTTTCAAAGGCGCTAGCAGTGCTCCGAGGAAAACGGAAGAAGCAGAGCTTGCGAGACACTTATTTAATATGGAGATGTGACTCGCGTGGCTCGCCCGTTCGCACTTTCCCCTTTGTAACTCTGGCTGTTCATCTAGGGCTTTCCTGAGCGCTTTCCGAGAGCCTGTTTTGCAGGCTACAAAATGGGCTACATAAAAGTGATCTTCAGTCCTTCCAATGCACGCCTCGCACTCGTCATACCAGATTATTTCCAGGAGAACTTACGTACAGTTAATCAATAAAGGTGTGATAAGTCCTATAGTTTTGTTTTAGTACGAACGAATAACAGAACAAAGGGACCAGCTAATCTCACCCTGCGGAGTGCAAACCAGGACTGTCAAAACGAAAGTTCATAGGTCCAGCGAGAGATACCGGAGTTTTCGCAGATTTGGGAAGCAAAAGCTAGATTTCAATCGCATTTTCAAATACTGTAGATTTTCAAAGTCAATCGCAGTTGACATTTAACAAAAAAGGGCAAGATTTTCTGAGAACATGGATAAGATTTTCTTGTGCTTTATTCCGATCTGTTTAAAGCGCTTGACGATGCAGCAAAAAACGTTGTGGCTTGCTAATTTGAGAGTAAGAAATCGGCTGGAAGGTATTTCGGTTGCAAAGAACAGCTATGCGTACTTGCTTGCGCTCAAGAGTATACCCATATAACATTTCAAGGAAATCTCCGATAAAAAGCAGCTTAATGTTTGCAGTAACAGCAACGTATTTAGCTTCGTAGAGACACCAAAATCATTCGCGCATTCGCTCATTCGCAATGCAGGATTTTACAAACAGGAGCGGCTGCACGATCCACGATTTTAGGCCTACTCTGGTACCTTATCTCGCCTTATATCGCAACTTCTCATTGGCACACATTTGTTTTCCTTATTTCGCTTTATATCGCCTTATCTCGTTTTATCTTGCAATACAAATTCAGGTTGTCCATTTTTTCCTTATCTCGCCATTCAATTGGACCATTTTCTCCTTATCTCGCTTTATTTCCTAAAACTCGCGGCGAGATGAGGTCGCAGAGTAGGCCTGATTTTCGGCTGCACGATCCAGCTACATAAGGGGAAGATTGAAGTGAAGGAACGGACAAATATTTTTGGGACATTTATAATTGAGAAGGGAACCAATACGGCCGATTCGGCTCACTTTTTGTCGAGTGATGTTTTTTTTGGGGGCGGAATGCTAATTGCGGAACTGGAATACTAATTTCGGCGTGGATACATATTGAGCTTTGCGGTCAAGTCCGGAATGACAGGTGTTCCTTTGTGTTTGCGGTTTCCTTTGTTCTCCGTCAAGCGATCTTTTGTTCTCCGTCAAGCGATCTTTTGTTCTCCGACGCTAAGGCTATTCTTGGATCTTATCTCGCCGCGAGTTTATGCGAGATAAGGCGAGATAAGGGGCTGGTCAAATTGAAAGGTCAGATAAGGAAACATTGTGCCAATTATTAGCTGCGAGATAGGGCGAGATAAGGTCCCAGAGTAGGCCTTATTGTGCCAATTAGGAGCTGCGAGATAAGGCGAGATAAGGTTCCAGAGTAGGCCTTATTGTGCCAATTAGGAGCTGCGAGATAAGGCGAGATAAGGTCCCAGAGTAGGACTTATTGTGCCAATTAGGAGCTGCGAGATAAGGCGAGATAAGGTCCAGAGTAGGACTTATTGTGCCAATTAGGAGTTGCGAGATAAGGCGAGATAAGGTCCCAGAGTAGGACTTATTGTGCCAATTAGGAGCTGCGAGATAAGGCGAGATAAGGTCCCAGAGCAGGACTTATTGTGCCAATTAGGAGCTGCGAGATAAGGCGAGATAAGGTCCCAGAGTAGGACTTATTGTGCCAATTAGGAGCAGCGAGATAAGAAGAGATAAGGTTCCAGAGTAGGCCTTATTGTGCCAATTAGGAGCTGCGAGATAAGGCGAGATAAGGTCCCAGAGCAGGACTTATTGTGCCAATTAGGAGCTGCGAGATAAGGCGAGATAAGTCCCAGAGTAGGACTTATTGTGCCAATTAGGAGCTGCGAGATAAGGTCCCAGAGTAGCACTTATTGTGCCAATTAGGAGCAGCGAGATAAGAAGAGATAAGGTTCCAGAGTAGGCCTTATTGTGCCAATTAGGAGCTGCGAGATAAGGCGAGATAAGGTTCCAGAGTAGGCCTTATTGTGCCAATTAGGAGCTGCGAGATAAGGCGAGATAAGGTCCCAGAGTAGGACTTATTGTGCCAATTAGGAGCTGCGAGATAAGGTCCCAGAGTAGCACTTATTGTGCCAATTAGGAGCAGCGAGATAAGAAGAGATAAGGTTCCAGAGTAGGCCTTATTGTGCCAATTAGGAGCTGCGAGATAAGGCGAGATAAGGTCCCAGAGTAGGACTTATTGTGCCAATTAGGAGTTGCGAGATAAGGCGAGATAAGGTCCAAGAGTAGTCCTACGCTAGAAGAATCGACAGTGTTACTCATAGCCAACAATCAAGATCCGCACCGTGATACATGCTTACCAAGTGAGCCAACCGGGCGGTGCAAGAACACTGGGAAATACGAATGAGATGTTCAATAAATATTAAAAAAAACTTACATGCCTATAACTGTGCTTACATCCTAGTCAAAATACAGCTAATTACAGTCCTACAGGGCACCTGGAATATGCTTTCAGTGAATCGTACCCGGCCCGAATGGCCATAATAACAACAGATAATATTTCGTAGCGAACCGAAGTGCAGTATACAGCTAATTACACTCCTACAGGGCACCTGGAATATGCTTTCAGTGAATCGTGCCCGGCCCGAATGGCCATAATAAACAATGGATAATTTTTCGTACCGAACTGAAGTCCAGTAAACAGCCAATTACACTCCTACAGGGCACCTGGAATATGCTTTCAGTGAATCGTGCCCTGCCCGAATGGCCATAATAACAACAGATAATTTTTCGTACCGAACCGAAGTCCAGTACACAACCAATTAAACACTTGAGAAGCCCGAATGGCTACAGCAAAATGTACAAAGACAGGTAGACAGAGAAAGTCGGTCACTTAACCACCAAGGACTCAAGGTAAAGTCTACGTGTGGTCTGCTCTAAGTGGCTGGTTGGCTTGAGCCAGCGCTGGAACAACAGGAGCTGGAGGAACGACTGGACAGCTAAGGTGGTTGGTACAGCAAGAACGGGTGCTAGTGCTACAACGGGGTGGTGGGGCGGACGGGAACTTGAGCCATGTCACAGGAAAACACCAGCAAATCCGGCCAGCGCACTCGCGAAATGCGAGAGGAGAGTGAGCTATAGGATTGCTCGCTCTTTTATGTGTTCCTAGGTGAGCATAGCTCACATTTTAGTGGCTTCCGTGCTTCTCAGTGCCCGTGGAATGTTTTCGGCCGATTTGAATAGGAGTCTTCAATTTTAAGAACTCTGGAGTGAATTTTAAGAACAACGAAATTTAAGGACTCTGAAGTGAATTTTATGAAATCTGAAGTCGATTTTAAGATCTCTGAAATCCAATGTCCCTTCTCGGCTGTTTTTAACTCCTGAGATATCGGTGCTGCAATTTCTGTCACGCGACACTAGTCACGCTACTTTAGGCATTGATTTCTCGCCATATTTCAGGCAATTCTCCCGTTTGGAGCATTCGATGAAAGACAACATGCTAAATAAGTGCAACTAAATCACATTTTGGACAATACTAGCCTTTATTATCAAACTTGTCTCAGACGAGTACAAATTTCGCGGGAGTAAAGTAAAGACTGGAACGAGTCCAAATATTTAACAATTAGACCTCAAGGCCGAATGTGCTATGATGAATAGACCATGAGGCCGAAGGCCGAATGGTCTATTGATATCATAGCACATGAGGACAAGAGGTGTAATTGTTTTAGTATATACCAACTAGTTGGTCGGTTTTGGCAATGAATTCCATTATTTTATGTTGAAAAAATCAAGTTTTCTTGCAAAGGAAGGTGGTGGTTTTGCCAGGTACGGTCTATCACTAATAGACCATTAGTAGCTCAGCCAATCAGAATGCAGGATTTGTAATAGACCATTAGTTGGTTTATACTAAACAGCGATATTTTGTTCTCCTCTAAACCGGTTTCTACGCACGCATTTGATGCTCAACGAAGAAAAATAAATTAATTTACAACAACGATGAACAAAAAAAAAATGAAGCTGATATGGCAAACAAATTCCAGCATTCTATACATTTTAAACCGAACAATAAAATAACTTCATCAGAAGATGAATCGGAAATGATACACAACATCATGTAGTTTTGCATGAAAGATGCTCATGACTCGATTTGCAGGAACTCCGTAAGCTTTTGCTTAAAAGTACGCAAATTTTCGCCATTTGATCTTCTATTGCGATCCTCAGTTATAAAATGGATATGTAGTTGAGATTATTATGTCCTCTCCAGCTTTCTGAATTTTTGTACAATCCAAGCTCTTTCTCTTTGTGAATGAAATTCTCAACGCTGCTGTCTTGAAAACCCGTTTGACTGGTGTTGGCCACCGACCAATCACAGCTCTCCTTCAGACTTGCGTAACGCAACGTGAGTCACACACTACTGTATCTTGTCACGTAAAGTAGAGTTGGATAAAAATAACTTGTTAGACATTTTAATAGCGTACAATATCGCTGGAACATTTTTTCTCGTCTTTGTATTTTGTCTCGCCCTAACAGGCTCGACAAAATACTGCAGACTCGAAAAAATATCCAGCGATATTATACACTAAAATGTCCAATAAGATATTTTTATTGTGGGCAAACGGACTCCAACATGGTAATTTGGCCGCCATGTTGGAGTCCTTTCGATGGCGACGCCATACATTTGACAGTAAACAGTTTTCTCTTGCAGTATAAGATACCAGTCTAAAACTTGGCAAAGCAATTAAAGATATAGTTCTCTTTCAGAATATTATATCAGAATATTATATCGCTAAAAATCAAATGTCTCCGGAGGTGAGCACCAAGAATACTTTTGTTTTAGTACTAAAGAATAACAGAGCAAAGGGACCAGCTAATCTCACCTTTGCGGAGTACAAACCAGGACTGTCTGTCAAAACGAAACGTTACGAGCTCCAGCGAGAGATACCGACTGTTTTCGCAGTTTTCAGAAGCAATTTTCAATCGCATTTTCAAATACTAGACTTTCAAAGTCAATCGCAGTTGACATTTAACAAAAAAGGGCAAGATTTTCTTAGAACATGGATAAGTTTTTCTTGTGCTTTACCACTGTATACATTGCTACGCGACCTCAAAATTCACTGTTAGGCGATTGGCGGTTTTACGCAAAGATGATTGTTGTCAATTTTCTTGAACCAGAAAGTTAAAAATTCGAGTCGACGAAGGAAAAGGCTAGCTTAAAACCACTTTGGTTGATTTTGCAATCAATGTCGGCCCGCTGAAGTGGCCGAATCCAGCGTTTCGGTTTGATTGACGGCTAAAAATCGCCAATCCCATCGCAACATTGAATTTTGAGGTCGCGCAGCAATGCATACAGTGGTAATAGGCAAGATGTGCAAAATCCCTCATAAACTCTGTAATAAACGCGAAGTGAAATCGTTGCGAAAATATCAAACATATCGGTAAAATATGAATCGTAGCATTGAGAGAGTGGCTGAAACTGTTTACCTTAAAAGTTTGGAGGTTATAGCTGCTGTATGAATCGAGTAATTACGTTTTTAATTCTTCATACTTAAACGCCTGTAAAATCTGTATGCATCGATGCGTAAAAAGCCTGTAAAAATACTGGGTAGATGTGGAAAAATTAAAACTACAATTGCTCGCTTTATAGAGAGCACAGGAAGCTTAAATTTGATAGAGTGATTGTTTGGCCAAGTAGAATTATTTTACGCTAAGTACTTTGTTTATATGTGCAATATTTTCGCAACGATTTCACTTCGCGTTTACAGAGTTTATGTGGGATTTTGCACATCTTGCCTACCGAACAAATGGCGGCGGAAACCGTGATAAGACCTATTCCGATCTGTTTAAAGCGCTTGACGATGCAGCAAAAAACGTTGTGGCTTGCTAATTTGAGAGCAAGAAATCGCTGGAAGGTATTTCGATCGAAAAGAACAGCTATGCGTACTTCTTGCCCGGGGGGGGGGGGGGGGGGGGGACTCCCTATATTCGAATGCTTAGGGGTGAGCGTCGTATTTTTTAGGGGTTGAAATCGGCGATCTGGTATTTTTTAGGGGTTCGAAAATAAAAAACGGTATAGTAAGAAAAATAGGTATTTTTTAGGGGGTTCTCACGCAAATAAGGTAGTGTTTTTGAAAGTCGAGAGGATACATTTGATGTATATTAAATAAACGACCAGAATAAAATTTAATCTGTCAAAATTGTTGGTATTTTTTAGGGTATTTTCAGACTGAGGGGTAGTTTTTAGGGTGGAAATTTTTTCCGACCAGGTATTTTTTAGGGTCAAATTCGAGTTTTCCGACGGTCACCACCCCTAGCATTTTAACCTTAGAGTCCCCCCCCCCCCCGGGACTTCTTGCTTGCGCTCAAGAGTAACCCATATGTTAGAGACACCATTTGAGATCATTCGCCTTAAAGGGGACGTCCCAATGCAGGATTTTACAAACAGGAGGGCTGCACGATCTACGATTCTAGGCCTACTCTGGTACCTTATCTCGCAACTCCTCATACTAATACTAAGCTAACCGCACTGCAAACATGTTCGCGGTACTATCGATTTGCCTGCATTTTGAAACGACTGTTGCGTACAAAGGCCTCGGAATTTGTCAAAATTCTTTGCAATCCTTCAGAAGAAGTTGTTGACAGTTTAATAGCTTTTAAGCTATTTAAAAATTGGTTACTTTTAAGAGCAGTGATGACATCAGAAAACCAAAGAGTGTTACGTCACCATGGTTACTTGTGAAAGTATGTCGTCCAAAAGCACCCGAGACAATATAGCACCTTTGAATCCCGCGCGTTTTGCCTGAAAGGATCGGAGCCTCAAAGCTAAACCTACTTTGAGGGCAAAAACTATTGTCTCAACTTCTCCCACTTTGTCTAGTTCAAACAAAAATAATGGATCCCATCGATCTTTTCGAGAGACTTTCGTTGTGGTTATGAATTGTAATATGAATGGAATGCGAGTTAGCTCTTTATTCAAGAGGAAACTGAAGAGGCATTACTTGAACTTCAACTTATGTTTTGAGAACCCAATTTTTGTTCTTTTTGAACAGCCAAAGGCCATCCTTCTGTGGGATGAGAAAACTGTGGGATGAGAAAACGCTAGCGTTTTGCTACTTTATCTAGTTCAAACAAAAGTAATGGATCTTGCCGTTTTCTGTTGTGGCTTTGACTTGTAAGGAAATATATATGAGTGGAATTAGCCCAGGCCTCCATTCAAGAGGAAATTGAAGAGGCTTTACTCAAGAATTTCCACTTATGTTTGGAGAACCCAGATTGACTATCTTCATAACAGCTAAAGGCCACCCTTCTGAGGCTGTTAGCCCCCATGTGCGTTTGACAGTCAGCGTATGGTTGCTCCTATAAAATCTCAATTTTGGCTCCGCCGAATTGGCTAAGAATTTTTAATTATATGAGGCAACTAAATTGAACACTAAATATGAAATTTCGTGCAAAAGTGCTAACAATTTTATTTCAGAGATGTCTAAAGAGGTAGCTGGGATATTATTATAAGTATTACCGCAAATAAAGATCCAATTATGTTAGAGTGCTGCTAAATGACGCCACCACTGTCCTCCAAATTTGACATCGAGACATCCGTCACACGAATATTGTAAAAGTTATGACCGAATATCATTACATAAAAGGAGCTTGGACTTTTCGTCGCAATGCACCTCCCAAAAAGAATGAACATATACACCCATGCCAAAAAGTTGCCTAAGGCTGTTTCCATTACGCCATTAAGTCGTATCCGTAGACCTCAGGTGACTTAAGGCATGGGTCCATGCGGCCACGCCTTTAAAAACATTCAATCAGGCCTTAATTTGGGTGAATTAAAGATAGGCTTCTTGTGTTGATATGATGTCATAGACATCGTCATTCTTGTTAATTTGAGTTGTTGGTGTTTCCATGGGAACCAAATCCTAACCTTTGACCTCCGTATTAAGAAATGAAACTTCAGAGCCTCCGCAGGTTCAGAAAATTCGCACCACTCATAAAACCACCAGATGGAAATGGTAGGGAATAATGTAGTATTTATTACTCCAATTTCCGATCTTGCACAACATTTTTAATTTCGAAGTTATTAAAGGGTATCAAATTTCAAAGTGTCCTAAAATAGGATTCCTAATGAAATGGTCACGTTTTCGAATTGGATCAGATATACCTGTGATGGCCTTAAACACATCACATTGTTAAATCCTCAGAGTTTGAAACTTTTCCCGGCCTGCCGAGGGCTTGTTTGGAAATTGCTTTAAAGTAAGGTTCAAAGGTCGCATTCCATGTTTCCATGGAAACAAAACATAACATTTACTTGTTTCATGACCGTTAACATGTTTGACTGTGGAAGTAGCAAAGCCACTGAAGACAGACCACCCCCTAACGTTTTTGATCCGCCATTTTGAAGGCAAATGAGACCCAGGCCTTAACTCTCCTGAGACCGCAAATCAAGAGCGAACAGGTATATTTCCCGCCGAACACTGTCACTGAAAAGACCCGTAAGATTGATAAGGCTCAAATATTTTACCGAAATGAGAAAATCTGCCATTTTCCAAATACCGTGAATACTAATTTATAAGACATAATTGGCGCAAGCACTGAATGTGTAAAATATAAAATTAATAAATGAAGAATGTATTTATTGTTGAAACCATGATAAAGAACATCAAAAATATTATATATACCATTTTATTATATAAACACCAATGAAAAGAAATACCGGGTGATCTCCCGCACGAAATTTTGATATCTTCACACGTGAAAATAACATCATGTTATTGTCACATGTGAAAATATCACACTTGCCTTTGCTGAATGCTCGATTTTTAAGCTTAACTCAAATAAAATTAAAATTTGGTATTTCATTGATGTTTATATAATAAACAGAACATTACATGACCGCTTAGATCTCCGCACGACCATGTAATATCCTCTATATATTATAACTAGGTTGCTAAGAGACGGAACATAAGAAAACAGGGGACACAGAAAAAAACACACCAGAGGAGAAAATACATGCAACATAAAACTGAAAAAATAAATAATACATACAGTAATAACCCGCAAAGAACCTGGATTTAAAGAACCTGTTAGGCTAGAATTATCCATGTGAATCCCATGTTTCCTTGTATTTTCAAATCAAATAAGAACCTGTTTTAGGCTAAAATTTTAGGTTCTTACGCGCGGGATTTTACTGTATTACAAACATACTTCTCTGGAAGACAGAACCCAAAAATGGCAAGATTTCTACCCTAAGGTCAGGTAAAGTCAGATAGGCTTGATTCTTTGTAGAGTATCCTTATACAATAAGAAACAAAATAGAAATGAGTATTTTTTTCTAATTGATCCGTCATTGATATTTCCATTTTGTTTTTTATTGTATAAGGATTCTCTATGCAAAGAATCGAGCCTATCTGACCGTAGGGTAGAAATCTTGCCATTTTCTCCGGAATAGAGTTTAGTTGGAGCAAGAGCCCATAAGTAGGAGTCTCCAACTGGCTTTGAAAATTGAGGCACCGTTTTCCTGACCTGCTACTAGATTAATACTTTGTTTGCTGGTTACCTTAGAGAATGATATAGGCGGATTTATTGTGACGTCAATGGTTACGTATTTGAAGCATCCGTGAAAATCAGCAAGCGTAACGGAGCTACAAAAAATAAATGTTCTGAATTTCAATAGAGCCTGGTGAATGAAGCGTAATTAGAAAGTTTTACGTTCGTCATTCAAATTTTGAGTGCATGGCGATAAGTTCAATTTACAGAAAACATGAGGACTAATGAGCTTCTTGCCACCCAATAAATTCAAGCTATTGAAAATGCCTCTTCGCTCTTGAAAAAGTGTAATAAAGATGTTCGCGAGATGAAATAATTACTATTCCTAAGAACTTATTGACGTTTACGTTCGTTTTGAAGGCTATACGCATGTTTTTTAAAATGAGTGGATTGCTGTTTGGCAAACGGCTCATTAACCCACATATTTTCACCAATGAACATTTAACTACGTTCTTACAACTCAATGTTAAACCTTCAAATTTTCAGAATATATGTTCCATTTGCTGTCCGCTATTCATATTCAGTGTTGACTACATTCGAACTCCTTCAAACATTCTGAATCTAGACCCTGCTTATGCAAATGAGCCCAAACTGTAAACACGAAATCCTTCTATTAGAACAATGTGATATTCACATATCAAGAAAGTGCTGTCGTTTTAATGGCAAATCCCTCGACGGGGGGTAAAAACAAAATGGCGGACAAGAAAACGATGTTTCTCGAGTATCTGCAAGTTTTGGTGAATTTTCCTGCTTTTTTTCGCTACGATACGAGGAAAAGTACTTACAGACTTCCCAAATAAGGTAAGGGGAATTTCCTAATAAGGAAGTTTTGCAACGTCGGCAAAACGACAGCTTTTGGCGAAATTTTCTTGATATGACATGTAATAGCGCTGCGCACAGATGACGTCACGTTAATTAAAACTCAGACAAACAAATACACATTTTCTCAGTTTTCTCTCTAAAGAACGACACAAAATGAATTGGTAAACTGGTAGTTCCACTTGTTATAGTAGGGCTTGTCTTGTACTCCTACCCTGGCTCGTATTTCGAGCGCGATCCTTCTGCATGGGATTCAGTTCAGAGAGATTGTTTGTCTGAGTCTCGTGATCTAATTTTAGAAACTGTGCGTAGCGCTATTGTAACTCTGCCATGGAGTGTTCTAAAAATAGATGGGTCAGTAGCAGCGCTACCTCATGGACCCTATATGTGAGTTGGAAGCTCCTCATGGGCTCAAACGTCCTAAAATGTGGGGTTTTAGAGAACCTATATTTTCACTTAGAAATGTTTGGATGTTTCCCAAGGTTTGTTGATCAACATGTACACAGGAACAGATGAGGTGGTTGAGTACATACAGAAAGTACGAAACGGAAAAGGTAATAGAGCATCAAGTTTATGCAGGAGCTCATGTAGGAGCTTCCATGTCCCATATAGGCCGATTCCAGCTGACGTCATTGTTTACATATTCTTCTCTTTAGACGTTTCCGCAAGGCTACAAAATGATATGGTCTGAATATAGGTGACAAATTGAACATAGCTAGAAAAATTGAACTCGATATCTTGTATTGTAAGAGCGTGATGAGAAGTTCAATTTACAGAAAATGTATGGAGTAATGAGAACTTTGACCTCCAGTTATTTAAGTAAGATTTTAAGAAACGCATTAAGTCTTGAAAAATGTCGAAAACAAGTCAGTGATAAAATAATCTGTGAATGGTAATAAACTAGTTCTGACGGATTTGTATTATAAATGGGTTTTCAAAAATGCCTCAGTTACTGGGGCCAAAAATGAATGGTAATAAACTAGTTCTGACGGATTTGTATTATAGTTTAATGGGTTTTCAAAAATGCCTCAGTTACTTGGGGCGAAAAGCTCATTAGCCCATACATTTTCTGTAAATCAAACTTCGCGCCACACGCTTTTTATAAGATATACAGCTCAGGTTTTCTACTTATATTCCATTTGCACCCTTTAATGATATTCAGAATCGATCATTTTGCAGCAGCGTTGGAATGCCTGATTCTGGTTGATGCTTATGCAAATTAGTCAAAACGTAAATAATGGAACTCGCCTATAGGGTCCATGAGGCAGCGTTTTTACTGACCGATCTATTTTTAGAACGCTTCATGGCACAATTAAAATTTACATGTGAATACCTCCAAAAAACGTTCCCCAAACCTCTCTACCGGACCGCGTCCCTAAGTACTTCAGCTGCTTCTGCACTCAATTAGGATCAGAGAAACGATGTTGGCTTATGAAGAACACATGACAAGACAATGCCGTGGGTCGTATCACACGAGACATCCCTCTAGCGCTAACTGATACAGACCATTTAACCCCGCTGTAAACGACAGGATTTTAACAGCACAAGCTTAAGCAAGTCTAATGCTGTTAAGGCTTCTATCTAAACACATTAACGACACGATTTTTCCTTGACCTGGCCCTAATCTTAATTCGGCTTCAAGAACGCGCGCACTTGTACCATGAGAGGCAACAGAAAAGATCTTTACGATCAATGATTAGGAAGATATTAATGGGACAAAAGGTGCGACCATTATATTTAGAGCGCAAAAATGCATTTGAAAGAAGTACACGCATATAAAGGTAAGATGTCGTAATCTCACATAAGATAAATGTACTAATGAATTGAATTGCGCCTAGAAATCGACGGGGAGCGTTTTTAAACGATGTCTGTCATAGGAATGGAGAGTAGTAACTTACTATTCCATACGCTAGTGTTAAAAAAACTAAATATATTTAAGCTTAGTACAAAGGCGCGCATTCATGTTGATAGTATGCTGAAATCGCGCGCTGAGTTGTGCAAGCCCTTCTTAAATATACAATAATCCCTTTTCCCGTTGAATCGCTGAAATAAGGATTTTGAACTGAAAAGAAGTGAAGTGTTGGTATTAGCAAGGGTAGGATGCTTTAGCATTAGACAGTAGTTCATTTTGCTCCCTCTTAGACAAAGGCTGACAGAAGAACAGAATATGAAATTCCTTCTCATCGGTCTATCAATAGGGCCTTGATTTGTGCAGTCATTGACTTGAAAAAAAAATTGTGCTTTATTGTGCAAAGGACGCACACTTTTTTCACGTTTAAAAAAATTATAAATATGTAAGTGCCTTCCCAAGATTTTCTCAAGATTAAAACATTGAACAAGAGCCACGCGCAGGATAACCTTTTACTCCGCAGTAATTGAAAGAGTCAGTTATTGAAAGAGTCTTAATTCAACCACCACCATATGTCAGACTATTAACGAACAATTTTTGCACACTCTTACTCATTGGGAGACCCCTGAATGCCCGCGGCGCCAAACTGAAGACGCAACAGGCTCAGTATCATCATTAATTGCAATGACTATGTCATTTATTTCGCTTTATCTTTACCCGTTATAGCACACACGACAAGAGAAAACCAGACTTTCAAGAGATCCCTTTAGTGACGATCAAATAGAAGAAATGCTTTCCTCGGTTGTTCTCTGTTGGATTTTGCTGCATTTGCTACAAAGCAAATACTGCCACGGTATGTCCATCTTGAATATTTCTTTTCTCAAATTTCGTGCTCTTGGATAGGAAACTTTTACTGGACGATTGCGCAAAGAAGGGCGCCATGCACTGTTGTGTATTGATCTGTATTTGTTTGCAGATAAACCTTGAATGATATTTTCTTCTTTGCGGCATTTAGAGCAAATAGAGAGCGAACAATTAAATTTTCGAGAACCGCACTTCCACACTAAGTACCTACAAAAATTTTCGTCCGAACATTTTCCTTACGTCCAAAAAGGTTATTAAGATTTTGTAATGACAAATGTGTGTGTTTGAGGTGCATAGTTTCAATAAAGAATTTGCGCAACTGCTCTTGGTTTAGCTATAAAGAGCATGGAACGCGGCTAAACGTCGCGCAGTTATATATAATGTACCCCCGCGCATTTCCACGTCAGCACAGTTCTTTACGTAGTAGGTCGTGGATAAAGAAAAAAAGATGTGATAATCAAACCCCCCATGACAGTAAAACAACGGGCACATTTCATTAGAAGTACATAATATGGAAGAAGTACATAATAAGTACACGAGAAGTAACATTATTGGTCAGGAGTGAGCTTTATCTAATTTCAAAATTGTACGGAAAAATTGTTGCGCATGGCAAATATTCTTATTTGTCGCATATTTTGAAATACATACAGATAAATAAATTTTGATTTTTAGATGTACAGTGAAAATTTATGAAAGGACTCTTTCCTGGTTTTAGGTCTTGATTTTGCAGGCCAGAGAATGAAAATATACGGAAAGGGAAGGGGACAATGTTTGTGAGAATATTTATTCTCGTCCTAGGGTGTGAAGATCTCAAGAAAAAAATAATCTTTACCTTTACAAAAAAACAAAATCTGACATGAGGTATGATGTAACATGTAAATGTAACTGATGCTCTTTTTCATTTAAGTCTCACTAAATTTTTTGTTTACATATGTTATAAGGATCCAAGACCAAGGATGTGTTGGTTCCTAGCTCAGATGACAGCGATGAAGCAAGAATCTATAAACACTTGTTCACTAATTACAACAGACACATCAGACCAGTGAACAACAAAACCGACCCGGTGACGGTCAAACTTGGGCTCACCCTTCATCAGATCGTCAGTCTAGTAAGTGGGAGGGTAACGGCACCGATTGCTGTGTCTACTGTCATTGTTGGTTAAAATGTTTCTTGTTCCACGTCTTTCGGATGAGACAATAAACCGAGGTCCTGTCTCTCTCTACTACCTAACATTTGCGCACCGAGGAAGATTTTCTCAATAAATGTTTCTTATAGCGATACTTGAAACCAATTGTTTCAATCTTGCCATTTTATGCTGTTTTTATCAGGTATTTGATTTTTTCAGAGAGCCTGACTAAGTTCTTGCTATATTCTTAGAAATGTGCAACAGGTACCAATTCAAAACAAAAACTTAAACTCGCAAAGGATGACGGTTGGCGGTGGACCTTTAATGCAGATTTTACAACACTATGATATATAATCCCACTCAAGATTTTAAACTTCAGTATGAAATTGCAGTCCGCATCTTAGAGACAGACATCTTACAATTGTAAACCGCATTTGATTCTACAAATGTCAATTTGTAGTATACAAGTGCTTGCATTTCATTTCATTTGTTCTCAAACTCATTAATAATTCATCAAGCTTAAACAAATATAATCATATACGTGAAGCAGGTTTGAATACGCGGTTTTAATTTTCATAGATTTTAAGAGATTTTATCCCTCTTTTTTCTCGTTAATAGGAGATTCGTTTGATAAGATATACCAAACACTCGAAAGTGTTTTCCAGCGGTATTTCTTAACACCCTCAAAGCCGGTTCTAAAAGCCTCGCCAAAATTCACCGATCCCGCATTCATTGTTATAACCCTAGTTACTGTTGCTACGTCGGACAAGCCAAATTTTATCTTTGGCATAGAGCGCGGAAAAGACCCCGATTGCATGGAGGTGTTAGAAGTTGTTGCATGCAATTTGGATTTTATATTTTTATCTTGAAAAGCTGAATAATTATTGAAAAAGTTTTGATATTCAAGTTTGTTGCTCGTACATTTTGAATTCCGTAGGGAAAACTTTCTATTGTTTGCTATGAGTGAGCGGAGCTATCGTCAAAATAGGGATCGGTCTATTGCCTTGTTTTATCAAACTACTTCTCAGTATTTGAAAGCCTGATGAAAAATGCTGTCTAGAGTGTTTGTATTACGTATGTTAAAACGAAGCCGCCAAACGAGTTCATCTTTAAAATTGTTGAACTGTTATGTGAACGTGCAGTGACCCACGGCCTCGATGTTCAGATGTGTTGAATGGGAATGCATGCGGAACAAGTTCAGCATCGTTCAACATCGAGCGTTCAACAATTGTTGACTGATATTGAACAAAAAATGTTGGGGATGGTCCAAGAATAATTGTTCCGTGAAACAAGAATATCACGATTGCACTGAATTTGAAAACAAAACCCAGCTAAAGAAATACCACTAGCAGCGTTTTATACACACCACGGTTGTAATCTGTTTTACAAGGTTAATCCACACACTCCAGTCACTTACAGCTCTTCTCTTCCTCCTCAAAAAAGTCCTGGCGTTAAGAACAACAAGTTAATCCATGATTTGCACTCATGCTCCTTAGTTTGAGATTTGTTTTTTTGCGAAGTAGCTTCGCTAATCTGCGTTCTTTAATGGTCCTTCAAAGTCGATCTACAGGCAAGAAGAGCTATTGTGATCCACCGTCTTGATTTTTATTGTTCTTCAAAAAGTCATTTCTTTAGCTTGAAGAGCACGGCTTGGATAGTCAAAAGTGGTACGGGTACCAAATTTAATGGCACGGCTCGGGTATATATATTTGCGTTGTGTAAATGACTTTGCGTACTAAATTTTGTCAGAGCCCAGACCGAAATAATCCGTGCCGGGACTGCATGGCGAGGTAGTCGGTCCCAGAATCATTTTTATCCTAGCCGGGCGGAGGTGGGGGAGCTCCACGACAAAACGCAACATGGGGAAATACCGATTTTCTTAGACGTGTACAGCGTCGTCCCCCCTTTATCAGTCAGGAAATGCGCTTGCGTTCAAAGTTTCGCATTGTAGAGTAAATCGGTCGCCACCATATTTGACCAGGGTGAAGCTGGCGTCTTATTCGCAGCATCTTATTCGACCAGCATCTTTTTCGCCTGGCATCTTATTCAAATCCGGGGGGGGGGGGGGGGGGCATCTTTTTCAACACTACGAATAAAATGCTGGTATCATCGAATAAAACACCTTCTGGCATCTTTTTCAACACGAATATATCTTCTGGCATCTTATTGAACACGGATAAATTGCTATCTTTTTCAACACGAAGAAACCTTCTGGCATCTTTTCCAATACGAACAAAATTCTGGCATCTTGTTCAATACGAATAAAATTCGTGTGTAATTTGTCAGTAACATTCAAGTCAAATTTCGAGCAACATGCATCATGTCTAGACATTCTACAGTGGTTTAGACTATACATGAGGCTCGTGCACAAAGACTTACCGGTGATTGTATTTCGCAAGCAATATTAATAAAACGTTGAAATTCTTAAAGGTGAAATACAATTCGATAAGTATTACGTTTGTAAAGAATATTTACAGCCAGAAACGCTTCTAAGGGCTTAAAAACGCAATATGTCAGGTGCCCCCGGATTTGAATAAGATGCCAGGCGAAAAAGATGCTGGTCGAATAAGACGCTGCGAATAAGACGCCAGCTTCACCCTGGCCCATATTTGAACTATCGGCTTTCGCATAGTAGTTAAAAACCACCAATAGTTCAACTACAGTGGAATGTTACTGTTTTAAAGTGTGACCTCTCAATATTTAGGACTAGTTCAGACTATAACCGATAATTATCACGATGTCATAATAAAATGTTGCATGGTGCTTGAAGCACCGGAGGCTATTTATATTTTTTGTAGACAACATAAATGATAGAAGAATTCTACATTGATCTGACCTTCAACTCTGCACGTGACTTTGCATGGGGAACTCGAATGATCACCTAATTTGCTCTCTGAACCTGCCTGCTTATCTTAAAGTGCTACTCAAGGCAGAAACTTTCTTTATTTCATCAAAAAGTTCAATGATTAAAACAAACTTTTCCGAAAAAAAATTCCTTTTTGCGCGCGACCTGAATTTCTTACCGATTTTCAAATATATTTGTTTCGCGCTTTTTCTTGGTAATGAAATCCGTATGCTAATTTTTATGCTAATTATCTAGACTCGCCTCTGACGTCACAACGGGAACGGGTCTCGCAAGACTATGTTGTGATTGTGAGAGGAAGCTCGCATGTGCCCCTAGTTTTCGTTGATTTCTCCCGAAAATATGGTTCGGAAATGTGTGGCAATGGGATGCAATAATGTAGCAGACTCCAGCAAAGGAAATAGTCTTCATATTATCCCTTGTTACTACGCCGATCGCCCGGAGGCCGCGAGAAAGAGAAAAGCTTGGCTCGACTAGAATCGTGGATTCGGAAGGCTTCTTGTGTACACTTCCACGTGGTGCATTTCCGAGCAGATACTGGAAGAGGACAATATTGAAGAACGATGCGATCGGTGTGTGTGTGTATTCCTTACGATACCTGCAAAGTCTTTGGAGAAATGAACCGCTATCAGTACAAAGGCGCGGGAAGGCGACACAGAAGCGGTGAGTCCTATTATTTTAGACGGCATTTGTTGACAATCGGATGCTTCGTTTAGGTACTTGAGTCAGCACTAGACAGACTAAAACATCTCAGCCCGGCTAACAAACGAAGAACATCTGAAAATGCTCCGCTGAGTTCACTGTCTTTCAAACTTTATTCTCCCGGTTTCCGGTTTGATCTGACCTTCGAGAATCCAGACCCAGACAGCAGTACCGTAGGTTAGGAAAGTTCATAATCAATGTCCAAGAATCAAACGATCGTCTTTACTAGGAAAATCGGGAATCGGCCTAGCTTACTGCTTTTTTAAAATCCACTTTTGTTCGCCTATATTTACGAGTATTTTGGCACTTGCACCGGTTGCAGAACCTTTCGTTCTTGGGCCAAGAACACTAGTCAAGTTCAATCAAGCTGTCCAAAATATATATAAGACAGTAAATATTTGTTTATCAAACCCTATCCTGAGACACAAGCCCCCTACGTGGTACATTATTTTCTACTCAATGTTTCAAGAGATCATACTAATTATCATGGTGTAAGCTTATATGAAACAAATAAATCCTGATCATATTTATTTGTTTACTGTAAGGGTGATGACCAAGCTGAGAGCACATCAGAACCCCATCCTGAAACACAGGCCCCCTACATATTTGTACTATATTTCAAGAGCTGATCATATGGTAGTTATCATGGTGTATATGAAATATTCAAATAAATCCTAATAATAATTCATTGTTTAGGTACTGTAAGGGCGATGACCAAGCCATGAGCACATTAGAACCCCATACTGATATGCAAGCCCCTACATGGTAAATTATTTTCTACTACTTCCAAAACCGGAAGACAGTTTTTTCAGCATGAGAAAATGCACACATCTCCAGACAAAAACATTCACAATGTAGCTTTACTGGAGTCAGCAATGGGTGCAACTCAATCGAAACTCAGATATTTTATTTGGTAAATTTTCATACTAAAAACATTTGATTTCTATTTCTTTGCCTAATGTTTTTAGTATGAAAATTTACCAAATAAAATATTATTTCCCAAAATTCTAAGTTTTTGTTTGCGAGTGACACAATGGATGAATGCTTTTGAAGGAATGAAATCAGACTTGTCAATGTTTTGGTCTGAGACGAGTGCTTTTTGTCAAGCTTGATAAACAGTCTACCGGTTTCGGTAGTATTTCATAGAGATCATAGTTATCATGGTGTATATGAATTAGAGCAGATAATTTTTCAGACAATTGTTGTGAGTGGTACCATAGTGACTTTGTAATCACTCACAGACCTATAGGTTTTATTCATAATTGGTTTAATTACTTTGTGGTTTGTTTTACTACAGTTATGAGAATCGCTCTATATTCAAATGAATTAATATTTGTTTACTGTAACTGTAAAGGTAAACATCCTGAGACACAACCCCCCTACATGGTAAATTATTTTTCAAAATTCAAAATAATGACAAAGAAGTAAGTCTCTTAAGTGAACCATCACATAATCCTGACACTATTGCTGTTGTTTTTTTCTAGACCAGCCCTTGTGAAAGTTGCAAACATTACACCAGAAGGAATTCAGAGCTGCAAGCTAGAAATGTATAATTGACTAGCCCAGGGTGGGGGGGGGGGGGGGAGTTAGCTACAAGGGTGGTCCAGTTGGTCGTTATCAAAGTGGTATTTTTTAATCATGAGAACGTTTTAAAATAAACTGTCTTTCCACCAATTGTGGCACAACTTTGATCAAAACTTGTTTGCACTTGGGTAGCCATACTGAAATACATACCCTGTCAGAGAGCAAACAAGCAAAAAACGATACTCTACCAGAGACCTCAGGAGCTCAAATAACATACCCTAAAGGGTGGCGCATACCCATACACCTTTATGAGGGAGTACCCCCCCCCCCCCCCCGTTTGACTAGAAGGTTATCAAAACTGAAAAAGCAAATTCATGAGAAGAACAACAAACTTAGAAGAACTGACTAGAAAGGTAGCTGGTGTTTTATTTTTATTCAAATTCAAAAGGAAAAGAGACCTTGGTACTGCTTTGAAACTATATTTTCTTTGCCACCATCACCAAAATCGTTTGCTGGCCTTTCTTGAGCCTTTTGCATGTACACACACTTATCTACGGACATTTTCCACTGAGATTTTTTAGCCCACATTCGATTTGGATTTTTGGTACTGCAACTAAGAATCCACAACATGCTGAACAGAAGTTATTTTGAAGCAGTGCAAATTTCTCTTCCCCTCCCCCTCATTTCAGTACAGGCTCTACAGGGGAGGCAGAGTCACACCCAGTTGTCGCTTCCTGTCTGTATTGCATTTCATTGCGTTATCCACTAGCTATTGGGGTAGTGAGGCTGATGTGGTTTTGTGCATGTAATGATGCTTGCTAGGTGCAAGTGTGGTAAAAACTGTGATGTGACAGTGCTTCAAAATTTAAATGAGTGTTATTGTTGTATGGAGCTGGAAGGATGTACAGACAGTCTGAAAAGTGATCTTCTTTTAGAAGAATTAGCTCCAGACCAAGTTATTTCTTGCACAACAGAACTCCCAGGCTTCACAACAACCTGCCTAAACAGGTGGCAAGACTACAGGCGATAGATAACTACTACAGTGGTGCCAAGAAAATCAGGAGAGATATTGCAAAACTTTTCGCCTGGCTGCACCCCACCCTGTCATGCTGTATTAGAGAAAAATGAATATTTTAGTAACTTGTTCTAGTGAAAATAAATGCAAAGCATCCTGTCTCAGCCAGATGCTATATGAAAAGCCCTATGTTAAATATCAGGTTGACAAAGACCCTCCCCCACAACAATTGTTGTAGATATGATTCCATAGGAGTGATGCATTTTTGCTTTGTGGTTTTCAATATGATAAGGTTACAAGTGTCAAACCAAGAAAAGCTATCTATACAAATGCTGCAGAAAGTCCTTGTTTTGATTATGCAAACAAGTCAGTCTCAGATTCCTAAAGCCTCCCAGTTATGAGTTCTTATAGCATTTTGCTCTTCCTTTCTAAAGGGGTGGAATGGTGACATTTTTTCTAGGTTCTTTCATTTGTTGTCATATCGGGAATTCACAAGATTGGTCTATGGGTACTTGGGTAACAAGAGGATTCCACTCCCAGCATGTGCCTATGCAAAGATACAGAAGGAGTTCCCAAAAGCCATGGAGGAGGATGCCTATACAGGGTTTGAAATGGAGGATGACTAAGCTAGGGTATAAAACTTGTGCCTATATTTTCCAGTAAAACGTCACAGTTTACTGGGTTTTCTACTTTCTACAATGACTCTATTTTTCTGAGCGTATCTTATTTCAGAGAGGCAAAAAACTTGTCTCCCCCTTCCTGTAACAATGGCTGTGTTTCAAACCAATTGTCGGCCATTGAGGGCACAAAATGTTGTATTTAAGGGTAGGTTTAGAGGAGAAAGTCAGAGCAAGATAAAACTGCATGTTTCCCAATTTACCAAGGCTTTACCTAGAAAGCAGTTTTTCCCCACATGTTGACACTAGAAATTTTACTTTGCTTGGGGACAAGTGTCCCCGCTACCTAGGCGCTAGCCGTGGTACTGTTTACACTCATTGTGTGTTTCCAAAAAATATCCATACCCCCCACGGAAGGGTGTTGAGAAATGACCCCCCCTCCCCTCTGGAATTTCCGAAGAAAAATACAGTGTTTGTATGGAAAATATCAGGTAAATTGACCCCCCCCCCCCCCCACCCCACCCCTCTGGAATTTCCAATCCCTTCCGTAGGGGGGTATGGATATTTTTGGGAAACACACATTCCAGTTTTCTCTTGCCATGACTACCCCTACAGGCCAGGTATAAGCCAGTACATGTACAGTACCTTCACATTTATTATTCAATTACACGAAGTACACTGTATTTTTCAAAGTATTGTCATTATATTTCTAAATAGGAAAAAAGCTATAGGGGATAAAATATAATAACTGTATAATTGCAGGAGCAATATTAGCATATCAGTTGAAGTTGTTGTGTGTACGAATTCCAAAAAACTACAAAACAGATCACAAAGATAAAAAAATAAATACCTTGTGTACAAATAGTGGTGTCCTCTACTCGCTATCAGTAGGTCCAAGTATAAATTATTTGGACTTTTTCCCGTACAAACATAAAGCAGAACCAAGACATAAAACTCACAAACTTGCCGCCATTGAAAAGTCAAACCGCTCCTAAAATGGTGTGGTCAAGTTTTTTCTGCCGTTATTAGTTGATTCTGTAAAAAGTTCGAATTAGTGGAATAATATAGCTTATTGAAAGCTTCTCAGGTGTTCGGTGTGGTCCAATGTAATGGTCGAGACTTGCATAAAAACAAAATCGAACCAAGTCACAAAACCCGCAAATTGCCTCCGTTGAATAGTCGCGAAACCAGTAATGAGTAGGTCAAATAACACAAAATAGCTTGCTCGCCTTTATTGTTATTTGGAGTAGTGTAATAATGCCTATGTAAGTCGACGAATCGCTCGATGCGTTACGCTCCCATCCGATCAGTACAGGAAATCAACCACAGTACAGTTCGAAGGCAAAATCTATTTGGTTCTCTGGGACAAGAGGCTTCACAATCGACTTGTCTTCCTCATAATATATACTGATGAAGAATCCATGGAATAAGAATTAAAATCAGTAAAAGTAGATGGTCCAATACGCTTGCAGTGTCCTTTGCGTTGTTTTGGTTGCAGGAGATAGTTCAGGCCTCGAACAGGCGGCCATCATAGCGTCCAACTCGAGGTCCAAATGGAGATAACTCCTTGCCTAAAGAACATTTATAGCAATGTTTCCACACCTTGTCGATTTCTTTCGACTAAATAGTTATATGGGATAGACCACTGGCGATACCAGAGCGATGGGATGCAAATTCGTTGATTTACAGGGATTTTTTCGACGACCATCGCAAAAATCCTCTCATGTTTACTCTATATGAAAGCGATACCTCAGTACGTTGTGACGTCATATGCGTCATATGGGAAATATTTCCCACAATGCAACGCGCAAGGTTTGCTTACGAAAGAAAATTAATCTTTAAAAATCGGTAAGAAATTCAGGTCGCACGCAAAAAGGATTTTTTTTCCGGAAAAGTTAGTTTTAATCATTAAACTTTTTGATGAAATAAAGAAAGTTTCTGCCTTGAGTAGCACTTTAAGCACACGCTACAATAAAGGCGTTGCAAAGTATACAATAAATGTAGAACATTTCTAGTTACTCTTACTAGTTATACCATACTATATATATTAAACTAGCGGTTCTTCACTTTTTATATATAGAAATCTTGAGAAACATCGCTCATTGTTTGATTCTCCTTACAAACGCGATCCAATCACAACGGCTGTCATGCATACACTTCTCCTTTATGTCTTTTCGGCTAAAACTCTTAATCAGCTAAACGTTTAACCGTAGACAATTAAATGAAGGTCAAAATTTGTATTGGGAGAACAGGCGCGTAGCTAACCTGTACGCCAATACGCATTTTGCGTACTTCGTGAAGCTCTAAAAATACAATAAATACAGCACGAAATGGGAGTCGAGCTATGAAACAATGCAGTAGCGTACCTCTGGACAACGCGTCTGGACAAAAAAAAGTTGACTTTCAATAACTCGTTTCAATCGTTAATACAACAAAATAGACAAAGCAAAGTGGCACGGTGAAACGCGATACTCTTTCTCGAGTTTTCTATTCCGAGAGCCGGACAAAATTAGTTGTCGCGTCCATCGATTTTGGGTTACCCATCACTAGTAAATTGTGTTTCTTCCTAAGACAATGTCACGGGAGCTCCCCTTTCCCCCATTTCAATGTTGGAGGTAGTAGTGCTCAAATTGCGAGGATGAGAGCCCGTGGCAAACAACATTGTACTGGGGGGAGGGCGGGGAGGGGCAAGGAAGATGGGAGGACCGGAGTGTGGTACATAGAACCCCTGTTTACTGAAAACGTTATACATACGAGACAACAATTTTGTCCCGCATTATTGTAGCTACAACCTCGTACCCAGAGCCCGTCATCTTTTGGCCAGCGGCAAGATTCAGGGCCCTGGGGGAATCCGATTTGTGAGCATGCGTGGTAGGTCAAAAACGTAACGAACTTTCATACAACAATCAAACCGGAAACCCAGAATCTGGGTTTTAAAAAAATCGATTCCCCCAGAGCCCTGAATCTTGCCGCTGGCCAAAAGATGACGGGCTCTGGGTACGAGATTGTTGTAGCTACAGTCAAACAGTAAGTGCATGCGCAGTAAGGGGACAGAGCGGAAATGACCTGCTAGAATCACTATTTAAATCTCAAAAAGTAAGGTCAGGTTCACTCAGATAAGCTAGACGTTTTCACAGAGACTCCTTATCTGATGAAGAACAAAATATCAAAAAAACTAATCGGACTTTCTCTAATGGATCCGTCTTTATGATATTAGGCTTTAACTGTACCATTTTATGGGAGAATCAGTGGATTGATCAGGAACTATACAAAGTTTGTTCAAATATCAAATTCATGTTCTTCAAACTATTCTTAAAATTTGGCCCTAGAAACTCTTCGTATACGAATCTTGAGCTTATAAATTGACATATAGCGAAGTAAGACATGTCACTTTTTTTGGTCATTTCTGCTCTCTCGTTTAGGGAATTATTGGAATACCACCGCTGTGTAAGCCTTTACTGCGACTGTCGATAAGAAGCTCCTCATAATCCCCGTAGATTAAAATTAAGGATTTGACAAAACGTTTGGTTCAGTAATCGGATTTGCATTTCAAGAACGCGAGATGCAACCATGAAAATAATCTTTTTAACTTTTCAACAATATTTTACTGCGATTTTCATAATTCTACGAACTCCTACTTGACATTTCCGAACACCAAACTGCGTTTTGGCTTCCTTCGCACCTTTTAACTAGTCCACGCATGTTTTCTGAGTTTGGTTTGCATTTTACAGTGAAAGGTATGTTTTGAAGCCTAGCTAGCCCCTATGAGGACCACAAGATGTATCAATAAAGTCTCCGTGAAACCACCAAGAGTTGTTCACTCGTTTGATTGACAGAACTCATACCGTGGTTTGTTGGTGGTGTAGAGTTCGCAGAATCACGAAAGTCGCAGTAAATCCTTAGGTATATCACTCAGCGTATCGTTGCGACATAGCTATGGCGAAGTCTGACTACTTTCATAGGCATGTAATAATCCTTTTAAAGCTTAAAAGTTTCCTTACAACGTAATTACCTGTAAGAAACCTGCTGTTTTCTTTTTCAATCCATTTCTTGGTGTTCGCAAATTCTAATGAAACACTCTGTCGCGTGCTTGATATATTACTTCAGCACGTTCAACAAAAAATTGTTTGAAATTCTTAGTAGATAATGCGAACTGTTCCTTTTATAGGTGGAAAAGAACCAGCACTTACAGACAAGCTTGTGGGTTCGTCAGGTAGGTTAACACACAGGCGCTTAAAAAACTGGCTATTAAATGCATCTTATCAAGGAGACCAAGCTACCTTAGCTCTTACTCCGTTCACACAGGCGCCTCAAAACTGCTTATTAAATGCAGGTAGTCCTTTTGTACTATTGAAGAGGGTTGTTGAGCCGAAAGGCCTATACATAGATGATATTACTTATTACGGTGGCGCGAAGATATGAGTTTTATTTTCGAGTGGCAAGAACAATATTTTACAAATGAGCGCAGCTGGCAGCGAATGAGTAAAATATTTGTTTTTGACACGAGAAAATAAAACTCATATCTTCAAGCCACCGTGTAATTTTCTTTTTATTCATATAGACAAACCAGAAAAAAATATTCCAAATTGATTTCCAAGCACTTTTGTTTTGACTGATATCCTCACTAGTGAGGATATGGAAAATATGTCACTGAGGACCCGGATGTAGCTTCCTATGAGATCTACAAGTGACGTATTTCCCAGTAAAACACTCGTGTCTATATAATATAGAATCCTATGATATCTCTTTTTTGTCTAAATTGAGGACGAGATATCATAGGATTCAAGTATATTCAAAGCGTTCAGTCGGTAGATTCCGCTAAGAAAATAGCACGAAAAAGACGATATCGCCCTCGTCGCTGCGCGACTCGTGCGATATCGCTTTTTTCGTGCTATTTTCTTAGCGGAATCTAGCCTCCTGAAGCTTTGAATAATCCTATAGAATCCCATACCTCTATTCTATCGCGCGCGCTGATTGGCTAAGAAGGAGAGGTATTTTTTGTGGAATACCCCAATTACACAGGGACCCCGTCATTTAAATTTAAAAAATCGACGAGTTTTTTAGTTAGTACAGCATTCCCGGACTATTAATCAGATAGCACATACAAAAACTAAATTTGTTTTATAATTTTTGATAGAAGTTAGCTACGATAAAAGCAGGGGAAATGTATTTATCTCCATTTTTCGTATCACAGTTTTTCGCGCGCTTTGTGAAACGTGGGCACACGCGCCTCCACAAAACACAAAACGCTCAAACTCTCGTGTGGTCAACACAACAAGTTTTGGAAACAAAATCTCTCTGGTTCCTCCGACGTTTCGGATATTTCTACCCTGGGTATGCAAGGCAATGTCCAGATATTTACTTACAAGATAATTTCAACGAGAAGCTGTTGGCTCGTTCGACTTAAAAGTTCTGTCATCGATTGAAAAGTTCTGTCAAATGTTAGAGGTGGAAAGCACATGCAAAACGAAAAACACTACAGGAGCTGCACTTTTTACCAAGAATAAAGGAGATAGAAAGCCGTAAGGGAACAAGAAATCAAACAAGTAAGCTTGAAAAGTTAAAACATTTTCGATCAGTAAGATAATTCTACTAATTCAAATCATTTGAAACTTTTTGTAGACTCGATCGCTTTCATAGTCAAATTGGCTTCAGTCACTTCAGTGTGTTGACACTGAACTGAAAGAACACTGAACTGAATGAATTTTCTCTCATCTAAAGATTTATATATTGTAATTTCATGTTTAAAAGATTCGCTCTTGCAGCAAAGCCTAATTTTAAGGGACTTTTTCGCTTTGAGATTCAGAAAATTCCATCGCTTTCGCACTAGCGCGGCTTTCAAGCACTCGAAATCCACTGTCAATTCCCTTAAATTTAGACTTATTCTCTAAAAATGTCCGGTATGGGATTCAAAGAAAATCCATTACCTGACTCGGGAATTCCACGCTAAATTTCACTTGAAAAACCGATATCGCTCTCGTCGCTGCGCGACTCGAGCGATATCGGTTTTTCGCGTGAAATTTAGCGTGGAATTCCCTCGTCAGGCAATGAATTTACCTATAGTATTAAAGGCGCTTTGTCGTAGGTGTATGGCGTACTTTATATTCGTTGTCACGAATTTATTATTGCATCTAATTATCAAGGAGTGATACTGAATCGAAGGGTACTGTACATGTTACTAGCTAGGAAGGCATATAATAAGTTTTTATGGTATAAAACGTGCGAGGTGATGAGAATGAAACCTTATTTTTGTGTGAATGCTATATGAAAAAATACAAAGTAAGAAATAAGCGATTTTCAATCTTTTCTGGGAAAAGTATTATTTCAAGTTTAATACAATAATCTTTAGTCATGGACTTTTGTTTGAGCGTGGAAAGAAAGGGCAAGTGATTGACAACAGGAATAAATAACCCTTTTCTAACGTGACTATAATGATTATGTAATCGTGTTACTAAATACTGCTAATAGCAGCACGTACTACAGAAAGCCAGTGTCGTAGCCGAGGGCGAGATCTTGATGTACAACTATTTTAATTAATAATGACTGAGTAACAATTATTTCAAGTACGAGGAATTAACCACCTGTTTCTGGAGTCCTGAGAGTATATGGGGTGTCTAGAGAGTTCCGAGAGTATGCGCGCAACTGCGCAGCTGTTCTGCGCACCTCTCAAAACAAAGAAGTATTGTCCCGTAACGATAGCGAAGGCTTAAAAACACTAAATCAAATCGTACGTAATTTCGCTACTTCTCAATCCATCCGACCATGCTTTGTTTAGCTTTTACATATTTTTAAATAGGTATCTGATAGGATGGTCTTATTAGTTTTGCTGATAATTCAGTGATCGCTCTGGAGCATGCGCGTATCATGACAGGCTCCCTTTAAAACTCGATTAGTCGATTGATAGTGTCCTAATGTTTCGCTTCCACTTATATTGTATAATTTTCACAGGAAAAATCACACACAGGAGATAAATGTAAGCTGATTTTCTAGCTTTTGTTCTGAATTAAATGTTTACTTTGACTGTGAAGGGGGAACAAATGGAACTATCCGCTTAATTTTCGCGTGTAAATTCATTCTGGCGATGCAAAAATGTTGGCTTTTGTTTAGAAAATGTTTACTGCGATATTAGAAAAAGAAGGGGAAAAAATCCAAGACCATACATCCAGCTAGACATCTCCCCGAGAGCTGAAGCATCGTATGGCGACCGTACGGTGCTTAGGTCAGAGATTTCTGCCCTGACAGCCGCTATCCCGAGGGTATTCAGTTAAATGCTCGATAGCGACTCAGTGACCTAGCGGTGAGAGCACGCCCGGCCACCAGACCATTTTAAGGACGCCCCTTGTATGAGCAGTGAACAATCAACCTTATCCCTATAGTTACCTGTTACCCCAAGGTATTTATAGGACAGAAGTGTCATCAAGGAGATCCATTTTGGAAATTTGTTTTATCATCTATTTCATTCCCGTTTTGAAAAAAATCGATTCTTCACTCGTTGTTTAGACTTTTATTTTGTTTATTACTTTAAATTTTTTGACACTGTAGACGTTTCGCGACCTTTACCGGGTACTTTCCTCTTGC
The DNA here is from genome assembly GCA_033964015.1 of Scolanthus callimorphus. Classification (NCBI taxonomy): domain Eukaryota; kingdom Metazoa; phylum Cnidaria; class Anthozoa; order Actiniaria; family Edwardsiidae; genus Scolanthus; species Scolanthus callimorphus. Next base: position 24,169,342 of record CM066922.1, on the reverse strand, counting down.
GCATGCGCGTAACAAATTACGAAAACGTCATTTTAGTTCCCAGAGCTCCCCGACTCGTCTCCTCGCAGGGGAGGCTCTGGTGACATCCATTTGAGGGCGTTCGCTGATTGGCTGAATTTGAACGTTGGTGCATGCACAGAAAGATCTTTCTCTCAACGGCTCTGTATCAAATCTCGCGCATGCGTCAGTGGCTGTCACCAGAGCCTCCCCCGCAAGAAGACAAGCCGGGGGGCTCTGGGTAAGAGAACGCGAAAACGTTGGCTGTCGAAATCATCAGTGTCTTAAAAGCCTGTTAATGTCATTCCAAATTCTTCTTCGTGTATACACTGAATTCATAATTCACTTTTTCCAGATAAAGATGAAAGAGACTTTTATTTCAGTCAAAAATCATGCTCTTCAAGAGATAAATTCAGACTACAAATGCTCTGAAAACTGCGTACCATTTGATTAAATATTGACAGAATTAAAGGAGTTTAAACATACAGAAATTTGTATGGATTTTTCGCTAGAAGCCTTACTAACTTCGTTTTCGTGTATTTAGACTACTTCAGATGCTTATATCTCGTCCATTATTCACTGGTTTCAGTTCAACTCAACACAGTTTAGAAGTCATCAAGTGCTATAGCTTTTAATAATTTTCCTTTCAAAATCTCTAATAGGTTTAAATTTTCAGTCCTTATGCAAATGAGAAGCGGCCATTATTGAATAAGGCCTTTAACAGGCAGGACACTCGAACCATGAACACCTATACATTTCTATCACATTTTTTCTGCGGTTTTGGGAGTCTCACATTCCGAAATAAAAATATATTTTGACAACGTTTTTCCATGAATATAAAACTTTATTGCATTTTTCAAACAGTTTCGGTGAGAATAGCAAGCATAAACAGTAATATAAAATTTAACCAAGTGTTCACGGTTCCAGTGTTTTTACTGTAATGATTATTTCTCATGCCGTTGGCTCATCTTGTCGTATGACCAAGCGCGGGAGATTCAATTTCAAGAAGAAGAAAAACTCAAACAGATTTCTCTTCAAAAATGGCTTCTATCGACCAAATGTTCTACTCCGAGAAGTATTATGAGCAGTCTTTGCCCGGTCCGCTTACGGAATTATCGAAATTGAGAAAAGTGGGAAAAAAAGATCTTTTGATGGTGTTAAAATAATCGGTCTCCGGCCTTTGCCGACATTTTTCAGCCCCTCGGTCTTCCCATTACGGACCTCCAAGTCGATAAATGACACGTATATTTATAGAGAGGAATTGAAAAATTGAATCACATGTTAGTTAATGTGTAGTTACTGAATCAACACGTAGCTCGAGGAAACAGCCTGTTTCTCTGCTATTTTCATAATTATGTGAAAAATAGCTTTAGTTATTGTGGAGCAGCTTTATGGAACAGCCTTCCTCAAGATATACGAGGTACAGAATCCCTTTCTGTATTTAAACGAAAAGTCAGCGAACATTTTTAATAATGCAAGCTCACACGGCAATCATGGAAACCAGTATAAACTCGTAATGTGTAAATATCTGGCTTACTTTTTATACTGTCGAGTGTATACTGATGATTTTACCGTGAGTATAAATAAACGTATGTATGTATGTTTATGGCGTTCTGAAATGTAAGGATCCTTCATGATGTTTGATGAAAATAGTCTTGGTCACACTAGCCAAGTTAGCCAAGGCTTAGAGCAGATTTCACGTGAATTGCTTTGTTCTAAAAACTAATTAATATTTGAAACAATAAAATTCACGAGAATATGTGCTATAAGCAGTGGCAACTCAACATAAAGTGTACTAATATCTTTGCACATCCTGATCTGCCACTTTAATCTATCCATCTATCTACGCGGAAAGCCTATTACTTAAATAGGATTTTTTTAGATCCAATTACATCTATCTTATTGACCTATTATCAGTTCTCATTCAGGATAAGATTGCGCCAGATAGATCACGTACAAATAACGTACACATAAGTGCGTGACTTTTTTTCATGACTTTTGCTTTTTTTATGTAAAAATTAGAAAATATTTTACAGTTCTAAAATATCTGATTTCTTTCAATGAGCTGTGCTCTAGAGTGATGACTGTGAAAGAGCAAATACATCTAGCAAATCATGAACGAGAAAAAGTAAGGCTGCTGCTGAATGGTTTCCAAGCCAATTAAAACTACGGTCACGCGGTTAGCACGTGGCTGGTTTCCAAGCCAAGTAAAAGCACACGAGATGAGCTCGTGATCACTTAACACACAGCTGCGTTTAGTTTAAAATATGATTGGTTGATAGAAGTGAACGACCAATGAGGATGCATAGTAAACGCAAATACATAAATTATTTTCGACACTCTTCTGAAACCCGCTCTAATGGTTGTATTTTTGTGTGTGAATTTCTAGACATGGAAAAACGAGTTTCTGTCTTGGGATCCAAAGGAGTTTGGCGGTATCACCTCTATCAACGTGAATGCAGAAATGGTGTGGGTTCCGGATATTTATCTCTACAACAAGTAAGCTTGGACTTAGAACGATTGATATTAAAGGGACATGGTCGCACCGAAAGCACCAAAATTTCAACATTGCAAATATAGAAATAACAACTCTAACATGTAAAAATGCTTTCGATACATGGTATGGTGGAAATTTGAGGTCAATTCGAAGGATTTGCAAAAATATTGAAGGATTGTAATCAGCCAGCATAAATAATTTTGGATCTTTTGAACTAAAGTATATAGGTGACTTACACACCTAACAGACTAACATTAGCAACCCTTTTACTCTAACTCTTTGAATTTTAGGAAATATTTTTGTATTTTGCAACAATAATGATTTTCGTGTTTTCTAGCTAGGTGACCATTTCCCTTTAATTTTTTTTTCGAAGAAAGGTATTACATTCAGGTGCATTGACCAATGAAATAGGAATATACCGGCATTTGGCCTTGCTCTTGCACTATGATGGCCCACAAGTTAAATAAATTTCACCTCACTTCAAACGAAAATATCGCACTATTATTCCATAAATCAGCCGATGGAAATGGCTACTTTGCCTGATCCGGTATGTTTTGCTAGGCCAACAAAATGGCGGTTGTCTGAGACTCTTTGAGTGGAAATGCTTTTCATTATTCATCTAGTGCGGATGCAGATGGTGACGGTGCGCTAAACAAGTTCAGCACCCACATCAAACTTATCTTCAATGGGATGAACATATGGCTCGCTCCTGTCCTTCTCATGAGCTCGTGCAAGATTGACGTCACTTACTTCCCCTTCGATGAACAGGTTCGTGACATTGAAATGTTCTTTATTGCCATCATACAATGATGATCATGATGATTACCTTACGAGAAAGTCGTGCCTTTGGCCAAATAATAGTCAAGAATATAGAGTGCATTCCAAATGAGTTAAAGGGAGCCTGTTACGCAACTGCGCAGCTGTTCTGTGCATCTCAAAACAAAGAAGTATCGTCCCGTAACGACGGACAGCAAAGGCTAAAACCCTCGAAAACAATAGTTTATAATCTCGCTATTTATCGATCCATCAAAGCATTCTTTTTAACTTTACATATTCTTAAATAGTTATCTGATAGGATGGTCTAATTAGTTTTGCTGATAAATCAGAGTGATCGCTCCTGGAGCATGTGCGTATCGTGACGCAGGCTGTATATGAATAAAACCTATAGGAGTGGAAATTGTACTCACGACAGTCATGCTTTATGTGTTCCTTCTCCCCATTTATCAAACTAAATGAGAGCTTTCTTTGTAGCAATGCTCATTAAAGTTCGGATCGTGGACCTACGATGGCGAGCGGCTAGATCTTGTCCAAGAGGCTCCAAGAGGAGACACGTCCAAGTATGTCCAGAATGGTCAGTGGGACCTGGTGTCGTTCAAATGCAAACGGAATGAGATCTATTACGTGTGCTGTCCCCAGTCATATCCAGATGTCACTTTTACGCTGCACATCAGGAGAAAGACTATATTCTACTACATGAACCTTATCATGCCATGCTTCCTTATCACAGGTTAGTAATGGAAAAGGACCATGTTTAAAGTTTACTGAGGACGTTCACAGCACGTCCTGGAAAAACAATCATGCAGCTCCTTAGTTTAACCAAGAAAACATGTAAACCTATATATCGTTAGAAAGCTTATAAAATGGACAAGCGGGCTATGGCAAAAAAACATTAATAAATATAGCTTTTTTAAAGGATTGAATAAATATGTGGGTGTGCGATTTCAACAAGCTGGCGCTGTCGAACTGCTGGACCTTGATTCCAGAGTAGTACACTATTTTGATCTTTAAATGTATTTCTCAAAAACCGTGTCTGCGTTTTCTATATAGTTTGTTTAGTTTTGTTTAGTTTTAAATTACGAAGGTCAAATTTTATAGCATTTTCACTTTATATTTTTGTCCTTTTTGCCATAGCCCGCTAGTCTATTCTATATCAGCTTCCCAACGATATATATGTTTAAGTAATGGTCCGTATAAGAACTAGGCAGGCCAACGGCAAAGCATGCTGGAATGCAATTAATTTCTATTGAAAATATAGGCAATTTCATTGGCTTAGACATGAAAATCAGTAAATTCACTAATATATAGATTTAGCCACTGGCTAAAAGCGGAGCTCCCGGTTGTGTACATGGTTTGTCACTATAATAATCTTTTCAGAAAAAATGTCTCTAAATATGTGCAGTATACAGAGATGCAGATGAAAATAAGCACGAAAGAAAGGTAAAAAAAAGGTACTAACCCCTCACAATTGAATAATTCTAACAAGGTGCAACAGTGTAATCAAGAGAAAAGCTTTTCTTTGTCATGAGCTGTTTTAATATTTCAACATATACATACCATACATGTACCATATTATTACGTGTTCATTGTATTTTTATTAAAATGTCTCACCCCAGAAAATACCCAACATGAATAAGCAGAGAAATTCAGAATACTGTAGTTGTTTGTCAATTTTGGTAATTTGACTGAATTTCTGTGTAACATTTATTGCAAATTCCAATTGTAAGGGAAGGAACATTTTTTTTTGAGTGGTTGGGAGTGGGGTTATGGAGGCACAAGGGTAAGGCCATACCTATATGAAAGCTTTTCAGGGGAGGGCACACCATTCTCTTGCTTGTTACTTTCCATTTAATTAATTGTCCATTTAATACCTCCTAGTTCATAACTTAAACTACTATTTTATATATACACTTTTTTCATGATGCATAGTCTTCTCAGAAGCCTTGGAGCAAAACGTATAACAAGGTGAGGGGAGGTTTGCACCTTTCCTAGACCCCTGCAGATGGGGGGGGGGGGGGAGATGTTTTCCCTAAAAATACAAGGGAGGGCCAACACTTTATTGAAAACAGTGCTGAAATTCACCAGTCCTCTCCCAGTCCTCTCCCCCACCCCTCTCCCCCACCCCCTTGAAATAAATAAAACTACCTTCCATGTGTGCAAAACCCACCATGGGAGATGAGTATTTGATAATCTGGCATTGTGTGGACCTTCCAGAAAATATCCATCCCCCTCCCATGGAATGGTGTTGAAAAGTACCCCCCCCCCCCCCCCCCCCCCCCCCCAAAAAATAAAAAATAAAATAAATAAAGAAATCATAAAAAAATAAAATACAGTATTTGTATGGAAAAAGTCAGGATAGTTGACCCCCCAATTACTCTGGCGTTTCCAATCCCTTCCGTGGAGGGGGGGGGGGGGGGATATTTTCTGGAAACCACACACAGTCAGTACTATCTATGTCTATGTACCATGCATTACACATTACAATGAGATTATGGATTATGAAGATGGAGATTCATATGAGGTATCTTCCATCAGTTCATGGAAATCTAGAGCAATTAATCAAAACAAAATCAATTCCCATGGGTATCACTTATAGGGGTGCTACATGATTTTGTATCACACACCAAATCAATGAAAGTTATACCATTTTTGGTCCCAGGGTGAAGTTTCCGTGTTTTCGAACCAAGTTGAAGTCGTATTTGGGTGAATTCAATGGTAGTTCGTTTTGCCTCAGTGATTCTAGTCTTGCTCTGTTTCTTGCTGAAACTTCACCTGGGGACACTCACTAGGATTCTCAGTTCTATCAATCAAAAACGTCAGTCCCAAAGGCGGGGCTTCGGGGACCTCCTATCATTGGATGCCGCGTTTGGCGCCTTCTCATTGGCAGCAGGTTTAGTTCCCGAATGATCACATTGTATTATTCAAGGGGAGATGATTGGCACGATCTTGTTCCTGAACTAATCCTGCTGCCAATGAGAAGGGGCTTAATTCATCATCCAATGATAGGAGGCCCTGAAGGTCCGCCTTTGATTGATAGAACTGAGAATCCTAGTCAATGTCCCCAGGGTGAAGTTTCAGCAAGAAACAGAGCATCCTATGAGGTCAACCTGCAGCAAGTATAAACAAACTACCATTGAAAATATAACCCAAATACAACTTCAAACTTGGTTCGAAAACACGGAAAACTTCACCCTGGGACAAGGGTATGAAAAGCTATGTCTAAACCAACCTATGTGTGCACTGTGCAATTACAACTAAGGGACTGGTCATAAACTAGAGGGGGAAAGGGCTGGTGCATTTCTGTTTTGGTCTACATGTACATGTTTTTTTTGGAAACCCTCCCCTGACAAGATGCAGGAAAAATGTTGGCCCTCCCAAATGTGGTGACATAATTAATGGTGACCCTCCCCCATCATTCACTGGATCTAGATATTGCTAAAAAGACATTTTTATTACTTTCTAAAATCCATTTTCATGTAATAATAGCAGATTCGATTATGTCTTTTGTTTAGGGAAAAAGAATCCGAAAGTTACTTCATCTGTACGTATGTTTTACATAAAATACTCACAAATATCCTAAACTTCAACAGACTATTAATTCTCAATTAATAATAACTACACACAAGAGAATTTAAAAATTCTGACCAATATATTTTGGATAGATAAAAGTAGGGTAGAGTGATACTATTAGAGTATCTTGTACAGTTGAAATATTGGTGGAGTCAGAATTTTATAATTTCTCTTATGTGTGTATTTATGTTTAACATACATCTGTACATTATGTTGCTAAAATCTTGCCAAGTTCAGTGTAGTTCAGCCATAGCATTAGTCTCCAAACACTAAAAAAAACAAGTGGGGGGGGGGGACAACATATAAACAACTTAAGTCAGCTTTTAGGGAAAGTTTAAAATCTCTTGCGCACGATGCGCGGTGGAAATTTAGAGCCCAGCATGTAGAATTAACCCATGTGTGGGGGAATTTACTGGGGAAAAACTGTGGGGGCACAGGCCTCCCTGACGCTATAATCACTATGGCCCTGTGACAACATTTGCGTAAAAAATAATGACCCTCCCTTTATCATTTGCACCATGCGAGACTGTGATCATATTATCATAAGGTTTTATGTATTCACTCTAAATAGTAGACAGTGCCAATTCAATAACTTCTGCTGTGCACAAGAAACCCTTAAGCCTAGTTTCCATAAAGTCTTATCTGTCGTATCTGACGTCTCATCAGTCAACCGTGAAACAACAACAACAACAATACTTTAATGCCCTCTGTAGTAACAGGATACAGTTCAAGAAAAGTTATGAATTAAAGTATTAACTTAATTAGAGCATCACAGTTACCTAAAAATAGCAGAGTTAATCAAGTTAGGTAACAGTGGTCAAGCAGATAATAGTCATTTACAATTCATAGGAGTTATAGTTAAGGTAGAGACAAACAAAGGAGAATAATTAACTAACAATAAAGAAAATAAATAAATAAAAAAACAATAACAACAACAGCAACAGAGTAGTACACTATGAAATAAGAGGATATGAAATAGAGAATTCCAATTTTCAATTGTTTCATGGTCGACTGATGAGACAGATACGACAGATAAGACTATATGGAAACTAGGCTAAAGTAAACAACTTCAGTACCATAAGTCATTGTCCTGTTGCCGAAGATCCAAGGCAGCAAAGAGAACACGGCTCCATCACCATCTTCTCAAGTAAAGTAGTTTTGATTGCCAGCCAAATGTACAGCAGCAGGGATCAGCAGCGAGCAGTGGTTTTCTTGTGTGCCGCTCGATACAATACAGTACGTTTTTCGGCTTTCTTATTTATCTGTGAATCAGAATAATGATAATAAGTCTTATGTTAGTCTTGACAGGCGTTTGTTTAACTCACTTTTCTTTAGCTACCTCGTGGTTCTTGTTTTGATTTCAAGAAATGCCACTGAGCGTGCAGAAACCTAATGTTTTTCTCAACACACACGGCTCAAGCAATAGTTAGCCTTATTAGAAAGTTAAAGGAATTCTGGAGATTTTCGGGGTCGCATATTAACTCAAATGCATATTTTATTTTGAAGCTAAAACAAGTTCGCGTTTCAATGTCACGCCGCCGGCTTTGTTCTAGCCGCCCTTCTAGTTAGGATTCAAAAGTTAAATGCTTGAACTTTTAGTTCCTACCTTCATCCCGAGTAGTTTTTTCTCCCGTGTATAGAAACACCTCGGAACTGTGAATGTCCTGCCATCTCCCACTAAACACTGCTTTATCCAGGAATTTTGAACCACGAATTGCTCGACGGCCATTAAAGACGCGACTTTGTGTTGCTAATTATTTCTACAAATAAAACCGTCCCTTCATAGCTTCTGCCGTAGTGGAAATGAGGGCTTCTCCCAGTTAATTTCACTCTTCAAAAAGTCACTGCCCAGTTATTAAAACGCCTCGGCTTTGTGAAAGAAATGGAGAGACCAGATGAAGAATGACTTCGCAAGGAAATGCACAGCCATATTGCATTCTACTCGGAGCTAAAATCTTGGTTGGACTTCTAGATGATAGGAAGACACTCTTCTGATTTCTTCAGATACGGCTCAGACATTGTCTTGTACTCCCTGGCTTTTTGTAAACAAATTTCCATTGGCGTAGCACAGTTCTGAAGTCGCGTACAGTCGATTTTCAGTTGTTTTCGAGTCTTCTCTTCACAAGATATTAATTTTTCAAGCATAGATGACGTCATCGATGACGTCATATCACGTGACCACTTCATTTCGATCATATGGTGGCCTAGACTACACTACCCAAGTTTGGTTCTTTTAGAGTTTTCCCCTCACGAGATATTATTTTTTCAAGCATAGATGACGTCATCGATGACGTCACATCACGTGACCACTTCATTTTGCTCATCTGGTGACCTAGACCACACTTCCCAAGTTTGGTTGTTCTAGAGTCTTCTCTTGACGAGATATTCATTTTTCAAGCATAGATGACGTCATCGATGACGTCATATCACGTGACCACTTCATTTCGATCATATGGTGGCCTAGACCACACTACCCAAGTTTGGTTCTTTTAGAGTTTTCCCTTCACGAGATATTATTTTTTCAAGCATAGATGACGTCATCGATGACGTCACATCACGTGACCACTTCATTTTGCTCATCTGGTGACCTAGACCACACTACCCAAGTTTGGTTGTTCTAGAGTCTTCTCTTGACGAGATATTCATTTTTCAAGCATAGATGACGTCATCGATGACGTCACATCACGTGACCACTTCATTTCCCTCATCTGGTGACCAAGACCACACTACCCAAGTTTGGTTGTTTCAGAGTCTTCTCTTCACGAGATATTCATTTTTCAAGCATAGATGACGTCATCTATGACGTCACATCACGTGACCACTTCATTTCGCTCATCTGGTGACCTAGACCACACTACCCAAGTTTGGTTGTTTTAGAGTCTTCTCTTCACGAGATAAATCATTTTTTAAGCATAGATGACGTCATCGATGACGTCACATCACGTGACCGTGCTACAGCACCCATCTTGTGGCATAGACAAAATATCCCAAGTATGGCTGTCTTAGCATGTTCCCTTGAGGAGATATAATTTTTTCTTTGCATACCACAGGGTTCCCATGTGTACACGGACGACGGCGGACGGACGGACGGCGGACACTATAGGTTTAATACCAGAAAAATAAAGAAAAAATCATATCTCCCGAAGGGAAGCTTCTCTAGAAGCCAAACTTGGACAAACTTTCAAAGACCATCAGAGGAACTCTACACCAAAGTCACGTTCCCTCACGCCATCAATGACGTCATCAAAATGATCCAAAATGCCCGTGACGTTCAAAAATCAACTCGATGGTATACGTTTTTCCCTTAGGTATGGTGCTCCGCTTGCGCGGGCCTTCGGCCCGCGCTGGAGCTCCGCTATGATAGAAAGACTTGTCTGAGGATTTTTAGGGAGACATAAGCACTTCTGGAACTCACAAACAGGATATGCAATTTGTAAAGACTTTGTATGTGGGGAACCTAGCGTAAAATGCTGATTCTCACTCCTTTGTTCTTCTTTAATCTGATTGGTCTAGAGACTTTTCGTTGCCATATGTTCTCAAAGCAAGTCGAAATCTATCAATTTTTCACTCTTATTATGTTACTAGTCATGATAACTTACTGTGGTAAAAAAATAGGACATATCCTACGTGGGGAACCTTCAATGCCGTAGAACAATGGAGGTTTGCCTAGTTCTTGCATGGATGATTACTTAAATGTATTGATTAAACGAAGGACGTGTATGTGATAGTTTCTCCGAGGACGTGCCGCGAAGGTTCCCGTAACCTTAAGTTCGACGCTCGAAATCTCTTTTGAAGTCTTCACGTACAGAGGTTTCCTGGGTGTTGTTCACTTGTTTTCAGCATGTTACACCTCCGGTTTTTATAGAGTTAAGAGGGCCACGCCCATATTTTAATAATATTTTATTAAAATAATTTCAGTATGCTCTTAGGAATGAGTTTCATTTTCTCAGTCAAACAACTTTTTCATGTTGGTGTATCCCAGGGCTTTTAAGTTTCATTGCTATTCCAGTTGCATGTTTAACCTCCATTGCTTTACTGTTGTTTTATAATGTTCAGGTTTGACGTTATTGTCGTTCTTGTTGCCGCCCGAGTCCGGAGAGCGTATAACCCTGGTGATCACAAATTTACTTGCTATGACCGTGTTCATGTTATTGGTAGCTGAAGTGCTCCCTCCAACATCCGAAGTCGTCCCACTGATCAGCATTTACTACACGCTTACTACATTTGAGGTTTGTATTTAAGGGGTAGGGGGTTCACAACCCTATAATTGCCCTATAGCTTATGTACTATAATTCTCATAATGGCGGATGTTTTCTTCTGTTGCAACCGAGATGCTATTTACATTGCTAAGATCGGTTATTTAAGCGAATATTCTTTTCTTTATCATAATCATACTATTAACCTAGACAATAGGAAACTGCTTTTAAACATAGCTCGGTCTGCTCCTAGCTAAGCTATAAGAGTGGCTTTTTGGGGACTTAAACAGCTCCATTCTTCAGGTAGGGAGAGAAACCAGGCTTAGTTGTCTTCAATTATATTTCCAGAACGTTCCCAAAATATTCCAACAAACTAAGCGTACCATCTTTGCAGGTGGGTCTAGCGCTAGTGGCAACGTGTATTGTTCTCAAATGCTACTTCACAAACCCAGTCACCAACGAGATGCCTATGTGGGTGAGGATTCTGATCTTGAAGTGGATCGCAAAGTTCACCCGTGTCAAGGTGCCCTCAGCTATCAAAACCATTAGGTGAGTGTCTGTTACATTTCACTGACCAGATAAGTATCTGATGGAAGCCAAGATGAAAACAAAATATTCTGGCACGGCACCAACTCGTACCATCATAAAGAATTTCTTATTTTTGCTTTAGGTCAGAATTAGATGCTGAGAAACAGGAAGCTCGGCAGGAAATCCTACGAGAAAAAGCAAAAACGTTCGGAATGAGGCGAATGAGTAAAGCTGAACTTCTAGGCGAAGACACCAAAGCCCAGGAAAGGCGTAGTTCTGTAAGGAGGGTATCTGTGCCAACTGTAGGTCTTCAAGTCCCTACAAGGACACGAAAAGTGTCCTTCTTCCAAGGGGAGTACCCCTTGTATCCAGAATTGGACCTCAGCTCACTCCACCCGAATCTCCAAAGACTTGCGTACCCATCGCAAGGATCAAGTTTCGACGTCCAAATTGAGCACGAATACGAAAATGAAAATGGGAACAGACGAAAGAGCGACGGAAGTGATGCTGACAGTCCGTTCACGTCTATGATGCTCTGCAGACAGGAGAACATTGCTAACAATGTAAGGAGGATTGTCAAGATGGCGAGGACAAAGGAAGAAGAGGACCTTCGACGGGAGGAGTGGAAAGTCGCGGCGGAAATCATTGATCGCTTCTTCTGGTGGCTGTTCCTTGTTGTCTTGGTGATGTCGACCATTGTAATTTTCATGCAGGCCCCGAGGTATTCAATGTCATTTGAGAGCGAGAGGACACTTGAATAAACAGGGGAGGAGCTTACCAAGCAGTTTGGACAACGGTACAGGAAGTTGGCTTCAATGGTGTTGCAAGGCAGGTGCATCAAAGATCTCAGTGACACAGTTTTGAAGGAGATCGAATGTCTGTCCATAACAATACTTTAATTCTTGGGTTTCAATCACGTGACTTTTGCGCGTAATTTTGCTTCCGGTCTGAATCAGCTGGAGGTCAAGATGAAGAAGTTTTCTGAAGTTCACGAGCAAAACTTCAAATTTAGTAGCTACATTTTCTAGAAAACCACAAATATCAATGAACCTGATTCGTATTTAAACTAAATCCTAGTGTAAATACAAATTTGTAGCGATTGGAAAGTCGGAGTTTGCTTTTTTAGACAGTTAAACTGTGGTAAATGAGTAAAACTTTACAAACTGGCTGATATTTTAGGCGGCTTTTATTTCTTCAAATGCTTGATGTTTTAACTCATTTGGCTAAAAAAAAATTGCAATGTAAAATAGATATGTAATTAGGGTTGAGAAACATTTATATGCTCCATCTGTTCTTTGTTTCTGGAAGAAAGACTTGGGAAACAGAAGTTTTGGAAGACGGTATAGTAAGTTAAGTATTGTCAAATTGAACTCAGAAAATCGACCCGGCTCTGTTGCATACAGTTTTCCCCATACTGCAAAACAATTTTCCACATAAACAAGATTCAATTCTCAATAAGCTATATGTAGGTAGTGACAAATTTCTGTAGTAATTATTTTTAATATATTGTAAAAAAAATTGCTTAATTCAGCCCTTAGGCTGCAATGTAGTTTTTAAATAAACCATTCATTCATTCATTCAGTTTCTAAAGTATGTTTTAACAAAGCGCCTACATTTTGACTCTTTCTAAGTAGTGTTTCAGCCAGCTCAACGCAGCGACAAAACTCACTTTGAAATGAAACAAAAACTTGACCAAATTTTAGTCAATGAAAAACAAATTGTATACACACGACTGGGAAAAAGAATCGAAAAGTCCATGTCGACCTAGAATAATTAAGTAAATCCCTGAGTAAATCCCGGAGATTTTGTTTGGTTTGAAGACTCCTTGTAAATGTCTGACAAACTTTCATTTTTCCTACCTGCTCGGATTGTTTGAAGCGAACTTCATGTGATTTATCCTTGTATCAAATGAGAAACCAATTCATCCATAGTCCTGGTGGTTCTGTGTAAATCCTTTATGATTCCCTAATCCATCCTCAGGTACCAAACTCATTTAAACTTAATTTCAAATACATATCTTCATGAATCACTTTCACTTGGCGACAACAAGTTCTGGAGGCCACGGCGCTTTTCTGGAGTCGTTTGGACCATTTCGATTGTTTTCAGAGTTCGTATTGCTTGCTGTCTGTTTTGGGCAATCTAAAGACATCTGTTTATCTGTTTACCAAACTTGTAGAATCAGAAACAATGCGAGGAGATAACATTTTTCACAGTTTTCCATCTCGAAAAGCACTGCAGGGACGGACGTTTGACCTCCAGCTGAATTTTTAATGAGGCTCTAAAAAGCGGATGTGACGTCATATGAAACCCAAGAATAGTGTACGAGTGAATAGATGATATGGCACTCATCTACCCACGATTTGACTTGATAAGGATCGTACTACCATATAACGGTAGATTGTCATCAGATTACGTCGAAACGTCCTAATCAGCCACACCTTTTGTATTGCTTATATTTTCCCTGGTATCTAGCTCGTATTGTTGTTAGTCTTCGCTGTCTGGTTGTTGCGAGAATATGTGACACGTGAACAGCTTCGCCAACGTTAAAAGATTGACACAAAGAGAGCTCTCGCAGGGTATGTTTTCACTCGATATTAGAAGTAGAATTGAGTGTAGAATTCTTAAAAATAACCATCTGAAAACACAGTTTTTATACTTGATCTACCGAATTGAAGAGAAAATATACAGTAAATATAGCACTACATTCCCTAAATCAGACGATGGAAATGGATGCTGTCTCTAATTGTTATGATGCTAGGCTGACATTAAACGACTGAAGTTTTTTTTAAAAACAATGACTTGTTACATAAATATGTGACCAAGTTAGATGCCACTAGATATAATAAGAGGTGTCCATAGGCATTTTCACGAACCCCGTTGATAGTTGCATTTATGTGTCTGATGATTGTAAACATTAGGGAGCTGTCATTATTTACAGGGGGGGCATGTTTTTTGGGGGGGAGGGCCACGAGTTTTTAAGGCTCATTGAAGGGAGGGCCACAATATTTTTAGAGCGGATTTGGGGAGGGTCACAATTTTTCAATTAAAAAATTTCGTCGCGCTTTGCGCGCATAACAAGCACATCTAATACAGTTTTTGAAAATGCGCGCAAAGGTTACCATTTTAAAAGGTTGCCCCCACAAAAAAGCCTGGCTGTCAGTCACTATTTTCGAAAGAACTAGCTAACAACTGACACCTTAGGTCAGCGTAAGTTCTACGTTACAAGCAAAGAATAGAGTGAGGAGAGTGAGAACGATGCAGACAGTGATGCAGGCTATGAAGAGAGTGACAGTGATACAAAGGAAACCAGGAAAGAGAAGATTCTGATGGTAAAGACGTTGAGAATGATGCGCGCGAAGATGATATCAGTAGCCTACTGTACGTGATCCGTTCTGGAAGGACGTGCACAGCTTGGAAAGCTTGTTCTCTCTACCAATATAGCCAAAGCTCGCACGTTGAAATTTACAATGTCTTGGTCACGTCTGTGTTGGAACACGCATATCTTCTGTGCAGTAACAGCCTCTTGAAACGTGTCCAGGAACGCGCAATGCTCGAAATTCATCCGTTTTGTAGATGTATTCGCCGAACAGAAAGGAGACTAAGAGCGCGTTTTTTTATTCACCGTTCTGGAATGAGAATGTACAGAATGTAAAATTGGCGCGTTTGGATAAAAAAAACGCGCCCTAAGTCTTGCCTGAGTAGCGGTTCAAAACTAAGGCCGAAGGCCCGCGCTAGCGGAGCACCATACCTAAGGGAAAAACGTATACCATCGAGTTGATTTTTGAACGTCACGGGCATTTTGGATCATTTTGATGACGTCATTGATGGCGTGAGGGAACGTGACTTTGGTGTAGAGTTCCTCTGATGGTCTTTGAAAGTTTGTCCAAGTTTGGCTTCTAGAGAAGCTTCCCTTCGGGAGATATGATTTTTTCTTTATTTTTCTGGTATTAAACCTATAGTGTCCCCCGTCCGTCCGTCCGCCGTCCGTGTACACATGGGAACCCTGTGGTATGCAAAGAAAAAATTATATCTCCTCAAGGGAACATGCTAAGACAGCCATACTTGGGATATTTTGTCTATGCCACAAGGGGGGTGCTGTAGCACGGTCACGTGATGTGACGTCATAGATGACGTCATCTATGCTTGAAAAATGAATATCTCGTGAAGAGAAGACTCTAAAACAACCAAACTTGGGTAGTGTGGTCTTGGTCACAAGATGAGCGAAATGAAGTGGTCACGTGATGTGACGTCATCGATGACGTCATCTATGCTTGAAAAATGAATATCTCGTGAAGAGAAGACTCTAAAACAACCAAACTTGGGTAGTGTGGTCTAGGTCACCAGATGAGCGAAATGAAGTGGTCACGTGATGTGACGTCATCGATGACGTCATCTATGCTTGAAAAATGAATATCTCGTCAAGAGAAGACTCTAGAACAACCAAACTTGGGTAGTGTGGTCTAGGTCACCAGATGAGCAAAATGAAGTGGTCACGTGATGTGACGTCATCGATGACGTCATCTATGCTTGAAAAAATAATATCTCGTGAAGGGAAAACTCTAAAAGAACCAAACTTGGGTAGTGTGGTCTAGGCCACCATATGATCGAAATGAAGTGGTCACGTGTTATGACGTCATCGATGACGTCATCTATGCTTGAAAAATGAATATCTCGTGAAGAGTAGACTCTAAAACAACCAAACTTGGGCAGTGTGGTATTGGTCACCAGATGAGCGAAATGAAGTGGTCACGTGATGTGACGTCACCGATGACGTCATCTATGCTTGAAAAATGAATATCTCGTCAAGAGAAGACTCTAGAACAACCAAACTTGGGTAGTGTGGTCTAGGTCACCAGATGAGCAAAATGAAGTGGTCACGTGATGTGACTACATCGATGACGTCATCTATGCTTGAAAAAATAATATCTCGTGAAGGGAAAACTCTAAAAGAACCAAACTTGGGTAGTGTAGTCTAGGCCACCATATGATCGAAATGAAGTGGTCACGTGATATGACGTCATCGATGACGTCATCTATGCTTGAAAAATTAATATCTCGTGAAAACTCTAAAGCAACCATATAAACCATGTACACATGGGAATCCCTTTCATTCACATAGAAAATTTTATAACCAGGAGCTCCGCTTTTAGCCAGTGGCTAAATCTATATATTATCTTTGGCGAACATCATGTGGTGTATTATCCGGTCTGTTATGAACATGTTGGCGGGCTTTAATATATTAGAGCCCTCGCGAGTCAATCGGCGTTATGATGGTGACATAAATTCCCGCTTTTTGTACTCAATGCTCTCCAAAGTTATAATAATAGTAATGTAGTTGATGTTCTTGGGGGTAAATATGTGTTGGGCCCTCGCTGCGCTCGGGCTAAAGTGAGCCTAAGTCGGGCCCAAAGCATATTTACGCCAGCTAACATCAACTGTATTGTTATAATAGATCGAAGCGGTAAAATTACTAAAGGAAGCAATGACTTCATACTTAAAAAAAGAACGAGGGAAGGGTCACATTTTTTTCAGGACTTCGTAGGGGAGGGCCTCAATTATTAAAGGTGCCTTTAATGGGAGGGTCCAATTTCTTTTGGGAGCTCTTTTGGACAAAAGCACGCATCCCCCCCCCGGGTAAATAATGACAGTTCCCTTACAGATCGACATGCGCTCGAAGTACGCTGGATCCTCTGTGAGATCCAGTGTCTCTCAGTGTAAATCTCCGGTTTGTGAACATAATTTAGTATCGTAATTCGATCTTTTTAGTTGTGAATAAAGACTTTTGATGCTAAAAATAGCACATAATCTGCAGTGTTGGTTCCCTGTTAACGGCGGTCTCTCATGGCACGGCAAAAGGAGAGAGAGAAAGAGACCTCTGTCGGCCCTTGGTCGTTACCAGGGAACAGTGTTGGCGGACAGTTCTAATGTCAAAGTTCGTCATTCCTAGGAACTGACTCCCCCTGTTTCATCGTGTTGCCTGCCAGATCTTTGTCAAAATGCTTGGACATGCATAAGAATGATTTTTATCCAAGAAAACGTTTTGGGGCCACCTCTTCAGATCTCAACCCCCCTTTCCCCACATCCCATTTTAATTTTCAGTGAGATGAATTATCTGAGTATTTTCATGCTCGCGATCTGACGATCTCATGATTAGGGGAGGGGAGTGCCCGATGCAAGAATTGAGTTGACAATCCCAAAATAGACAGGAACGGTCCAGACATTTTTGGCGAAGTTTTTTGTTGCTCAGCTATGTTAATGCCTGGGTCTCAGTTGCTTTCAAAATGGCGGCTCAAAAACCTTAGGGGGTGGTTTATATTGAGAACTTTTAATCTTTAACATTCATTTCTTATTTAGGATTGTTGTTCGGCAAAAGGTAAACAAATTCCTGTTTACATCCCCATGGCAACGTGGAATGTGACCTTTGAACTCCAAAGAAAGGAACTTTTAAAAACTGCCTCGCGAGGAAAGGAAAGGCAAAATTTTTTAAGGATATTAAGATGTTATGTAATTCATGCTAGGACAAGTATCACTGGTCCAACTAGATATGATGTCCATTTCATCAGGAAACCTATTTTTGGGCATTCTGAAATATGATATCTGCTAATAACTTCGTAAATGAAAACATTCTGCACGATATCTAGTTGGACTGATAAACTTCAAGGTATGGCCTATTACTTCATTTAGTTTAATTGCAGGTTTGTTTGCATTTTCCACTCCTCGTCAAGCTTTGAAACGAAAATGTTTGAAACAGAGGTCAAAGGTCGGGCTTTTGTTTCTATGGTAACAGTAATTTATTAAATTATCAAGGACGTTGAGGACTTTAATATTGTAAGGGAATTGAAAAGATAAATTGGACGTATGTTAACTAAGAACGAATCGAATGCTAAACAGGGCGTGGTCCCTTTGACCCAGGCATTAAAGTGCCTGAGTGGTGTTGACTTTCTCCTGTGAACATTTGAGGTGGGGTAGCCCTGTTATGCCCCGCCGAGCGGCAATATGCGGTAACGGTTGCGACGATGTATTTTCGACTTTATAGAGCAAATCATGCCAAAATTATTGCCCGGCCCTCGTGCAAATTGTGAAACAAATACCCCGATGTAAAGCTGGCAAGTGAATACATGTAATTTTGTATCGGAAGAAGACGTCGATTGAAAACTCTACCTGCTCACATCCTCGGGGACATTCGTCCATCATGACATAAATAAACAGTCCTGAGGCATTATAATATGTTGAACATTTTACTTGCTCTTGCTTTTAATTATTTTATTTCAAAAAGTGAAAGAGAATTATTTACAAGGTCGTGGAAATCTTCCCCACAGGCCGGTGACATGATCTAGCTCTAGTAAGTGTGTACAGTTAGCGTATATTTGTAGTGTATCTTTCATGCACACTGATTAATTGCAATTTAAAAGCACTGCGAGAAGCTTCGTATAAACTTCTCGGACTACCAGAAGGCCTTTGACAGCGTGGATCGCAATTTTTTGTATGGAAGTTACTAAAACTTTACGGCATTCCACAAAAGTTTATCAATATCATCAAGAACTGTTATAATGGATTTACCTGTCGAATTACCCACGAAGGTCGCTGTCACAGAGCTTTAAAGTGAGATCAGGAGTCAGACAACGGTGTCTTCTGTCACCATTCCTATTTCTTCTCGCGATTGACTGGATAATGAAAACATCTACATCTGGCCAGAGGAATGGAATACAATGGGCGCTAACCCAACAGCTAGATGACCTTGACTACGCTGACGACATCGCCTTGCTATCCCATTCAAGTTCTCAAATACAGAGCAAAACCACCTTTGTGGCAGAAACATCTAAGAAAGCCGACCTTCTCATCAGCGACAAGAAAACCAAAGTCATGAAAAGTAACCCCACTGCCAACAAGAAATCAGCGTTAACGGATTTGACATCGAGGAGGTAGAGTCCTTTACTTATCTAGGAAGCGTTGTTGACACATGTGGAGGTACAGATGCAGATGTTTCAGCAGAATCAACAAAGCACGAGGTGTGTTCACTTCCCTAAAGAAGATCTTGAGCTCTTCCGAAATATCGTCAGCAACTAAGATACGCATTTTCAACTCGAATGTCAAGGCAGTCTTGTTATATGGAGCAGGAGACCTGGCGAATGACAGTGAAGACAATGAAGAAACTACAAACATACACCAATCATTGCCTTCGCAGGATTCTTAAGATACACTGGACAGACAAGGTCACAAATGAGGAGCTGTGGGATAGAGCAAACCAATTACCAATCGTGACGCAGGTGAGGAAGCGCAAGTGGACCTGGTTGGGTCACACCCTTAGACGTCCCCCAGGCAGTATCACCAGACAAGCCCTGCGATGGAATCCTCAAGGCAAGAGAGAAACACCTGGAGGAGGGATACTGAGAAAGAGATGAAGAACCTAGGACTGAATTGGAGGGAGATGGAACACCTGGCACAGAATAGGAGACAATGGAGGAATTTTGTCAATGACCCATGCTCCAACTTGGAGCTAAAGGGCTTAAGTAAGTAAGTAAGTAATGAAATTCCACCCCATGAAAAGGTGTCCCAATCATAGGGTTTTCATAGCCTACGTTCATAGGGATTCCTATGAAGTCAATATCTTTCTGCATTCACGTTTTCCTATGAAAATGCTATGAATACATTCTATGAACATGTTATGAAATTAATCTCTATGAAATGGCTATGAAATCCCTATGAAAATTCTGTAGTAAGCAATACCTTGAAATCCCATGAAAATGCTATGACATACACCCTATGAACATGCTATGAAGTTCAATGTCTATGAAATTTCTGTAGTTAGCATTGCCTTGAAATGCTATGAGATTGCGCCCTATGAACATGCTATAAACGTGCTATCATTTAATCGGTCTCTGTTCTGTAGTGAAATAATATATAGATTTAGCCACTTTTTCTCCTTTGATGACGTCATCGATGGCGTCATACCACGTGACCATACAGTTGCACCCCCTTGCCACTAACACAACTTCACCCAAGTTTGGTTGTCTGAGGTTTATCCCTTCCTGAGATATGTGCTTTTTCTCCTATGATGACGTCATCGATGACGTCATACCACGTGACCATACAGTAGCACCCCCCTTGCCACTTAGATAACTTCACCCAAGTTTGGTTTTCTGAGGTTTATCCCTTCCTGAGATATGTTCTTTTTCTCCTTTGCACCCCCTTGCCACTAACACAACTTCACCCAAGTTTGGTTGTCTGAGGTTTATCCCTTCCTGAGATATGTGCTTTTTCTCCTATGATGACGTCATCGATGACGTCATACCACGTGACCATACAGTAGCACCCCCCTTGCCACTTAGATAACTTCACCCAAGTTTGGCCTGAGGTTTATCCCTTCCTGAGATATGTTCTTTTTCTCCTTTGATGACGTCATCAATGGCGTCATACCACGTGACCATACAGTTGCACCCCCTTGCCACTAACACAACTTCACCCAAGTTTGATTGTCTGAGGTTTATCCCTTCCTGAGATATGTGCTTTTTCTGCTATGATGACGTCACCGATGACGTCATACCACGTGACCATACAGTAGCAACTCAATTGCCACTTAGATAACTTCACCCAAGTTTGGTTGTCTGAGGTTTATCCCTTCCCGATATATGTTCTTTTTCTCCTTTGATGACGTCATCGATGACGTCATACCACGTGACCATACAGTTGCACCCCCCTTGCCACTAACACAACTTCACCTAAGTTTGGTTGTCTGAGGTTTATCCCTTCCTGAGATATGATCTTTTTCTCCTATGATGACGTCATCGATGACGTCATAATAAATCGTGACCATACAGTTGCACCCCTCTTGCCACTTAGATAACTTCACCCAAGTTTGTTGTCTAAGGTTCATCCCTTCCAGAGATATATTATTATTCTCTTTTATGACGTCATCGATGACGTCACGTCACGTGATCACGTTACAGCACCCCCCTGGTAGCACAGAGAAGGTACCCCAAGTTTGGTTGTCTTAGCATGTTCCCTTGAAGAGAAATATTTTTTTTCTTAGTATACCACAGGGTTCCCATGAGTTTCCGCGTACGGCGGACGGACGGACGGACGGACGCCGGACGGACGTACGCTATACCTTTTATTCCAGGAAGAAAGAAAAAAATTCATATCTCAAGAAGGCCAGCAGCCAGCAAAAATTAAACGTTGCATTGGGATTTGCGAATCGAAACTATAGAACTGCTACAATGCGATGCTCTGTTTCCAATTCTCAAATAAGCAACCTGTATTGAGCTCGGTATAATAAAGATGGGGGAAAACAATTCTACTTCCATACACCTGTTGGAAGAATTTGCTAAATTGAACGAATACAAATACCACTCGTGAGAACAAACTACTAACCACATTTATTAATAGAAAATGACATGGGATCACAAGAGGCCTCTGCTAGCAGGGAAGACATGGGATGAAACTTGGTTTAATGAGTAGTTCGCACAATCTTGACCAACGAAACCCAGGATTTTTAAAAGTACAACTCAAACTGGCTGGTATATACAGAGGTAGCTTCGATATTTGTTTTGCTCCCCCCCCCCCCCCCCTAAAAAGCTATGTTATCGATATCAAATCATTTATTAAGTGAAATAGACACGTGACTAGACTACTTAAATTAAATGCACATTTTACAAAATCAAAATCATGCACTTGAGTGGCGTGAAGTGCAAGTATAGTGTTACTCGCATAAAGTTCGCAAACCTAAAACAACGTACGTTGTAACACTAAAATGCACATATTTTACCCAAAAAGTAGAACAAAAATCAAAAAACTCGTGCACTTGAGTGGCATGAAATGCAAGTATAGTGTTACTCGCATAAAGTTCGCAAACCTAAAACAACGTTGATGGTTCGTAAACAATTTTGCTGTAACACTAAAATGCACATATTTTACCCAAAAAGTAAAACAAAAATTTAAAAAATCGTGCACCTGAGTGGCATGAAATGCAAGTATAGTGTTACTCGCATAAAGTTCGCAAACCTAAAACAACGTTGAAGGTTCGTAAACATTTTTGCTGTAACACTAAAATGCACATATTTTACCCTAAAACAAAAATATAAAAAATCGTGCACTTGAGTGGCATGAAATGCAAGTATAGTGTTACTCGCATAAAGTTCGCAAACCTAAAACAACGTTGAAGGTTCGTAAACATTTTTACTGTAACACTAAAATGCACATATTTTACCCAGGCCTAAACAAAAATAAAAAAATCGCGCACTTGACTGGCATGAAATGCAAGTATAGTGTTACTCGCATAAAGTTCGCAAACCTAAAACAACGTTGAAGGTTCGTAAACATTTTTGCTGTAACACTAAAATGCACATATTTTACCCCAAAAGCTTAAAACAAAAATAAAAAAAATCGTGCACTTGACTGGCATGAAATGCAAGTATAGTGTTACTCGCATAAAGTTCGCAAACCTAAAACAACGTTGAAGGTTCGTAAACATTTTTGCTGTAACACTAAAATGCACATATTTTACCCAAAAAGCCTATTTAAACAAAAATAAAAAAATCGTGCACTTGACTGGCAGTGAAATGCAAGTATAGTGTTACTCGCATAAAGTTCGTAAACCTAAAACAACGTTGAAGGTTCGTAAACATTTTTGCTGTAACACTAAAATGCACATATTTTACCCCAAAAGCCTAAAACAAAAATAAAAAAAATCGTGCACTTGACTGGCATGAAATGCACGTTATATGTTACTCGCATAAAGTTCGCAAACCTAAAACAACGTTGAAGGTTCGTAAACATTTTTGCTGTAACACTAAAATGCACATATATTACCCAAAAAGCCTGAAACATAAATGAAAAAAATCGTGCACTTGACTGGCATGAAATGCACGTTATAGTGTTACTCGCATAAAGTTCGCAAACCTAAAACAACGTTGAAGGTTCGTAAACATTTTTGCTGTAACACTTAAATGCCATATTTTACCCAAAAAGCCTAAAACAAAAATAAAAAAATCGTGCACTTGACTGGCATGAAATGCAAGTATAGTGTTACTCGCATTTCGCAAACCTCAATCACAAATAACTAAAGCCGCGGAAAAGGGTGCGGTTTTTAAGGCTCTCGATCCGTAAATGGGTTATCTTTTTTGCTCCATTTTAAAAATACACACTATGGTTGCAAAACATGCTCTACGCATTATTCGGACTTGAGCAGGATCATCTACAATTATTGTTCAAGCTGGTCGAACCGCTTATTATCATTTTGTGCTTTGTTATCTAAGGGTTGAGTAGCGAATTGTTTGACTTCCCTTGCGGTGTGCTATAAAAAACATCTCAAGCATCCCGGAGACTTCTGTTACTAATAAGGAAAGATAAAAGTTTCGGCAGACTGGCAATACTCCTCTGCCAACGCACAATATTAATATTCATTCACTTAGCCACTAACAACGCTAAATGTTGACCAGAAAGGAAATCCATGTACGTCGTAGAAGGTCGTAGAAAGAAGAAAGAAGTTTTTATACATCGAAAATGCTGGGTGCTCCATTTGATTGACAAGTTTATTATCTACCGAAGCTACATCACACAAAGCAATTAGCACTGCTTAAATCAATGAATACCCATCTGTTTTCCACTGCGGAATAGAGGAGTATTCTGCCGCGCATGCGCATTGCATCTTAAGAACTTGTCTTGTTTGGTTATCAATGGCGGAGAAATATTACCGAGTGTGTCGAAACATGCGCCAGTTGTGCACCGTGTAAGGATTAACTTCACCGAAGAATCTAAGAAATAGCTAAATGGGCTTTTGGTCTGTAATTGTGGCTGGAATCCGCGAGTGAAAGAACACAGTTTCACTTCTAACTTACCGAACAAACATGCAAAGTTGCTACTCACTTACGGGACTGAAACCAGCATGTTGTCGTTTGCTTGGGTTTTATCGATGTGGATATCTGCTATGCAACGAAGGCTACTGCTCCGAAACCCTGTCTTATGGTAAGTTTTAGTTCTATAGTTTGTTCATAACATACAAAAATGTAAATCGGTTGTTCTCTTTCAGCGATCCAGCTCGAAAATATTACGATATTATGTGTGAAAACCTCGTTTTAGACTTAATTGACAGTGAATTTCCCGTAATCGTAGAAAGAGTATCACAGTTCGGACATTTGGACTAGTTTTATCGTCCTTTCCTTGTTTGTTCTTTGTGGGTTTTATTAGCCCCAAAATCGGAGAAAGTTTTCTGATTATTTCTTGAAAGTATAACCACACTTTTACTCGGTTTCGTCTCTGGTAAAATTCTAAATGAATTTCACACTCGACAATCGTGTTGAAAGTTCATAACGCGTATCGAACTTATTACTAAGTATTACTTTTTATTTCATAGTGATCGGTGGCATATTTTCGAGAATATTGCCTGCTAAATTATGCCTAAAATTTCTTTGCTAATGAATATTTATTAATATATTATTGTGAAAAATCTAGGAAGAGTATCACACAAGTATTCCTATCATGTTGAGCCTCACTAATGATATTATCATCCTGTCATATTGAATTAGCTGGCAAAATCGGAGAAAATATTATTAAACTTGTTTGTTGTAAGCTGGTTTTTCATCACTTTGTTGCATATGATGTATTTGTTCATATCTTGCTATGGCCAGCAGTCCTACCTGGTTGCCATGAGGGTGGCTTTCAAACAATGAAACTTTCCCCTGTGTGCTAGTGCATTTTTCACTGTTATGAGACTAATCGGGAAGTCATTCAACTGTGCGCGCAAAACCGCTTCGTGACAGGTTCGTAATACGTCTTTTCAAACGTGCAATACGGCTTCTGACGTATAAATACGGTCCATATCTGAACTAAACTGTGGCCTCGTATGGTAAAATGACGTCACAGTCGTATAATATTTGCAACGTCACCTGAAAATCACGAGTAATGATGCGTGTGCTGCTGGTAAGTCTGTTCTCTGCGGTAGTATACCATCAGCATAGACTCCATCCCCAGTCTTGTGGAGGAGCGCGATGCCTTTCCAATGCTGTATCTGGCGGTACTGGGAGGCGATGATAGAGCAGATTTCGTATGACTGTGAAAAGTGCCGTGACACCGTTGTACCGCGCCGCGACCGTGGTCGTACCGCGACTACGCGGTTTCGTTCGGCATCTACAGCAGGCCAGGTTCGGTACCGCCACCGCGACCGTACCGTGTCGTGTCACGGTACTTTTCACAGTCATACGAAATCTGCTCTAACCAGCCGCGGAAGATGTCGGAGGGAGGTGTTCTGGTTTAAGGCCTGTCCCGACACAACGACTTAGCCGACACACAGAAGTTTTCACTATCTAAAACCAATTATCACGTGTACTCATTTATGTCAAGGACATTATGGGACTGGAACCTTTCTACCAGAGGATAGGCTGTGAAGACACGTAGCTTGCCTGTCTTCAAAAAGCCCGCCCTGCTTGACCACTACGACTGAATATTTATTCCGTACCATGTAACATTCAAAAATTGGCCCTCGGACCGCAGACACTGGATCTCCTCCGATGGGCGCGCTCCTTTTTAGAAGGACCGTCTTTGTAGCCACAAACACTTTTTGAAATGCATTGTTGGCAATGAAAATATACCAGAGCCACGTTTTCGGCCATCATCAGGGCCGTAGCGCTCTTAGGGGCCATCATCAGGGCCGTAGCGCTCTTAGGGGGGGGGGGGGGGGGGGGGGGGGGGGGTTCACGTGCCCCTCAGTTTTTCCCCAAACAATCCTTAAGACTCCGGATTTTGCACCCTGCATTTAAAGTTCCCCCAAATATGCGGTAATTTCACATGCTGGGCTCTAAATTTTCGGAGTTTAAACTATCTAAGTCTAAACTTTCCATAAAAACTACCTCGGGTTTTTTATATGTTGTGCCTCCACAGTTTTTGGAGGCTTGCTACGGCCCTAATCATATTTCGCGGGCTGCCCACGGAAAAAAACTGTGTTCTTAAGCTTCTTAAGCTCCCACTATGCATTCACGCTGTTTCCGTTTTTCTGGGGCTTCAAGAGGAAGTTAATCAGCCTTTTTTCACGCGAAACGACAGCCAGCAGTGTTAAATGAGGAACGGTAATGATCTCAATAAAACATCATCGCTTGCCTTTTCTCATTTCCAGACAGCGCTAGTTTAATTGTACGGACAAATTGCAAAAAAAAAAAAAAAAATCAAACGAGATGTGAGCAGAATAGCCAAAAGGTCTTCTAAGTTTTGGCCGGGCATACTTAGCGACATAACAACATAAGGCGTTATTTGCAACGAAAAATGCATGGGAAAATAATCAAAATTAGCAATATTTTCCACGAATCATCATTAGATACTTCACCAAGGCAATCTTATGTTATTTTTTGTGGATTTCAATTTTTTAAACCACTAAATTCTGTTTGCTATTTTACTTAATTCGCAAAATACAGCGAGGAGAAAACAGTCAGGCGTTCCTTGATGTAGCTAGGGGTTCTGGAAGTACGAAATTCCGGTTAAATTATCTTAAATAGAGATTCTTTCATATTTATTTTGCATCTTTGTTTAGTAAATAGTTAGCTGTTTCATTTTGAAGTAGAATGGTTTAAACGATACAGGGTTTTCGTAATTTTTATTTGTTTTCGATAAAAGTAGACGCGGGTATCCTGTGGTGGATTCTCGAAGAAATTCTACCCCCGATTTGAGCATGTTCCACGGCAGTAATTTTGGATAACTTTTAGTATGTTAGTAAGTTGACTGTTGACTGTTGACTGCAATTTTGAAATATTGCCTAGCAACACTGATGGACAACTTGCTCGGATCAAGTTGCAAACAAATATTTTGTATCTGCCTTCAAGGTATTGTACCAGAACTTGAAACATTTTGTTTCTGATTTGCCCAACTAGGCCTGCTTCTCTAGTGCTGAGACATGTGGCATGAAAGTTGCTCGTGACAACAGAAATTTGATACTGGACAAGTTGGCCATCAATGTGAAGAGAAAAACCAGTTTGACTGTAATATGCCAATTTCATTTCACTTCTCTGAGTTACTCTGCATTAAAATAATATAAGGAAATATGTTTAGAAGCATAATAAAAGATATAATGGAGAGTAAGTAATTCAGAAGTAACATTCTGTACATTGTTTGTTGCAGGTTCAGAAGGTGTTGGTCGGTGTTGGTGTTCATTTATATACCCATTTCACAAAGGGATAATGCCATTAACATGTTAGATAAGCACTACAGCATTTCATCGATTGTTTTTCAGAAGTAGAACTATACCTAAGAGAGAACTATTCCTAAAGAGTTCCCTTTCTGGGAAGTAGACACTACTCAAGAATTTTCACTACAGATATAGTTTGGTGCTCAGTAGAACATCTTGTAAAAGTTATATTGCCACCTAAAAATCCAATATTTTCAACAGGTGGAAGTTTTCCTAATTTTGTGAACTGCCCAATTTTCTCTAAATTGGATTGCAGTTTACAGAACTTGTCGGAATACTCCGCTAGTAATAAATAGCATAATAAATTGTTGATCAATATGGTGTTCCAATATTTTCTTGGACATAATCAATCATTGAATCCCAAGGAAGGGTGAAAATGGAGCTTGCATCTCCAGAGTGGGTACCCTTCACAGCCTTCAGGTTGGGTATTTTAAAATCGTTGCTTGGCTAGATACAAAATCCGGGTTTGTAAATCATTGTAGTCAAATAAATTTAATTCCAGGAATAGGTGATTCAAATCCAGCACCTTAAGGGGCCATCTGAAGATAGGGTACCTGAGGGGGGGGGGGGGGGGGGATATAGATGGTGAAGCTTGTCCAGACATTTTCTAAGGTTATGACACACACACACTAATCAACATGTTTGTTTGGTCACCATGACATATTGTAGTTTTTTCATTTATACTAGTAACAGGTCAGTCAAAGTATAATGTATACTGAATGATGCTCATTTTGATTTGTAAGTGGTTGGAGTTTTCCAGCAAAATCTATGTGCAGAACAACGGGTCAACTTTTATTTTTTCAACCCAAAGCTATGATATCTTTCTACTTGAAGGCCCCGAAATATCAGGGTAAACTGATAGGATAAAAAATGAAATCGTTACTATTGCAAAACATCGTCTTTTTTCCGGATCTTGCAGTCTGAATTTCAACACGTTCTTTTTTAATGTGCGATATTCTGAAGTAGAAATATTTTGGAAGAAATACAAAATTACGAACGATCTTTTTTCCAATCGGCATGTTTTTGGTACGAAACAAACTATAATTTCGAGTTTTATTTATTTTATTATTGAATTGGTAAAAGGTAACAAACAGCGTATGTTTCGTTGCCATCTACATACAAGCAGTGCTAAATTTGAAAATCCCGCTAGATTATAAAATTTCACCAAGTTAGCTGGTTGGAAATTTCCAACCGCCAGATCACAGTCTTGGTTGGATTCAAAGGTTTTTGCTCAGCTTTTACCAAATTAGTCGGTTGGAAATTTCCATCCGCCAGATTACAGTCTGGTCGAGTTTCAAGGTTTTTGCTCAGATTTTTACCTATTTAGTCGGTTGGAAATTTCCATCCGCCAGATCAAATTCTTGGTTAGATTCATAGGTTTTCGCTCAGATTTTACCAAATTAGTCGGTTGGAAATTTCCATCCGCCAGATCACAGTTTGGTCGAGTTTAAAAGTTCCTGCCTTAGATTTTACCAAATTAGTCGGTTGGAAATTTCCATCCGCCAGATCAAATTCTTGGTTGGATTCATAGGCTTTCGCTCAGATTTTACCAAATTAGTCGGTTGGAAATTTCCATCCACCAGATCACAGTCTGGTCGAGTTTGAAGGTTTTTGCTCAGATTTTTACCAAATTAGTCGGTTGGAAATTACATTACATGAATGTGATTTACTGTATCAAACAGTTCACAAGCTTCACTTTTAACGCTATGATACGGGATTCTTAGGTAGCTTGTCTGTCCAACTACTTCTTTTATGTCCTTCGCACATACCAAAAAAAATGATAACGTAAAGTAAGTTCCTTTAAAGTACTGGCACCTAAATACTTTACTGATGGTTCTTTGACTCGCTCGCCAGGAGGTACCTGTAAACCTACTTCTATATGATCAAAATATCAATCGACTTGTTCTACGTGGCTTTAGCCTCTAGCTCCAAGTTCGATATCTTCCCGTGTATATCTGTAAATTTGAAAATGGGATGTCAGCTTTAAATAAGTGTAAATATAATTAGAAACGTTCTACGAGCTACCAAAATTAATATATTTTTTTATCTATGAGTACGCAACTGTTCATCCAGAGTTAGTATTTGAAGTATATAATTTTCAATAATGAATTGTGGAATGAATTTTTTAATGAATAATAAAAGTAATAATGCAATGATGAATTGAATATTCCACTCTAGGGGGCACGCTTCGTGTCTTACGACTGTAAATTAAACTTATATCTCGACAAGATGAACAAAGCGGTTTGGACCAGTCACCTCGCCGATAATAATTTAAGCGCAGTTTTCTGAATAATTGATAATAGCCCTTTTCATACGCAAGTCATACTTCATTGAATGACACTAAACCGGGTTGATACATGAGGCAGTCGAAGGTCAATAACGTTGCAAGGAAACGTTTAAAGCCTTAAACGTTAAACTAAAATGCTAAACGTTTTTCCACACTCGTACACTATTCGAAGGTTCAAACAAAATAGAATATACAATTGCAAAACCTAATGACATAGTTTAGCTAGATTTTTCAAAGCGTCCTCGTGGCCCGGCCCCATAGTCGTAAATTGTTGTTGTAACTGGCACTGCTCCAAAACAAACCGTCTTAGGCCGACGTAAACAGAGGAGGAATGCTCGCAGGGTAGAGAGACATCTGCTAGCACGGAATCCTACGGTTAGAAATAAGCGCTTACCTTAGTTCCATCATCGCCTATCTTTGGGGATTTTGTACTCTGCCATGGCCATATCCTTGAACCAAGAATCCCGAGAGGAACGTTTGAATGTGAAAAGCTTGAAAGCATATTCATTTGTAAAATGATAGATTCTCACATCTTGATATCTTGCACTTCTTTGGAGTTTCACTTTTTTATAGCACTGTTGCCTTTTCTTTTCCTGCTTTTACTTGACATTGTAGCCATCGACCGCAAATACTTTACGAGACTCTGGATTCAGGGTACAAAAGTTGAGTTCAGTCCGTTGCAAGATCAAGCAGCAGGACCTTTGGTGTTGTTGATATTAAGTGGTCACGTGAAAGGTTTAGGCCTATTTAATCCGCGTTTTGATTGGCCATGAATATTATTTTGCCTTTTTGATTGGATAATTCGCTTCCGTTTTGAATTTTGTATGAGCGGCGGTTAGTTCGAACCATATGAAGAAATACGTTGCATTGAAAGGAAAAACGGAGGAGCGATCAAATGTAATCTAATCGAATCGTGGTTTTATAGCCAGAAAGTTCTTGCATAACCGCCAAGCAGCGCCGACTATATATTGATCTGAAACGCCTCTTTATTGCATAACAACGCGGACATTAACAAATGAAGCTCGCGGTTCACGCCGTGTTAGTCAAGCGGATGCTGCTGCACTGAATAGCGGGACGCCGAAGATAAATTTTCAGTTTGAAAGGTAAGTTGAATTCCTTTTATTCCAATCTAAACACCAGAACATGTTTATTAGCTTACTGTGCATGGAGAGCAGAAGTAACAAATAGGAAAGCACAGTAGACACAGCTAGAATTACAAATGTTAATCGATAGGCGGGATGACTGTTGTTTGTTGTATTGAAAGTTCAAGCAGGCGAATGTAAACAATCTTGGTATCAGTGACTGCGAAGTGTGCGCAATAAAATTGGTCAAATGTGCCTCAAAAAGTGTTCGATAAAGTAGTTCTTGTTAAGTCTGTCAGGGAGTCTGTTCGAACTTGTTTCGTTGTTGTATGTATGGTGGCGACATGACTCGCAAACGCTCGAATTCTACTGCAATTATTCGAACAAAATCTATCCTATAACGTATAAAAAAAGTCCCCACGTATCTGTGGTGCAGCCGTTTTTCCAGGTTTCTCTGCTAACAGTTTGACCTTGACCCGACGGCCTACATCACGTATTTTAAATAACATTTTCTACTCTCTGGATTATCAAATACATTATTCTAGGACACACATCATTTGTTTTATCAACAAAAACATTGAGAATTCATTGCTTTGTTTTAGGTATCCACCGAAAACCACATTGGATGTCCAGGAGAAGACAGTTATGATATAATGGAGTGAAAACATTGAGCTAAGAAACAGATAAGTCACAGAAGAATGCGTGACAAATAGAATGTTTATTTACTTCTGGCACCAGAGTTATATTTATTTTCACCTGTCTATCACTCTACCCTGGGTACCAGAGTCTCCAAGCTTCACTCGTTTACAAAACGCATAATTTACTGACTTTTTTTCCAAATTAGTCGGTTGGAAATTTCCATCCGCCAGATCACAGCTTATTGGTCGAGTTTAAAGGGTTTTGCTATGATTTTTGCTAAATTAGTCGGTTGGAAATTCCATCCGCCAGATCACAGCTTGGTCGAGTTGAAAGATTTTTCCTCAGATTTTACCAAAATTGGTCGGTTGGAAATTTCCATCCGCCAGATCACAGCTTGGTCGAGTTTAAAGATTTTGGCTTTGATTTTACCAAATTAGTCGGTTGGAAATTTCCATCCGCCAGATCACACTCTGGTCGAGTTTGAAGATTTTTCCTCAGATTTTACCAAATTAGTCGGTTGGAAATTTCCATCCGCCAGATCACACTCTGGTCGAGTTTGATGATTTTTCCTCAGATTTTACCAAATTAGTTGGTTGGAAATTTCCATCCGCCACACAAGGAATTCGAGCGGAAATCTAATCGAAACGAGCAAAACTTGTGCGGACTCGTATCCTGCCTAAATATATGCGCGCGCTGGAATTTATTCATGAGCCCACATTGTAAAATCAATATGTACAGCTGACATTTGTGTAAACGCTGCAGTCAAATTCCAAATTGCGTGATCTTTTCGATGCGAAGCGAGAATTCGAATAGTGTTTACGATTCAGATAACACATCGAGTGAATGATTCCGAAGCGATAATAGCATATTTGAACAAGAGAAAATGATTCATTTTCTCTTGATTTGTATTAATATAAAAGAAAATATTGTGTATGTTTTCAGAAAGTCCGCGATTTTCTGATGTGCGCACTCTTTATAGCTAGAAGTTTCTGAACATTTTTGTGATAGAGCGGATAATATGGCTATAATTACGCTTGGTGCAAACTGCGCTTGTACAAATTTATTGCGGCCAAGACTAGAGGCGATTTCTTGGATTTTTCTAAGCTAATCAACTGAAAATGCGGCTTACGTAATGTCAGGAAACACACAAAGTTGAGAATACTTTGAACCTTTCAAGTGCCAGCACTCCAGGCAATGACTTCATCACCGCTGGTGACAATAACTTCGCAAGCCATCCAGCTATGAAACTTTTTTATTGCAAATCAATCCGTTTACATCAGTGCTATGTTTTTATAGTGCTATGTTTTTATGTTATAATCTTCCCTAAATCTGCTTCGCTATGGCGCTGGCTATACTAGGAACCTAACTCGAAAAGCAATTGCTACTAATTAGACTCTAGCCATTTCCGGTCATATACTTCTATTGATGTTTCTCGTTCATATTCAGTATGTTGGACATAAATTCCAAGAACCACTCTACGACGATACGAACGAATGTGGATAGCAGAATATCTGTGCTGACTCTCGTCATGGTACTTCGTGCAGTTTTTCCACAACAAAATATTTAACTTTCACCTGAATAATTACTTGCAATGCATTGTTAATTTCAAGTTGGCAAGCGAAGAATACTTGAAATCTCGATATGCTTTTCCTTGAAAAATTCAAATGTTTCATATCTCCAATGCGTCAAAGTCCTCGTAGCATTCTATTCAAGACCACTTTCAGTTTCCACTGCTTTAAATCTGTTAAGGTTATTCCCCTGTTTTGCACGGCGCACGCTGTTCTGCGCATGGACGCGCGATCAATTTGTTCGAAAATGACGCAATCGAGCGCGCGCGCGCAAGCTAAATATCCCCATTTGAGCGAGAAACACCAAGAAAAAGTCGCTTTTTGGGATATTGCGCGAAAACAAGATTGGGCACCCCCATTTTTTATTTTACCATTTGATAAAACTATCATTCCCCTGTTATAAAAAAAGTTTAAAGAAATTTCCACGACAAGTTTTTGAGCTATCGTCATAAAAAGCCCCAAAATGAGACACCAAAGACAGTCAAATTATCACGAGCGGTGCGCACATTTTTGCACATTTTCCAGAGTAGCGTCAACATACATAGAAAATTAAACATTCCAATGTTCGTCCTAGGTAGTGAAGCATCCAACAGTTATGTTCAAACTTGCAAGCGAACTGGATTGCTTCATTAGTGAGCGTTTTATCACAATTTTCTTGTTTCACGTATTCCTTCACAAAATAGCCCTCAGGCACTAAAAATGGGGTATGTTTGCGCCATCACAGTTTCTAAACGAGCATGGGCACCCCCTCTTTTTATTTCATATTTTCATTCCTTATATACTAAATAGTAAATAGACAAATTAAGAAAAAAATTATACGACAAGTTTTATTTTAGGGGAATCACCTTAAATCGAGTCACGGATCAGCGAAGATCTCTGAATGATTTTTTTGGAGTGTAATTGCAAATGACATTGCTGCACTGTAGTAGGAAGAATACTTATTTGAATGAATTTTTTTCAGTATGTTGGACACAAATTCCAAGAACCACTCCACGTCGATACGAATGAATGTAGACGGTAGAATGTATGTGCCGACTCTCGTCATGGTACTAGGTTCAGTTTTTCCACAAAAAAGTATTTAATTTTGACCTGAATAATTATTGCTACAACATTGTCAATTTCAAGATGGCAAGCACTAAACAAGAATTTCTGCAGAATACACTTCCGTGGTGCTTTTTCTTGGCTAATTCCTATCTTCCACACCTCGCAGCATTCCATGCGACTTTCTACTGCTTTCGACGGGCCTCCGATCAGCGAAGAACACCGAATGAATGATTTCACACAGGAATTTTTTCAGAAACGACCGCTCGAAGAAAATAAATAAGTTAAAGAACTTTGACACAAATTCCAAAAGACTTTCCACTTTTTCTTGAATCCTCTTAGGGTAATTGAAGGTATACGAAAGTTCGAGCGTGGTACTAGGTTCAGTTTTCGAGGAATGAGACGTCAAAATTTCCTCTCTCGAATCCCATGGCGTCATCTTGCGAAAACATCTCAGGAATATTCAGTGAGTTAAAACGCGACCCCGGGAGAATACAAAGCGTCATAATTGTGCTAGATGCAAAGATCAGTTGCTGATCAAGATTAGTTGAAGTTTTCAGCTTTCCTCGTGTCTCCGATCAGCTAAAATATAATTATAAAACTCCGTTGTCTGCCTCGGTACATTTCCAACAGAATCTCAATTTCAAAGTTTGACTGTGGGGAGGGGGTTATTTTGTCTTACTGCGCATGCGAAATAACAGCAGGTCAGCAGCTTCACTGAGGGCTCAGCTCAAGATTTGTTTGCGAAGAGATGTACGGCTTGAATTCCTTGTGGCCAGATCACACTCTGGTCGAGTTTGAAGATTTTCCACATATTTTACCAAATTAGTCGGTTGGAAATTTCCATCCGCCAGATCACAGCTTGGTCGAGTTTGAAAATTTTTGCTTTACTTTTACCAATTTAGTCGGTTGGAAATTTCCATCCGCCGGGTCATAGGTTAGTAAAATTAAAAAGGTCTTCTTGCTTAAAACTTGCAATGCAATCGGGGAACATTCCCACCCACCAGATTTGAGATGCTACAAATTGTACGCTATATACTCTTATGGGTACCAATCAATACACCATCAGAACATTAATATAACCTGTAACGAGTTATATACCATCGACTTGTGCATTAATTTGCTGAGCGTTTGTAAGTACTGCTAGTGTTCCAACAGAAATGGAAAGGATGTGGTCTTATAGGGTGATCCTCAGCTTCCAAAGCAGCATTGGTAATTTGCGATATGCTACATACAGAAATAAGACCAAGTCTCAAAGTTGTTCTTGTGGTTCCTTTTTATCATGTTCACTACGAGTTTAACCATGGCTAGAGCAGATAGTTTTAATTCTCATGGTTAGCTATATATATTTCTAAATATTTGGAACAACGGGGGGAAAAACTCTCGTGTTTTACCAAAAAGCATACTTCAGAATATCGCACATTAAAAAAGAACGTGTTTCAGTCTGAATCAGTTTAAACAGTCGCAGATGAAGGTCCACAGATCCTCAAATCAAACACGTTTATTTGCAATACAAAGGGCAGCTGAATAAACCTTTTATTTTATCCTTTCCCGCTTTCAGAATAAAAGAAGCAAAACAAACGAGAAATAGAAATAGCGCGCTATTTGATTAAAAATTCGCGATACTCAACAGTGCTTTTCCCTGAGTTGAGTCTGCAATGTAAACATGAACGGCAGCGGTTGTTGCGCATGGCATACGCAAAATACTCCTCTGTTCCACTGCGGTGTGATTGTTGAAAAAACTAGGGGACACTGCGCGGAAACATCGCAAGCACGCACAAACACAGGGTTATCCCAGAGACTATTCACATGAGGGAGGGTCTCCCCCCAAAAAAAGCTATTGCTACTATAGATTCAGTTGCCTGACAAACATTTCTGTAGGATCTACTTGCAGTTACCAGAATACATGAACGAGGAGCAGATGAAAAGTATCTGGCATATATCGAACCGTGAATTGAATACTAACTTAAAACAACAAAAAGCTTGACAAGTGAGATATGTCGTGAAGTAAAAATCGACTAAATATCAAATGACCTTCGTTGAAGAGAGAATGCTAGTATATGCATTATGTACTTCTTAGTCGCGCCAGAGAAGTTCTTACCTTAGAGACGTCCTAGCTCACTGCGCGCCACTACCTCAATAAGAAACCGCGTAACTTTACTCACCACTCTGCGGCACCCCGGCAACCTTGATACCTCAATAATTCGACTCTGCGAAATTGCACAGTGACTATCATCACAAAGACTGAAATACTCGTTTGTGCTTACGATCTTGAAAAAGGCAAATACAATCTTACCTTTACGTAAATGCATAGGGTGAAACACAGGCTGTACTCTGTCTAAGCTCTGGGGGCTAAATATCTATTGAGCTCGCTATCCTTAGCCTGTGTAGCAAGCACAAAGGGAAAGGGGACCACGAGCGAGCGGCCGCCATCCTTCTTAACTTGGCCCAACCGCCTTCCAGACCCTTATTCAAACTGTCATTGTGACAGCCAAAACTGCAGTCATTGGTCATTGACACCTGATTGTGTTTCGTTAATAATTTACGTTCGCTAGATCGGCAGGCGGAAGTGAAGTACTTGCCAACTAAATAATGAAGTTAACATCACGCAACAACAGCCAACAGCGAGCAGCCAGCATGCGGTTAAGAAATCCAGCTAGGACGTGTAACATTTGGTTAAATTTCCTAACCGGGAACCAGTATGTTAAAAATCTCAGCCAAGGTCTCTAGATTCGTAATTTCCAGCCAGCAGATTTTCTTTATGGGAACGGATTTTTGGAGGAACGGCTCCGGTAAACCCTCCTGCTGTTTACACGTTTAAACATTATCTGGAGACAGTTTAACATAGAGACTCGAATTGTGCATCATTTAAGTATTCATTTTATTATTAATTCGATGTTATAACGTATGTCCAGGACGTTAGACATTTTAACTTTGGAGACATAAAGTTTAAACACCTTTGGCATGCGTCTTTTTTTTAAAGGAATCCAAACTTTTCTTTTATATTTTACGACAAAGGTCAAGGTCAAGGTCAAGGTTTTATATCAAAATTGGCACAATTCTACCAAAAAAAGTCAAAAAGTGCTGCAGCAACAAAAGTGTAACCCCTCATATCTTAAAGACGGATCCATTAGAAAAAAGTCATATTTGATATTTTGTTTCTTAGTGTATATGATTCTCTACGCAAAGAATCAAGCCTATCTGACTTTACCTGACCTTAGGGTAGAAATCTTGCCATTTTGGGTTCTGCCGAGGTGGGGGGTATGTTACGTCATAGGATTTGGCAATTTTTAATATTAATAGATAGCGGGTTTATTTGGTTTTGTTTTATAATTAAGAAATGTGTGGCATTCGCTTTATATGAGCGCACTTAAAATTAGTCAAAACATAGGAAATGAAAAACGATCATTTGCAAAATTTGGGTGATAGGTTCGGTTTGGGAACGACCCTCCGCCTCGCAACCTTTTGTACCCCAAAATCAAGAGGTTTGGATAATTCCGATTACGCAGCACAAATGGGTATGTTCGGCAAGCTCGTACGTTTTATCTTTGAAGTAAGTTGATTTTCTCTAAACGAGCTTGTGGAACATCTAAGCTTCTTGGTTTTGGGAATACTTATTTTTACAATTTAACGAAGAAGTGGAAATTCTTGTAGTAACGCACTCTTAATCAGAGTTTGCGCAGTTTCTTTAGAGTAGCGCAATGTTCTAGGCATGCGTTGTAATGATTTCTCAATTAAGCATCTTCGTGTGAAAAGTCGCTGGAACAGGTAACAACCCAAGGTTGAAGAACGTTTCGGCTCATTGGCTAACACTTTTAAATAGTTTTAAATTCTCCCCGTTTTCTATTCACATTATTATTATTACTCAGCCGGATTTGATATCAGGAAAAGAGGTTTCTGTGCTATATAACTTACCTCACGCAGAAATGCTTTTCTAGGCGCCTTCTTTTCTAGGCGCCTTCGCCTTCTTCACAGTGTTGTATAACTATTTTCATCTGCATATTAATTAGCGCATCGTGAAAGTTTATCGGAATCGCCCAATCAATCAGTGTTAGCTGCATACTGGCGTGCATGATGCTTTGCGGCCCCTATAGTTTAAATTTCCGGCGTCTTCTGTGTTCCGTTGTCAGTTATCGGCGTAACGGGTGGTCAAGCCTGGTTTTTTGCTTAGCCTCCCAACCGACACCAGCTCCTATCTATAATGGCGGATTCTTTACCTGCTCCCGTCGCTCCTAATTCCAGCCGTGACTTGTCCTGCTGCTCTCCAGACGTTACAGGTTGAGGTAACTATAGTCTTAGTTATTTCACGTTCAATATATTTGCGTTGTTAACTCGGCTAGTTGGCCTACAAAAATATACCTTATCTTTTGTAATACCGCTCGTAGGCGAAGAACTATTTCTCTGGATTCCGCTAGTTGGCGAAGAATACACTCTATTTTGAATACCGCTCGTAGGCGAAGATCTTTATCTCATTGGATACCGCTAGTTGGCGATGAGTATATCATTTGTTATTTGGATACCGCTCGTAGGCGAAGGTCTTTATAGCTCTGAATTCCGCATGTTTGCGAAGAGTAAATTGGATACCGCTCGTAGGCGAAGAGTATTTGGATGTATTTACGGATACCGCTCGTAGGCGAAGATCTATATAGCTCTGAATTCCGCATGTTTGCGAAGAGTAAATTGGATACCGCTCGTAGGCGAAGGTCTATATATATCTCTTAATACCGCAATTGGCGAAGAATACAGTATCTATGGATACCATTTCTGCTGACACTTTACGTAATAAAATAGAAAGAATAAAGTTATTGAGTGATACGCTATCGTTTATGAGCTATATGCTCGTTCATAATGCGTTTGTTTCACTGCATCACTTGTCTATTACTAGTTGCCATTTGAAATTATATCGTACTTAAATTTCCAGTTCATCGGCGAGGGCTCGGTTGTTTTATTGCTTCACACACTGTTGTTTATGTAGCTGTTTTAGGTCTGCTCGTTAGCCTAGTCTTTCGTACAGTTTTGACCATATTACGTACATATTTCTAGCCTGTTTTATTTTATTTCGTAGCTCTTTGAACATACTGGTCTTTGATCTATAGAGTTGTTATCACAAGTCTCATCGAGGTCCGCCTTTGCCGTGTGTCAGAGCTGATATAGTTTCGTTAATTTTGCAGCTTTCAAATTTTCTGTATGATTATCCGGGTTCTGGGTTTGCCTTATATATTTCGTTCGACAGCGTTTTCGCATTTTTAAATTACGCGCCACCTGTAGTCTTTAGTTAGTTACAGTATATGTAAATGTTTGTATATATTTTGTAAACCGCAAATATCCGTATCAATTTTCAGTTGCGGTTTACAGATGTAATGTCTAATCCCTTAGATACGGACTGCAATTTATGCATGAAGCTTGCAATTACTAGTGTTTTTTAGATATATCATTCTGTGGTTAGTTCTCAAGTTCTATAAAGTGTAGTGGTTTAAGGGACAGGACCTCGGTTTATATAGCTATTCACTGTATATCAACATTGCCTTTGTAATGCTATGAGTTGCAACCGTAGATTGAATAGCGCCCTTGTTCTGTTAACCAATCGATCTCTCGTTGGCATATTAATAACAATAGATGACGTCAGCGTGAACAGCGCTATTGTCTTATCTAGTCAGTCTAGTCATGCGTTAAAGGGTCATTGTAGGTTTTTCGCACTTTAACAAGCGGTGTCATCCGTGGTCATTCTTCAAGCGTGCGCTGTCTTAGAAGTGTTGGTGTATGTCCAAGCGTAGTACTTTGTTAAGGGAAAGAAAGAAAGACATGTGATCTATATATATGCACGCCACTCAAGGGTTAGCCAGAGAAATAACAAGAAGGTAGTACTTAAATCTCGTTTACCATGTGGGGATAGGGAACTGCGAAGATTATTATTTATTTTACTCGTACAATTACAGCATACATATTCCTGTTCTGTCCTATCCACCATAGGGTCCGTAAAGGACAGTTAAGGCGCTATAGCAAGTTGGAAACACAGGAGGCGCCTTTGTGCCATACTAAAAAGCTCATGCTTAGGCCAACAAATTTGCTGCAGCTCGTATTAAATTGCCATAAAAGCTGCCTCCATTTTGGAAGCCGCGTGGTGGTCAACGTACAA
The DNA here is from genome assembly GCA_033964015.1 of Scolanthus callimorphus. Taxonomy (NCBI): domain Eukaryota; kingdom Metazoa; phylum Cnidaria; class Anthozoa; order Actiniaria; family Edwardsiidae; genus Scolanthus; species Scolanthus callimorphus. The sequence goes on along the minus strand of CM066922.1, from coordinate 24,128,856 downwards.
TGTCCAGTTATTGTTATGGATTTTTGGACTCGTAGTAAACTGCTTACCCAGAGCAGGTTCTTTGTGTTTAATAATAAACTGAAGTACTTTGCTTGCATTATTTGTCATTTCTTTCTTACCACTTTCCTCGACCATTGCTGGAATATATAGATATATTTATTATAAAAAATAAATAAATAAATAAATAAACACTTCGGATACAGCCACTACAGTGTGACACATTTTTTCCTTTTCTCCCACCACGCGCCCTATGCTATCTCGTTTAGTTCTACACAGGGAGGATACATACAGCTAGGCTGTTAATGACGGTATCTTTGTGTTTTCCCATACCACAGGGACCCCGCTGGTCGTTTAGAAAACATTTGTTAGGTTTATAAATTATATATTTTTTGTGCACCCTTTATCCCTTCGTTGACCCTGGGGAGCCTGCTCTGTGTTCTATACCACCCTGTTCTTCGTGTTCAGGGCTGGGGTCAACGAAGGGTTGGGTTCCCTTTTAGTTATCACATCGTATTGTTTGTTTTTGTTAAGCAAGCGGTAATTTTGTTTTCATCTCGGCTGCCGCAGAAATAAGAAAGACGCAATGGATACTCATGTTTGTAGTATCATACAGGGAACCCAACCCTTCGTTGGCCCCTCCGGTTAATTTCGTGACCCAAAATTCTTCAAGGCGGGAATGGTAACGGTAACTTACCAGTATGTAATGTAAAAATGTAATGTAGGCACTTGTATGTTCAAATGCGGTTTACAGATGTGGACATGTCTGATCCCTAAGATGCGGACTGCGATTTATACAATGCAGATTACATTCTGTGGTGAGCACTGTGATTGTTTAACGTCCCGCGCATAGTGGATAAGTGTAGTGGGCTGAGAGACGGGACCTCGGTTTTATTGTCTGATCCGAAAGACGTGAAACACAGGAGAAATGACGAATCACTTCAACCCACGATGGACACAAGGTTCGAAACAGCAGAGAAAAATCCCAACTGCCTCCGACTGGGATTCGAACCCGGTGCACAGAGGTGAGAGGCAAACGCTTTACACGCTGCGCCACCCGTGTCTCTTGTCTTTTGGTTAACTGTCATGATGTAGATCCTCACTGAATCATTCGCGACGGCGTCCGGATAGGGCATTTCTTCGAGCCATTTGAAGAAAAAATTCAAGTAGAAATTTTACTACTCCCCTTTACCGCCCATTGTTATAACCCTCTATCGTGCCTTAAAGTGCTAGTATGACCAAAATTTCACTTCTTTTTCTATCATTTTTATTTTTTTTTTTTTCCGGCCTAGTACTTTAATTACCCACAATACATTATTGCTAGTTCCGCCCGGAATACAAGGTAAAACGTCTGCAAAAAGTACGATTTCTCGTCCACCATTAAAATTTTATGTTCCAAAATACGAGCCTGTAATTATAAATGACAGCGGTTATAGCAGCCTCGTTTTGAATCGTGACGCACTTTTATCCCCCCTGAGCATCCAGGCCTCTTATTCGTTATTGATACGGCTCATTTTGGAGCACATTGAACAATATGAGTGAAGTTTCAAGAAATGAGGTTGTTCTCGATCTTTTTGCAAGTTTTTGAGGAGAAATGGGCGACCTTGTTTTTATAATTTTGTTGCTGACCTTCTCACACCTGTTAATGTTAATTGTTTATTTGCTTAAATCAGTTCAGCATAATTTGTTCTTCAACAATGTCAGGACAGCTCCGATGAAAATCAAAGTGAAGGGTAATCAGAAAATTGCTTAAAATATTTTATTCATGTATTCTTCAGCAACATTGTTTTTGCAAAACAGAGCTGAGCGCGCGCTATGTTGAAAGTGGCGTGATCTTCGTCAGCAGCGCGCGCGTGAACAATTTTTGTCAACAACTGAATATTTACATCAAAATCCAGACCTTCGTTGCCTGTATTGTTCATGTTTTAATGTTTGTTTTGTGAAATTCATCTTTCGGAATGCTAACAAAAGTTCATAACAGTAGATCTGCAGGTGGAATGACTGAGCTTTGAAAGAGGAAAACAAGATGCGACGGTCACGCTTGTGTGTAATATATTTACTGTTAGATTTTGAGATTGTTGTTGTCCCGGCAATGGACGGGGGATAAAAATGCGTCACAAAATGTAGCCTGGCCTCTTACTTGGTAACCAGGTAGTAGGAACAGCAGATTTTAATGGCGACTCCAAGATTGCGGCCGTGTGGCCGTGTGGCCGTATTTTGGTGTTTTCGGCGGCAGAAAAATGGACTAAAGAGTTATGTTATCAATCAGAATTTGGGGAAGATGTTTTCAATGCCTTATAGTACAACTTAGTGGATTTGTAGGAAGGATACAGTTTTGGGCATACTCGCACTTTAATTCTCGATTATTAAAACCGCTGGAGATATCTTGTTTTGGGGAGAGGTCGACAATGTTTTCCAACCATACTTAGCCTCTCACTTACTGTGTAGCCTTCGAGACCTCCTCAGTGGGTTTAAGGCATGACTCAAAACGCATTTGCCTGGAAAAATGGATTATTCTTCATATCTCATGTTACTATCATCATTGGAATTGTTTAGTACAATAGTTTCAAGAAAAGCTATATCTTTAACCTAGTTTGTTACCATGGAGGCGCTTATCACGTGACTCAGTGGTGGCTATCTTGGATTGTTTTATTTAGAACTCTAACTCGCACAGGAGAAGGTGAAAGTTAAAGGTTGTCATCTATTTATAAAGGACAACTATCTTCAGGTAAGCTAATTGGATAACTTGGAATTTCTTAAGAAAATGAAAATATATATATTTATATATATATATTATAAGTTATTTCACTTGCTTTTGTAATATGATATTGTTGGAAAATGTCTTTATTAAGACATATCTAGTTAGGTTACAGAAAGACTAGCGTACAAACATGAAAAAGAAATTGCTATTTATATTTATAATATGGCGGATTGCGAGTAACCGTTACCATGGCAACAAAACTTAATCAGAATTCCATAATGTTTTTGTGAGCTAATTCACTAAAGCAGGCCAACGTTTTACAGCCATGATACCACCGAGTCGTCTGCCACGACGAGAGGTGGTTGTTACTTTTGGGCTAGAGATCTCCCTTTCAAGCTGGATCATCTGTGTGTCTTATTTGCCAAGATTCATACTTCTGGGTCAAAGGCGACACTGTGTTATTTAACCCTTCTTCCGAGATTTGCTTTGATTTTCAATTGGATTACCTCTATTTTACATTTATTAATACTTTGCCCTTCGGTTGGAAAGTGAGCGCCTTCTTATACCACGACTTTGTAAGCCGCTCTCGCAGTATATCGATGTCCGTCACGTGATACAATTACCTCCCCTGCATCGCACTTTCGTTTTGCCCCAAGCCATCAGAACACCGAAGCCGCGGCATATATCGTCTGTTATCGATCCTTATCGAAGCAGGGTATTTCATCACATTTGAGAAATACATCTTCACTTCTGTAAGCTTTTTAGGGTTATATGTCTCGTCCCGCAGGATGAAACGGATGCTTTCATAGCCCTCAGAGAGAGCATTTTGTCATCCGCCATGGTATCCTTCAAACACTTAATCGTCTCTTTCAGTTAAGCTTCCCATCTTGCAGATTGTATGTGCGAGAGGTAGTCCAGGGCATCGCATATTCGTATCTAGAAAGTATTGTCGTCTACCTTACCCTTTTTGAAAACTCAAAACCGTCTCTCACTTGCATTCGCCATGCGATATGATTGAAGGCTGTAGGTTGCTATTGCTTCGCTTCAGTCGCTTTGGCGGTCTTTCGTCATGTTTCTTGCTGGCTTTGTCGTTCAGCCGAGGCCTAAGTGTGAACCCACCCTATTTCACTGTTATATTGTAAAGCGCTTAGAACAGAAATACATATGCGCTATAGAAGTCCATATAGTATTATTATTATTACCTACTATTCCAACAATTTACTAGTACTTCTGCGTACTTTTATATGGCCTCCCTAAGTATCTTATTCAGAGGTTGCAGTCAGTACAGAATTGTGCTGCCCGGCTTGTTAGACGTGACTCTAAATTTGCACATGTTACGCCAGTGCTGAGGGAGCTCCACTGGTTACCAGTGGAGCATCGAATTATTTTTAAAATATTATTATTAGTTTTTAAATCTCTTAATAATTTAGCACCTTTATATATTAGCAATTTATTACATCACTATAGTCCAGGTCGTAGTCTTCGCTCAGCAAACCAATGTCTCCTTGTCGTCCCTGGGTCTAATCAAAAGACTTATGGTGACAGGGCATTCTCAGTGATAGCCCCTAAGCTATGGAATGCCCTGCCCATAGACATAAGGAGAAGCAGTTCTCTTTTAATTTTTAAAACGCGCCTAAAAACTCATCTTTTTAAACAAGCATTTTTATAGATTATTATTATTATTATAGATTCTTATTTTTAATTGTAGCATTGTAAAGCGCCATAGAGCAGTTAATGTATATGGCGCTATATAAATTTATTATTATTATTATTATTATAAAGCAATAACGACGACAGTTCGCTTTTGAGAAATCAGTTAATTTAGCTCAATGATATTTGAGCTAAAGAGGCACCATAGAACCCTCTGTCTTGTTAAAGAGGAAATCTGAGTATTGGAAAGAGAAGTCTTTTAAAGAGCTATCATCCAATCCTATCTTATCATTTTATCCCATCTTACGATCTTTCCTTTTCACGTTTCCACTTTGTGGCTTTCCCATAGTCAGCAATGAATATTGCAAGGGCATGGGTAGGAGCGGACACATCCCATAACTTAGCTTACCATGATGCGGTAATAGGTATGCAGTGAAAATAAAATACTATTTTCATCTGCATATTAATTAGCGCATCGTGAAAGTTTATCGGAATCGCCCAATCAATCGGTGTTAGCTGCATACTGGCGTGCATGATGCTTTGCGGCCCCTATAGTTTAAATTTCCGGCGTCTTCTGTGTTCCGTTGTCAGTTATCGGCGTAACGGGTGGTCAAGCGGTTTTTTGCCCCACCCACCTCCCCTGGTGTCGGTTGGGGACACTACATGCTCCTCGCCCTCGCTGCATGCCTACTGCTGCCCATGGTAGTCGCGGACACATCCCATAACTTAGCTTACCATGATGCGGTAATAGGTATGCAGTGAAAATAAAATACTATTCTCCTAATCTTTTCATCAAGAATGTTGAGAGTTTCTTTCAACATCATGACCGAGCAGAGAAAATTCGCGGAGAAGATCCGTGACTCTCTCCGGCGTTAGAATCCATTTTCACAGGCGACGCAAACAGTAGCTACAATTGTAGCTAGGCACGACCGCTAGGCCAGAGTGGTGCTCCATTGTGATTGGTTAACTGTTTCAATACGCTCAGGTAGATTAAGGCAAGGGTCCAAGAGTGAACATCTAAAAAGAATAGGGGGTGGTCAAAAAAGTGTTTACCAACATTCATCCAAAAAGGAGTTGAGATTCAAATTACATTCCAAAAATAGATCTCCCTAGGTGTGACCTTACGTGCGTGACACTTGACATTTTTCTGTCACGCAATATCATGTGTGGATTAATAGTCTCAGTTGAAACGTTTATTGGAGCCAAATGAATTTCACCTTAAAACATGTTTATTACCAACTACTTTAAGAATCCTGCCGGAACGTATTTAAAAGAAAGTTTCTTTTCTTTGATATTTCCCAAAAATTACTCGCCCCAGGCCCCTGTAGAACAAAAGCCTAAATATTTCATTAATTTTTCAAAAATCTTGTTCAGTCCGGCAGGATTGTTTTAGAGACCAATGGCCTTAATCTTTTTGAGGCACAATGGTACGAGAAAACTTGTTATTAGAACTGAGACTATTTCGAAATGTATTGTAACGCTGAAAAATGTCGAATAACGCAATGTGAGACATCACGTGATGACTTAATTAAGGCACAGTATCGTCTTTCATGAAATATTTAATAATATCAACCTAATGAAACAGCTACTTTAATGATAGACATGTTCTAAATGGCATTTGACCATCCCCCTTACTTCTGAAGGTCAAATCATGGTTATACCCATGCCTTAATGTACCTGAGCGTCTGGCAAAAAGTTATTTTTAGTCGTCTGACAGGAGCCGTTTCACAAGACTCCCCAGCAACGGGTGCTGGATTTACTAATTTTAGCATGCAATACGAGCAACAAAGTCGCTAAATATAGCATTATCTCTCGGCGGCAACGAACGCCGTCGTTTGGCTTGCCGAAGATCAATTCATGAAATTCGGTGCTCGCTCGCAACGAAGATTATGCAAAGCAACAGATGTTTCTGGAAAGTTTAACTGAGAGGGACAAAACATAACGTAGAAAATTATGTTTAGCGTATAGGATAAATAAATGTAGAAGACCAACATAAAATAAATTAGGAGCTATCAAAGAGACTAAGGAGGTCAAATTAAAAAAGTCGCTCAAATCTGACTGTAGCATTTACTTCGGTTGCACTGGTCTAAATCCGCCCCTGACCATATGCTACTTCAACATTCACAAAGTTATCAGAATTAAAAACTGAAGTGGTCGGATACTGGGCCCCATAATCAGTGAAGGAAAAAGAAATACAACACACAATTAAATGCTTCGTGCTTTAATAAAACCTTGGCGGATACAAAGTGACTATAAACGACCGTTGTGTTGATTAATAATATGCCCTATTATGTTGATTAATAATGTGTCAGTATAATTACTCAAAGTGATTTTAATAATTTTTGCACGCTGATTGGTCGAGATGAATGTGGGTGCGCGCTCGAGTTTTCATATCATTACGCAAAAAACAACAAAACAACAAAGTTGTTTGTCTAAAACCCTTATTAATCACTTGAGCAATTATACTAAACACTTTGGTCTCCTCAGGCTCCGTGATTATCGACGAATAGTCACCTCGATTTTCTAGGTGACTATTCCCCGATACTAATCACGTAGCCATCAAATGCCACCCCGGTATATAATGTATTGCAAACTTTGATCGGCTATGGCTAACTGAGTTCAACATGTAGGAAAATGTAATAGAGGGAGTGATGCTAAAATATAATCAGACGGATACTTTTAATAAGGACATATTGTATTAGAAATAATGGTCTTCAGTGTTTTAATCTGAGGGAAAAATCTAACGAGACGACGATGCAGTACTAATAGGTAAGTCTATTTAACACATTATTCGATTACGAGCTCGAGATTTCTATGAGCGGATAGTAAAAATCATAAAAATCGAGAGCGAGTAATCCAATTGTTTGAGTAAAATCACACTAACACACTATCTTCGAAAAATGAAACTTTTTATTTATTTATATCTTTTAAAAAATCCAAAAATCCGCTTTTCAAAACTCACTATCTATGACTGACTAGACAGTGAGTTTTGAGCCAATCAGAATGCAGGATTCTTGATAGTGTGAGTGTGATTTTACTAATAATAGTTACGGCGTGTCCGATGTAGGCGTGGCGTTTTGTAACCCATAACAATTTATGCTAATAAGGTAACGGCAAAGGTAGTGAGCTCAAACTGTCTAAAATTTGGTGTAGAACTGGTTTGAGGGATATGTAGTTTTAGAGCCGCTAGCTAATGGTTTAATTATATATATATATATATATATGTTTTTACTGCAAAAAGTTCCGTATTTAAATCAACACAACAAACAGATGATAATATTGTCACACCCATCGGACACAGGGGTCTAAATCAACAACTACGTGTCAAACTCAGCAGACAAAGCGCGGATCATGGCTTCTACAATGCTGCGCTATTTAAACTAATCTAGCTGGAATATTCTCTACAAACTGCACTAAACGACAGAGCGGAAAAACCCTGCTAAAATCACTAAATTTCAAATAGTAAGGTCGGGTTAACTCAGATAAGCTTCATTTTTTGCATACAGACTCCTCATTTGATGGGAAACAAAATATCGAAAATGACGTTTTCTAATGGATCCGTCTTTGAGATATTAGGCTTTAAACTTTGCTTTCTGTGCCATTTTACGGGAGAATTAGTACTTTGGTCAGGAATCATGCAAACTTTTATCGACCATATCTTAAAGTCGTATTCTTCAAATTTCTTTAAAAATTGGAATTAAGCTTTTGGTCACAGAAACTCTTTGTATACGGAATTTTGAGTTTATTTTTAGAAATATGGCGAAGTTAGACATTTTAATTTTGGTAATTTCGATCTGTCGCACTAATCATTACTAATTTACCGCCTAAACAAGCATGTAAACTTAAGAGGAAATCCGCTGAGAAATCGAGTAATCTTGACACAAATTGGAAACAATTTTTAGATATAGTATTACAAAACCAATTTCCTTGTTTCTAGCATTTATGAAAGGTATTGATAAAATAAAGAATTGGCGATAACACGAGAAGAAATTCCCAAGGAAACCTGAGAAATAATTTTTCAAAGTTGTGAAGATATGGTGTTGGCTGTTGATGTTCATTTCATAGTGCTGTCAACCTATACACATTGTATGGATTTGGACAACTTTCAGGATTCATTTTCGATGTTCGGTGTTGTAAGAAATGATTTTTTAGTTCAGTATATCAAAAGCAGTAAGACAGAAGTCTACAATATGATGATGTAAATAATTTTGTTCCAAGAATGTTTTCCAATCGTTACTCGATTTTCAAATGGATTACGTCTTAATTGTTGTCGATTTATGAAATTTTTTCTTGCCGCGCTTTGGAGGAGCCGTCTCACCCTGCCCATAATGCAATGCTTCAATCGCCGCAATTTTCGATACCAATTTTCTAAATTCAGCAATTTTCTAAATTCAGAGACTTGTTTAGCTCATTTTACCATACAAACGCGAGAAAAACTCATAAAGTAGACAAGAGAGTAGACTTATTTTTTCAAGTAACAATTTTGTTTCAATGAATGATGTAAAAGAAATCAAAGCAATGCATTATGGGGAGGGTGAGTCGATTTAAGAAATGAAGAGTGCTGTAGTGTAGTATCCAAGGCTATGATATCGAGTATCTGTGTCCGTTTCCATTTTTCCGAAAGATCGCAATGTTCGTCATCCTGCATTGCCTGTAATGACAAATAAATAAAGATTCATTAAAAAGAGACACAAACATGAAGCAAATCAGGAAGAGGCATTCTATCCGTCGTAGGCTGCGATAAACATGAACAATGGCTATTGCATTTAGGACATCATTACTTTAGCGCATACATTAACTATCAAAAACCTGCTGTCATGTGATTGGCTGACGACAAACAGGGATTCGTTAACATGCAAAATCAGTAAAAAAAAGCGGCCTTCTTGAACTCTTAAGCATCGACCGGCCTTTTAAATGACAATAGGATAATGTCGAGGAATATTTTAAGCATCTTCAGCAACATTTACGCAGAAATAATCGAGAGAAATCGATGGGACAAACCGAGACGTAACGCTCCACTCCGACGAGTGGAATGACCAGTGGGCTTACTAGCGCATGCGCAGAACTTGTTCTCCACTTGATGAGGCAACGGGGTTGCACTACCAAGGTCACGTGACATGACGTCATCGATGACGTCATCAGAACTAGAAAAGTCAATATCTCGAGAAGGCAACATCGATAGGTGACCAAACGTAAGTAAAGTTATTTTGGAGGCAAGGGGGTGCACCACCAAGGTCACGTGGCATGACGTCATCAAAACCAGAAAAGTCAATATCTCGAATATCTCGAGAAGGCAACATCGCTAGGTGACAAAACTTGGGTAAAGTTATTTTAGATGCAAGGGGGGCGCCGGGCGGGGTGCACACCAAGGTCTCGTGGTATGACGTCATCGATGACGACATCGAAACTAGAAAAGTCAATATCTCGCGAAAGTAACATCGCTAGGCGATCAAACTTGGATTAGGCCATCAGGGTGCATCACCAAGGTCACGTGGCATGACGTCAACGATGACGTCATCAAAACTAGAAAAGTCAATATCTCGAAAAGGCAACATCGCTAGGTGACCAAACTTAAGTAAAGTTATTTTTGAAGCAAGGGGGGTGCACCACCAAGGTCACGTGGCATGACGTCATCAAAACTAGAAAAGTCAATATCTCGCGAAGGCAACATCGCTAGTCGACCAAACTTGGGTACAGTCGAGAAAAGCATCCGTGAGTCTGTGGGTATGGAGCTCTTTAAAATGCCAACATAAAAACATATCAAGATAGCAGTGTCGACATTCTAGAGATTGACCGGGCTTCCTGTGGTATCTTGTCTACCTTGTTGCCAGGCTCTTGACCGTGAACAACACAGTGGAAAATGCACATAGCATCTTTCCTCGAGTATATTTGAGTTTTGGTTGAGTTTTGAGCTTTCTAGGCCAATAGAAATAGTGAAAAACTTACTGGGATTCCAAATATGGTATGTAGATATTTCCTTATAAGGAAGTTGGAGAAAGTCGACACTTTTTCAAGGGAACTATCTTGATATGAAATCTGAATTTGCAATTATGCAATGTGCCATATAATAATTAACAATTAGACCTCGAGGCCGAATAGTCTATTGATATCATAGCACATGAGGATGAGGACGAGAGGTCATCTAATTGTTTTAGCATACCAACTAGTTGGTCGGTTTTGGCAATGAATTCCATTATTTTATGTTGAAAAAATCAATTCTTGCAAAGAAAGGTGGTGGTTTTGCCAGGCACGGTCTATCACTAATAGACCATTAGTAGCTCAGCCAATCAGAATGCAGGATTTGTAATAGACCAATAGTTGGTTTATACTAAAGCGGTATATTTGATTATGACAACCGAATTTGTCGACTGAATAAACTGGTCGCTAAGTATAAGAATTGATGCTCAAAGTTAGAAAAATTCCAAATTATCTAAAAGTTTTAGCAATTTTAGCATCAACTATTCTCCAAAGTTATCTTTTATTTGAAGCGGCCTTGCTGATAAAATAGTTTTTGTTTTGGTCATCCAATTAATCAATTGTTTTGAACTTCTCCTTAACAATTTCTTGCTCGTGACAAAAGGGAAGTACTATAATACGACAAGTGTCTTACTCACCAATTTCACAATTGGGTCCTGAAAAACCATGTACGCAATTGCATGTATACATGCCCACTAGATCTACGCATGTTCCTCCATTTTGACATGGGTTACTGGCACACTCGTCGATATCTGAAATCAACCCAATGCATGCAATTGTAGAGGGTCATTCATATTCTAGGTTTTCACTTGTCACGTGACGAAATTTATTTCTCTAAATTAACTTCTAAACACTGAATGCCTAATAGAATTATAAAGAATATACAAAATTATGTTTCCTGGGTAAATTGTAGGTCGATTGGTCACTTTCCGAGTGAGATATAAGCAAGTGAATGTGCGCCATTTTGTACAGTAACTGTATGGGGCCGCCATGTTGGAGCCCCAGCAGAGGGGCTCCATAATGGCGGCCAATTAATCGGGTCTCCAAAACGACGCTATTTTCAATCCCAATTATAAGAATAGTATCAGAATGGTAAGATATGAACTTTTATAACATACTGACGTGCCAAAAAGTTAAGAACGGTACAAATCGAATGAAATACGGCAAGTTCAAAATACGTGACTGGTGTTGCGTGACATAAATAGCTTTGGCGATATCTCTAAAAGTACTTGGCAAAAGGTGCCGACATTTCGTGTGACGAATCCTTCAATAAAGTTATATTCATCACAGAAAGGACATCTCTGTAGGTCTCTTGGATTGGAAGTTAGCTTTTTGATGACGTCACATGAAAACCGAGAATTGGTTTGATGCATGGATCTTGTTACGCGAGGTTGCTATTTTGCGAGCCACCGAGCCCCGAGCCTTTCGGGGCGAGCCCCGACCACCCTTTTCATATATCTTTTGTGTTACATACAACTCTGTACATCAGGGGAAAGTTACATTTTTAGCGGAGCTCCCGCGAGCGCCCGCGTAGCGGAGCCCCATAGTTACATGCAGGAGAAAAAGGAACAAAACAAAAGTGTATAAGCATCGAACGATTTTGTCATGGACTTCCGGTTTTGTGCGTTCGTTCGTCCTGAATGACGTCATCAAAACTAGAAAAGTGCCAACATAAAAAAAATCTGAATTTGCAATTATGCAATGTGCCATATAATAATTAACAATTAGACCTCGAGGCCGAATAGTCTATTGATATCATAGCACATGAGGATGAGGACGAGAGGTCATCTAATTGTTTTAGCATACCAACTAGTTGGTCGGTTTTGGCAATGAATTCCATTATTTTATGTTGAAAAAATCAATTCTTGCAAAGAAAGGTGGTGGTTTTGCCAGGCACGGTCTATCACTAATAGACCATTAGTAGCTCAGCCAATCAGAATGCAGGATTTGTAATAGACCAATAGTTGGTTTATACTAAAGCGGTATATTTGATTATGACAACCGAATTTGTCGACTGAACAAACTGGTCGCTAAGTATAAGAATTGATGCTCAAAGTTAGAAAAATTCCAAATTATCTAAAAGTTTTAGCAATTTTAGCATCAACTATTCTCCAAAGTTATCTTTTATTTGAAGCGGCCTTGCTGATAAAATAGTTTTTGTTTTGGTCATCCAATTAATCAATTGTTTTGAACTTCTCGTTAACAATTTCTTGCTCGTGACAAAAGGGAACTACTATAATACGACAAGTGTCTTACTCACTACTTTCACAATAGGGTCCTGTAAAACCATGTACGCAATTGCATGTATACATGCCCACTCCATCTGCGCATGTTCCTCCATTTTGACATGGCATACTGGCACACTCGTTGATATCTGAAATCAACCCAATGCATGCAATTGTAGAGGGTCATTCATATTCTAGGTTTTCACTTGTCACGTGACGAAATTTATTTCTCTAAATTAACTTCTAAACACTGAATGCCTAATAGAACTATAAAGAATATACAAAAATATGTTTCCTGGGTAAATTGTAGGTCGATTGGTCACTTTCCGAGTGAGATATTAGCAAGTGAATGTGCGCCATTTTGTACAGTAACTGTATGGGGCCGCCATGTTGGAGCCCCAGCAGAGGGGCTCCATAATGGCGGCCAATTAATCGGGTCTCCAAAACGACGCTATTTTCAATCCCAATTATAAGAATAGTATCAGAATGGTAAGATATGAACTTTTATAACATACTGACGTGCCAAAAAGTTAAGAACGGTACAAATCGAATGAAATACGGCAAGTTCAAAATACGTGACTGGTGTTGCGTGACATAAATAGCTTTGGCGATATCTCTAAAAGTACTTGGCAAAAGGTGCCGACATTTCGTGTGACGAATCCTTGAATAAAGTTATATTCATCACAGAAAGGACATCTCTGTAGGTCTCTTGGATTGGAAGTTAGCTTTTTGATGACGTCACATGAAAACCGAGAATTGGTTTGATGCATGGATCTTGTTACGCGGGGTTGCTATTTTGCGAGCCACCGAGCCCCGAGCCTTTCGGGGCGAGCCCCGACCACCCTTTTCATATATCTTTTGTGTTACATACAACTCTGTACATCAGGGGAAAGTTACATTTTTAGCGGAGCTCCCGCGAGCGCCCGCGTAGCGGAGCCCCATAGTTACATGCAGGAGAAAAAGGAACAAAACAAAAGTGTATAAGCATCGAACGATTTTGTCATGGACTTCCGGTTTTGTGCGTTCGTTCGTCCTGAATGACGTCATCAAAACTAGAAAAGTGCCAACATAAAAAAAATCTGAATTTGCAATTATGCAATGTGCCATATAATAATTAACAATTAGACCTCGAGGCCGAATAGTCTATTGATATCATAGCACATGAGGATGAGGACGAGAGGTCATCTAATTGTTTTAGCATACCAACTAGTTGGTCGGTTTTGGCAATGAATTCCATTATTTTATGTTGAAAAAATCAATTCTTGCAAAGAAAGGTGGTGGTTTTGCCAGGCACGGTCTATCACTAATAGACCATTAGTAGCTCAGCCAATCAGAATGCAGGATTTGTAATAGACCAATAGTTGGTTTATACTAAAGCGGTATATTTGATTATGACAACCGAATTTGTCGACTGAACAAACTGGTCGCTAAGTATAAGAATTGATGCTCAAAGTTAGAAAAATTCCAAATTATCTAAAAGTTTTAGCAATTTTAGCATCAACTATTCTCCAAAGTTATCTTTTATTTGAAGCGGCCTTGCTGATAAAATAGTTTTTGTTTTGGTCATCCAATTAATCAATTGTTTTGAACTTCTCGTTAACAATTTCTTGCTCGTGACAAAAGGGAACTACTATAATACGACAAGTGTCTTACTCACTACTTTCACAATAGGGTCCTGTAAAACCATGTACGCAATTGCATGTATACATGCCCACTCCATCTGCGCATGTTCCTCCATTTTGACATGGCATACTGGCACACTCGTTGATATCTGAAATCAACCCAATGCATGCAATTGTAGAGGGTCATTCATATTCTAGGTTTTCACTTGTCACGTGACGAAATTTATTTCTCTAAATTAACTTCTAAACACTGAATGCCTAATAGAACTATAAAGAATATACAAAATTATGTTTCCTGGGTAAATTGTAGGTCGATTGGTCACTTTCCGAGTGAGATATTAGCAAGTGAATGTGCGCCATTTTGTACAGTAACTGTATGGGGCCGCCATGTTGGAGCCCCAGCAGAGGGGCTCCATAATGGCGGCCAATTAATCGGGTCTCGAAAACGACGCTATTTTCAATCCCAATTATAAGAATAGTATCAGAATGGTAAGATATGAACTTTTATAACATACTGACGTGCCAAAAAGTTAAGAACGGTACAAATCGAATGAAATACGGCAAGTTCAAAATACGTGACTGGTGTTGCGTGACATAAATAGCTTTGGCGATATCTCTAAAAGTACTTGGCAAAAGGTGCCGACATTTCGTGTGACGAATCCTTGAATAAAGTTATATTCATCACAGAAAGGACATCTCTGTAGGTCTCTTGGATTGGAAGTTAGCTTTTTGATGACGTCACATGAAAACCGAGAATTGGTTTGATGCATGGATCTTGTTACGCGGGGTTGCTATTTTGCGAGCCACCGAGCCCCGAGCCTTTCGGGGCGAGCCCCGACCACCCTTTTCATATATCTTTTGTGTTACATACAACTCTGTACATCAGGGGAAAGTTACATTTTTAGCGGAGCTCCCGCGAGCGCCCGCGTAGCGGAGCCCCATAGTTACATGCAGGAGAAAAAGGAACAAAACAAAAGTGTATAAGCATCGAACGATTTTGTCATGGACTTCCGGTTTTGTGCGTTCGTTCGTCCTGAATGACGTCATCAAAACTAGAAAAGTGCCAACATAAAAAAAATCTGAATTTGCAATTATGCAATGTGCCATATAATAATTAACAATTAGACCTCGAGGCCGAATAGTCTATTGATATCATAGCACATGAGGATGAGGACGAGAGGTCATCTAATTGTTTTAGCATACCAACTAGTTGGTCGGTTTTGGCAATGAATTCCATTATTTTATGTTGAAAAAATCAATTCTTGCAAAGAAAGGTGGTGGTTTTGCCAGGCACGGTCTATCACTAATAGACCATTAGTAGCTCAGCCAATCAGAATGCAGGATTTGTAATAGACCAATAGTTGGTTTATACTAAAGCGGTATATTTGATTATGACAACCGAATTTGTCGACTGAACAAACTGGTCGCTAAGTATAAGAATTGATGCTCAAAGTTAGAAAAATTCCAAATTATCTAAAAGTTTTAGCAATTTTAGCATCAACTATTCTCCAAAGTTATCTTTTATTTGAAGCGGCCTTGCTGATAAAATAGTTTTTGTTTTGGTCATCCAATTAATCAATTGTTTTGAACTTCTCGTTAACAATTTCTTGCTCGTGACAAAAGGGAACTACTATAATACGACAAGTGTCTTACTCACTACTTTCACAATAGGGTCCTGTAAAACCATGTACGCAATTGCATGTATACATGCCCACTCCATCTGCGCATGTTCCTCCATTTTGACATGGCATACTGGCACACTCGTTGATATCTGAAATCAACCCAATGCATGCAATTGTAGAGGGTCATTCATATTCTAGGTTTTCACTTGTCACGTGACGAAATTTATTTCTCTAAATTAACTTCTAAACACTGAATGCCTAATAGAATTATAAAGAATATACAAAATTATGTTTCCTGGGTAAATTGTAGGTCGATTGGTCACTTTCCGAGTGAGATATTAGCAAGTGAATGTGCGCCATTTTGTACAGTAACTGTATGGGGCCGCCATGTTGGAGCCCCAGCAGAGGGGCTCCATAATGGCGGCCAATTAATCGGGTCTCGAAAACGACGCTATTTTCAATCCCAATTATAAGAATAGTATCAGAATGGTAAGATATGAACTTTTATAACATACTGACGTGCCAAAAAGTTAAGAACGGTACAAATCGAATGAAATACGGCAAGTTCAAAATACGTGACTGGTGTTGCGTGACATAAATAGCTTTGGCGATATCTCTAAAAGTACTTGGCAAAAGGTGCCGACATTTCGTGTGACGAATCCTTGAATAAAGTTATATTCATCACAGAAAGGACATCTCTGTAGGTCTCTTGGATTGGAAGTTAGCTTTTTGATGACGTCACATGAAAACCGAGAATTGGTTTGATGCATGGATCTTGTTACGCGGGGTTGCAATTTTGCGAGCCACCGAGCCCCGAGCCTTTCGGGGCGAGCCCCGACCACCCTTTTCATATATCTTTTGTGTTACATACAACTCTGTACATCAGGGGAAAGTTACATTTTTAGCGGAGCTCCCACGAGCGCCCGCGTAGCGGAGCCCCATAGTTACATGCAGGAGAAAAAGGAACAAAACAAAAGTGTATAAGCATCGAACGATTTTGTCATGGACTTCCGGTTTTGTGCGTTCGTTCGTCCTGAATGACGTCATCAAAACTAGAAAAGTCAATATCTCAAGAAGGCAACATCGCTAGGTGACCAAACTTGGGTAAAGTTATTTTGGAGGTAAGGGGGTTGCACTACCAAAGTCACGTGACATGACGTCATCGACGACGTCATCAAAACTAGAAAAGTCAATATCTCAATAAGGCAACATCGCTAGGTGATCAAACTTGGGTAAAGTTATTTTGGAGGCAAGGGGGTTGCACTTCCAAGGTCACGTGACACGACGTCATCAATGACGTCATCAAAACTAGAAAAGTCAATATCTCAAAAAGGCAACATCGCTAGGTGACCAAACTTAGGTAAAGTTGTTTTGGAGGCAAGGGGGTGTACTACCAAGGTCACGTGACATGACGTCATCGATTTACCTACGTAAACCTGGTTTACCTACAGGTAAACAAGTAAGTCTTTATATTAAAAACAAACATTATCTGGCACAGATAATGGCATTTATCTGAGCACGTATCTTTTCATACTGTCAGTTGGTAGACCAGCTGGCGCGCGGGCTGTCAGTGAGAAAATACCAAGCAATTGTTTTAGCCAATCAAGGCAGAGCACTCACGTGGTTCCATTCCTGTATGTATCGGCTGACTAGCATTTCAGTTAAGCTTATTCTTTGGAAGAAACAGCGACAGCCTCAACCAAAACTTCTTCAGTTCAAGGTTTTTTCAGGCGAGTATAGTCTCTCTTATTTGAGATGCTGTTTATCATCACATTATATGGTTGCATGCTATTCACATGGACCTGTTGCTGTTTCGTCGTTCATGTTCCGTAGTTTCTTTACGGTTTCGTTATTGGGAATCAAAACTCCCCTACTCTCAGGAATTACATTCAGCACGTTTAATTCATCTATTGTGGGTTTGTGTCCCCTTCAAGTCCCGACGATTTCAGGACAGCGTGCAGTCTTAGCGAGACAGCCACTTGATTCGAGCAATCGCTCTGCACTATGAGTTCACGGGGCGGCTGTTTGTACCACCAGCTTTGTTCCCTGTGTTTTTTCGCCGCTTCATTTGTTCTTGTTTGGTGCTTTGTGAGAGATTTGTTTTCCATTTCGTTCTCAAATAAATATTAGTTTCATCAGATTTGCTTATCAAATACAAGAAATGTGAAGGAAGGCTATCAAGCGCATTTGAGCTTAAATTCTGTTGTATCAGGGACTGGGTAATCAGTAGACGATTGCATCAAATTGATCTTTCTATAATTTCTTTGAATATAATATTTCATCTGTTTCTATAATCCTCATTCAATTTCATTTTGATTGTAAATTCCGTGTCATTGGTTTTTAGCCACGTGTAGATACGAGTAAATTTGATCTTAAAGGTTAAATGCGAGCGATCAGTTCTCTCGTGTGGTATTGAATTCCAAAAAAACAAAACAAGAAGCTAATATTCTTTTAAACACCTTCTAAGGCACGTTAGGATATACGAGATACATAAACAGATCATTATTAAACCTACAAAAAGTGTCTATGTATTTGTAGTTTGTGCAGTGCTAACGTAGCATGCGAGGGGCGGTGATTATGTGCACTAGTTCCGTGGACGTGATTTTACCCGGTTCCCCACTCCTGATTGTGTAATTGCCCGCCGTTTTAGTGCACTGTACTTTACGGTTTATGCCGTATCCTTGCGGGCCTGGGAGTTTTATTGCAGCCAGAACCCGTGTTGAGCGTGCAACCCGTCCACCGGCCTCCTTGAGTGGCCAACTGCGCTGGGTCTGGTGTTTTGGTTTTTGGGAACACGGCTTGTGTATACGCGTCTTCTGGTTAGCACCGCCCTTGGCCTCTGCTCGACTCTGCTCGATTGGCGCAGTGTGACTTGCCTATTCTAATCGTTAGCAATTAACTTGGGCTCAAGCGAATACAAAATCGTCTTACTTCACTACTATACAGCGTACTGAATTTTACATGCCGGGCCGCATCTAATTTGGGATTTGCGGTTTAATAGTATGTATCATGAATGCATGGGGCGCACGGATGTCAGATCGCTGCAATATCTAATATCTCTTAGAACATGACCAATGCCACTCAGCCAATCAGCAACCGGCATTTGCGTCCCCTATATCCCATATAGTGCAGCCGCTTGGTGCAGGAAAATTGCTGAATTGTTCAATTTTATGGCAAAACTACCAAATTTGGCACAAATAATGCTAACCACCCATAGATTAATATAACATATGGCCCCACCCGGGGTCCGCCCTGGATCCATCCCATAATTTTAGTTTTAGACGCGGGTAAGGTTGCTCATTGAAAAATGTAGATATATGTCTATTTCAAAACATTGATGTGTATAACCTTCCATTAGCTCCGAGGAATATGGTTGTTACAAAATATCCCATAATTTTTCATTTTAAGGTGGCTCGGGAGAAAAATAAAATAACCATTAATAAATTCTCGCAAGGGTATTGCCTACGTGCTAGAACCACCAAAATTCCCACAAAGAATAATAACTATCCAAAGATTAAATCGACACATGGCCCCACCTGTGATCCGCCCAGCATCCCATAATTTCAGTTTCAGCTACGTTAAGGTTGCTTATTAAAAATGTACTTATCTGTTTATTTTGCAAGTTTTATGCTTGCATCCTTTCATTAGCTACAAGAAATGTGGTTATTACAAGAAATCCCATAATATTTACTTTTAAGGTGGCTCGGGAGAAAAACACAGTAATGATAAATAAAGTCATTAAAAAAACGTACGTATCTGTTTTTTATGCAATTTTAAGTCGTATATCCTTTCATTAGCATCCAGGAATGTGGTTGTTACAGAATATCCCATACTTTTTACTTTAAAGGTGGCTCGGGAGAAAATATGAAATAGTCATCAATAAAGTTTCGCAAGGGTTTTAGTTATGTGCTACAGCCACCTAAATCGAACAAAGAATAGTAACTTATCAAACATTTTAACTATGTTTTTCCTTTTTACATGTTTTAACTTTCCGCTCCATCCCTGAAAACATGTTACCATGGACTTAAGTGTGTTCTAAAAAAAAACACGTCGGGGATTTTTGAAATTTTAAGATTCTGCGGAATATTCGCAGAATCAATAATTGAACTGATTTTGAAAATGTTGTTGAAGGACTTCAAGATGTTAAATGTTAGTATATTATCACTTACCACTATTGCTCTACTTTATTCGAAGCGAAAAAATGAAATATTATCAAGAGAAAACCTGATTGGGCAAGCAGGCGGGAGTTCGTTATTCACCAGATATGGTCATAAACTCGCTACGAATAATCCGCAGCTTGGTTCACCGTTGCTTGTTAACTAAGTTATATGTTTCTGGTACAGGTAAAAAACGTTTTTTTGTTTTTCTCTGTGAAATACAAGACAGTTT
This sequence comes from Scolanthus callimorphus, assembly GCA_033964015.1. Lineage (NCBI taxonomy): Eukaryota > Metazoa > Cnidaria > Anthozoa > Actiniaria > Edwardsiidae > Scolanthus > Scolanthus callimorphus. The sequence continues at coordinate 24,108,674 of CM066922.1, read as the reverse complement.
AACTCAATTTTTTTGTGAATATTGAAGTTTTTACTCTTAGTACTTATTGACTAATCTAAAAACAAAACAATTGTCATCATGTTATCTCGAAGGTTTACTCTATCGTCAACTTTACAAATTATGTGATGTTTTCAATCCCTTAAACCTTTTATCGCACAAGTAATGACATCAACATTACATTTGTATAATTAACACACATATCCACTTATTTTTCTTATGAGCCACCTTAACAATTTAAAATCAAATTATAGCATGGAACCAGGGCGGATCCCGGGCGAGCCATGTCTCGATTTAATTTTGTATTAATAGTTATTCTTGCTCGTGCGAATTTTGGTGGCTCTAGCATGTAAACAATACACATGCAAGACTTTATGAATAATTATTTAGTATTTTTCCCGAGCCACCTTAAAAGTTAAAATTATGGGATATTTTGTAACAACATTCCTTGGAGCTAATGAAAGGATGTAAGCACAAAATTTGCGAAATAGACAGATCAATACATTTGTTATGAGTACCTAACCGACAGCTAAAACTGAAATTATGGGATGCAGGGCAGATCCCTGGTGGAGCCATGCGTCGATTAAATCTTTGAATAGTTAGTGTTTTTTGTGGGAATTTTGGTGGCTCTAGCACGTAGATAATGGCCTTGCAAGACTTTGTTAATAATTATTTTATTTTTTTCTCCCGAGCCACCTTAACAGTAAAAATTATGGGATATTTTGTAACAACCACATTCTTTGGAGTTAATGGAAGGATATACACATAAAATATTTAAAATAGACAGATACATACATTTTTCAATGAGCAACCTTACCGGCGTCTAAAACTGAAATTATGGGATGGATCCAGGGCGGACCCCGGGTGGGGCCATATGTAATATTAATCTATGGGTGGTTAGCATTATTTGTGCCAAATTTGGTAGCTTTGCCATAAAACTGAACAATTTTGCACCAAGCGGCTGCACTAATAGAAACTAAAGCGTCAAGCGGCGAGGGCATTGAACAATAGGGAAAATTAGGGTTTGTACATAGTCATTAGTATTCATGCTCATAGTCATTAATATTCTCTGGTTGCACCTTGCATTTTCATTGTTCTCCTGAAGAAGAACAAAGAAAACCAAGGTGCAACATAGAGAATACTAATGACTAAGGGCATGAATACTAATGACTATGTACAAACCACACCCTGTTCTTCCCTCGCCGCTTGACAACATAAAACTCTGGAAAATAAAAAGAAACAACGACATCATGGATTTTATTAATAAATTCTTTTTCCAAATCTCCCAAAATCCCTATTTCAATTCTAGAACAAAACAAAATTAGCAAACAATAACGTTAGCAGTGTAAACATGGCAAAACTGAATTCATCAATATCAGAGTTTAGAATCAGTTCAAATTTTTCAAGAATTAGCATCAAACACTAATCAAAATGGAATGAAAGACGCGTTTGCCCGTGCTCTATCACCAGTTTTGTAGACGATTCTTGGACTTTTGACGATTTAAACTCTGGTTTCGAAACATTAGGTTTCTCCTTCTCGGCTTCCTTCATGGCGGATGTCTTGAGGCATTTAGCTGGAGGTGGCTGTAGCGCATTCGACAGGTTGACTGTTAGAGCGTCGCTCGATCTTTTGTACTCCCTTACAGCTGTACTTCTGTGTCCAGTTCTAGACATGATAGTTTGCTCGTCGAACTCGCCCGCCTTGTACAAACTTGTAGCACAAGTGACTTTACCTGAGTGATTGGTAATATTATTTCCTTCCATATTAATTCCAGCTGCCACGCACATTGATTTCATATATTTTGACAGCGTATTTACTCCAACCGGTTGCGCAGAAAAGCGCATGTCGCCCGATTCTGTTGAATTCAGAGGCTTGCGATAGAACCTCCTACTTTTCGGAATGCATTTTAAATATTCCTTGAAGAGATTAACTACGCATCTGTCATTCTCCGGCTGTCCATACTGCTTTATTGCTTTAGTCTTGACTTTCTTTTGCTCTAGCCCTCCTTGTACATTTTTGCAGGCACGCCCGTAAAAAGCCAGATACGGTCCGACCTCGTCCTGTCCAATCTCATACTGTTCAACCATAAGATCTACATGCTCGTTCATTGCGCGGAACCCGAACACTTTACAATTATAGAAGAACACTCCATAGCTGAGGGACTTGGCTGTGCTCAACGAAATAGTTCCTGTTGTCCAGAGTTTGTCTTCGTCCTCAAGAGATATTGGGTCCGCTGACTTTTTTACAGTTCCTATGCCCTTTGCGGTCATTTCTTTCATACGCGAATCGAGCGCCTTTCTAAGGAGTCGAACTTGGGTTCTGCTTTCGCTAGGATGTTCAAGTCGAAGCGTTTTAGCTCGTCTCGAAAATGACGCTGAAGCCCACTCGCAATGCAATGAAGAGAATCCTTGTAGTAGGGCGTCCCATCTCGCTTCATAACTTCTAGAATAAACCTAGTTAGTCAGTAGTTCACTTCTTCCGGTGTAGTCTCCTTCAAATCTCCATATTTGGCGTCCGGCAAAACAACTGCTTTATTTCTGTTCTCTGCCCATGCTTGGTAAATTCTGACGGCCCATGCCGTACTTGCTTGCGTTTTCGCCGGGACCCTGTCTTTTTCTCTCTTCTCAATTTTTTCGTCCTGAATGGGATCTAAAAAGCGAGCGGTCGCTGCCTTAGTAGTTGAAATATCAAGATAATCTTCTACTTTGAAGTCCTCATCAGTCATACATACATACATACATACATAAAGTTTTATTTACCCACGCTAGCCACAAACAACAAAATCACAATTACAAAAAGCGGATTTGCTGATTTCCGTGTGGGGCGTGCCAGCCATTAGAGAGGTCTGTACAAAAATTATGATCTAAAAAATATGAGTATACATGTGTAACAAACAGTAAAAACAGTAATAAAAATGATGTGTTATAATGATGTGTTAGCTCAGCGTGTCCCTGACGTGAGGGAGGCCAAAGTCTCTCGCCGAAATGCTGGTAGTGTTTTTGCGATTTTGGCCTCCCTCGGGAGGCTATTCCAAAGCATGGCGCCACTGTACTTAAAAGCGCACTTGAGAAAATTAGTTTTCGGCCTTGGAAGTGCTAGGTCAGTCTCAATATTTCTCAAATTGTAGATTTTACCGCACTCACTGTTTTTTATAAAATTCTTTTTAAGATAAGGCGCCGAAAGGTCGTTAAGGGCCTTATATACAAGAATAGATTTGATGCACTTTTGCCTGATTTCAAGTGTTGGCCAATTTAATTCTTTAAGGATAGATGAAGATCGAATTTCATAGCTTGCACCTGATATTACTCGAGCCGCACGGGACTGAAACCTCTGTAGTTTGTCTCTCAGGACTTTACCACAGGTGTCCCATACGGGCGAGCAATAATCAAAGTACGGTTGGACCAACGCTTTATATAATGTTTCTAGTGAGTCGGCGGGGATAAATGGTTTTAGACGCCGGATAGCACCAATCCCAGCACTAGCTTTTTTACAAACATAATCAATATGATTTTCCCAGGTAAGCCTATGGTCAATTTCAACTCCTAGGCACTTTTGGGATTTAACATGGGGTACTTCCTCATTATTAATGCGGACCGGTAATAACCCATTGGTCTTATTATTGATATTGTAGGAAGAACCAATAAACATACATTTTGTTTTCGAGGGGTGGAATTGCAGTTTATTAGCCAGAAGCCAATCCTGAATGTTTTGGAGATCCAAATTAAGGTCATGAATTAATTTAATGGAATCATCTGAGGATGTATAAATTTGGGTGTCGTCAGCATACAGACAGGGGACAGTGCACTGGAGGCAATTTGGGAGATCATTGATATATAGCAGGAAGAGCAGTGGCCCAAGTATTGAGCCTTGAGGCACCCCGCATATAATAGTTTTAGCGTCAGAAAGATGATTATTAATAAGGCACCGCTGTTTCCTGTTGTCAAGGTAGGCTCTAAACCAATCGTGTGCCGCACCAGTAACCCCATAAAATTTGATTTTATCAAGTAAAATCGAGTGGTTTATGGAATCAAAGGCCTTTCGAATGTCCAAGAAAACGGCACCAGTTAGCTGTCCCCCGTCCATACTCTGGAACCAAGTATCACACATTTGGATCAGTGCTGTTACAGTTGAATGTTGAGGACGGAAACCAGATTGATAACTTGAGAGAAGGGAATTTCTAGTGAGATATTTATAGAGCTGACAAAAAACTTCCTTTTCAAAAATTTTACTAATAATTGGCAAAATTGAGATTGGACGATAATTCTCTGATTTTCGCCTATCGTCACTTTTAAATATTGGCGTAACACGGGCACATTTCCAGTCATCAATAAAAACACCTGTACGAAGAGAAAGATTAAAAATAGCAGTGAGTGATGGTGCAATGACCTCAGCTGCTATCTTTAGAACCTTTGCAGGTATTTTATCGAGTCCCGTCGCCTTAGATGCCTTCAGTTTTTGAAGAGTCGAGACTACATTTGATATCGGAATTTCTTTGAAGCTAAAGTCAGAATTAGAATTAGGTGCAATATCATTACAGTAGTCGCGATGATTTTTAGCCGAAGTGTTTAGTTTAGCTGCTTCATCAGCCAACTTTGGCCCAATATTAATAAAATATGAGTTAAAGGCCTCGGAAATATCCTTGGCATTTGTTATGGATTGATCGTTCACGATAAGATCAGCTACGTGGGTCGATTTAACACTTTTCCCAAGAAGGGTATTCACCAATTTCCAGGCACTTTGCGGGTCGGTTTTCGAGCAAGCATCGATTTTTTCCCGAAAGTATCTAGATTTGGATTTACGCATTTCAGTATTCACCATATTTCGATACGACTGATAAAGCTTCCAATGATTTTCCGAGCTATATTTAGCAGCTTTCTTTTTGTGGAGGTCTCTGTTCATCATATCCTTTTTAATTTGACTGGTGACCCAGGGCAGCGAGTTTGTCCTAACTCGCTTATTATGCATGGGCGCGTGTCGATCAAGAACATCCGTGAAAGCAAGTTTCCACGCGCGCCAAGCCGAATTTGGATCACTATATTTATTTACAGTGTCCCAAGGGACGCTCTCCAAATCAGCTATAAATTCGTCACTCTTAAAGTGCTTAAAATTTCTGATTTCTTTTACAACTGGACGAGATTTTGGAATAGTGAGCTTACGGCAAGCATAGACCATATAGTGATCAGACACACCCAGGCTGACAACGCCTGACCGAGAGATGGTCTCCTTCTTGTTTGTAAGAATGAGATCGATACACGTTTTAGATGTCAGAGTGACGCGTGTCGGTTCATTTATCAATTGGTGAAATTGGTATATCGAAGATAAATTCTGGAGGTGTTTGGTGTGATTTTCTAATGGGGCTTTGATGTAATCTGCATTCATATCACCAAAAATTATTAATTCATTAGGCTCACATTTCCTAAGGAATACTTCGAAATCTCCAAATAAATCTATTGATGCGTTCGGTGGTCTGTACCATGTAGAAAGCAAGAAAGATTTGCTATGAGGTCTAAATATTTCAAGGCAGATCATTTCTAGCCGAGATGGGACCAAGTCGTTACGCTCAGAAAAAGAATAACTTTCACGTATATAAATTGCCACACCCCCACCCCCATTTTCGGTGCGGTCATTTCTAATTAGATTGTAGCCTGGGATTGCTATCGCGGCGTCAGGTATCGAGCTATCAATTTTAGTTTCATTAATAGCTAGCACATCCAAAGCCGAATTAATCAAAATATAGTGAATCTCATCAAAATGTCCTACAAGACTATTAATATTAATCGAGGCAAATTTGAAGCCTTTTAACTTAGAGACGCCATGCAATTTGGAAATACCTGTACCAGGGACACGCTGAGTTGACCCTACTGGCGGCCTTTGCTTCTGCTGTGGTGAGATGGCATCTGAGATCTGAATTCCATTAGTAGCTTCCCCAATTTGTGGATTGCTTGGGGAAAATCCTCACTTGTGGGTTTTATGTGTTGTCCTACTCTAAGGAATTTAATAAAGTCTGAGGCCAACAATTTGGACCCCTTAACGTTCAGGTGTAATTTACTACCGTTTAATGCTGTATCGTCGATAACTGAGTTATCGATAAAAAAGTAACCATAACTCGAGGCTGCTGACTTTAGCTGCTCGTTTGTACTTTTTATCTTCTCGCTGATATCCGCGATATCACCTCTGTGAGTTAGACCGGACACACCAAGCTTAGCATTAGGGTACTTATGCTTCACCAATTGAACTAGGCTTGTGATCTTAGTCGTACAATCCTTGGCGTTGTCTGATGGCAAATCGTTAGTGCCGGCGTGGATTATCACATGCGATGGGTCACGGCAAGTGGACTCGTCAAATTCCCTCACGCATTCAGCGATTTCATTCGCTTTCTTTCCGCGAAAAGTGCACTTTTTGACGGGCTTCTGGGACAACTTCTTGGGTTGGATGTCTTTAATGATGGAATCCCCAATAAGGAGAATTGGTCTGAGACCAGGACGATTTTGGGGCGATGGTGTTGTTTTTTCGCCAGGACCGTAATTTTCCTTTTTGTTGTCTGGCTGAGCAGGAATTTTCCAAGTTGCCGCCTTAGGTGCTACAGGCTTTGTTCGCGTTTCGTCAGCGTTGGCTGAATCCTTTACAATTATTTGAATGGCTTTGTTCAGGGAGTCCTAATAAGGTCTTGCGTTGCAATGATTGCTTCGAATATATCGCTCTCATCTAAATTGTCCATGACTTAGCAAAGCTGACAACCAGCTAAATCTAAACAGCTGAATAACTGGTTGTATTGACTTCCGAATTCATACATTCAACCTTTACACAATTCCCGTCAAACAATAGAGTGGCCTTTTTGTTTTCGCTATCGACGTTTGGGACGAAGTATTGTCCATTAAACAATGCTCCGAAATAATGTTTATATTCCAGTGACCAGCTGGTAGAAAATTGGCGAATTTCTTCGTGGCATTGGTCATGTTCTAAAACAGTTAGAGAATGGACGCTCGTGTCATATGCTAACGCGCTCGCAGATTTTTGTTCATTAGTGGTCTATATCCCATAGAACACTCGCGTCCATTCTCTAACCCTTACATATGAAATGTAATATATAGATTTAGCCACTGGCTAAAAGCGGAGCTCCCCGCGGTTACACATTTGTCTTTGTCAGTTAGAGAAAAAGGTTGCCATTGTACATATATAGACTTGCACCGTTATACTACGTGACCATTTGACTAAAGTTTGGTTGTCTGAGGTTCAAAGATCTATACCTTTTCTCGTTTGATGACGTCATATCACATGACCACGGCAGTTGCACCCCCTTTCCACTTTAAGACAACTTCACCCAACTTTGGTTGTCTGAGGTCCATCCTTTCCCGGGATATACTCTTTTTCTCCTATGATGACGTCATCAATCACGTCATACCACGCGACTTCGGTGTTACAACCCCCTTGCTACTAAGACAACTTCACCCAAGTTTGGTTGTCTGAGGTTCATCCCTTCCCGAGATATACTCTTTTTCTCCCATGATGACGTCATCGATGACGCCTCATACCACGTGACTACTGTGTTGCAACCCCCTTGCCACTTAGACAACTTCACCCAAGTTTGGTTCTCTGAGGTTCATCCCTTCCCGAGATATACTCTTTTGCTCCTATGATGACGTCATCGATGACGTCATGACACGTGATCAGCCAGTTGCACCCCCCCCCTGCTCTTAACAGAATGCCCCCTCCCAACGCAAGTTTGGTTGTCTGAGCTTCACCCCTTCCTGAGATATGATTCATAAACGGAGAAGGGTCTTGGTTTACCTGTGGTGGGGCACGCAGACTCGCAGACACGCACGGACGCGCCAGCGATACTATAGTGGGAATACCGCTGAACGATGAAAAATGAAGTCGATTGTATACCTGAGTTCTACTTTGAGCTATTGAGTCCTTCCTGCGATACCTATGGTGCTCCGCTCTGCGGCCTTCGGCCGCTAAGGAGCTCCGCTAATAATTTGGAACCAATTCCGAAAATCACTTATTGTAAAGCTTTTGTTCGTACACCGGTTCACTAGGACGAGCCTGCTGTTTGGAAAACAAAGCGACACTGAAGGCATATCATGTTCGGCACCATTCTGAGTATGCCATAGCTTTCAAGGTTTTCTAAACAACATAAAACATAGGTCCGACTATATACCAATCTTGGCATTACAAAATATTTCAGGAATTATTAGTGCCTATGTTCAATTTCACGAGCAGAAACACGTGCACAGGAGCACACGTCATGGACAAACGGCATTTATAAAATGTGGATACTACGGAATAATAGATAGTCAAATTTAAGGTTACAGGATACATTCGCGGCCTTCTATTTGCGAAATTTTCGAAAATCACAGTTCTTCCTCATCGAGGCCTGATCTTTACTCTCTCGAAAAAAAAATCCTGAAATCTTAAAAGCAGCCTGAGAAATGTATAGAAAACTAGAAATGCCCGAGAAATATGTCTTTCAGTACAGGCGAGATAATCCTTTAATCCTATTGTGATGTACTCGGTTCAGCGCACATCATTAGCATTTTCGCGTAACATATGGGACATTTAGGTGACTGTTATGGTCCGCCATATTTTGTCACACATTGTTGTTCTCTGGTTTAGTATATAAGTGTCGTATAGAAGCGATTTTTTTGAAAATTCTCTATTCTCAATCATGGGGAAGCGAAAAAGCTTAACCGCAGTCCTTGGGTCTCAAAGCGTGCGAAAGGAGTAAAAAAAGCTAAATCTTTAAGCTTTCAGGAGAACATGAAATAACAACTCGCTCTGTCTGACGTGGTTAGATCAACCCAAATCCAAGGAGAATGCTGAAGACGAAGAACAGCGGACAGAAGATCCACCAATTGCATCAAGTTCGAGAATAAAGATATTTGGACTTGATAAAGAATCGTCTGAAAGCCAAAGCGATTTGTCTTTGTCGTTTTTCTCGGCGCGCGCCTTCGCTTCGGTTTCGCTTTTCCCTTTTCAAAGTTTGGGCACTTCTTAGAACTCGGTTTTGGACGCGGCTTAACCATACCGTTTGACTTCGAATTCCAAGACGATAATAAATGTTCGCTTTGACAATTTAATACAAGAGACCGGAAAGAAGCCTCATTATCTATTCCGCGCGAAAAAGTATGTCCTTGCTGGCACACCGGGGGTGCCTGCCGTGATTGGCTGGAAGTGAAGTACGTGATGACAGATTCGTCACTAATCCCTCTTATGTTTACACAACTTTAGAAGCCCAAAACTCGCCTCTAAGATTTCGCTAAATCTATTGTATAAATGCTTTGATAGACCAACAGGTTTTTAACGGAATGCTTTGAAATTTTGCCATGAGATAGATAAATGGTTGGGGAGCAAAAGTGTGCCGGGCTTTTGTGAATTTCGCGGTATTTCAAAAATTATTCATCACGATAGGGTCCCAGTTAACTATTAAACACAAGATCAACTTGATCGTTCGATCATTCCTAAACGAGTTTACCTTTTGGTCGAGGGTCGAGGGTCGAGGGTACCTAGTCGAGGGTCGAGGGTGGGCATGTCGAGGGTGAGGGTAGCTGGTCGAGGGTAGCTAAAAATGGCTCAAATTTTCTCCCGGAATATTGTACACAAGACTGGAGATTTTTTAGCGATACATTTGTGTCCGTGTCCGCAATCGGTCGTGTTTATCAAGCGGGCACGTGCAATATTTTCGGGAACTGCGCCGATAAATACGAAGCCAGTGGAAACTGCAGTTTCTTTTCGCCCAGTTATGTTTAAGTTTAAAGCTAAACTAAAAACGTTTCTTTGTTTGTACCATATAGCTTCTATATATCGAAGCATAAAGAAACATAGCAGCATACGGTACGTGTTTGGCACTACTCTTTTCCGAGTTGACGTGAGTTTTATATCGAAAGTAGCTCTAGTGGTAGTTCATGTAGTCATGTATCTCAAAATTCGCAAGTAATTCGAAATAGTTTTGCCTTCCAGCTGTTTAAAATGGGTCGTAAAAATGTTGTCGGTCAGCTGGCCTGACTGCCATTTTGTTTTGAGGCAAATGCGCCTGTGGATCGTTCCATTGACCTTGACAAGTAGCGTTATCTCCCCCGGTGTGCGAAAAATGTAACGTGTAACGTATATACATCATCTGCAACGCTTAAATATTTTCTTGTGAACTTGTGTAGGATAGTCCGCGATAAAATGATATTGGAGACGTATTCCATGTCTCTCCTGGTGCTTGATATGGAAAGAGTTGGACCGAGAGACTTTAGGAACGTGAAACGAAGCAAAGATTGCGGACGTTGACACAAATATCACGAAGGTGTGAAAACAACCCTAATCTCCGGTCTTGTGTATTATATTCCACGAGAAAATTTAGACATTTTAGTTACCCTCGACCAGTTACCCTCACCCTCGACATGTCCACCCTCGACCCTCGACTAGGTACCCTCGACCCTCGACCCTCGACCAAAAGGTAAACTCTTCCTAAACAAAGCCTTCAATTGACAAAGCCCGACACACTTTTAGAGACAACAATGTGCTGATTGATATTGCACAGTCAGATTTTGCCAAGCCTGTAAACTGCCGCGGCCTATCAAAGCGTTTATCAGGGGCGGTCGAAAACGCGGTTTTTGCTGTGCGCCGTAAATAATTTTCATGAAACTGCTACAAAACCTTAACTGCTGATAAATTTCACATTTTATCTTTAAAATGATGTATTGGTTATGGCGATGCGGTGAATATTTGCGCCGCGACAAGGTTTTGAAAACGCACACCCAGCGAATGTATCCTGTAACCTTAAGGGGTAGGACAATTAATGTTTCTTCTTCTTTTTGTAAACCTCTTGATTCTAAAGAAACATTTTGCTGTGTTACAAGACGCAGAAGTGGATGTAAAGGGACATGTTTGGGATGGTTTGCTACCACGGCCATGGCTGCCATCAAGAGTGGATTACCAAGAGTTTCCATATTTACTATGTACGCCCGAATCACAGTCAGAAAAGTGTCTATTTTTAGAACTAGGATTGCCGCGAAAATTCGTCATCCACACAGGGTTCCCACTTTCTCGCCACGCGAACAGTTGTGAGATCCAGCCTAAAATAAATCGCAGATCAATCGAAAAACCTTTAAAATCGCACAGATAAGGTAGGATATTCTCTATTTGTTGTGTATTGGGTATACGAGCATTCGAGCCTGAGCATTCGAATACTTTCGCGCGCGAAACTCAAATCTAAAAATAGACACTTTTCTGACAGTGATGTGGACAAATACAGTAGGGAAAGATTCTAACTCTTGTTAATCCACTCTTGCTGCCATGAAATCGTAGCTTATCGAAATTTTTTCATCAAAAGTTGACGGCTTCATATCATTGCATTCTATTATTGTTACAGGTAAAACATCGCATACATTGATTTGGCAATCAAAAAAATATTTATCTGTCTTTCATTCCATGTGATGTTGATATAGATGATTGTAGATATACCTTTACATTCATGACTTGACAAGTCACCCGCGGTCTGGCCAGCTGGACACTTCTCGACACATTTACCGTTGCTCAGAACATATCCTGAACGACACGTGTCGCACGAGTTCGGCACGTGGCACGTCGCACATGGGGGGTGGCAGTCTAGGATATGAAACAAATGTAAGATTGGACTTTATAAAATAAAGTTCAAAAACTATGCAGCAGCAATTAAAAACTTGCAGCAACATACGTATTTTCAGCGTGACCCCTGTGGGGCACCGTACGTACTAGCTCTCAAATCTTTCCGTATTTGACGCGTATGTCAAAAACGAACCACAAGCTAATCCCACAAAAAAACCTTCAGAAGTCAGAAGAGTAAAAATAGCATTTGATAAGAGAGCGAGCATCGTCTCAACAAAAAACAAACATTATCTGGCACAGATAATGACGTTTATCTGAGCACGTATCTTTTCATACTGTCAGTTGGTAGACAAGCTGGCGCGCGGGCTGTCAGTGAGAAAATACCAAGCAATTGTTTTAGCCAATCAAGGCAGAGCACTCACGTGGTTCCATTCCTGTATGTATCGGCTGACTAGCATTTCAGTTAAGCTTATTCTTTGGAAGAAACAGCGACAGCCTTCAACCAAAACTTCTTCAGTTCAAGGTTTTTTCCCACCGCCTCCCCAACCCCAGCCCACTTGTATTGATCTTGTCTTGTCAACATTGTTTCGAAGCGAGTCCGCAAGGTTGAGTATAGTATATATGTGTATAGGCTAGATAATGTGGGTGGCGGTTTTTTCTTCCCCACCTTTTGCTGAAGTGATTCAGTTAGTACTGTAATCCAATTTACATAATTTACGAGTTGAAAAATAAACGTCACATCCAGTGGCGGAAAAATCCCAACCGTGCGAGTACGTGTTTTTGTCTTCCTCCCTTCAGCAAAACGTAGCACGGCGCATAGCAGAGCTCGCACCATCCGCTTTTCCATATATCTTGCTGAGAGAAGTGCTGAGATAAATGGCCATTTTCTGATACATTTTGCCATTTTAAATGAAACACAGAGCGAAACTCTTGCTAAAATAAAAAAATTAATCACTTTTTCGTCTCGGGTGCTCAGAGGTGTATCTTCAATATATGGTATCTCGTTCGGTATCCTGTGTTATTCCAAATATACAGCAGAAGCAAAATGGCGGAAGACCCTATTCAACTTTGCTAGAGAAAATGGGGCAGAATGTGACAGAACCTGACGGGTCTTCCTTATTTGTTATAGTTTTCTTTCAAAAATTGTAGCAGCTATTATTGTATTGTGTATGAGTTGATACTTCAAACTCCCAATTTTGTTTTGACTAAGCCAACAGAATGGCGGCAAGTGAGTCTCTTTTTAATCAACCGTATTGATTAGTATAATTATTATACATTGTACTCACTATATCGATTCTGATTGGCTAAGAGCGCACGCTTTACTTTGGGAATCACGCACTTTGAGGGTATCCAAGAATCAGCATGCTGATTCTTCAAGAATCAGCTAGCTGATTCTTGATACGCGCGCAATGCATCATGGGAGTAGAGCACTTTCCCTATTTAACACGGCGCTTGTGCAAAATAAATTGCTTGACAGAAATAAAAGTGTTTCTACTGAATCAATGTATAATAAAACAATTATTGAATTCGGTTTTTGTGATCTCCAGAATAAACAATATCTCGCCAAGTGGAATCAGGCTCGGCCTCACGGCCTCGCCTGATTCCACCTGTCTCGACATTGTTTATTCTGGAGATCACAAAAACCTCATCCAATAATTGCTTATTATGCCAGTTGTTGTTTAGAATAATTGCTTGTTCTTTTGTAGCTGTTGAGTTGAGTGCACGTGAACCTGATTCTTCGTCATTTTTTAAATTAATCAGGCGACAAGTGTGAAGAAGTGCTCTTTTGGGGTAGCAACTTTTTTGATTCTGTGAGCAACTTTTTCCGAATTTTAGCAACTTTTGAGCAACTTTTGAGGGAATTTGGGGCAACTTTTGAAGAAATTTTGAGCAGAATCTGTCTGTGCCTACCTGAAAGGCCGAAAAAAATTCCTGCACAACATATTTGTTAAAATCCTCAACTAATTTTACGAAATAAATATAAGATCAATGTGGACTACGGAATAATAGATAGTCAAATTTAAGGGTAGGACAATTAATGTTTCTTCTCTTTTTTGTGAACCTCTGATTCTAAAGAAACATTTTGCTGAATTAAAAGACGCAGAAGGGGATATAAAGGGACATTTTGGAATGGTTTGCTACCACGGTCATGGCTGCCATGAAATCGTAGCTTATCGAAATTTTTAAGGTGGCAGTCCAGGATATGAAAAAAATGTAAGATTGGACATTATAAAATAAAGTTCAAAAACTATGCAACAAATGCAACAATTAAAAACTTGCAGCAACATTTCGTATTTTTTTTTGCGTGACCCCTGTGGGGCATCGTACGTACTAGCACTCAAATCTTTCCGTATTTGACGCGTATGTCAAAAACGAACCACAAGCCAATCCCACAAAAAAACCCTTCAGAAGTCAGAAGAGTAAAAATAGCATTTGATAAGAGAGCGAGCATCGTCTGATCACCGACGTATTGAAACCGCAGTTTACAGCACGCTACGGTCCTGTGATACTTATTGTTTAAGGTCAGTTGTTCCACATGTTGGATGATATTGTTATACAGACCGTCTGTCAGAAATTATTCTTCATTATTATTCTCTGCGGTCAGGTCCTCAGAGGGCCCAGAAGTTTCGAGGCCGCACTGATAGACTCAATAACTTTTCCACTCTTCGTTATTCATAATCAGACAAATTATCTGTTAAGTATTGTAAATATCAGTATTGTCTCTGACCTCCACTGCAATTCAGCCAATGCTGCTATGTGGCTCAATAAACATATATTATTATTATTATTATTTGTTATTAAATAAGGGGCTGACCATTTGACTTCTGATGGGGGGGGGGGGATGATTTTGAAAAAAATTTCCTGCACAACATATTTGTTATAATCCTCAACTAATTTTACGAAATAAATATCCTACAGTATCTTAGAGAAGTAAAAAAAATTATTGCAAAAAAAATCATCCCCCCCCTTCAAAAGTCAAATGGTCGGCCCCTAACAAACAGTCGTTTGCCAAGAGGTATACAGCAAATGTTGTATAAAATTGGAGTTCCGCTTTTAGGCAGTGCCTAATTAACAATTATTCGCCTAAGGCGAAGTGAATAGTGGCGAATAGTCCCCGACACCGGAGGTGTCATAAATTTGTTACCACGTAGCTTTAGTCAACTTCTCTTACTCAGTTTATCGGCCTTTATCCAGCATGGTAGGCAGTCATGGAGATTGACCGATTTTTCCACGGTCCTCACTCCCCCTTCAATTCTATTCGGAACTTCTGCCCAACCGACAAATAGCGATTTTGATACCGTCTTTCAAAATATGAATTTTGAAATGAGCTACACAGTACAGTCGCACGCTGTAATTTAATTGATCTTATGTTAACAATTATTCACCGAAGACGAAGTGAATAGTATACACTTAATGACTGCTCCCGAGGGAAACATCAGTTTTGTTTCCCGAGAATCTCGATGTTTCCCGAGACGAAGTCGAGGGAAACATCGAGATTCGAGGGAAACAAAACTGGTGTTTCCCGAGGGAGTAGTCATTAAGTGTTTTGTTATATAGCAGAAAACATACTGCAATTCACCGATCCCGCATTCATTGTTATACCCCTAGTTATTGTTGCTACGTCGGACAAGCCAAATTTTATATTTGGCATAGAGCGCGGAAAAGACACCGATTGCAGGGAGGTGTTAGAAGTTGTTGCATGAAATTTGGATTTTATATTTTTATCTCGAAAAGCTGAATAATTATTGAAAAATCTTTGATATTCAAGTTTGTTGCTCGGACATTTTGAATTCCGTAGGGAAAACTTCCTATTGTTTGCTATGAGTGGGCGGAGCTATCGTCAAAATAGGGATCGGTCAATTATTAAGTCAAAACAAACGTATTTCAAGAATGAAAGTGAAGTTACAAAGTGTGCGCCGACGCATCATGTAAAGGGAAAACACTCCTAAATAACACAATTTTCTTGCATTAGCAAAAACTTATCAAAATTAGCAAAGGTTTTAAAAGACTCGCGTGTTTACAATAAACTTTCTCTTTTTTCCCGCTCTCAAACGCGACGCGCGAAAGCAATATTCCCCGACCAGTCAATAATTTTTCGAAATATTGACTGATCGGGGAATATTTGATTTGTACTTCACCACGTGACCTTGATTTAGCCAATGAGAGCGCGCGCTCGGTTGGATTGAGCACTGGCTATATAACAATAGCGAATAGTCCCCGACACCGGAGGTCGAGGGAACTATTCGCCACTATTCACTGAGCCTGAGGAGAATAATTGTTTTAGTATATACTACACGGGAACACTCCAAAAAATATCCGAACGACACTAAATGTGGCATTTGCCGACACTTTTGTAGCCTCTTTCTGTATGCGTGACGTTTGTCACGCACGTGACATTACGTCAGACTTCACTACAAGCATTCGGCTACTGAACACATGGTGGAAACTTGCTGCTGTTTTAGAGAAGCAAAAACGCTAGAAAACACTTGTTTTAAAACCTTAATATCGACTACGATAAACGATTTAAGTTTTTAGAAGGTTGCAAGGACGGATTCAAGGGATAAATTCGCATTTTGTGCCTTGGATTATGGATTGTGAAACTGCAGAGTTGCTTCGCTGAACACTTTGCCTTTGGTCGCCATTTCACCACCGATGGACGACTATATTTTTCAACCTGCTGGCAGAGAAATTCAAGATTCGTTTGGAATATTCAAACAGAAATTTGGGAAATTAACCTCTTCGAACTCTGGGACAATGAGGAAGACCTTGTTCATAAAAAGAGAGACCACTTTAAATACGTTTGATGTCGGATGGCTCGTGATCAAGCGAATCAACAAGTCGACGGTAAGCTTAACTGAAATTCTCTCTTAAACTGCACTCAATGACTGGCTTCTACGATTTACTGTCCCTTCCAACCTACAGGTACATGTAAATGTTCGGCAAAGTAGATATGTTTTCGACAAAATTGCCTTAATTAACATGTTGTTGTGAATGTAATTCGTCTCTCAAAAGTGTCGTGAACGAATCATCGATCTCTGTGATTCCGAAGAACTGAAAAAGAAGAACAGCACATTTTCGAAGTTCAAGAAATACATTCTATCTCTGATTCACCTTGAAAAA
Organism: Scolanthus callimorphus; assembly: GCA_033964015.1. NCBI lineage: Eukaryota > Metazoa > Cnidaria > Anthozoa > Actiniaria > Edwardsiidae > Scolanthus > Scolanthus callimorphus. Next base: position 24,091,981 of record CM066922.1, on the reverse strand, counting down.
CTAAAGAGACAACATAAGTTAATTGAGAAGGATTTTTCCGTTGCATTTCGAATCAGATAGTTCCTTTAGAAAGTAAAAATATCCGAACCACTTGTTCTCGGGCTTCTCAATCTCGGGATAATGCTTTCGATCTCGGAATATTGTGGCATTATCCCGAGATAGCGAACCAATCAAAACGCGCGATCTATGGAGGTTCCCGTGTAGTATATACGAAGTCTATAAATTAAACTGCGTAAATTCCTAATTTAGGAGGCACACTGTACAATACTATGGTTCTATAAAGTCTGTACTTAAATATCTCATATGAAATGTAATAATTTAGAACCAGTTCCGAAAATCACTGATTGTAAAGCTTTTTTTCGTACACCGGTTCGATAGGACGAGTCTGCTCTTTGGGAAACATAGCGACACTGAAGGCATATCATGTTCGGCACCCTTCTGAGTATGCGATAGCTTTCGGGGTTTCTCAAAACAACATAAAACATAGGTCCGACTATATACCAATCTTGGCATTACAAAATATTTCAGAAATTATTAGTGCCTATTATCAATTTCACGAGCAGAAACACGTGCACAGGAGGACACGTCATGGACACACGGCATTTATAAAATGTGGATACTACGGAATAATAGATAGTCAAATTTAAGGGTAGGACAATTAATGTTTCTTCTTCTTTTTGTAAACCTCTGATTCTAAAGAAACATTTTGCTGTGTTACAAAACGCAGAAGTGGATGTAAAGGGACATGTTTGGAATGGTTTGCTACCACCCGTGCGAGCTGAAATCGCATGCATTTGCGATGTTCTATGATTTCGTTCGATGTTCTAGAAAATCTCACTTGATCGAACATGGCGAAGAAGGTGTAAAATCACCATCCCACAAAATCCAGTTAAATCGCATAACACCTTTTCGCCTTATTTGATTTTGAAGGATTTTGTGCGATCAAGTAACACAGACTTGTATTAAATGCGATTTAGTGTCAATGCTAAAATAATGCGACCAGCTCGATTTTATGGTTTGATAATAGCTTTGGATTTCATGCGATATAGAGGAATTATGAAGAGGACATGTGATATCGGTACAACTCGTAGCGCTGGATTTTATGCGATGTTGTTGAATAATCAAAACAAGTTGCAAGATTTCGATCAGGGGTTTTAATTTATCCATGTATGACTCCTTTGTTTTTTTTAAATGTCAATGTTATAGAACAGGGAAAAAAGGTACACTTATTCAATATTGTCGATTTAAGTTTAACTTAACACACGAAATTAACGTGCATCTCAAAAATCGCGCCTTTGTTCTTATTGTTGAGCGAGTGTCTGGTGTCTAGTGTTCCTCGCTTCTGAGTGGTTAACTCGCACTTTTTGAAAGAGAGGCGCCATTAACCATTAACCACCAGACGTTAGAAGCGTGGTGTATGATCGCGTAGTTCAGTTCCCCGCTCTCTGGCTTCGTTTCTGGTATTGCAATCTTCGTTACATATTCTGATGTCTGTATTATGGTTGGACATTCCTACTGCCATATTTCTGAAATATGCTAGAAGTCCTAGAAAGATTTTAGCGAGGAAAACTGACATGGATAAGCGGAAGGTGAGTTCAAATGCCTATAGTATCATCACTGTAGCTTTTACTCGCGGGGCGTTCTATAGTTAATCCTTCTGTTACACAAGAAATATGTTATCATGGCGAGGGCTGTCGGAGCTCAATCAAGATCGAGACAATTACTTTATTCCCTCACTTTATTTCCTTCGGATCAACGGGTCGATTCACGACCAATTTCATCGAACCACAGCGGCGATATCGCTCGGTAGGCATTAGCGCGAGCGGCCGTTGATCTGGCCTTTTGCAATTTACTTTGTTTTGTAAGTATAACGAGAAAATTAACCTTAAAGACTTTGTTAGATAAACACCGGGCCGTACACTCCGGTTTCCCGCTGCACACCCCGTGCTATTGATAAATAAAATTTGTAGAGCGTTGACCAGTAAAAGTATGGTTCGTACGTACCAGTAAAATATGGTTTGTAATCGCCGATCACAAGCCTATATTTTTGCTACGAAATTCCTTAGTGGTTATTGTTATTATCTCGGGTTTCTACTTATTTCACAACGCAGAGGTAGCAACTAAAAGATGCCCACACTCTCCGGTCTAGATATTAAAGTATGAAACTGCAACTTAACTTAGTTTACGACTCTGATTTGAATTTAGAAGGACTCACGAGTATAATAATTTTGAAATAGCGCCTACAAGATCGAATAAACACAGCAACACAGATCGTATTCGCTTGATAGAGATACACACTTAGTATAATAAAGTACCTAATAATTTAGACAAATTCCACAGAAAGCTAGTGTATGCATTTAGGAAAACGATACATAATATCAATTGTTCACTGTTTGTGATACTGTTATAATTAGTAAGGCAATATCACCTGAAACATCTTCCAGAAATTTCTAGAAGATCGCACTGATTCATATCGTGGAAAATCGTAGCAAATTACGTAAGGACAGTGCTATTTGTGTAAATATGATATTCTACGAAATCGCATGAGATCCAAAGTGCAATTCACCGGCCTATGCCTTAGTCGGAAATCGCATGAGATCGTAGAATATCCTGAGCGCGAATTTACCGTGAAAATTCACACCTCGTTATCTAAGATAATCGTGGAAAATCGCACGATCTCTTGTCGTTTTTATCGCAGAATCTTCTAGGTTTATTCTAGAACGTCGTACGATATTCAAAGCTCATCCCGCAGTGGATTAGTCTAGAATTATCATAAGCATAGAGTTATCATTCAGATCGCACGATTGTGCTTTCTATTTAACAATTAGACCTCAAGGCCGAATGTGCTATGATGAATAGACCATGAGGCCGAAGGCCGAATGGTCTATTGATATCATAGCACATGAGGACGAGAACTACAGACCTGTCTTGGATCACGGGGCTCTCAGAAGATGAAATTCCAAACATTTGCTACCATTAGAAAATGCCGTAGCGTTTTTACGATGAAGAAAGACCTCGAAAGAATAACAGCAAGATCCACCACTTCTAGATCTGACCAGAAACCAGAACAGAGAAGATCAAGTAGAGCCTCCGGAAAAGAGTATACTACCTATCATCGAGTTTGTCGGTTTTGTAATAAAGAGAGTAAGTTTATAAGAAATTATAGAAGCCGGGAGAATTTAATTCAGTGTTGTGATTTACGAAGTGATGAGACGATCAGGAACGTTGCAACTGCCGGGCACGATTCAAAGATTTTAGCCATAGTATCTCGAGAACTAGTAGCGGCAGAGGCTTGTTATCACAAATCTTGCTACAGAAATTATACACGCCCAGATAGCAGTGCCTGTAGTGCCACTGAGCAGACGGAGGAATACGATCTGATTTCACCTAAGGCTCATGAAAAACTGTTTGATTATGTCCGATCAAATGTGTTAGACCCTGCGAGCAGTGATTTCCTCCTTTCTTCCTCCTTCAAAGCTCATCCCGCAGTGGCTGACGGTCATGGCTGCCATGAAATCGTAGCTTATCGAAATTTTTTCATCAAAAGTTGACGGCTTCATATCATTGCATTGTATTATTGTTACAGGTAAAACATCGCATACATTGATTTGGCAATCAAAAAAGATTTATTTGTCTTTCATTCCATGTGATGTTGATATAGATGATTGTAGATATACCTTTACATTCATGACTTGACAAGTCACCGTACTGGCTGGACAATGGACAAATCTCGACACATTTACCGAAGCTCAGAAAATATCCTGAACGACACGTGTCGCACCAGATCGGCCCGTGGCACGTCGCACATGGGGGGTGGCAGTCTAGGATATGAAACAAATGTAAGATTGGACTTTATAAAATAAAGTTCAAAAACTATGCAGCAACAATTAAAAACTTGCAGCAACATTTCGTATTTTTAGCGTGACCCCTGTAACACCGCACGTACTAGCACTCAAATCTTTCCGTATTTGACGCGTATGTCAAAAAAGAACCATAAGCCAATCCCAGAGAAAGACGTTCAGAAGTCAGAAGAGTAGAAATAGCATTTGATAAATGAGCGAGCATCGTCTGATCACCGACGTATTGAAACCGCGGCAAAACTTTACGATACATTGCCGTTTTCCGTCGATTTGCCGGTCGCACGTTTGATTTCATCGTTCTCAATTGCTAAATCAAAAATAATCTGTCCATCTCGCTATTTCCTCACGCTGCCAATCTTTTCTGTCGTTTTCTGAAGATTCCATCATTTTATAGATGCTACAAGAAGCTATATAATCTGAAGACGAATTACCGCGTGTAGAAATCTCTAAATAAACTTAAAGTTTCATCTTTGATGTACCAAATTAAATCGAGAACATTGCTCTATATATTCTCTCCATCAGCCGATGGAAAGGGATGCTTTCTCCGTCTTTGTATGAATTTTTATTTATGTATTTATTTACAAATATACTTCTTTACAACAGATATTACATTAAACCAGTAATATTACTTAAATATATACGTTAATGATTAGTTCTTGATCTTTTTTGTTCTTTTTTGTTGTTATTTGTTTTCGGACAAGGAAGCGTGGTAGCCTGACATATGGTCATGTCTTCGTGACTGACAAACCAAAACAACAACTAGACAAGATGGCGGAATGAACACACGTGTTTATTTTACATGCGCGCGCATCTTATACCACAGGAAGACCATAACATCTCCTCCTCACTAAATGTAAAGTCCTAGTACAAAGAGTACACATATTGCCTTGACCTAAAGCGTGCGCAATAAACTAATGAAAACAAACAAGCAATGTCTCTAGTCTAGTTTCGTAGTCTCTAGTTTCAGAGTTCAGAGATCCAATCTCTGTGGTGCTTTTCGCACTCTCTGAGGGTATCGCCGCTCGCCTCCTTGAGGGCTGACACTTGCTGGTGCCATACCTTCAGCTACTGGCTCTGGTCCAGTGTTTACCTCAGGTGGGTCTGACACAGGAGCTGTAGGTGCTAACTCTGAAGTATCCTGTTGAAATGGACTTGCCATCACTGGTGTTGCACTTCCATCGACTTCTGGTTGAGCCTCCTGAACTGTGTTTGGATTAACCGCGGTTGGTTGTAACTGATCAATATGTCGGCACCAGATCAGTCCTGGTGCAATTTGTACTTTGTATGAAAGCAAACCAGTTTTCTCAATAATGAAGCCTGGGCGCCACTTCTTGCTTCTGCGATAGTAACGTGCCATTACTGGATCTCCTACCTCAAGCTGACGTGTTGTCTTCCCCTTAACTCCTGCAGCCTGCATACTCTGTTGGTGCTGTTTGTTCACCATTTTCCTATTCAGAATAGGCTTTAGAAGATTAGGCGGGTGCGCAATGGTCTACCAAACATTAACTGTGCAGGACTCTCTCCTGTAGTTGAGTGAGGGGTGTTCCTGTAAGCTATGAGAAATTTTGCGAACTTCTCCTTCACTGGCTTAGAACTCTCATGCATTGCCCGTAAGGCATGTTTAAAAGTTTGCACTGACCTTTCTGCCTGTCCGTTGGTTGATGGATGATAGGGAGGTCCAGTGATCACCATTGCCTTTGTTAAAAGCATCAAACTCGTCAGAAACAAACTGAGCTCCATTATCACTTACGATCTGTTCAGGTACTCCAAACTGTGCAAACAGGTCTCGTAGAATCTCAATGGTCTTGGGTGCTGTGGTTTACCTCATAGGTATCACCTCTGGCCACTTAGTGTGTGCGTCTACTACTACCAGTAACATAGAGTCCTGAAATGGGACCGCATAATCAATATGTATGCGTTGCCATGGCGATGTAGCCCACTCCCATGGATGCAGTGGTGCTTTGTTTGGCATCTTCTGATTCACTTGACAGCCACTACATGCCTTTGCCAACATTTCTAGCTGATGGTTTATGTTCGGCCATCACACATAACTTCTTGATAATGCCTTCTTCTTAACTATACCAAGATGACCATCATGCAACTCTTCTAGCACTCTGTCTTGCAGCTTACTGGGAATAACAACTCTCATACCCCACAAGATACAACCTTGGTGGACTGTGAGCTCATTGCGACGCTCACAGAATGACTTATCTCCGTCCACTCTGACTGACCATCCCCTTACTATGGCCTCATAAACCTTCGATAGTATGGGATCGCATCTTGTTTCCCTAGCAACTGACTCGCTGGTTACTGGTAACAAAACAAACTGTGTCGCATGAAACACTTCTGCTGAATCTACCTCAGACTCACCCTCCTCACTATGCTGCAGAGGGAGTCGTAAAGCCCATCTGCATTGCAATGTTCCTTGGTGTTCTTATATTTGATGTCATACTCGAAACCAGATAGGAACATGGCATATCGCTGCAGTCTTGCTGCTGTCATGGCTGGTATCCCTTTCTCAGGATGAAAAATTGATGTGAGTGGCTTGTGATCTGTAATGAGAGTAAACCGTCTGCCAAACAAGTAAACATGAAATGTCTTCACTGCCCACACAATTGACAGAGCTTCCTTATCAATTTGTGAGTAGTTACGCTCAGGTTTGGTGAGTGACCTGGAGGCAAATGCTATAGGGCGTTCACAGCCATCTGGCATGACATGTGAAAGCACTGCACCAATACCTGTGGGTGAGGCATCGCTTGCAAGCTTAAATGGTAAGTTGGGGTCATAGTGTGTCAAAACTTGTTGAACTTGTTGTGTCAGAACTTGTTGTGCATTAGGCAAGAAACGATGGTAGTAATTATAAGTCCTAGGAATGATCGGACCTGCGACACATCTTCGGGCTTTGGAGCATTAACTACTGCCTCAATCTTCTCTTGTGTTTTGTGTAGGCCTTCGCTATCTATTTCGTGGCCACAAAACTGAACTCTCTCTCTAAAGAATTCACATTTCTCCCTGTTTGGCTTCAAACCTGCTTCTTGTAGCCGCTTTAGAACCTTCTCCAAGTTTTCCAGATGCTCCTCCTTCGTACGTCCTGTTATGATCATGTCGTCTAGGATGCACTGAGTACCTGGTATGTCCTGTAGTACCTGGTCAATCGCACGCTGCCAGATAGCGGGACTTGAGGTTACGCCAAAGTCCAACCTATTATACTGGAAGAGACCTTTATGAGTGTAAATGGTTAGGAATTTCTTACACTCTTCCTTCATTTCCATCTGGTGATATGCTTGTTTCAAATCAATTTTGCTAAAGTGCTTTCCCCCAGCTAAATTAGCAAAAATATCCTCAATCCGTGGTAGAGGATACTGTTCCGCAAGGATTACGGGGTTAACAGACACCTTAGAATCCCCACATACGCGCACAGAACCATTCCGTTTAACAACTGGTACGATAGGGGTAGCCCAGCCTTGAAACCTTTAAGCGTGTCTTTTCCCTCTGAGAACACTGACTCATACTTCTTTAACAGCTGATTCACTTTAGGATTTACGGACCCCAAAAGTGGCTGACTGAGCTTTAGGGCATCGATCTCCCCTAAGTTCAATGGCATTTGGGTTAGCCGCGCCCAAACAATGCAGGACCCGGTGTGTCTACTACTTGTGCGGTTAACTCCTTAACTTCACCTCTGAAGCTTAACGTTACATTTCACCCTTCTCCGAGGGACGACTTCCTCTCCTGTGTAGGTTTTCAGGGTAACTTGGCTTGTTTCCAGGTTTAGATCACTGAAAAGTTCCTTATACTGTTTAAATGGAATAACCGAAACTGCCGATCCTGTGTTCCATCTTGAGAACCCTTCCCTCTATCTCAGGTTTCACCCAGATTACATTTCACTTGCCCTTGATATTATTCACTTCAAGAGAGGCTAAATAATCATCACTGTCCCCGTCATCTTCAATAGAGGAGTATTCTGCCGCACATGCGCATTGCATCTTAGGAACCTGTCTTGTTTGGTTATCAATGGCGGAGAAAGATTACCGAGTGTGTCGAAACATGCGCCAGTTGTGCACCGTGTAAGGATTAACTTCACCCAAGAATCTAAGAAATAGCTAAATGGGCTTTTGGTCTGTAATTGTGGCTGGAATCAGCGAGTGAAAGAACACAGTTTGACTTTTAAATTACCGAACAAACATGCAAAGTTGCTACTCACTTACGAGGCTGACACCAGCATGTTGTGGCTTGCTCGGGTTTTTCGATGTGGATATCTGATATGCAACGAAGGCTACTGCTCCGAAACCCTGTCTTATGGTAAGTTTTAGTTCTATAGTTTGTTCATAACATACAAGAATTTAAATCGGTTGTTCTCTTTCAGCGATCCAGCTCGAAAATATTACGATATTATGTGTAAAAACCTCATTTTAGACTTAGTTGACAGCGAATTTCCCGTAATCGTAGAAAGAGTATCACAGTTCGGACATTTGGACTAGTTTTATCGTCCTTTCCTGGTTTGTTCTTAAAGGGTTTTATTAGCCCCAAAATCGGAGAAAGTTGTCCGATTATTTCTTGAAAGTATGACCATATTTTTACTCAGTTTATTCTCACGTAAAATTCTTATAGAATTTCACACTCGACAAGCGTGTTGAAAGTTCAATACGTGTATCGAACTCATTACTAAGTATTTATTTTTGTTTCAAAGTGATCGGTGGCATATTTTCGAGAATATTGCCTGGTAAATTATGCCTAAAATTTATTTGCTAATGAATATTTATTATTATATTATTGTGGAACATCTAGGAAGAGTATCACACAAATATTCATATCATGCTGAGCCTCACTAATGATATTATCATCCTGTCATATTGAATTAGCTGGCAAAATCGGAGAAAACATTATTAAACTTGTTTGCTGTAAGCTGGTTTTTCATCACTTTGTTGCATGTGATGTATTAAAAGTGATAATTGAGGTTTTTGCTGTGCTACACTAATATTGGCCCCTGATATGCTGCTTCCCCAGTCACACAATCACATATATCCAAGAAAGAGAACAAAGCTATCTATTTGTTCATATCTTGCTATGGCCAGCAGTCCTCCCTGGTTACCATGAGGCTGGCTTTCAAACAATGAACCTTTCCCCTGTGTGCTAGTGCATTTTTCACCATAAATGGTGACTTGTGAGTGGAAATGATAAAATTATTGATGTTACAGTCAACCCGAATGTACTCTTCCCTACAATTTCACAATATTGCCTAGCAACATTGATGGACAACTTACTCAGATCAAATTGCAAAAAAATATTTTGTATCTGTCTACAAGGTATTGTACCAGAACTGGAAACTTTTTGTTTCTGATGTGACTTGCCTAAGGCCATCCTACTCTATTGCGGAGACATGTGGTGAATGAAAGTTGCTTGCGACGATTGAAATTTGATACCAGGCAAGTTGGCCATCAATGTGAGAGAACAACTGGCTTGACTGTAATGTGCCAATTTCATTTCACTTCTCTGAGTTAGTCTGAATTAAAAAAGGAAATATGTCTAGAAGCATAATAAAAGATATAATGGAGAGTAAGTAATTCAGAAGTAACTTGATGTGCATTGTTTGTTGCAGGTTCAGAAGGTATATTACAGGGATAATGTCATTCTTGTCTGGATGATCACAAAACAATTGCAGCCTGCAACCAAAGACCACAAGTGCTGGTGGTTCAGAGGTGCAACATGTTAGAAAAGCACTACAGCATTTCGTCAATTGTTTTTCAGAAGTAGAACTATACCTAAGAGGGAACTATACCAAAAGAGTTCCCTTTCTGTAGAGTAGAGACTACTCAAGAGTTTTCACTACAGATAGTTTAGTGCTCAGTAGAACATCACAGTGCTGTATCAAAATCAATTTAACTTCTTCAATTTAACTTTTTTTATAATTAAGCGCCATAAAAATTCTATTATTATTATTATTATTATTTGTTATTAAATGTTATATTGCCACCTCAAAATCCAATATTTTCAACAGGTGGAAGTTTTGTCAACTGCCCAATTTTCTCTAAATTGGATTGCAGTTGACAGAACTTGTCAGAATACTCTGCCAGTAATAAAATAGCATAATAAATTGTTGACAATATGGTGTTCCAATAGTTTCTTGGACATAATAATCCATCATTGAATCCCAGGGAAGGGTGAAGATAGAGCTTGTATCTCAAGGGTGGGTACCTTCACAGCCTTCAGGCTGGGTATTTAAAAATCGTTGACAAATTCCCAGCTTGACTAGATACAAAATCCGGGTTTGTAAATCATTGTAGTCAAAGAGATTTAATTCCAGGATAGGTGATTCAAATCCAGCACCTCGAGGTATCATCTGAAGAAACGGTACCTGATTGGGGGGGGGGGGGATGCTGAAGCTTGTCAAGACATTTTCTAAGGTTACACACACACTAATCAACATGTTTGTTTGGTCACCATGACATATTGTTTTTTTTTTCATTACTACTAACAGGTCAGTCAAAGTACACTGAATGATGCTCATTTTGTTTTGTAAGTGGTTGGAGTTTTCCATCAAAATCTATGTGCAGAACAACGGGTCAACTTATATTTCTCAACCCAAAGCTATGATATCTTTCCACTTGATCTAACCGGGATCTAACCCCACTTGAAATATCAGGGTAAACTGATGGGGAAAAAAAATGAAATCGTTACTATTGCTAAACATCGTCTTTTTTCAGGCAGCTGAATAAACCTTTTATTTTATCCCTCCCGCTTTCAGAATAAAAGAAGCAAAACAAACGAGAAATAGAAATAGCGCGCTATTTGATTACAAATTCGCGATACTCAACAGTGCTTTTCCCTGAGTTGAGTCTGCAATGTAAACATGGACGGCAGCGGTTGTTGCGCATGGCATAAGCAAAATACTCCTCTGTTGTCATCTTCCAAACAATGTACTTGGGGTTGGGAGCCCTGTGTATCAAATTTCATTTTCTTACATGCCCTCTTAATATGCCCCATCTTTTTGCAGTAATGACGTTATTCTTTCATGAAAGGACAACTCTTGTGATTATGGGTACCTAGACAACGATAGCATTTCTCATCTGACCCTTGAGATGGCTGGGGTTTCTCTTTCTCAGGGTTTGGTTTGGATTCCTTCTTAGCCTAGGGCTTTGTTATTTACTTAACTTATCTACACCCCTCACGGCTTCTTTCCCACCCTTGAGAGCTTCTACATCTTTATAAGACTGTTCCATGGCAATACATTTTGCAACTGCAACATCAAACGTGAGATCTTCTAACTTCATTTTAAGCAATTCCGACATCATTTTGTCTCGGATTCCAGAAACCAAACGGTCTCTGAGTCTTTCCAAACGCATAGTCTCGTTAAATTTGCACTCGGTTGCAAGATGCTTTAACACTGCTACATATTGGCTTACCGTTTCTCCAGTGCTTCGCGCTCTATTGTCAAATTCATACCTCGCTACAAGAGCATTTTTCGGCGGTTTCAACTGCTTCTGAAGGCGTTCGACGATAGAATCATACGCGAGCGTATCCTCTTTGAGTGATGTTGGAGCGACCAAATCATTCACCAGCTGGTAGGTATCAGTGGGAAGATTAGTTAACAGAACAGCCTTTTTTTGTTTTGGATCGCTGATGCCGTTTGCCATAAAGAAAAAGTCCAACTGTTCCGTGTAAGCTTCAAAGTCTGTCCCGACTACAAACTTCTGAACTTTCACGTTCGAAAAGGTTCTGGCGCTGCTTCTTGGTCTGGCATCGTCCAAATTACCGCTAGAGATCCGTTAGAGATTTGTTTTTAATGTTTCGAAGTTAAAAATCTCAAAATCCCTGCACTCGCCAATTTTGTTATGTCTTCGTGACTGACAAACCAAAACAACAACTAGACAAGATGGCGGAATGAATACACGTGTTTTTTTTACATGCGCGCGCATCTTTTACCACAGGAAGACCATAACACATATCAAGTGTGTATTTTTCTGGCTGGCTCTGATGTTTTAACCCTATCCAGACTGGAACTACTGGAGCTATGATCATCAAACTTTCACACAATGACCATGAGCCTACGACAAATCACCACACCCATTTTTGTCACGTGAGAACAAAATGTGACGTCACAATGACGTCATTCTTTATTTTTATCAATTTTAAGTAATTTTAATAAACTTTCAAAAACTTGGTAATAATACTCTAAAAGCCAACTCATTAGCATCAAGATAATGAAAATGTAATAATTTGTGACATTAACACTTTTTGCCGTCAAATAGACGAGATAAAACGCCATCTTGGATCCGCCATCTTTCAAAAATTTAAATTAAAAAGGATATTTGCGAATTTCAGAGCTAATTTTGGACCATATGTTTAGATGAACAAAATCCCCCTACCCCTCCCCCGAAATATTTTGTGTCAAAAATTAATTAGCCTGTACATAAATTACTAATTAGTACAAGCTCTGATAGTCATAAATTGACCAATGTGTCCAACATTAAGCTTGAAATATGAAAAATTCACGTTTTTCGACTTTTGCAAAACATGCATATCAAAAATTGGTTGCCATGGAAACTGGGCCGTTGACACTGGCATGTCATTGACACAAAAATGTCCAAAGATAAATTTAAGGAAAAGTCACGAAGTTTCACCATCATAGCGGCAGTGGTTTTAGAGTAATCAGGATTATACTGGAGGGGGGTCTGAATAGGGTTAATATCTAGCCAGTTTCCCAGGAAATTTTCCAAAGCTTTACAGCTGTTTTGAGTATTCTGCTAACTCTCGCGTTCGACTTCCAATGACGATCTGGCTTCCGTCGATCAAACTCTCGGGTCTAATTTGCCGACCGTTAAAGTTAGGTCGTTTGTTTAGAAAAAGAGAGCAAAAGATGCTGCTGTGTTGGGGCATTTCACTAGGATAGCGAATAACTGAATTCTATGTACTCCAAAGAGTTTCAAAGTTTGATTGACGGAAGCCAAAAAGCGATTTGACGGTTGGAAATTGATCTCGAGAGTTCGCAGAATGCTCAAAACGGCCGTAAGATAAACCCTTTCACTTTTCTTATATGCTCCATAAATGTAATATTTTGCAATCAGCAGACAAAGGCTATGTGGCTTCACGACTGTTTGTTTTGTAACCGTAAAGTATGTCTGTTTTTTCCCTAAGTTAATAGCGGAGCTCCAGCGCGGGCGGAAGGCCCGCGCAAGCGGAGCACCATACCTAAGGGAATAACGTATACTATCGAGTTGATTTTTGAACGTCAAGGGCATTATGGATCATTTTGATGACGTCATCGATAACTTGAGGGCACGTGACTTTGGCGTAGAGTTTCTCTTATGGTGTTTGAAAGTTTGTTTAAGTTTGGCTTCTGTAGAAGCTTTTTTCTTTATTTTTCTGGTATTAAACCTATAGCGTACGCCGTCCGTCCGTCCGTGTACACATGGGAAACCCTGTGGTATGCAAAGAAAAAACTGTATCTCCTCAAGGGAACATGCTAAGACAACCATACTTGGGATATTTTGTCTATGCCACAACGGGGTTGTTGTAACACGGTCACGTGATGTCACGTCATCGATGACGTCATCAATGATTGAAAAATTAATACATCGTTATAGTCAGGGTGCATGTGTCGCGATTTAAAGTCCCGTGGCCTTTTTTTGAAGACAACAAGCCACCTATCTAGAAGTGTTAAGGGGACCTTAAGGAACTCAGAAAATGTTGTCGGCAATTTTGCGACTTGCACCGACAGCTACTATGGCGACTTTTTGAACACCCTCTAAAACCACAGGGTACCCGCGGCTGATTTTATTGAAATGACTGCCAAAACAATCCAAATTAATCTGATATTGCATAAAACATTAACTGATTACAATAAGCAGTCCATTCTGTGTCATAAAACTGTATTTGGACATATGTTTAAAAAATAAATAGCGTCAAAAAGGAATTAAAAAATGTTGGCGGCCATCTTGGATCCGCCATCTTGGATTTTCAACATTTTTTTTCATTGATCGTCCAAAAATGGCTAAAAATGAAGAGAAACTTATTCAATATGATTTGTTTTGAAATAAACATTAAACAACGATTCTAACTAATGCATACATATGGGCAAAACTCCTAAAATTGACTGGGAAACATATTTACGCCAAGAACATCATCTACATAAACTTCATGAATCGGCAAACGTCCGCGCCGCGTGTTAAAAAACCATTTCCCTCGATTAACGTAAGTTCGACGAAGAAGGGGCTGCAAGCAGTCTATCACCTATCACCAGTCTATCACCTATTATAATAACTTTGGAGAACTTAGAATTTATGGCGACCATCTGCAGAATGCTGTTTGACTCGCGCGAGCTCTAATATTAGGGCCCGGATAATACGCCACGATGATCGCCAAAGTTATAATAATAACTTTGCATTTTACATAAAACCCCTCAATGTTTCCATCCTGTTAATAGGAAGGAACTAGAAAATGTTCACGTCCTGTTTGCTATTGCAGGGACGGCCAGGCTCGGGGGCTTTACTTACATTTCGTCAAGTTTTCAAAGATTTTCATTATACTTAGCCCAACCTTGCCATACAATCTTACAAATCAGGGGCGGATCTAGGGTAGGGGTTCTGGAGGTCGCAACCCTCCTATAAAAGTGATAGATTAGTAGTTATTTGAACTCAGTACGGATCATCCAGTCCAACTTGGTGGTGCAAACCCCTCTCTGAGAAAAATCCTGGATCCGCCACTGCGAATGAGGCCTTGTCCACTAACGCGTTTTCAAAAGTATTCGTTTTCAAACTTATACGGATTCGATGCGTGTTTGTGTGGACGGGAGATTTAGCTCCAAAACGTTGACACGTGCAAGGATAGTATCGCGTTTTCATTTTTATCCAGATTCGACCCTCCACACTAAAACGATAATGTGTACGGATTCGTTTTTATTCACTTTCGAGAGCGTTTTCAAACTTATACGGATTCGATGAAAACGATCAGTGTGTTAGTGTGGACGGAAGGCCTAAACGTATCAAAAAGTATACGGATTCAAACGAAAAGGTGTGAGTGTGGACGGGGTCTGAGCCTCCCACTGTTGGTCTTCTGTGGATTGATGTCTTGCTCGTGGTCTATCAGTGTTGTTTCTAGCACCCTCTCTACTGTCTTGCGGATATACACTTTTGTCGCATTCTCTGCACGGAATCCTGCAGACGACGGTCGCACGACATTCTAAACATCGCCCGATAAAGTCTATAAGCACTGGGAGACGCAGCCGGCGCGTCGCAGCAAAACTGTTGAATACTATTGGGAGACAATGTGTTCATTTATACCACTTTAGTCCATTTTGTCATCATAAGATGGGCACCCTCAGCAAAGCTTCACGTCTTGCAGCCCAGTCTCCACGATACAGTATGTAGCCGGACTACTTGGACGACTCCGGATCCGCCGAGAAAGTGCAAGCTTGCCAGCATTTGGCGCCACAGTGTCACTCTTCAGGGCGCACCGGCACTGTTGATGGCGGGCCAGGACGGCCTGAGCCAGGCGCTGGCTCCCACAAGACAACATGGCTTGAAGAAATGACAGAAGCAGTGGCCCGCGAAAACCGGAGCTCCACATGCCTGTTATGCATCGCAGGTCTCCATAAATGACGTCGTTCAATATGGTCTTGCCAGCTTAGATTTAGAAAAGTCTGCAGCATGGTCTTCAGCAAAGTCATGATCCATAGGCGCCTTGGATGGGTTTCTGCGTGGTGTTAGTATTTCTCTGCCGCTGGCTTGGCTTTCCGTTTTTCCAGAACGATAACGAATAGTGATCGGAACCAGCGCCCCCCTTGATTACGCCTATAAACATTCTATATCTATAACCTGTATATGGTCAGGGATGGAATGCTAAATCGATGCAATAAGCGCGCCATTACCAGATTACTGTCACTGCTATTCGTGTTAAACAGAGCTGAATATTATTAGTAGTATTTCTTAATAAAAGAGGGCTGGCTTACAAAAGCCCATCAATAAGGAGATTGGATTGCGCGGCGGCGGTGACATAACATAGTAATCCGGGCTTTCTCTCGATTTCTTAGACACAAGCTTTCGGATAAACCTCAGGAACTATTGACAAACAAAGCGTGATGCAAGTTTTTTCTTGCAATCAAGCTGAGAAACTACAATCAGCGACATAAATGCTTGATAAAATGCTTTCAAAATCAGTCTTCTATACTTAAGACCCAATATTCTAAAATAAATCTAAGTAATCCCCCCTCCCCCTATTCAATGTTGATCCCCAAGGTTTCTAGCGTCGGTAAACAACATTGAAATGGGGGGCTGGGGTTTAGGAGTGACAGAGGCGAATTTTAAACTGGTTGATACAAGACTTTGCGATTCTAACAGAAAAGCGGGTACGTGCGTAATTTTTATCAACAATTTTGTCGCTGATTGTCTGAAAAATCGATTTTTGGAAATGACGCATAAATAAGGGTTTAACGGCAAACAATTGGTAGAAAAAGAGGAGGCAGGACATTTAAACGTGTTTGAAGCTAAGATTTCAAGCATTTTACAGTAAACAATCAAGAGAAATGTCACTGGATTTTGGCTCACTTGAAAGAAAATCTCCTATAGATGAGCAATGAAAAATGTTCCTAACCTACATGTTCAATCTAAACGTTACATTTGAAATCTCACTGTCAGGAATGTTGAAGTCGGACGAATTTCGGGCACTTCCTGTGTCAGTGATGTTTTGTAGGAATGTAGTTCTCTCAAAAATCACAGTCAAAAGCCGTGGGGACGATGACGTCATAGCCCGTGTCTCACTTCCGGTTAAGAAAGAAACGCGCGAAGATGTGCTATATTTTGAAAAGTTTGTCAAATAGAGACTTGAAATCACCACCAGTTAAAGGCAAGTAATAAATGCAAAATAACGTGAGCAAAAAAGTAGGATAATATAACTTTACCTGGCCGAAATTAATTTCCTTGTCTAATTTCACGCTTAACCATGGCGAACACTATAATAAGAGAAGTAGAGACTCTTTGTTTATATTTATTAGCCGATGGTTAAGCGTTAAGCGTGCACCATTTTCTGGTTTAAGTACGAAATATTGCTAGATTATAATTATTTTTCTCCAAGAGAATGTCAGCAATGCATATATTTTCGTTCTCTAGTCTTTTTCATCCTAAAATACTTGACAAATATAAACAAAATTTGGGAAGACGGCATTTTTCACTGTCTTCGGTCGCCCAGTCTCACCAAGAAATGTGATGAAAATCGGGCTAGGGTCGTATTGTTTCCGAATAGTTGCAATATTTCCTAAGACCTGTCTGAAAATGTTTTATGCTATAGCATCAGGAACACACCGGGTCAGCTGTCGATCTCAATCGGACACTTAGCGCCCGCGATAAGCCAGCGGGATCTCAAATAAATACTAAAACAAAATGGCTAGAAGATTTACTATGGAGCAAGTTGAGGGCGAAATCCTGGCGCAGGAGGATATTTCTATGGAGAAGGAAGATCCCCGACACCTTACGGAAGTTGATCGAAAGCTCACTAGAACCATTCGATGCGCTAAAACAGCGTTTCGGTCGGAGGTTCGTGTTGGGGGTTTCGTAGCGAGGCAAAACACATCGACGCAAAACACATGCCGGAAGAACTATACAGGAGGAGTTTGCTCATATTCTCCGCTATATTTCTCAGAAAATTTACTTTGAATTTATATATAAACAAAGGATTGAGGACTTTTAAGGTTGAATTAAATTCTTAATTTAAATGACGCTGATCAACATTCAGATTCCTACTACATGCGAACAATAATAATGGGTTAGTTTTGATAAGAATTTAATATTTCATCCAAAGACTAATAATTGTCTAAAAAAAACCGATGCGTTGGGAAAATGAACTCCTTAACACAAAACATTGCAAAAATAATACATCTAGCAACTGTCTGTTACAAAAGTGAACCAATAATGACCATATTATAGTTTTTATACATGTTTATTTACGAGTGAGAAGTCTTGGCATAATCACGCGACTTGAGTTTAGTCTAATTCGCTGTAAACACTACCTTTTCAGTCAGCCGGCGGAACTCTTGCTGTTGGATCTTGACTTCAGGAAAGAGCCTTAATTTTTTCCTCGATAACTGACCAAGAATTTACCTTCTTCTTCTGTGCGTATCTGCCGACAGGGAAATTATTATTTCGCTTCGTCCGAGCCATTGCAGCCGGATCACTGAAACACAACCTGAAGTGCAATCGATAAGAACCAGATTACGTATCAAGTCATTCAGATCTTCGAAAATTTCTCAATAAGGAATGTACTTCTTAAAAATACAAAAAGATACGATTCTTACCTGATAAATCCACCATCTAGAATTCCTCCTCTCGATGTCGATTGTGCCAAAACAAAAAGCTATATGAAGCCCAAAATGGGGCAATTTACAATCTGCGAGTTCTATCATATGCCGAACGCATGTTCGATCTGAAAAGTCTAAATCACGCGTATATAAGTATGTTTGGTATCAATGCAAAGCTTAATCTCCCTGTATTCAGGCTGTTTGTTCTTTTGGTTTGCACGCGTAAGCCCAGAAGCCACAGCGAGCCATTTATATACCCCAAGAAAGTAGTTCCCAGTACTCCACGGAAATCACCCGGCCCGGAAGACATTTTTGGCTTCAAGCGGATGTCCGATACAGCGTGACAACTGACCCGGTGTGGAAACCAATTTGACAAGATATCCTGAAAATATGAGGTCCTTTATCGTGTTCAGAGCAACTCATCTGTCCCTTTTTCCTGTAAGCTGAAATTGAGATTTCGATGTTTGTTTTTAAACCCTGTATTCAATGCTAAGCGTTCGATTTAGACCTCACTTTCAATGTACTTGGGCATTTAACCTAAACATAAACTTTTAATGTTGTTAGGTCGCTTCGTTAAGCATGTGATAAATTTCCAGCAGTCATAGAGGTTCAATTGATAGCTTTGTTCCTGCGCGCGGGATTTTCTACGTCATTTTCAAGCAAATAAAAAATGCCGATGTTTTCCCCTGAACTTCAGCACTTCATAGAAAATACCTCAAAACAACGCCTCGATCCTTGCAAGCATCGTTCTTTTAAACCTATCGAGTTTTTATTTGATCAAACCCGGCCCTTTAGACGTAAACCGTGAAAAACCGCGCGCACGGGAGCTCAGACAATCACATACAAGTCCAATACTCTGACACATTTATGCATGGTATTGTTCTCCTCCATTGTATTGCCTCGTTCTATAATACACTCCATTGCACTCCATTGTTTTAGACAATGCCTTGCATAAATTTGTCAGTGTATTGGACAACCCTCTTAGGAGTGACAGAGGGGAATTTTAAACTGGTTGATAGAAGACTTTGCGATTCTAACAGAAAAGCGGGTACGTGCGTAATTTTTATCAACAATTTTGTCGCTGATTGTATAATAATCGAAGGAAGAGAATCGCATTAGTTAGAATCGTTTCTTAGACTCTATTAATTATATAGAGCGGTTTTCATATGAATTGTAGTGAAACGAATCAGACCTAAGCGATTGCTCCACTTCTAATGAATAAAATATATAAGAACAATTACAAAGTAATTGCGAATTACTCACGACAGTCATCTGAAATCCGCTATTACAATCATCTTGAATAAGTTTATTTTCATTTTGAGCCTTTTTCTGGTCATTTCGGACGATTAATAAAAAAAACGTTGAAAATCAAGATGGCGGATCCAAGATGGCGGATCCAAGATGGCCGCCAAGAAAATTAAAATTCCTTTTTGACGCCATTTCTTTTTGAAAATTAGTCCAAATACAATTTTATGACACAGAATAGACTTCTTGTTGTAATCAGTTTATGTTTTCGTATCAAGAAAATTCCCTTAAAAATTGTCGACTTTCTTCAACTTCCTTATAAGGAAGTATCTGCATACCATATTTGGAATCTCAGTAAGTTTTTCACTATTTTTATCGACGTAGAATACTTCAAACTCAACCAGAACTCAAATACACTCGAGAAAATATGTTCTGTGCATTTTCTGCTGTTTTTCGCGGTCAAGAACCTGGAAACAAGGTAGACGAGACACCACAGGAAGCCCGTTCTATCTCTAGAAAGACGACAATGTTTTCTTGATATGATGCAATACCAGATTAATTTATATGTTTTCGCACTCATTTTATTACCATCAGGCTCGGGTACCCTGTGGTTTTAGAGGATGTTCAAAAAGTCGCCATAGCAGCTGTCGGTGCAAGTCGCAAAATTGCCGACAAAAACATTTTTTGAGTTCCTTAAGGTCCCCTTAACACTTCTAGATAGGTGGCTTGTTGTCTTCAAAAAGAGCCCACAGGGATTACAGATGCTCCCTGACTATTAAGAGAAGACTCTAAAAGGGCACTAACTTGGGTAGAATTGTTTGGTCACCAGAGCAAAACAAAGTGGTCACGTGATGTGACGTCACCGATGTCGTCATCTTTGCTTGAAAAATTAATATCTCGTGAAGGGAAGACTTTAAAAGAACAAAACTTGGGTAGGATCGTCTAGATCACAAGAGAAGCAAAACAAAGTAGTCACGTGATGTGACGTCATCGATGACGTCACCTTTGCTTGAAAAATTAATATCTCGTGAATCTCGTGATTCGTGAAGGGAAGACCCTAAAAACAACAAAACTTGGGTAGAAATGTCTAGGTCACAAGAGGAGCGAAACAAAGTGTTCACGTGGTCTGACGTCACCGATGACATCATCTATGCCTGAAAAACGTTGTGAAGGGAGGAATCTAAGAAAACCCAATTGTGGTAGAATTGGCTAGGGCTATATGCGAACGAAGCGAAATAGTCATGTGATGTGATGTGACGTCATCGATAACTACATCTTTGCTTGAAAAATTTATATCTCGTGAAGGGAAGACTCTAAAACAACAAAACGTGAGTAGAATTGTCTAGGTCACCAGATGAGCGAAACCAAGTGTTCACGTGGTGTGACGTCACCGATGACGTCATCTATGCTTGAAAAATAAATATTTTGTGAAGGGAGGAATCTTAGACAACGGAACTGTGGAAGAATTGGTTAGAGCTATATGGGAACAAAGCGAAATAGTCACGTGATGTCACGTCATTGATGACGTCATTCATGCTCGAAAAATTCATATCTCCTAAAAGGAAGACTCTGAGAGAACCTAACTTGGGTTGTCTAGAATTGAACACTAGAGTTGTCTAGAGTTGAACACTAATTTGTCTCTTGAATCAATTAAATTGGTGCTTGAACGTAGTGCACAACGAAGCGGTCTCGTGATGTGCAAAATAACAGATATGTCCAATACACTCCACCTGGGCCAACCCGTCAACTGCCGTGGCGACCCGTCAAATCGAAAGCCAGGTCGTCCCGCGTCCCGCTGAGTGTTCCACTCTCGGGATCGAACGGGATCGCTTTACACCGAAAGTCAAATAGCTGGCTTGGTTACCAGTCCATCTGACCATGATGGCGGCCGGAGTGCCATGTTGCCAGTTCGTGACACTTCGTTCCAAATGGGCTTCAATTTTAATATTTATCCAGCCTAAAACCCTCGATTACTTACAATGTTATGGCACTGTTACAATTAAATATGTTTCTACCTTCGTTTGGCTTTAGAGACCAAATTATTTCACGGTTATGGTTGTCAAGTGGTGTCAGTTCGTCGACCATGTTTGTCAGGTCGTCCCACTCGTAAGTTTATATGGCCTTTCGTGAGTTCTCCTCTCGCCTTAGGTCACATTTCCGGGAGTAAGTTGGTAGGTGCGATGAGAGAAACAAGAACGTATGTCCTTTGACATTTAACTTCTTCGAAATACGATGTGTAAGTATCATTATGGTCTAAAATCTAAATCATATTCGTAGCACATTTCGGCCTCGAGGTATACGATTGTTAATTTCCCCTCTGACCCTATGCTACCTAGCTACGGCCCTGAATGGTCTTCTAGTAATAAGATAATCTATGCTGCCCTTGAAGACTTTTTGTGTCAATAGCGACTGAATCAAACCCTTTGTCGAATAGATTTTCACACTTTTTAAGTTTGTGAAATCTAAATGCCCTTTGGCATTCTTAAAACATTCCCTTTATACTATATTAACCTATCACATTTTCCTTGTTCTTAAAGGGGCTATTGCATGCACAGGCCACTTCTCTGCCCGGAGTAAATAATCGAGGAAATCTGTCAATCAATATCGATTGATATTGGCAATCGATGATTAATCGATAGTCACATGTTGATATATATTAAGGTACTAGGGAAGGGTCATGGTCAAATTTCACGAAATTTCACGAATTCCTACAAAAATCGAGAGAGAAATGCAATGTATTTCGCGCCAAATATTGTAATTTTATACCTTGTTTGTATTCTGAGAATGAATCTGGAACGGTAACCCTTTGTCGAATAGATTTTTACATTTTTTAAGTTTGTGAAATCTAAATGCCCTTTGGTATTCTTAAAACATTCCCTTTATACTATATAATATCCTTTGGTATTCTTAAAACATTCCCTTTATACTATATAATATTAAAATATCACATTTTCCTCATTCTTAAAGGGGCTATTGTACACATACAGGCCACTCCTCTGCCCAGAGTAAATAATCGAGGAAATCAGTCAATTAATATCGATTGATAGTGGCAATCGATGATTAAGGGAAGGGTCATGGTGAAAATTTCAATTCTCCCCAGAATTACACAATTTGATGCTGGTCATACTATTTATCGCATAGGGCAGTTTAAAACTTTGAAATTTCATGAATTCCTACAAAAATCGAGAGAGAAATGCAATGTATTTCGCACCAAATATTGTAATGTTTATATACCTTGTTGGTATTCTGAGAATGAATCTGGTACAGTTGTAGTGACTCTAGACCTACTGTTAGTCACTAACTGGCCACAGAATTTGGCTTTTATATGCGAGAAAGTACTTCATTTCTGTTCTTAGATGTTTTAATCATTTGTAGACACAAAATAATTCCTTGAGCTTGCTTTTTTCCTCGCCTCGTGTTAAAAACATTGAAATATTAGGTTGCTGTGTTGGTCAAGCTGGATTGCATTTCATTTCATGATTACAATAGACCACCCCTCCCCCTCAATTTTCACCAACTGGCAAATTTTGACCATCCGTCACCAATTGGCAAGGGGTATACCTCCAATCTCAAGTCCCATGGTACTTCCAGTTGTATAGTGCAGTTCATGGTTATCATAGACCACCCCTCCCCCTCAATTTTCACCAACTGGCAAATTTGACCATCCGTCGCCAATTGGCAAGGTGTTATACCTCCAATCCCAAGTACCATGGTACTTGCAGTTGTATAGGGCAGTTCAGGGTTATCATAGACCACCCCTCCCCCTCAATTTTCACCAACTGGCAAATTTGACCATCCGTCGCCAATTGGCAAGGGGTTATACCTCCAATCCCAAGTACCATGCTACTTGCAGTTGTATAGGGCAGTTCAGGGTTATCATAGACCACCCCTCCCCCTAAATTTTCACCAACTGGCAAATTTGACCATCCGTCACCAATTGGCAAGGGGTATACCTATCATCCCAAGTCCCATGGTACGTGCAGCTGTATAGGGCAGTTCATGATTATTAAAGACCACCCCTCCCCCTCAATTTTCACCAACTGGCAAATTTTGACCATCCGTCGCCAATTGGCAAGGGGTATACCTCCAATCTCAAGTCCCATGGTACTTGCAGTTGTATAGGGCATCCCTACCACTGGAATATGCCCTTTCTCATTTTCCTCGTTCTCAAAACGTGCCCAATCTCAAGTTCCATGGTACATGCAGTTGTATGGGGCATCCCTACCACTGGAATATGCCCTTTCTCATTTTCCTCGTTCTCAAAACGTGCCCACAAGTCCCATGATACTTGCAGTTGTATAGGGCAGTTCATGATTATCATAGACCACCCCTCCCCCTCAATTTTCACCAACTGGCAGATTTTGACCATCCGTCGCCAATTGGCAAGGGGTATACCTCCAATCTCAATTCCCATGATACTTATGGAGGTATAACAGTGACAAAATTCATTGAAGAGATTTTGGAATTAAAATTGTCAAATTTAGTATTCAAAACTCCGATTTTGCCAAATACGATTTGCCAAAATCCCAGGCATCCTTTGTTTTGTCAAATTGAATTTGTCAAAACTTAAATTAAAAGCCATTTTGCCAAAATGCAAATTCATTGGGAAGCCATCGAACACTAAAACCATCGAGTGCGGACCTATCGGAAACAGGAGGTCATCGAACGCAAATCCATCGAACAAGGCGTTCCTTGCTGAAGGCCGAGAAAGACTCGGGAGAAAAATTCTGGGCCGCCGCCTAGGCTAACGATGTGGTGTTTAACTAAATGATAGACGATCCAGATATATTAATGAGAAATGAGTCTCTTGCAAATAAACACAGAATATTATTCAAGATAAGCTTGAAAGAATCGACTGCTGTTTTGTTGATCGCGCCATCGAAGCAGGAAAGTACCGAAAAAGTATGGGTTGCCATGGACATCAGTAAAACAAACGACCTGCGCGTTTTCTCGCGCCTGTCCTGCAATAAAGAAATATAGTCGAGCGCAAAATCGACAACTTTTTTCGGCAATCAGAGGTCATGGCCTAAGCAATGAATAGCGGATTTCCGTGTTTATTATGTGAAACACGAGAAAAGTTTGAAACTCACCAGCCGTAGGCGAGGGACTGTGTGTTTCTTACATTATAAACCACAGAAATCCGCTATTTATTGCTTTTTAAAAACAGCAATAGGTTTATAATGGGTTTATAATGCGAGAAACCACAGCTCTAGACCAATCAGAGCGCGTACTATCTATTTAACAAATGTCCTCTGATTTTCCGTGGTATGTCCTCTTATATACCACGGAATGACGTAAAAGTGGTCAAAATGTTGTGGACTCACGAGGCGCAGCCGAGTGGGTCCGCAGTACATTCTGACCACTTTT
Organism: Scolanthus callimorphus; assembly: GCA_033964015.1. Taxonomy (NCBI): domain Eukaryota; kingdom Metazoa; phylum Cnidaria; class Anthozoa; order Actiniaria; family Edwardsiidae; genus Scolanthus; species Scolanthus callimorphus. The sequence goes on along the minus strand of CM066922.1, from coordinate 24,067,225 downwards.
TGTTGGTTCTCTTTTTGGCGAGCTTATGATGGCGCATTCTGTGGTATGTCCTCTTATGTACCCATGGCTGAGAGCCAATCAGAATTCGAGAAACGCGCGCGTTGTGGTATAAAAGCTATTTTATAAAAACTGATATAATTTGCTATCTAAAAAGTCTGTCATTATAATAACACCACAGATCGTTAGCCTGGGCGGCCTGTGGTGAAAGTGGAATTTCCTCCCGAGTCTCCCTCGGCCTTCAGCAAGGAACGCCTTGTTCGATGGATTTGCGTTCGATGGATTTGCGTTCGATGACCTCCTGTTTCCGATAGGTCCGCACTCGATGGTTTTCTGTTCGATGGCTTCCCAATGAATTTGCATTTTGGCAAAATGGCTTTTAATTTAATTTTTGACAAATTAAATTTGACAAAACAAAGGATGTATTGGATTTTGGCAAATTGTATTTGGCAAAATCGGAGTTTTGAATACCAAATTTGACAATTTCAATTCCAAAATCTCTTCAATGAATTTTGTCACTGTTATACCTCCATAGATACTTGCAGTTGTATAGTGCAGTTCATGATTATCATAGACCACCCCTCCCCCTCAATTTTCACCAACTGGCAAATTTTGACCATCCGTCACCAATTGGCAAGGGGTATACCTCCAATCTCAAGTCCCATGATACTTGCAGTTGTATAGTGCAGTTCATGATTATCATAGACCACCCCTCCCCCTCAATTTCACCAACTGGCAAATTTTGACCATCCGTCGCCAATTGGCAAGGGGTATACCTCCAATCTCAAGTCCCATGATACTTGCAGTTGTATAGTGCAGTTCATGATTATCATAGACCACCACCCCTCCCCCTCAATTTTCACCAACTGGCAAATTTTGACCATCCGTCGCGAATTGGCAAGGGGAATACCTCCAATCTCAAGTCTCATGATACTTGCAGTTGTATAGGGCAGTTCATGATTATTAAATACCACCCCTCCCCCTCAATTTTCACCAACTGGCAAATTTTGACCATCCGTCGCCAATTGGCAAGGGGTATACCTCCAATCTCAAGTCCCATGGTACTTCCAGTTGCATAGGGCAGTTCAGGATTATCATAGACCACCCCTCCCCCTCAATTTTCACCAACTGGCAAATTTGACCATCCGTCACAAATTGGCAAGGGGTATACCTCCAATCCAATGTCCCATGGTACTTGCAGTTGTATAGGGCAGTTCAGGATTATCATAGACCACCCCTCCCCCTCAATTTTCACCAACTGGCAAATTTGACCATCCGTCACCAATTGGCAAGGGGTATACCTCCAATCCCAAGTACCATGGTACTTGCAGTTGTATAGGGCAGTTCAGGGTTATCATAGACCACCCCTCCCCCTCAATTTTCACCAACTGGCAAATTTGACCATCCGTCACCAATTGGCAAGGGGTATACCTCCAATCCCAAGTACCATGGTACTTGCAGTTGTATAGGGCAGTTCAGGGTCATCATAGACCACCCCTCCCCCTCAATTTTCACCAACTGGCAAATTTGACCATCCGTCACCAATTGGCAAGGGGTATACCTCCAATCCCAAGTCCCATGGTACTTGCAGTTGCATAGGGCAGTTCAGGATTATCATAGACCACCCCTCCCCCTCAATTTTCACCAACTGGCAAATTTGACCATCCGTCGCCAATTGGCAAGGGGTATACCTCCAATCCAATGTCCATGGTACTTGCAGTTGTATAGGGCAGTTCAGGGTTATCATAGACCACCCCTCCCCCTCAATTTTCACCAACTGGCAAATTTGACCATCCGTCGCCAATTGGCAAGGGGTATACCTCCAATCCCAAGTACCATGGTACTTGCAGTTGTATAGGGCAGTTCAGGATTATCATAGACCACCCCTCCCCCTCAATTTTTACCAACTGGCAAATTTGACCATCCGTCACCAATTGGCAAGGGGTATACCTCCAATCCCAAGTACCATGGTACTTGCAGTTGTATAGGGCAGTTCAGGGTCATCATAGACCACCCCTCCCCCTCAATTTTCACCAACTGGCAAATTTGACCATCCGTCACCAATTGGCAAGGGGTATACCTCCAATCCCAAGTCCCATGGTACTTGCAGTTGCATAGGGCAGTTCAGGATTATCATAGACCACCCCTCCCCCTCAATTTTCACCAACTGGCAAATTTGACCATCCGTCGCCAATTGGCAAGGGGTATACCTCCAATCCCAAGTACCATGGTACTTGCAGTTGTATAGGGCAGTTCAGGGTTATCATAGACCACCCCTCCCCCTCAATTTTCACCAACTGGCAAATTTGACCATCCGTCGCCAATTGGCAAGGGGTATACCTCCAATCCCAAGTACCATGGTACTTGCAGTTGTATAGGGCAGTTCAGGATTATCATAGACCACCCCTCCCCCTCAATTTTGATCATAGCATGGGTAATTATTGAGTTACATGCTCCAGGCCCTCTCACTATTATCCTACTGACAAAAAGTCCAACTGGCTTCCGGTATGTCCACCCGTCAAGACCACTTGACCAATTGGCCCAGGTCGTGTGTATTGGACAACCCTCGCAAGGGAAAATTTTGCTCCCTCTGATGAGTCGGACATTACGAAGAAAGATGACAACATCCCATTCGCCTTTTTCACGCGCCGCCATTTTGTTTCCAGAATGACCCGGCAAAGCAGAAAAAACAGTGAGCCAGTCAACTTTTTGGTTCTTAAACAAATAAGGATCATTTTGGTAGCTTTGTTAACTTTTGTACCCCACATCCCAGCATCAGACTTCGCTTTCCAACATGAGCAAAACCCGCGCCCTGTTTGGTCTCGTTTCCATGCTGAATAAATCGGCTGTAAAATCCATGATGGCGCTTGTGTGACCAAGGCGAATGCAGTGGACAGTTTAAAGATCGAGAATTCGTAGGTTGAATAATTTTGTTCTGCAAAGCGTTGCTATGCTAATCAGGGTTATCTTGAAAACCTTCAAAGCGCATGCAAACTTCTTCCGCTATTTATTGCTTACTCGGCACTTTCCCAAATAAATGAAGCCTGACACAATTCTTATCAATGTTTCCTTGAGAAAATGTGCTATAGCAAATTTTAATCCGGTTCGGTTTTCACATATTATTTCACAAGTTTTGATACTTAGTTTCTCTCAAAAGTCCCACTTGAATAGGCTCATTGTCACGTTGTTGCTTCATAATATTGCTTGATAAATTTGAAAACATTATTTTGTTTGCCTCTAATATTCATTTCTCTAGCTGGTAATGTAATAAAAAGTAACCTGCTTATTTGTGCTCGCGATTTGGGGTTTCTTTTGTAATATATAGACTGCAAATGCGTCACTCGGTCGAGAATAGCTGAATTCACACTAGAGACGAGTTTCCCTTCTGAGACGAGTTTCTCGCCTTGAATATGGTTCCCTGTTCTTCTGTGATCACGCGAAAAAAACGTTTTTGAAGGAGAAAGTTTAGACAGACAACAAGCAAGTGTTTCTGAGTAGAATTGACATAAGGGACATGTCATTATTTACCGGGGGGGGGGGGGGGGGAGGGCTCCCATTTTTTCAAACAAGGCTAAAAAAAATTACGACCCTCCCCTTGAACATAACAAAAAAAATGTGACCCTCCCCAAGTCGTAGGTAAAAAAATTGGGACCCTCCCCCATATAATTTATTTCTGAAAAAAACCTGTCAGATAGGCTATTGTCCGATGCAATGTCCCTTTCATTCTTTTTAGTATAGAAATACTTTTTTTCTTACTTCTGCCAAAGCTAAGGAACCGCGGTTATTATTTATCGCCTAGAGTATTTACGTGAGGATTTTGGGTAATACACGGGGAAAATGCAGTGATCCTCCCTCTATGAGGAGAATGACTAACGTGATCCCACCTCTCCCGTGCCCTATTTGACCTATAGTACTGAGACATTTTGCCGAAAAAGGGGGACGCATATCTTTCGTTGCGCGCGAAGCGCGCCCGAATTTTGATAAACGCATTTTATGAAGCCTCAGAGAAAGGGTATATGAACATGTGTTGTGTTCGGTATAGTAAACAAAGCCTGTCAGGAGCCAAGGAAGTACGCTACATATAAAGGTTAGATGAAAGCTTCTAATGATGGGCTCATCATCATTATTCATGCGCGCAACTGCGCGCCGCAAATGAAGAAGTTATTAATATTCATGTGCGCGAAGCGCGGCCCAACGGACGAATTTCTATGCTTGTAACGTCAAAAACTCACGCGTACCTATGGGGTCTTCTTTCAAATATATAATGACTTGCCAAGGGCATTTTTGGGAGAGTCTACTTTTCCTCGTCAAAATACACTTGTTCTTCTAAACGGCGTCAGGGTAGTGTCTTTATTGCTCAAAGCGTATATTAGATGTCATTCTTTTGCGCGCGAAGCGCGCCGAAATTTTTATAGAGAAATTGCTGAAATAACCACTATCGCCATCTGTTTTACCCTCTTCATCGTTCAAATGTTTGATGAAAAAATTATGACCCTCCCCCAAACAGGAGTGAAAAAAATTTGGACCCTCCCTTTAGACACGCGAAAAAAATTAGGACCCTCCCCACAAAAATAGGAGCCCTCCCCCCCCGTTAAATAATGACACGTCCCTAAGACAGGAACTTTTTCTGACGAGAAACTCGTCTCAGACGAGTTGTCCGTCTCTAGTGTGAATACGGCCAATCCTATACGCGAGCCTTGATTCAATTGAACAGTAACAATCAAACATAAACACTCAAAATTCGCGCTCTAAATAAGTACATTTCAAACCACATGACACCTGTAAACACAGTTTCTGGCCCGGACAATTTCTGATTGGAACAATCTCCCGACATCTACCATTACACTCCCATATGTCGAATAGACCTCTTTACCCTGGGCGTATGTTTACTATCTGCACCGCTACAAAGCAAGAAGAAGTCCAGAGAAATACCTGACTATAATAGATGATGGGATGGACCAGAAATCCACCGAAATCCCTCGTGTTCGTCGCAGTACCAAGGCTAATTGCAACTTGGCAACCCTTGGAACACATCTGGTAGCTGCTATTTTTCATAGTGGGCAGTCCCCAGCTGGCAAAGATGTGTTCGGGTCATTGATATTTATCAGTGGGCCCATGACCCAAACTGCACCATCACTGTTCTTTTGACAATGTTAGTCAAATGGAGCGAAATGTACAAGCTTCCACCTGTACTTTATCTCCAGCTTGATAATTGTATCAAAGAGAACAAGAACAAGTTCTTTATGTGGTTCCTTGCTTTGCTGGTGGAGCTAAAAGTATTTGAGAAGGTACCCATTGTGTAGATGTTTAATAACTCGCCTGATATTGCGTGTATTATGATTTACCCTATTTGTAACAATTCTATATTGTTTAGCTCCATTAGCTGAGAGAAAAGGCCCACCCAACAATGAGACATCTAGATATTCATTGTTGTTGTATGTTTTATTTTATTGCTGCATTATTTTTTTATTTTTTTTCATTTTCAGATAAGGTTAAACTTCCTTCCAGTGGGCCATACCCATGAAGATATCGATGCTGTCTTTGGCGTCTATTCGAAGCATCTTAAACAGCAAGACATCTATACAATTGAAGGTACACAAAACCGGCATTATAGGTCATACAAATCAAACATTTGGAGTAAATCCAAAGTGGTAATTTAGTCGCATAATCGCTAAGTGATTATTGACAACTATGAGGCCAAATAGTGCGGTTACTAAACCGCTACAGCCAGAAAGAAGGCGACAAGTGAAAGCCAAAGTTACGCTTCAACTATTTCACTAAATTTAGTGGTGGCTTTTTTTAAAGAGCCTCTGTCAGCCGCCATTTTATCAGCATAGCAACATACCGAGCCAGAGAAAGCATTCACTTCCATCGGCTGATTTTGGGAATGTAGTGCGATATTTTCTATTGAACTCTGTAGATGAAGAATAAAACTTTGTTTGTAGATGGTTATTTTGACATTTCTTTACGTAATTTCTTTACGTAATTGTCAGTGAAAACAATGACAAATGAGTGGCTGACTAGGGCTTTTTAACTACATTTTCACTAAAACGTTGTACAATTTTGTAAATAGATTTGATTGTTATACTGTTTGCGCTCTCAATTAGATTCTATATATTATTTTGTTTAAATATCAGAACTGCAGAGTGCCTTTGCGAGATGTATGGAGACAGTGAAAGTTTACCCGTACTTGCTAGAGCTTGTGTATGATGTCAAAGATTGGTTGCTTCCACATTCCGAGGAAATACATGACCACACTCCCCCAAAGTGTTTCAAGTTCATCCGAGATCCCAGTGGACATTGTGGAATGTTCTACAGAAACTTTTCAAATATGAGATGGGAAGGGCCGGAAAAGCTGATCAAGGTTAATCTTACGGCCCTTGTTTTCTAGCTTTGTCATAAGTAGCTGAAATGTGCAGTTCTTGTTGGTTGGTTGTAAAGATGCAGAAGTTAATTCCTGCGAACCCGAGTTTCTTTCTATTACGACTGGGGGGGGGGGGGGGGGGGGGGGGGGTCTCCCATGTAAGAGTGATAGGGGTGCTCGTCGGGACATCGGAAAATATACCCTAAAAAATGCCATAAAAAGGACATAAAAAATCCAACCCTTAAAAAATACCTTGTAAAACAAAATGACCCCTAAAAAAAAACAATAAACCTTTTTTGTTATTGTTTATTGTTTCCCATCTCAAAAAAGGTTATTTTAGAGCTATAAATGAATAAAGAAAGAGAGAAAGCGTTTTGCTTGGTTTGTGCCCCTTTCATTAATTTGTGTACCCCTAAAAAATACCAATTATTAGTGAAAGCCACAATGTTTCTCGGATACCCCCTAAAAAATACCTGAGACTCGATTTTGACCCCTACAAAATACGACGAGCACCCCTATCAGGTCGACATGTGAAGCTTAAGATGGAACGAAACTTCTAGTGTTTTTAACTCAATTACGGTTTCACTTTTAAAATCGCTACTCCGATTATCGTTTATGCTCTTGTATCTCACGGCTGCCAAGAGCGTTCTTCAAATGTGTTCTTTTTTATTGTACTATGCTACGTTTATTCTTACATCTCGCGATTTGTAACGCGTTTAGAGCCTATGGAATTAAGCGGTGTATCAACACATACATTTACACTTTTGAACGTCTTTTTTATTCTACAGTCAATTCCCACAGGAAAGCCTCAGCTTGTCAAACCCACTCTGGAGAAAATTGACATCCAGTGGCTAACCAGAGACATCCCAAAGTTCAAAGAACAATATCCTGCAGGAGTTGGGGATGCTTGGGAGAAGTGGATTTCTCAAGCGGACGAGATTACTCGCATCCAGCAACCTGGGACTGGGCTATTGAGAGGCTCATTGACGCCACCAAAATTAGGCCTACAGCCAGTGACAGGGAGGTCCCAGATCATCTCCAGAAGTTACAGGATAAGGAGAAGCAACCGACAAGACAGGTAAGAACTTTGCATTTACATTCGATAACAACCTAAGTAAAACTATTACTGATAATAATGATTAAAATAATAATATATTAATAATATTATTATTTTGCGATTATTTCTAATCTAACTGTAAACTAACGAGGAACCTGGAATTTCCACAGCATATCAATTTCAACTTTAAATTTCCACAGGGACAACAATCAAATCTGCAATTTCCACAGGGGTAGAGCATTTTTTGTTTTAATTTGGAGTTCCTCGATAGGGGGGTACGGCTTTTTTGGAACAGCCCATTACATGTATATGATAATAATTATAATTATTATAGCTGCCACTGTCATTTAAGTTTTTTTCCTTTTTGACAGATTTATACTGGAAGGTACCGACCTCCACGCCAGAGGGAGAATCCAGTGCAGCTGGTGGATAACTACTTAGATGGAATAGAAGTAGGGAAGTTTGTCGGTATTCTTCTAGCAGAAACAGCCAAAGAACCGACTTTAGGTAAAGTGCTGGAAGTAGGGACAGGAACAGTTAAAGTACACTACTTTAAGGGCTCTTACAATGGTAAGTGGCAGCCTTGGTGTATTCCTAGGTCTCAAACACCATGGACAGAAGAGTTGCCAAAAGCAGCTATTATACTGCACTCATTTCTTCTAAATGACGATCAGAAGTTGCACTCATCGACGAAAAGGCATCTCAAAGACGAGTATGCACGGCTGAAGGAGACCAATGACTAAAAGTATCACCCGGGTGGGGGGGGGGGGGACTTCCATGTTTTTTGGTCGAGGATGGTCGTCGGAAATTTTCAGTTTCACCCCTAAAAGATATCAAACATGGCGTCGCTCAAATAATTTCTTACCCTAAAAGATACCTTAAAAGATGAGGTCGAGTGTGTCAAGTAGGCGCGAAGGAGGCGGAACCAGGTCTCTCTTTCTAACACGGCTTTAAGGACCATCATCATGAGACAAAACAATTTCGACACATGTTTGGCCCTAAAAGATACCAATCTCTCTAATTTTATTAAAGATTTATAAGATCACCCCCTGAAAGAGACCAAACCACCGTGATTTTAACCCCTAAAAGATACGACGATCATCCCCGACCAAAAGAACCCCCACCCCCCCCCCCCCCCCCCCCCCCCCCCCCCGGGAAGTAACATATAGCCCTTTTGATATGTTTTAATTCATTCATTCTGTCATTTTCAGAATTCTACGAACTCTTTTGAGATTTCCGAGCACCAAACTGCGTTTTCGCTTCCGTCAATGAAACCCTATAAGGCAGGCCCATGGATGTTTTCTAGGTTTCGTTTGTATTTCACATTTTGAAACAAAATCTCTCAAATGCTCTGCAAAATCACCGAGCGCTGTTCACTCGTTTCATAGACGGGAAGCCAAACCGCGTTTTTCGGTGAGTGCGTAGAGTTCACAGAATCATGAAAATGGCAGTGGTTGTACTGGGACACAAAAATATTATAAGCGTGACGAGTCAGTGCAATCTGCTCATAACTTCGGCATACTAGTTCAAGTAAGCCCTGGATATGTTAAACCACGACTATTGGCGCTTTTAACTATCCGTTTGAATTTATTTTTGAGAGCCGCATTTGCTTATGCGAGCCGATATTCTAACAATGGCTGGAAAATTCTCCTGTGCAAAAATTATTCGCGCGGTCTTTTCTGAAACTTCTGATGTGCAGTCATTTGACCTTCGTCTTTTTTGGCATTCAAGAACATTGTACGAGCGATCATTGCAGTACAAGAGAGAGCCTAAAACTGCCCATGAACGTTATACGTTGGAAGTTAAAATCCATGTTGTACGATTTAAGAATATACTCCACAACACTTTTTACACAACACAATAATGAACGTAATGCGAAATAGTAAAAATAGAACATTAATATAATAATAAGAACCATTTATATTTTGATATCAAGGCTCAATAAATATTTGATCATACTGCGGTACAGCAACTCGTGTTTGGAATATTACCTTATAATTCAGTTATAATTCAGTTTGAGTCTTTTAGGGTTTGCCGGGGAAACTCATAAACTATGAGCTGAGAAATTCTGACTCCTTTCGGGGCTGGCGGAAAACTAAGAAATTCTGAGCGTTTTAGGGTTTTACGGAAAAACTCAGAAATCCAGAGTCTTTAAGGGGTTTGTGGAAAACTCAGAAATTCTGAGTCTTTTAAGGGTTTGTGGAAAATTCAGAAATTTTGAGTCTTTTAGGGGCTGGAGGTTTTGCGGAAAAACTCAGAAATTCTGAGTCTTTTAGGGGCTGGAGGAAAACTCAGAATTTCTGAGTCTTTTAGGGGCTGGAGGAAAACTCAGAAATTCTGAGTCTTTTAGGGGTTGACGAAAAACTCAGGAATTCTGAGTCTTTTAGGGGCTGGAGGAAAACTCAGAAATTCTGAGTCTTTTAGGGGCTGGAGGAAAACTCAGAAATTCTGAGTCTTTTAGGGGCTGGAGGAAAACTCAGAAATTCTAAGCCTTTTAGGGGTTGATGAAAAACTCAGGAATTCTGAGTCTTTTAGGGGTTTGCGGAAAAACTGAGAAATCCTGAGTCCTTAAGAGCACTCGTCAGTAAATATCGCCCGGGTCGCGAATTTCGAGAATTTGAAAAATCCCCCAAAATTTGGTAAAATGTTGAACTAGTTGACCACTAACTACGGTGCAAGTTTTAGCTTGATCTGATAAATATATTGCGTGAACGAGCACTTAATCGGATCACCCGGTTGACCCCCGTTTCGAGCTCCAATTTCACGTCCTTTCAGAGCACCTGAAATCACACTAAAAATCGCCAAATACGCATTCAATAAAACCTACAATGGATGGAAACAGAAAGAATAAACATTCCTTGGTAATCTGAGTGCAGTTTCAAACATTTTGAGTGAAAATAGAATATTTGTGGAATTTTAATTATTTTTGGGTTTCGAGACCGCTATTTCGAAGGTCAAATTAGTTGGCTTATATCTCCCATGTTACGCGAAAATTCACTGATTCTACACATAACTTTATCAAAACAGGTCTTCTACTTTATATCTATCAAATAAAATCCCGGGGATTTTGCGATTTTCAATTGCTGTGAACGCTATTTGCATTAGCTGTTTGCGGCAATTATTCGTGACAAGTTACATTCGCACTACCGACCCGAGCGGGACAAGAATGCTAAAATTTGCAATCAAAATGACAAATAAATACATCAAAACACATTTATTAAAGCTTTAGCTCACTTACAGTGCCGTAGCGTCCTTTGATTGCGGCGTTGGGAGAAAAATGCTCCAGGATTCCGTGGCGGCGATGTACATTTTTGCAGCAACAACAACTGGACTCGAAGATTACATAAATTCGGCTGGAAATCTTATTTGTCCTCCTGATATTTGACCCATTACAAATTAAAGCAGGAGTGCTAATGAAATGTCTTGTGAGAATAATGTTTTCAAGCCGATCGAACCCCTAAACGAGTAAACGAGTAGCACGAACACTGCGAGTGACTAGTTATCCACAACACGAAGTGAGTTGCGTGACAATTAACGCCAGCGGACGTGACGTAAGAATCCTGCCCTTTTAATTTTTTGGGGCCACACGAGTTATAATACACCCTAGGTATTTTTGTCTACAAGGTTTTTTTGTTGCAATCAGGTGCGGATTACAGAATCCTTCAATAATCCCATTCTGATCTGATGCGGTGGTTAGTGCATTTGGAACAAATAGATACTAGCCAGCTAAGCACTCTACTAGAACACGCACCTAGCTAAACCACTAGACTATGCGCACAGAAATTATGTGCATCGTTATTAAACGTGGTAGTCTCGAAGAGCATCTGAGACAATATGTTTATGCTGTAGATTTTCATGAACCCCTTAGGACGAAACAGGTAGTCTGGGGAGTGGGGGTGATTTACTGAACGTGGATGCTCCGTATGAAGAGGGTACTGTTTTGAAGCTGAAATTATATAAAAGGGTAGCGATTTGCGAATGCACTATGTGAAAGCGTAGCGAATTTGTGAATTTCAAATAGGATAGCAAAACACTAGATTGTCTAAGTGGTTGGATTTTTTGTGTGCCGCATAAGGGTTTCAATAGCGCGCTAAGTTAGTAGATTTTTTAACACAGGTATTTAACACATTATAAGAAAGAGTTACCTTTTCTCTTATTGCTCGGAGCGAGCGTAGCGAGCGGAGAGCAAGTCTATTCTTGCCGTTACATGCGTGAGAGGTGATTTTTCATGTCTTTTTCATGTCCACAAAATCATCTACCTCCTCTCAAAAGTGAGGTCAGCGGTCAATATATGCGCCGTACATGCGCGAGATGTTAGTATAGACAATTTTCATGTCCCGGTAGCAATGTTCATGTCCATATGCATTCTTGACGTTGTTCAAATGACATTTGACCTAGGTTCGCGTTTTCGATAACTGACACGTAGTTTTAATTACGGTCGAGCAATGTTTATCAGAATTCAGCTAGGGTGTTCATTAGGCTCGCGGGTTTCCAGTTGGTCAAGCAAACAAGTGAAAATTGTGAAAATTATCAAAGGACAAGGTTCACAATTTGTGTTAGCGCTAGGTCCATAGAAGTTCAAGTAGGTCAAGAAATATTGAAGTCTTACTTTGAGATACTTTGCTTACATTTCTATTCATGCAGACGTTGGCACTTAGCGGGAGCTACACCTAGTCAATGCAAGATTTAGCTTTTATCCAAACCTCTCGAGACCACTCAAAGTGATGCCCGTAAATTTGTGAGACCGATAACTTAGCTGAGCAAGTGAGCAACCGTCATATTCTATTTAGCTTACAACAAAACCCAGCTCTTACAGCTGTCAACCAAACCGTTCTGAACTAGATCTAGGCGCCCGAGAGAAATTCAATATTTGTAGAAAAAAAAACATTTCCGGCTAAAGAAACTGCACTTTTACAGTTTACAACATTTCAACGATACCTCATTGTCTGATTTTACTGCCATAGCTCCGAGCATTTCCATATCTTTCAGATATTTCTAGTTTTTAATATTTAAAATAAATAAATGAAATGGTGCAAGTCCGTACAAAATGTTTTGAAATCCCCCCACCTCCCCCCGGGAGTCTGCATGTCTGTCGTTGTCACGCAACCTGCCCTTTTCACCCTCGTGTTGTATCTGCGTGTTGAACACTCGCAGTGTCCGTTGCTGTTTTGGGGCTCGATCGGTTTGAAAGCATTATATTCACAAGACATTTCATTAGCACTCCTGCTTTAATTTGTAATGGGTCAAATATCAGGAGGACAAATAAGATTTCCAGCCGAATTTATGTAATCTTCGAGTCCAGTTTGTTGTTGTTGCTGCAAAAATGTACATCGCCGCCACGGAATCCTGGAGCATTTTTCTCCCAACGCCGAAATCAAAGGACGCTACGGCACTGTAAGTGAACTGAAGCTTTAATAAATGTGTTTTGATGTATTTATTTGTCATTTTGATTGCAAATTTTAGCATTCTTGTCCCGCTCGGGTCGGTAGTGCGAATGTAAATTGTCACGAATAATTGCCGAAAACAGCTAATGCAAATAGCGTTCACAGCAATTGAAAATCGCAAAATCCCCGGGATTTTATTTGATAGATATAAAGTAGAAGACCTGTTTTGATAAAGTTATGTGTAGAATCAGTGAATTTTCGCGTAACATGGGAGATATAAGCCAACTAATTTGACCTTCGAAATAGTGGTCTCGAAACCCAAAAATAATTAAAATTCCACAAAATATTCTATTTTCACTCAAAATGTTTGAAACTGCACTCAGATTACCAAGGAATGTTTATTCTTTCTGTTTCCATCCATTGTAGGTTTTATTGAATGCGTATTTGGCGATTTTTAGTGTGATTTCAGGTGCTCTGAAAAGACGTGAAATTGGAGCTCGAAACGGGGGTCAACCGGGTGATCCGATTAAGTGCTCGTTCAAGCAATATATTTATCAGATCAAGCTAAAACTTGCACCGTAGTTAGTGGTCAACTAGTTCAACATTTTACCAAATTTTGGGGGATTTTTCAAATTCTCGAAATTCGCGACCCGGGCGATATTTACTGACGAGTGCTCTTAACTCCTTAAGGAGTTGGCCGAAAATTCAGAAATTCTGAATCCCTTATTTTGAAATTATTACTTGACCTTTACTCGTAGGGATTTAGGCCGTTTCAGTGCTAGCTTGTTTAGGTGTCCGCAAAAAAGTATCTAGTTCCAGAAAGGATTTTTTTGGAGTTTTTGTATGTTGGAAGTATATGGAGCGATTTTGGCCACAATAAAATCTCAATTTTTGAATTACGCGAAGAATAGCTAGTTTTCCGATTGCTCCAATTTGTAGAAAATGTTTCAAATTTTGAACTTAGAAATATACGTTTCGATGAGAATTAGAGCCTTTTAACGTGAAAGGCACCAAGTAAAGTTTTCAGTTAGGAGAAAATTATTAAAGAAAGCTCGGAATTTCGTGTTTTGGAACGCCACAAATTAGTTTGGAACGCGTTAAAAGTAACTAGAGTCATTATTCATCTTTTTAATCTAGTGTTACCCGTGTTACCCGTCCCCGGTCTCTCTCGGTTGAATCTAGTGAGTTTATTACTGCATCGGCAAATGTTTCACGAGTTAAGAATTTTTCAATCTTTGCTTTGCTATAAGTTGTGAAGTCGTCTTTTCGCTCTTGTTTTGAGTGCAGTTTTTTAGCCTACAAATAACTGCTATCAGACCACAAACACCTTGCGCTCAAATCCGAGTTATTCGCCTAAATTTGATCAATTTCATAACCAAAACAGCACCAACTATTCTTGAAAACTTGAATTGATACAAGAATTGCTTCAAATTCTGAGGAAACGTGCCTAACGAAGGCAAAAGTAGCCGCTTTTATGGGAACGGACGTGCCAGGAAGCAAAACCTTTTGAAACATCCTCTCTCACGAAAAAAAATCGTCTTTTTTGCCCGTTCTTCTGGAAACAAATAAATGAACAATGAAAACAACAAGTCCAATTTCCACTTTCACCGGGTTAGATTCGATATAGCTAATTTCACCGGTTTCGTATAGTGAAAATTTGAGAAATACGCAGAATAGCTCCAAATACAATCCCGGACAAAATTAGTTGTCGCGTCCATCAAAAATAGCCGATTTTGGGTTACCTAGCACTAGTAAAGTTTGTTTCTTCCTAAGACAATATCACTGGAACTCCCCTTTCCCCCGTTTCAATGTTGGAGGTAGTAGTGCTCAAATTGCGAGGATGAGAGCCGGTGGCAAACAACATTGTACTGGGGGGAGGGGCAGGGAAGATGGGGGACCCGAGTGGTACATAGAACCCCTGTTTATTGAAAACGTTATACATACGCGACAACAATTTTGTCCGGGATTGTAGACAGTAGCGTTTTAAACCAATTAGATATTTGCGCATGCGCTAATGACGTCATTGGTAGTGTATTTTTCATTTTCCCACGTTTTGTAACCCCCTGCACCTGGGTTTGCGCGGATCAAAATCCTCACACAGTGAAGAATCAAGTCCACACTCCAGAACTCAAAAGCGATATCATCAAGTGGATCTGGTCGTGTTTGCAATTTCTTCAGTAAAGTTAGAGCAGGAGTGCTTTGAGTTAATTACAGCGATGCCGAAACTCTATTGCTTTTCCAGTCTATTGAAAACATTTCAATCTGCACAAAGTGACAGAAGCAAACTCAGGTTATGACGGTGGACTATTTTCCACTGTTATCGCCTATAAAGCTACGGATAGCACTATTTAGAATCCTTGAAATCACACAGAGACAGCAGAACAAAGGTAGGCATGATTCATGTCAAACATCGTATTGGATCAGCAATTTCGGGCATTTTATGGAGTATTACCATCGGGCATACGAGTTGTGTGTGTCAATACAAATGCAAACAGATTTAACTGAATACAAGGATAATGAGCTTGGGCGCCCTTTGATATTATAAAAGGAAAATTAAAGTGGCTTGAACATGAATTTTATTTTCTCATGTTAAAAACAATATGTTACTATTGCTGTACTTGTCAAGATATCCTTCTGGTCACTCGAAAATATTACTCATATCTTCACACCTCTATTTACATGTAATATCCTCTATAAAAATTACAGTAATGGGAAGGGCCTCTAATTTTCATGCAGGTGAAAAAGGGAGGGTAAAACAATTTGGTGCAAATGATAAAGGGAGGGTCATTATTTTTTATGCAAACGTTGTTAGGGTAATACAGGGCCATAGGGCTTATAGGGTCAGGGGGAACGTGCCCCCACATTTTTTCCCAATCAACCCTTTAAAAATTCCTGATTTTGCACCCGTCATATCAAAGTTAAATTTAGTTACTTATATTTAATTGTAAAGCGCTGCTTTATAGTAGAAGCAGCGCTATAAAAATAACATATTATTATTATTATTATTATTAAGTTATCCTGAGATATTCACTTTTCTAGTTTTGATGACGTCATGTCACGTGACCCTGTTTGTGCACCCACCCTGCCTCCAAAATAACTTTATCCAAGTTTGGTCACCTAGCGATGTTACCTTCTTGAGATATTGACATTTCTAGTTTTGATGACGTCATCGATGACGTCATGTCACGTGACCTTGGTAGTGCACTCCCCTTACCTCCAAAATAACTTTACCAAAGTTTGGTCACCTAGCGATGTTGCCTTCTTGAGATATTGACTTTTCTACTTTTGATGACGTCATCGATGGCGTCATGTCACGTGACCTTGCTGGTGCATCCACCTTACCTCCAAAATATTTTTACGCAAGTTTGGTCATCTAGCGATGCTGCCTTCTTGAGATATTGACTTTTCTAGTTTTGATGACGTCATCGATGACGTCATGTCACGTGACCTTGGTGGTGCAATCCCCTTGCCTCCAAAATAACTCTACCCAAGTTTGGTCACCTAGCGATGTTACCTTCTTTTGAGATATTGACTTTTCTAGTTTCGATGACGTCATCGATGACGTCATGTCACGTGACCTTGGTGGTGCACCCCCCTTACCTCCAAAATATTTTTACCCAAGTTTGGTCATCTAGCGATGTTGCCTTCTTGAGATATTGACTTTTCTAGTTTTGATGACGTCATCGATGACGTCATGTCACGTGACCTTGGTAGTGCACCCCCCTTGCCTCCAGAATAACTTTACCCAAGTTTGGTCACCTATCCACAGCGGGCCTAATTTCGTGTCAAAGTGGTACGTTCGCCCCGCGGTCAGCGGATGCATATTTCTGTGATAGTAGCAAGATGGCGGCGCGTTCGAACACGGAGCAGTGCAAAGGAAGGATGTTTTCTCGATATTTATAATGAGTTTTACCCTCATACTCTGCCCAAGACTAGGAGTTTTGCAAGAAAAAGCTTCAGGGGACGTTGTTGTGGAGTAACAACTGCTGTACAGATTCTCTTGAATTTCAACAATCGAGTTCGATTCGTGTAAAAGTTCGCTACCATGCGTCTTCTATTATCGTCTTCCTCTGTAAATTCCTTGCAAATTTCGAGCGTACTTTTCGTCACAAGCCATGATTATGGCTTACAAGACTGTCTGATGTTTGAGCAGAAGATAGCGATTGAAATATTTCAAGATAAGAGTACGCTGCTGGTCATGGAGTGTTATAGACAAAAGGGTTGTCAAAAATTGAATTTAAAAAAACTATGAGCAAGAACTGCACTGTTGAATATATGGCCTTGATGTTTGACTAGGGACAGGGTCATGGACACATTGGAGATTTCTATGTATTCTGCGTTACGCAAACTTGTCGCAGTTTGAAACTCCCTGACACATCAAAAACATGTCAGTCTCCCATGGCAGGAAAAGAACATCAGGATACAAGAGGAAAATTGTGGCTTGCCTTTGTGTCTGGATTTTAGAACCTGTGAGAGGCTATCAATAATACTTTGTCTGCACTTGCACACATTCTGAACTTCACTTGTATACATGCATGCTCACAGTTGTGGCATGAGTGAAGCTTGAGTAACTCCTAGTACCACCAGTTTAGATATTTTGAACCCTCACTGTGGCAACTTATATCTGTCATGGAAAAACATGTCCATATGTGTGCTGGACTCTTTTTGAGGGGGAAATCTGGCATGACAGTATTGCATGCAAGCTGATTTATATGATCTTGACATTAATTCTGATTGCCGCTTATTGTTTCCTTGTTAATAAGCTAAAAAAAGAAGAATATTTCATTCTCTATATTTATCAAATGCATGCATTTGACAAATACATCATTTTTTACCATGACTGTTAGCAGATGAAAATAAGCCAGCAGTGAAATGTTTTCAAAGTACCTGATCAAACTCTGATGACTACTAGCTTTTTACACTTGTTAGAATTTATGATATACTTAGGAGAATATATAGATAATGACAAAAACCAAAGAATATGGCTTCAGGCTTTGAAGGTTAAACATTTCACCATCTACGGGACAGTTGACTGCTAAGCCAGTGCTCTTCTGCACTTATCATGGGTTCTAATTTATTTAACTGACATTTGCTCTGTTATGGAATTCCCAAAGCATTAATATAATGTTCCTCTATCTGTAAAATTAGTCCCAGGAGAAGTTTCTAAATTGCAGTTTTGCCATTGAAATTTGAATTAATCAACTTTTAGCAGCATGTCAAACTTTATAGCCGCATTCTGTGTTAAAATATTACTGATTTAAAAAAAATGGCCCATGTTTCATGCTGGCCATAACAGTTTATGACTGAAATAGCAGACCTGCTCACCCGAGAGCAGTAAATGACACAAGATGTTATATTTCCTTCAAGTAGGATTTAGTTCTATGGATTTTTCACAAGCTTTCTACTACTCAAGGTCAGCTGCCTCAGTTTTTGGAAACTGCACTGTAGATAAGAAGGAATGAAGTGACTACATATAAAAATAACATCTTGTTACCTTAAAATATCTAGTAAACCACCATATTTTTCAATGGTCTGAATGGTTAGAAAATTATAGCAATCTGACACTTGAAATATATTAGAGGTCATTACTATAATATAGTTTTTGTGTGATTTATGTTGTGTTTTGCATCCAATGCTTATTGCCTAATTTGTTTTGCAGTCAAAAGACCTGAAGCATGCCCCCCCCCCCCCCCAAGAGTTAAATATTAAATTAATTATTCCATTGTTGATTTCATTATTCAATCGAAAAATGCAATTTTCCATTCAATAATGAAAATTTTGTAATCTAAATAATTACTCTGGGTGAACAATTGCTTATTCAGAAATCAAACTTTGAGCATTTAACCTTTTAATATTGAATTGAGAAATGTTTTTTTATTGACTCATGATGTCTTTGACTGTAAGTGACTGACATGCCTCATTTTCTTATCCAGTGCCAATCTTTAATACTATTTTGTGTCACTTATTTTTTAGATTTAGAAAAATAATTAAAAATTAATATACAGTGCAGGATTCTGTAAGTACAGAAACATTTTGATAGAAGAGTGTTCCTTAATTTAAGCTTAGAAAAATATGCAAGAACAAAAATTACAAAGAAGAGCTGTGACCTCCTTACTGACAACCATGTCTTTTCCTTTAGTTACTTTTGATATAAACACAAGCATAACTTCATGTGGAAGAGTATAACTTAATTATCATACTCTCTGAATGATTGGGAAATAAAATTGGCAAATTTACACTTTGATTTTCATTTCTCATAAATTAAGCTTATGCTTTTGTAGTTCGAACTTGGTTTAAGCTTAAATCATTCTACTGACTATACATTCTGAATTCTGAGCGAAAAACAAAAGATTTATGAAATTGCAGTGGACGAGAATTTCAGTTTCATTGGGCTGTTAAGCTGTTTGAGCAATTTTGGAGGTGCAGTGTTCTTAGTTTAGTTCACAGACGAAACGAAACGCACGGGTTTGACCAGCCGCGCGGATGTGAATTACTAGTGTAAACAAGCTAACTTTTCTAACAAATTTTACCGTCGCTTAGGGTGGAAAATGGAGAAAAAGGACATTTATTTAAGTAATGCATACTACAAGGAGGATTATTAACTCGAAATATCTTCAACTAATCTGCTAAAGCGAAGTGCAATTCATCCACAGAAAGATGTAAGCTTACAACCGACAAACAAAAATTAAAACACATGGCTCTACAGTGAAAAACCCGCGAAAATAAAAGAAGAATCATGAGGATTGTTTTGATATTTCTGTTGTTCAGTTCTTACCTCTAGCACTAGCAGCCAAGACTCTTCCTTCTGAAGTAAAATGCCCTTAAGTTAAATTACTTCACATGTACCATCATTAACTTATCTTGCCGAACTGGAAGTATTCCACTCGCTGCCATGCCCTTCAAAATTCTTTTCCCCTCCGTAAGGTTTTCCCATTTGATTCCAACTGATTCTGAGCGATATTTTCGTCCAAAACAGAGATTTCTAAAGAACTAGAAAGGGCCTCGCGCGAAATCAACACAGAAACTCGAAAAACTAAAAACATAGCGTTTTGGTTTGAAGACTCAACAACGCACTAAGCATAAATTCAAAAGGATTAATAACTCCATGGAAAAAGTAAAACAAGGGTCAAAATAGCTGCTGGCGACTACTTTCTGTGTTTTTCAAATTTTGCCTCTTTCCAGTAGAGAAGAAATCTGCCTTCTGTTTTCCAAAACCCGTCACATCTTTGGTATTAGAACAAAGCTGCTTGCTTCGGTCATGGCTTCCCGCCTTCCGATCTTTTCTTCGGTAAACAACGAGTGAGAAACGAGCTGCCGAAGTGGATGGTCGGATGAAATCGCAAATTAGTCACCAGGCTACCAAAAAGTCCTCACGTCCAAGTCCGAAAGCTGCCACGATCAACGTACCCCTTTTGCGCGCGTTTAGGCCCTGCGTGATCGATGTTGCCTTCTTGAGATATTGATTTTTCTAGTTTCGATGACGTCATTCCGGACGAACGAACGAACGAACGAACGAACGAACGAACGAACGAACGAACGGACGAACGAACGCACAAACCGGAAGTCCATGACAGAATCGTTCGATGCATATACACTTTGTTTGTTCCTTTTTCTCCTGCATGTAGCTATGGGGCTCCGCACACGGGCGCCTTCGGCGCCCCCGGGAGCTCCGCTATAATATCCAGGATTATAACAACAGCAAAATGCTACAAAAAGCCAAACCAAATTCAAGTCTGATTCACTAACACTGTACTTTGTTGCTCTGCTTTAAATAACACTGTATTGGAACTAAACTGTATAATTGCAAATGCCTGTATAAATGGCAGTTGTTGCAAAACTAAGCAATGATGTACAGTGCTATTGTAATCACGTTAAGGTATACAGTGTGCTTCTGACCCATTTTGAAATACTTCACAATAAATTATATGCTACTTTGTTGATCACTCTAATAGAAACAGGAAAAACATTCAGGTAGTTGTAACTCAAGCTAATACATGTGTCAAATACTACAACAATGCATTTGCTGACTAAATAGAAGAGATACGATTGTATGTCACAAATCCAGGTGACAAAGAACTACAGTGTGGGGGGCTACATCGTTTTGGTGTCAGGGGTCAAATTTGTTTTCTCGTTGTGCACTCTGCCCCAAAATATGGGAGCCTTTGGTTCTCGGGGGTATGTCAAAGTCTTTTTAAACGGCTAATTTTCAAAAGTTTTTCCAAAAGGAAAACAGCCACGAGTTGGCCTATGGAATGCCTTTGATTCCTTATCTCTTTCATGAAAAGACAAAACATACAATAATATATATCTTTTTTTCGGGGTATCAATGTTTTTGCAAAAAAAAGTGTAGATGATTGTAGATATACCTTTACATTCATGACTTGAGAAGTCACCGTACTGGCCAGCTGGACACTTCTCGACACATTTACCGTTGCTCAGAAAATCTTCTGAATGACACGTGTCGCACGAGTTCGGCACGTGGCATGTCGCACATGAGCGGTGGCAGGCTAGATATATATAAATATATATATAAAATATTAAGATTGGACTTTTTAAAAAATAAAGTTCAAAAACTGCAAACAATGATGTGCAGCAACAATAAAAAACATGCAGCAACATTTCGTATTTTCAGCGTGACCCCTGTAGGGCACCGTACGTACTAGCACTCAAATCTTTCCGTATTTGACGCGTATGTCAAAAACGAATCACAAGCCAATCCCACAAAAAAAAAACTCAGACGTCAGCAGAGTAAAAATAGCATTTGATACGAGAGCGAGCATCGTCAGATCAATGACGTATTGAAACCGCGCGCCCTCAATTCACCGATCCCGCATTCATTGTTATACGCCTAGTTACTGTTGCTACGTCGGACAAGCCAAATTTTATCTTTGGCATAGAGCGCGGAAAAAACACCGATTGCAGGGAGGTGTTAGAAGTTGTTGCATGTAATTTGGATTTTATATTTTTATCTTGAAAAGCTGAATAATTATTGAAAAATCTTCGATATTCAAGTCTGTTGCTCGGACATTTTGAATTCCGTAGGGAAAACTTCCTATTGTTCCTATTGTTTGGTATGAGTGAGCGGAGCTGTCGTCAAAGTAGGGATCGGTCTATTGGTAATAGAAAACATTTATAAACGGTCATTTTAATAGTATCATGACACTAACCGGGGCAAGACACGTTGAGTAGGTTGCTCATCTTTTCTTTCAATGCGTTAAAATCATGAACCCGAATGGCGTAACTTTTCTCTGTAGCTACCACATTGAGTTGTTTCAGCCTCGTATGTTTTCCAATTCCAACAGCGACTCTATAAACATCCTAACATAAAGAAAAAAATAATTAAAATAAATTGAATTATTAAGTAAATTGAATAAGTAAATTGAATAGGTAAATAAATTGAATGAGTAAGTAATTGAATAAGTAAATTGAAAAAGTATAAGTAAATTGAAAAAGTAAGTAAATTGAATAAGTTAGTAACTTGAATAAGCAAGTAAATTGAATAAGTAAGTAAATTGAATAAGTAAGTAAATTGAATAAGTAAGTAAATTGAATAAGTACATTGAATAAGTTAATTGAATAAGTAAATTGACGGACCGACCGACCAGGTTTGTTTACACAAAACTTGTTCCTTGCTCTTAGGTTTAATGAAATGCGTTTATCAAAATTCGGGCGCGCTTTGCGCGCAACAAAAGAAAAATGCGAGCTCCTTTTAATCTGTAAAAGTCTTCAGTACTACGTCAAATAGGGGACGGGGAGGTGGGATCCCGTTAATCATTGTACTTATAGAGGGAGGATCACTGCATTTTTACCGTGTATTACCCAAACTCCTCCCAAGTAAATAATTGAGGCGATTAATAATGAGCACGGTTCCTTTTAGCTTGGACAGAAATGTTTCTGTTAAAAGAATGGAAGAGACATTGATCACTCGGACACGAGTCTATCTGACAGGCTTTTCAGAAAATATAAATTACATGGGGAAGGTCACAAATTGTTTTACTTACGACTGGGGGAGGGTCACAATTTTTTTGTCTGTTCAAGGGGAAGGTCCTAATTTTTAGCCTTGTTTGAAAAAAATGGGTGAAAAAATGGAAGCCCTCCCTCCCCCCTGGTAAATAATTACACGTCCCTTAATAAATTAATAAATTCATCAATTAATCAATAAAAAATAATAATTGTATAAATTAATTTAATTAATTATTATTTATAATATTAATTAATTAATTAATTATTATTTATAGTTTTAATTAATTAAATTAAATTAATTCATTCCGAAGCTCATAAGTAGGAGCGTGCATCCTACGTATTGGGTGGGTCTCACATGTGTTTTATAGCTTGAGCTATTTTAGAAACAGTTGCGCGGGAAAAATTAGCCAATCAGAACTATTCCTTCAATTTGAGGTCACGCCTCATCAAAAATTCAGATGGAGCTCCGCTTTTGGCCATTGGCTAAATCTATATTACTTGCAGTTCATTTCGAGATGGAAAACCGGGTGAAAATGTAATCTCCTTGCATGGTTTCTGGTTGTACAAGTTGAGTATTAGTAATAATAATAATAATAATAATAATAACGTGCTTATATAGCGCTTTATTCTCGCGGCTCAAAGCGCTTTACATTAATGGATAACTCATCCTATAAGAACCAGCTTTATAAACATGAGTGTGTGTTAGTATTGTGAGTTCTGTGACACTGAGGTTGGGCAACTTCCGACGGTCCTAGTGGTTCTTTAACGTCCCTCTGGTTCCGGTTAGTGTAGTGTATGTGAGAGACGGGGCCTACGGTTTAACGTCCTTATCCGAGAAGACGCGAAGGTCTAACCATTTGCAGATGTTAGAGCAAAGGCAGCACCTTCTCCTCAATTATTAGAAAAAGACCCTGAGTGTTGGCCCGGCCAGGGTTTGAACTCCCAACCTCCCGAACATAAGCCCGGCGCTCTACCACTGCGCTAACCTTTCAATTTATTAGTATAGGCAATCATACGACTTCGAGTTCAATTTGGGATTTATTGCACAACTCATCTCCCTCTTTGGCAAATTTTTTGTTTGATATCACCAAAGAAAGGCATGTGTGCCAAGTTTGGTGCTGTATGGTCTTGTGGCTCCAAAGTCCCCAATGCTAATTCGGAAAAAAAATGCACTTCCCCACCCCCCTGGGCGGACATTTGTGACACCCCCTTTCAATTTGTTTAGTAACACCCAAGTAACATTTTGCTACGTGTGGTGCCTGTATGGTCTATGAAGCTCAACAAGACCCCATGCTATTATTCGGACAAAATTGCCCCACCTCACCCCCATTGGGCGAACATTTGTGACATCCCCCTCTTAATCTGATTGGTGTCAACCAAGGAACATTTGTGCCAAGTGTGATGCCTGTATGGTCTTTGCGGCTCCCACAAGACCCCATGCCTAATTCGGACAAAACTTACCCCTCCCTACCCCCTAGCGCAAACATATTATGTGGAATCCCTTCTAAATGATATTTGGTATCACCCAAGGAACATTTGTGCCAAGTTTGGTGCCTGTACGCTCTTTGCAGCCCCAAAAAGATCTCTCATTTTTAATTTGGACAAAATGACCCCTCCCCTCCCCTAGGGCGAACATTTGTGGCACCCCCCTCTGAATCTGTTTGGTATCACCCAAGGAACACGTGTGCCAAGTTTGGTGCCTGTACGCAAAAGTGCACGATAAAATCGCTAACAGACCCTACTATACCACTTCGAGGGCCAAATTGTGAGCAGTGCCAATTTCTAGAACATACTGAGGTATTTTTAAAAAGTTATGATAGCCATCCCGAATCGGTGCTTAATGGTATATTTTTTAATTTCAAAATTCTAAAATTTTGCCTCTGGCATGAAAACGAGGCTGAAAATAAAAAATGTAGAAAATAGGGCGAAATAATATTTTTCTTGACTAAACTTGCCAGGTAGGCAGAAAATATTATTTTACGCATTTGTGCGTCGCCGTTTATTTACAAATTGCCTGTCTTGTTATTTTATGTGAGGATACAAGAGCTCAGAATTTCGCAATGCATTTTGGGTAATCAAGATGGCGGCCACCATGTCAGGTACTGTAGTTCTCGTCGTTTTTCTCTCTTTCGTTGTCGTTTTGGGGAGATATCTTGCTTTAACTGACAAAATACCTAAATAAGTGTCTTAGGCACAATTTACTATCAAAATAATTATATTCCATGGAGGAATTCTTATTGAGGCGAGCGAATATTGACAGTGTTTCTAGATATGCATTCGGTCGTACAATATATTCGGAGGGTTTTAGGGCTTGTCCTGTTCGAGAAAATGCTGCCAGTTGTTTCTTTTACCTAGAAAATTGAGCTTTCAATCCCGTGCGAGCTGAAATCGCATGCATTTGCGATGTTCTATGATTTCGTTCGATGTTCTAGAAAATCTCACTTGATCGAACATGGCGAAGAAGGTGTAAAATCACCATCCCACAAAATCCAGTTAAATCGCATAACACCTTTTCGCCTTATTTGATTTTGAAGGATTTTGTGCGATCAAGTAACACAGACTTGTATTAAATGCGATTTAGTGTCAATGCTAAAATAATGCGACCAGCTCGATTTTATGGTTTGATAATAGCTTTGGATTTCATGCGATATAGAGGAATTATGAAGAGGACATGTGATATCGGTACAACTCGTAGCGCTGGATTTTATGCGATGTTGTTGAATAATCAAAACAAGTTGCAAGATTTCGATCAGGGGTTTTAATTTATCCATGTATGACTCCTTTGTTTTTTTTAAATGTCAATGTTATAGAACAGGGAAAAAAGGTACACTTATTCAATATTGTCGATTTAAGTTTAACTTAACACACGAAATTGCCGTGCATCTCAAAAATCGCGCCTTTGTTCTTATTGTTGAGCGAGTGTCTGGTGTCTAGTGTTCCTCGCTTCTGAGTGGTTAACTCGCACTTTTTGAAAGAGAGGCGCCATTAACCATTAACCACCAGACGTTAGAAGCGTGGTGTATGATCGCGTAGTTCAGTTCCCCGCTCTCTGGCTTCGTTTCTGGTATTGCAATCTTCGTTACATATTCTGATGTCTGTATTATGGTTGGACATTCCTACTGCCATATTTCTTTTAGCGAGGAAAACTGACATGGATAAGCGGAAGGTGAGTTCAAATGCCTATAGTATCATCACTGTAGCTTTTACTCGCGGGGCGTTCTATAGTTAATCCTTCTGTTACACAAGAAATATGTTATCATGGCGAGGGCTGTCGGAGCTCAATCAAGATCGAGACAATTACTTTATTCCCTCACTTTATTTCCTTCGGATCAACGGGTCGATTCACGACCAATTTCATCGAACCACAGCGGCGATATCGGTAGGCATTAGCGCGAGCGGCCGTTGATCTGGCCTTTTGCAATTTACTTTGTTTTGTAAAGTATAACGAGAAAATTAACCTTAAAGACTTTGTTAGATAAACACCGGGCCGTACACTCCGGTTTCCGCTGCACACCCCGTGCTATTGATAAATAAAATTTGTAGAGCGTTGACCAGTAAAAGTATGGTTCGTACGTACCAGTAAAATATGGTTTGTAATCGCCGATCACAAGCCTATATTTTTGCTACGAAATTCCTTAGTGGTTATTGTTATTATCTCGGGTTTCTACTTATTTCACAACGCAGAGGTAGCAACTAAAAGATGCCCACACTCTCCGGTCTAGATATTAAAGTATGAAACTGCAACTTAACTTAGTTTACGACTCTGATTTGAATTTAGAAGGACTCACGAGTATAATAATTTTGAAATAGCGCCTACAAGATCGAATAAACACAGCAACACAGATCGTATTCGCTTGATAGAGATACACACTTAGTATAATAAAGTACCTAATAATTTAGACAAATTCCACAGAAAGCTAGTGTATGCATTTAGGAAAACGATACATAATATCAATTGTTCACTGTTTGTGATACTGTTATAATTAGTAAGGCAATATCACCTGAAACATCTTCCAGAAATTTCTAGAAGATCGCACTGATTCATATCGTGGAAAATCGTAGCAAATTACGTAAGGACAGTGCTATTTGTGTAAATATGATATTCTACGAAATCGCATGAGATCCAAAGTGCAATTCACCGGCCTATGCCTTAGTCGGAAATCGCATGAGATCGTAGAATATCCTGAGCGCGAATTTACCGTGAAAATTCACACCTCGTTATCTAAGATAATCGTGGAAAATCGCACGATCTCTTGTCGTTTTTATCGCAGAATCTTCTAGGTTTATTCTAGAACGTCGTACGATATTCAAAGCTCATCCCGCAGTGGATTAGTCTAGAATTATCATAAGCATAGAGTTATCATTCAGATCGCACGATTGTGCTTTCTATTTAACAATTAGACCTCAAGGCCGAATGTGCTATGATGAATAGACCATGAGGCCGAAGGCCGAATGGTCTATTGATATCATAGCACATGAGGACGAGAACTACAGACCTGTCTTGGATCACGGGGCTCTCAGAAGATGAAATTCCAAACATTTGCTACCATTAGAAAATGCCGTAGCGTTTTTACGATGAAGAAAGACCTCGAAAGAATAACAGCAAGATCCACCACTTCTAGATCTGACCAGAAACCAGAACAGAGAAGATCAAGTAGAGGGCCTCCGGAAAAGAGTATACTACCTATCATCGAGTTTGTCGGTTTTGTAATAAAGAGAGTAAGTTTATAAGAAATTATAGAAGCCGGGAGAATTTAATTCAGTGTTGTGATTTACGAAGTGATGAGACGATCAGGAACGTTGCAACTGCCGGGCACGATTCAAAGATTTTAGCCATAGTATCTCGAGAACTAGTAGCGGCAGAGGCTTGTTATCACAAATCTTGCTACAGAAATTATACACGCCCAGATAGCAGTGCCTGTAGTGCCACTGAGCAGACGGAGGAATACGATCTGATTTCACCTAAGGCTCATGAAAAACTGTTTGATTATGTCCGATCAAATGTGTTAGACCCTGCGAGCAGTGATTTCCTCCTTTCTTAGGCCGGCGGCTAGCGAGGGAGAGAAACCACTGCGAGCGCGACCGTTTAGCGCCGTCCTCAAACTTGGATGAATAAATTAACTCAAAAGCAGTAAAACCGGTTTTAATCCCGTTTGACACTGGTACGTGTTGACATATTTAATCAACAGTTGAAACCGCCATGAATCCAAAGAAGCCACGAAAAAGCTCCAAACACGGCATAATAAATTTCTACAAGCAATAGTAAGCTTAACTGTATGTTTGGAGGAAATTCTAACACTTCGGAGATGGAAAACTACGGAAAACTGGCTGAAAATCTAGCTGGAAGGTGTCACGCGAAAGGTCAAGTCCATTAGCGCCAGATGTGACGCCAGATGTGACTTGCGTAACTCGATGGAAAACCAAACGGTCGCTCGCAGTGGTTTCTCTCCCTCGCTAGAGAGAGGAGGAAATCACTGCTCGCAGGGTATAAGTGAACCGAACTAACCGAACAATTAGTTTCCTTTATGAAAGAACAGGGGCGAAAGAAGTGCTACAGTCGACAAAGAATCACCTTCGTCGAAAACTTGAAGCAGAGTTTAAATCAGCATTGGAGTTTGAAGACCTACTTGGAAACAACCGTTTGTCCATTATTTCACTCTCGCGAGTTGAGCTTGCCAAAGAAGTAGCCCATCTTTCTCAACGCGAACAAGTGAATCACTCTACAGGTCCTAGCGTCATCATAGTTGCTCTAGAACTCAGAGATTCGATTCGTTCTAGTAAAAGGAGCGCGTCGTGGCCTCCGAATCCATCAGAGCTCACCATCGATAGTATCCAGATTCCGGATAACGTAAGAAGGTTTTTATCCACCTTGTTGACTGGAAACGTCGAGCCGAAGAACGATCGGAAAGAGTTCAACGCCTTGTGTCCTCGTATGGACAAGACCTTATTTTCGGTGTAACTGGCGGGCGTGTTAAGACGCCAAACACTCCTCCTTCCATACGCTGTGAAGTCCTTGACCAATAATGTTGATCTTATTCAAATAATTAATCGGTGTGGTCATGGCGTATCGTATTCTCAAATAGAGGAACTCAATACAACCCTATGCCTACAAAAGTTAGCGTTAACGCCGGAGAACGAAATGCCACTTCCAAGCAATATCAAGCCACACATCAGCACGACGCTGGCATGGGACAACATCGACCGGTTAGAAGAGACACTTACAGGCGCCGGGACGTCCCATCGGGTAAACGGCATAGCCGTGCAAACGCAACATTTTGGACCTGACCCGCTCGTCGAGGAGCCCCCAGCCCTAGCCAAATCAAAGGCGAGAAGCATCGATGTTACAGTAGATAAAGAGTCCTGTCTACAATGCTGGTGAGCAGCACGGTCTAGTCCGGTCAATTTAGCGTTTAACCTGGAAAAAATTGCAACATGGGATTTTTATGCAGCATATTCTCAGGAACATATGTTAGAAATACGTTTCCAAATTTTGTGAAAATTCGTTCGGGGGAAGTTGGTTAAATTTGGGGTTTTCCGTCTGCACGAAGGAAAGCCCGTTGTTTTCGGTGGACTTGGGCAATGGATGCGAACAATTCGAAGGGAGGGCTACAGACTGTGTAGCCGTAACTCGGTGTGATGTTGAACGAGATATCCAGCAATTTCTTTCTACTGCATAATGTGATTGCATAGATGTGAATTTTGTGTTTGTTTATAACCAATTCTGCAAAATAATAACTAAATAATCCTGCGTTTTTACAAATCCCATATAATCTTTGGTATGGTGATACACTAAAGTTCGAATATTATACGCTAAAAGAAATAAACTGATCATAGCCGTAGCTCATCGCTCGGAAATAATTTGTTTCAACCGAAAAACCTTATTAAATCTTCCCCGGTTTCATCTGTACAGTCTATAAACATTCTCCCAGGTTTGTGTTTTCATGGTCTAAGTGCCGCCGAAAACAAAAGGCGCCCTTGACATCGCCGGTAAAACCAAGAATTTAACCAACTTCCCCCGGTCGGATTTCTACGAAATTTAGATATGTTATTCCTACATATGTTTTTGACAATTAGCAACAGAAATTTCCCATGTTGCAATTTTTTCCTGGTTCGGGGTTTTTTCGGGCTAATTTGACCGGACTAGTCCTCCAGCTCGAACATATGTAGAAGTAACATCTTCAGAAGTGGAAGCGCGTGCTCGCAAAAAGAATCTCTTGTGGATCCTCGTCCGTCTTCACGCAGCTCAGAATCAAACCATAAGTGGGTGGACGGGTTTCAACATAAGCGTCAGCAATAACGAGAGCGTGTGCAAAGATAATATCTCCCGACAATAGATGCACCAGCTACTAACCTCTCTACAATGTTCGAGGTTCTGAACCAATCACTGAAGATCAAAGACACCTTGCAGCTGAATAACATCGTCCTCGTGTTCGATCAAGCCCTATACGCCAAGGCCACCGAAATAACGTGGAAGCACAGCGATCTATTCGAAGACGTAATTTTGAGAATGGGAGCGTTCCACACAATATGTACTTTGCTGGGTATTCTCGGTAAACGTTTCCAGGATGCTGGTTTGCGGGATCTGTGTGTTGAGTCCAATGTAGTAGCAGACGGCTCAATATCTAGTGTGATGGAAGGTATAATCGCGCGATTCGCACACACAAGCTGGTGTATGAGGCCCTGATGCGACAAGCATGGGCAGGATTCCAGGGTTGGATTAATGAGAAGAGTCAACAGAAGGTGTCTCTAGTACACGATGCACTAGATGGTATTCAGAGTTTATGCGATCATGTCTGCGAAGCAGAGTTTCAGAAGAAGATGAATGACGACGCCCTTTCCCAAGTTAACGAACTCTTTATAAGATACATGACATTTCTTCGCACTGAGAATGGGAAGTTGTCTGCTTTCTGGGCATCCTACCTTGATATAGTCGAGATTCTGCTGGGGTTGCTGAGGTCTACAAGAGAGGGGAACTGGGAACTCCACTTGACTGTAATAAGAGAGTTAGTGTCGTGGTGTTTGCGTACGACAACACAAACTATGCGAGATACTTATCCGCTTATTAATAATAATAATAATAATCAATTTAATATAGCGCCGCTTCTACTAAAAATCCAGTGGCGCTTTACAATGATATATCATAACAATAGTTTAAAATGAAATAGCTGATAAGATATTTACAATTGGTGATAACATGGCCTAGATTAAAATACCTATGAAAATAAAAGTTATTGCAAGATATCTAAAATCATAAATATGTACAATAAAAATATTAAAATAGTAGTAAAAATTACAATAATAGAATTAAAAGAAATAAGATAAATAAAAAATAAAATAATAATGGTATACTTCACTTAATCGTATGTTTTCCTAAAAAGAAGCGTTTTAACCAGAGATTTAAACGTACTGTATTTATCAGAAATGTCACACATAAAGAAGAAAATCCCGATACGCATATGTATTTGAAGTCTGGTGGATTCGCAGTCCAAATTGGAGACAGCAATCCCTTCGGCAAGATCCCTGTAGATCAGGATTGCGAAGAAACAGTCAATAAAGACACCCAAACCCTGGTGGAACGAGAGGGTTTAGTTTAAAGCCAAAGGCAGTTAGTAAGTACTATCTGATCGCCGAATATAGAAGCATTTTCA
This sequence comes from Scolanthus callimorphus, assembly GCA_033964015.1. Lineage (NCBI taxonomy): Eukaryota > Metazoa > Cnidaria > Anthozoa > Actiniaria > Edwardsiidae > Scolanthus > Scolanthus callimorphus. Next base: position 24,035,812 of record CM066922.1, on the reverse strand, counting down.
TGCGAAATCTCAAAGACATGCTTAATATTGGCGAATCAAATAGCAAGCACAACGCTCTTCAGAAAAGTAGAATTGCTCGGGATGAAGCAGATGTGCAGTCCATAATATCAACTCTGGAGAGCTGGGTGAAACCATTTACAACCCCGGGCAAGACCTATCGTCTGCCTTTTAACTGGAAAGATGGCCACGGACGTTGTTACGCGAGACTTGCTACAGGCAAGGGAACTGAGGCGAAAAAGACTTGAGGCGAAAAAGCTTATCGACGTTTTAGCGAGGAAAGAATCGAGAGGAACTCCCCAAAAGTAAAGTTCAATGACACGTTATCCAAGTTAAAGCTAAAAACATTTAGTGACATGAATAAGAAATTCGTGATCAAGAAGGGAACTAACAAGCAGATTGTACTTAAGGCCGACTGTACGCTCTTTGCGCAGATGATTGTCATTGCAGAAGCAAGGGAGCTTAGTATGAGAGAAGTGCTCTCCCATCCACTTAGTCCTTTACCTTGGGCATTGGCCTCTCCTAATGGCTCTCGAAAGACGACACCAAAATCTGCGCTTGCAAAAGAGTTGCAGAAGGACATTCTGGTGGTCGAAAATCTCCCTGCTCGATCTGCATACATAATCGATGGTATGGCCATGGTGCAGAAACTAAAAGCTGACCGAAGAAAACGTTCAAAGAAATATCGGATGTTGTGTTAGCTATGGTTCTGCGGGAGGGCGCCAACGGCTCCAGGATCGATGTAGTATTTGATGTCTATAAGGAAGTATCGGTCAAGAATTCAGAAAGAGAGAAGAGAGGAGATGGACAGAGCAATGAATACAGGTGTATTCGGCCTGAACATCGAGTTCATCAGTGGCGAGTGTTTCTTTCCAATCCACGGAACAAACAGCAGCTGATACAGTTTATGGCAAGCGAATGGAGGAAGGAGACTCTACGCCACATCGGGAGAAGAGTGTTTCGGAATCTCATCTGCGGGGTCGGTGACGTGTGGGGAGCTTCGGTCCACACAGGAGGAAGCCGACACCAGGCTTCTTCTACATGCACACCATGCAGGAAGACGCGGCTACGGCACGATAGTAATAGTGTCGGACGATACAGATGTATTTGTTCTGTGTCTCGCGTTTAAGAGTTTCTCCTCCGAAGTCTATATAAAGTGTGGAACACAAGCAAGAATACGTTTAATCGATATAGCACATGTCGTACAGCGTCATGGAGCAGCTCTTTGCCGTTATCTTCCTGGGTTGCACGCCTTCACGGGCTGTGACAGTGTAAGCGCTTTCTCTGGAAAAAATTCCGCTTTGAAGCTGGTCAAGCGCTGCTCTGAATTCCGAGAAGTATTCCAACTGCTTGGTGCGCAGTGGGTGTTGTCAGAAGAGTTGTTCAATGGCCTGCAGGAATTCACTTGCTACATGTATACCTCCAGCCGAGGAACGAGTAATGTGAATGAGCTGCGGTACCGCCTATTCTGTGCCAGAAAGGGAGACCTGGATTCCAGCCAGCTTCCTCGGTGCGCAGACACATTGCGCCAACATTGTAAGCGAGCAAACTAAAACAAGGCTGCAGTATGGCGCCGTAGCCTACAGAGCTGCCCCCAGATACCTTCGACAACTGACTACGGGTGGATTCTAGAGGAGTGCAAATTCTTGGGTTTCAATCACGTGACTTTTGCGCGTAATTTTGCTTCCGGTCTGAATCAACTGGAGGTCAAGATGAAGAAGTTTCTGAAGTTCACGAGCAAACTTCAAATTTACTAGCTACATTTCTAGAAAATCACAACTATAAATAAACCTGGTTCTAAATCTAACACTAAATTCTAGTGTAAATACAAATTTGTAGCGATTGGATGGCCGGGTTTTGCTTTTTTAGCCAGTTTTAACTGTGGAAAATGAGTAAAACTTAAGGATACCGTAAACCTTCGCGGGTGTCATTTTGACGAATTTTTTGTTTTTATCCCAGTCGATAAGTTAGGGTAGGAACTTCAATACTCCAAAAAAGAAAATTAAAATAACTTATATTTCACGAAGAAAAATAAGAAAATCTAGTTTTCAACTGTATTGCGTTACATGCGATTCAGGCGCTATAATCTTTTAATCTTGTTTACTTAGCCTTCGGGTCAGGAAATTGGCGCTTCTTGCCTGGCATGTCCTTGCCTGGCTTTCTTCGTTGAAGAGGCGCTTTGCCCATTATTTATCAAAATTTGGCTGCTGGAAATGGTCGAAGATGTTGGAGAAAGCGATTACCACAAGTACCAAAGCTCAAGCAACACATGAAATCTGAGCACAGTAAGGCTTGTCTCCAATTGGCCGATCGTGTCACGTTTGTTTGCTCTCCTGCTGTTAGCGCTTCAGATGTTGATACAACTTCAAATGGCTATAACTCGGTAATGATTTTGCTGCCGTTTCAATGGAAAGACCAAAATGTTCGCCCACAAGGATTTGCACGATTGCTTTCAAATTTTGCGAGCAGCTAGTCCAAACTTTGATCTTCGAAAGTGTGTCGGCGATTTTTGATATTTTGATTTCTCGCACTTTTATTACTGTTCGAAGGCCGAAACTCGTCAAATAAATGAACCTTCAACTTTTGGAAGTTCTTATTCTGGAATGGATTAATATATTAAAAATCGCCGACACACTTTAGTCATTCAATGAGTGTTGATTGATTTAAGACAGAATTGAAGCCAATGCGCGCCGTATTTCTATACGAACATTTTGCATATTTAAATCGCACCTTTTTATCGTTTTCCTTTCCGCGTTAGAGCAGATTTCGAAAAAACAGAATAAAAACTGCGTCATCATAAATTACGTTTATTAAGCTTTAAAATGATATCTAGTTTTTTGGGGTTTATTTCAATGCGCCGCGTAGAGAAATTTTGCGCGAAGGGTACCCGCGAAGGTTTACGGTATCCTTAACAAACTGGCTGATATTTTAGGCAGCGTTTTTTTTCAAATGCTTGATGTTTTCACTCATTTGGCTCGAAAAATAATAATTGTAATGAAAAATAGATATGTAATAGGGTTGAGAAACATTTATATGCTCCTTCTGTTCTTTGTTTCTGGACGAAAGACCTGAGAAACAGAAGTTTTTGAAGACGGTAAGCTAAGTCAAATTGAAGTGAACTCAGAAAATCGACCCGGCTCTTTTGCATACAGTTTTCCCCATACTGCAAAACAACTTTCCACATAAACAAGATTCAATTCTCAATAAGCTATTACATGTAGGTGTCAAATTTCTGTAGTTTCTAAAGTATGTTTTTACAAAACGCCTAATTTTGACTCTTTCAAAGTTGTGTTTCGGCCAGCTCAACGCAGCGACAAAACTCACTTCGACATGAAACAAAAACTTGACCAAATTTTAGCCAATGAAAAACAAATTGTATACACACGACTGGGAAAAAGAATCGAAAGTCCATGTCAACCTAGAATAAATAGGTAAATCTCGGAGTAAATCCCGGACGTTTTGCTGGGTTTTCGGACTCCTTGTAACTTACTTAAATGTTTGACAAACTTTCATTTCTGCCTACCTGCTCGGATTGTTTGAAGCGAACTTCATGTGATTTATCCGTGTATCAAATGAGAAACCAATTCATCCATAGTCCTGGTGGTTTTGTGTAAATCCTTTATGATTCCCTAATTCATCCGTATAGCTACCAAACTAATTTAAACTTAATTTCAAATACATATCTTCATGAATCACTTTCACTTGGCGACAACAAGTTCGCGAGGCCACGGCGCTTTTCGGCTGCTTTTCTGGAGTCGTTTGGACCATTTCGATTGTTTTCAGAGTTTGTATTCCTTGCTGTCTGTTTTGGGCAATCTAAAGACATCTGTTTATCTGTTTACCCAACTTGTAGAATCAGAAACAACGCGATGAGATAACTTTTTCACAGTTTTCCATCTCGAAAAGCACTGCAGGCACGGACGTTTGACCTCCAGCTGAATTTTTAATGAGGCTCTAAAAATCGGATGTGACGTCATATGAAATCCAAGAATTGGTTGTGAACTGGATGAGCGGGGATCCGGCGCCAATGGCTGTGTTAGAGCTTTTATCTTGTCAGTGCAACAAAAGCTACCAGCGCCCAACCTGTACGTGCCTGTCAAATGGCTTACAATGCACAGATCTATGTAAGTTGCAGGATTGTGAGAACAGGGATCAGAATCCGGTGGAAGACATAATGTCGAGACTGACGACGACGATGATGAATCTTGAACTAAATGAGTTCCAGACTCTGAGTGACACAAGATGATAGCCAAGAAACTCTGTATTTATATACTATATATATATTTATTTTTTTCCTCGAGTGCACGGTAACGAATTCTGCATTCTGATTGGTTCTCAAGGCGCGCGCGCGGGGGCAATATTTTCCTATCTCTGACCTAGGTCACGGTAACCTTTTGCGCGCGCTTGTTTTCTTTGAAAAAATCAAATTTTAGCGTTGGAAAAAAATAAATAAGTTATTTACCGGCTTTAGGTCGGTCCGTATAGTGAAAAACTGTGACCTCGGCCTGGAAAATGTTGACCTCGGCCTCCGGCCTCGGTCAACATTTTCCAGCCCTCGGTCACAGTTTTTCCCTATACGGACCTCCCAGCCGGTAAAAACATATATATATTTTCCATTGAGTGTGAGTTTCTCACTATTCTCTATATTCAACATGGCGGCAAGCCACGTGGCATTCAGCGCTTGTGTGTTAAAGTGGCAGTCACGGCTTTTGCGGTCCCGTACGTTAACGGGCCACTGTCCCGCATGTGTACCTAAATTGTGACTTATTAAACAGGAAAGTTTGAAACAAGTCAGTTGTGTTCTGTTGTTCTTGTGTTTTTCTTTCTTTTTTTCAAATGTGTCTGGTTGCTATGGGAACCTAATACAAGCAAGTGATTAAACATGCATGGACCTCATAACACTTGAATATTGCAAGGTAAAGTTGATTTTAAGAACAAATTCGGTGAAAAAATGTTAACGCAAAGCTTTTCAAAACGAAATATTAATCAAAATGCTGAAACTCCCTTGCTTGGTAGTGACGTCATTTGATCACGTGATTTCTACATGAAAGCTTCCGTTCTGGCGTGGCTATCATGCATAAACAACATAAAGTACATGGAACAAGGTTTCCAAAAATGTATGATAGCCTTTGTCCCTCCGAGTGGTAGGAATTTCGAAATTTTGGGATCTTGGCCCATGGACTAAACTTAGGTAGACTTGCCTAGGTCATTAGAGGAGCAAAACAACATGGTCACGTGATGTGACGTCGTCGATGACGTCACTTTTGCTCGTAAAGGCAACACTCTGAGACAACCAAACATGGGTAGAATTGTCTAGGTCATGAGAGGATCGAAACAAAGTGGTCACGTGATGTGACGTCACCGATGACGTCATCCTTGCTCTAAAAATTCAAATCTCGTAAAGGGAAGACTCTGAGATAACCAAACTTGGGTATAATTGTCTAGGTCACCAGAGGAGTGGAAGAAAATGGGCACGTGATGTGACGTCACTGATGACGTCATATATGTTTGAAAAAATATTTCTCGTGAAAGAAGGAGGCTCTAAGGCAACCAAACTTGGGTAGAATTGTCTAGGTCACCAGAGGACTGCAACGAAGTGGTCCCATGAATGATGTGTGCGTGATAGAGACATCGACGATGACGCGAAGCTCCGATTTTAGGCAGTGCCTAAATCTATTTAGTATAAACCACCTAATGGTCTATTACAAATACTGCATTCTGATTGGCTGAGCTACTAATGGTCTATTAGTGATAGACCGTGCCTGGCAAAACCACCACCTTTCTTTGCAAGAAAACCTGATTTTTTCAACATAAAATAATGGAATTTATTGCCAAAACCGACCAACTAGTTGGTTTATACTAAAACAATTAGACCTCTCGCTCATGTGCTATGATATCAATAGACCATTCGGCCTTCGGCCTCATGGTCTATTCATCATAGCACATTCAGCCTCGAGGTCTAATTGTTAAAAACCTATTAGCGTACACTGTCCGTCCCGTCCCGTGTACACATGGAAACCTGTGGTATGCAAATAAAAAATTATATCTCCTCAAGGGAACATGCTAAGACAACCATAATTGGGATATTTTGTCTATGCCACAAGGGGGTGCTGAAACACAGACACGTGATGTGACGTCATCGATGACGTCATCAGTGTTTAAAAATTAATATCTCGTGAAGGGAAGACTCTAAAACAGCCAAACTTTGGTAGTGTAGTCTAGGGCACCAGATGAACGAAATGAAGTGGTCACGTGATGTGACGTCATCGATGACGTCATCTATGCTTGAAAAATCAATATCTCGTGAAGGGAAGACTTTAAAACAACCAAACATTGGAAGGATAGTCTAGGTCACCAGATGAGCGAAACGAGGTGGTCTCATGATATGACGTCATCAATGACGTCATCTATGCTTGAAAAATTCATATCTCGTGAAGGGAAGACTCTAAAGCAACCATGTAAACCATGTACACATGGGAATCCCTATCATTAACACAAATTTTATAACCAGGAGCTCCGCTTTTAGCCAGTTGTTTAAATCTATTATTATTGACTTATTCAATTTCCAAGCAGCCAATCGCTGGCCCAGATGAGGGCAATTGTTTGAACAGCCAATCACTGGCTTAGATGAGGGCTATTGTGCGAAACAAGAAGTGCAATAAAAGAAAATTATTTGTCATTAGTTTTTTTTTTATTTGAATCACAATAACATGTCCCGTTTATTACATGAGCAGTGTATTTTTTTACTAAAATGTGTCATTCCAGACCAATACCTACCATGAGCAGAGAATTTCAGAATTAGATAGCTGGTTGCCAATTTTGGTCTTTCTACTCATACAGCTGTACCTTCTTAAAAATTGTTTTCAAAATTCCACTGAATAGGTGGGGCGGGGGCTCAGAAGGAAGTAGCATCCACTTTTCTGTCTTATCCCCTGCCCCACACCCCACATTGCCATACATAGTCTCTAATCAACCTCCTCACTTATGTTCTGCCGCCCATGTACTACAGCCATGTTAATATTGTTTTCGCCTTATTCCATGGATGGCCTGTCCAAGAGCAATCTCTGGCTGCTGCTGTGTCACTGAAATTGAAAAAGAATAGGTAACCAATAAGTCTGATGAAACTTTAACACATATCTTCTTTTTCAGTCTAATTTTTCAAATGAAAGCATAGCTATGGATATTATCATACATTTTCGTAATGGAACATACTGGAGTCACATTATCTTTGTAAAGGCCATGAAACAACGAAAACATAAAATCAAGGATGTCAATAGCTGTGTATTTGTATCAAAAAAGTTTGATCCGCAAACACTCTAGAATTTCCAAGCCCTTCCTTGAATACTTTCTGGAACCAGACCCCAGGGGGGTACCTGGATATAAAAAAAATGGGGAGGTCTGACGTGGGAGGCGTTTGGAGATTGGGTTGTAGAGTTTTTTCATGACCAAAGTAAAGTTCCAGAAGTTCGAAGACGTTCAAACCATTCAACATGGCTGCCTTGGCAAGCAATACCTAAGTACAATTATCGCTCAAAGCTATGGCAACGGAAGAAGAATCGCTGTCAAACTGAAATCACTTAAAAATGCGCATTCCACTTGGAATCCTCATACAAACAACGCAAATCTCCCGGGCAGGCAGAGAGCCGCCGAGGCGCGAAAAAAAAACTTGGAATGAAAGTTAAAAGTTTACAATAAACGTTTTGAAGTTAAAACTACGGTTGAATTAATTAAACGTTTTTCGTGAGGACTCACCTTGATATATTTTTCATTGTCACTTCACGGCCCGACGACAGTCTTCGGCCTTCGGTTACCTCGCGCTGTCGTTCTATCTTTCCTCTGAGACTCCGAAAAATGTTCTGGACACTATTTTCCGTTGTATGTAGTCTCTATCGTCTTCAGGTTTCGACATGTTGGCTAGGGTTTACCTCCATCTTACTACAATACTGAAGACATTAATTTCCCGTTCTCTCTAGATCGAGCGATATTTGTCTACCGACATGTCATTCGCTCGCTGCTGGTTCTTCTCTCTCACTCTTCGTCCTCTGACTTCGCTTCTTATTTCTTCCGCGTGTTCATCGACATATCCATCTCGACGTCATTCCGGTAAATTCGACTTTTAGACTTAGTTTAAAATACCTTGATACGGACAGCTTGTCACAGAAGCCTTTCATTTTTTCGTGAAGAACAAGAGAAACAAATTCCTTCACTTGGCGAAAATTCTTCCCTAGCAGAGGCCTCTTTTCTCTGCATTTCGCTGGCTGAGTGCTTAATTAAAAAATCCCTTTCAAATAAAATTCGCCAACAAGCAAGCGCGCGTGTGTCATTTTCCCGCTCCAAACTGGTGGCTTGCCTGCGGGACGACGGACACACACACAACCGGAAGTCCATGAAAATCAAGGTCGATGGGTATACACTTTTCTGTTATGTTTCCTTCTTCTGCTGCATGTAGCTATGGGGCTTATAACTTCTGCGAGAATGGAAATGCAAGTTTATCAGATGACTGCGAATGCTAACAATTATTGGAAATTGTATCTTCAGTAGTTCACTGGTGTTTTAACTCAGCAAGACATTCTGTACTCTGGTTTCTGTGAAGACTCTTTCTTTTTATGAAAAAAGAATCTATTTTATCATTGTTGGGGGAAAAGAGTGACCTGGAACACACAGAACTGTAGCTTGGATAACAAATTGGAAAAAGACCATGATCCCTCTGTTTTTCTGGTAAAACTTTAATCACTAACAGGGGAAAAGAGTAACCTGGAACACACAGAACTGTAGCGCTTGGATAACAAATTGGAAAAGATCATGATACCTCTTCTTTTTCTGGTAAAACTTATCACTAACAGAGGCAAAGAGTAACCTGAAACACACAGAACTGTAGCACTTGGATAACAAATTGAAAAGACCATGATACCTCTGTTTTTTTTTTTCTGGTAAAACTAACATTGCTACAGTGTTTTACATAACCTAAATGACTACTAGATGTTTCTGGTATCATTTTTATGGAACATGATTAAATTACCTCTATGAACAACTCAAACATAGCTGCATGTTGAGATATCAGTCTCTGAACTAAGGGGATAACTCTTTAGGCATGTAATATTTCAAATCCGACAATGAGGACTGGACCGTATTTCAAGTCCGCAGCAATTAGTTCCAGTCCGAGGCGGAGCCGAGGACTGGAACTAATTGCAAGGACTTGAAATATGGTCCAGTCCGAATTGGAGGATTTGAAATGACTTCTCATGCTCATTAATTATTTGGGAGGCAAAATTGAAAGAGAAAGACTTGAAGTGGTAGAATCAACTTCTTTGTCTTAATGTCGGTTGTTGTGATACAACAAAGAGAACAAGAGCGAATTTCATTATAAGAGTGGTTTGCATATACCCGTGTGTTATTATCAAAACCGAAATAATCCGACTTTCATCATAAGCGGTTGGATTAAGCCGTAAATCACAGCAAACTAATTACATAGCCCTTTGTTCTGTTTACACTTTTGAGCGGAGTTTATAAAAACTACGCTTGAATCGAAATCACTTGGGACTTGAGGTGTATTCGTCGTGTTGAAGTCTGAATTTCCATTTAGCGCTGGGTCGCGATCGACTTCACTTGATTCGCACCATGGCCTCGATAAGAATAACTGGGACGAAAATGTCGGTGCAGTCCCTGACTTTTGGATTATGAAAGTTGTGCAGACGGTGACAATAAGAAAGGTAAACTGTAATTATTTTTTTCCGTTTAGAATTGTGCAATATTGGTAACACAACGCAAACTTACGAAATTTTAGTTAAATTGTTTGCTATTTGTATACCTTTCATAGGTGAAAGATACCCAGCTAAAAGTTTGTACCAGGTTTGGAAAGCAAGACTCGAACAGCTGTTAATATTGGACAAGAAAAAACATGAGGTAAGATTTCAAATGTACTATAATATTATAAATCAAACTACCGAATTTTGTAACCCTAAAGGAGAACGAGAGTGGCGTAGGCATGAAATGTAAGAGCTGGTGTTTATTTAGCCTGCGAGCCGGCTCTCCAGTGGGTTTTCCAGAGAAGAATTTGTTACGAATCCCGCGCGCCAAAAATCGAATATCCGAAAAAAACCCACGTAGAGCCGGCTCGCAGGCTAGTGTTTATTGAGACCC